>JACDJE010000066.1:2690159-3326571 GCA_016647715.1 Pavo muticus | reverse complement strand
GAGGGGCGGCGGGCGGCGGGCTGCGGCGGAGGGGACCCCGAGCAGGGCTCGCTCGCCCTGGGCTCCGGAGCCGATCGCGACGGGACGCTGCTGCTGGAAGGCGGTGGGAAGGAGGAGGGCGGCAAGCGGAGCCCTCCGGGGTTGGGGCTGTTGGCGAAGACCCCCTTGAGCCGCCCGGTGAAGAGGAACCACGCCAAGTATCGCCGGATCCAAACTTTGATCTACGACGCCCTGGAGCGACCCCGCGGCTGGGCGCTGCTCTACCACGGCTTCGTGTGAGTAACGCGGAGCGGGGCTGCCCGGGGGGATGCGCCGTTTTGCTTTATCATTCCCGACCGGGGGACTTTTGTGATTCTGTCGTTCTCCGACTCGCTCCCAGCGGCGGGGGGACGGCAAGGAGCTTACTATGAGATGTGCTGATGTTTAATTATTTTTTTCTGTTATTATTTTAATGTTTTTCTATCATTCGGTTTTCCAAAATGAGCATCTCGTAAGGCTCGGGCTCCCTCTGGCATGTCCCTCGCGTCGCTGTGCTCAAACGTGTGCCTCTTACACCCGGCTATAGGGACCGAGCTGAGAGCGGTTTTAAGTCGCAGAGTGCTTAAGGGGACACTGCCGGCTTCAGTTCAGCGTAGAGCATTACATGTGGATGAAGTCGGTTTTCTAAACCCCGGGAGAGCCGGCTCTTAAAAAGTGTCAGATGAAATCCGTGGGGTTTTGGTCCGGTAAGCATCACCCTGTGGTGCACGAAGCCCGAGCATTGCAGCACTGCCCGCCAGAAAGTTAAGCCGACCGCCAGCAAACAGGGATGGAGCAAACTCATCTTCTGGCCCAAAGGGGATGAGTCAGGCACCGCTGTTTTGCCTTCCTAAAAATTCGGATCCCTTAAGCTTTCATAAAAATATAGGAAAATAAGTCTGTTTACAGCATGCAATGAATTTGGCAGAGTCCTATTCATATTAAAGTGTTCTTTAGTGTTGTGAACGTGTGTGAAAGGGACTATCAGTGGTCACAACGGTACTGCTGTTCTTTAAGGCTGTAACATACACAGGGTTCTATGTAATAGAGGATTTAACTGTGATTTCTGTAATTGGTTTGTTTAACAAAGACAAACAAAGTGCTGTAGGGTGTACGGGCTGGGAGCCTGGAGCTGGATCTGTGGAAGCCCTCCTCACTGGTGCTGTCTTGCATTTGCAAATAAACGCCTTGACTATAGGGCTGGGATTTTACCTTCAGGCAAATTTCTCGTGGATGTTTGCAGGGATTCAGCCCTGGGCGAAGAGCAATAGGCAGCACTACTGATGTGCTGCTATGTACCACTCACCTATTGCTGCCCCCTGCTTTTCACTGTTTTCTTAAAGTGTGTCTTGGGACAAAGGCTCTTGCTTTCCAGCTGGATTTCTGTGAAAATGTGGACTGCTGTCACATTTTTTCCCCGTTCTTTAGCCCATTTTTGCGTTAGGAAAAATTGAAATACCAGGCAGGATGAGGCAGTGTTTGGGGCTGGGGAAAGATGCTGCAATGGGGGAGGCTCTTTGGTAGTGAGCTTGCTGTAGGGTTGTGCTCAGCATTACATAACACTGCTCCTGATTGGGGTGAGCTGTGTCTGGATGGATTTGTACCCCAGCTCATCCTGCATAAACGAGGCATTAGCACACACCAGAGCCTTATGAGCACTTGGCATCTCTGTTTTTGGACAGTTGTGGCAGCTGGGTCAAATCCATGCCCGGGCTCCTGGCTGGGTACAAGCAATAGGATGGTGGATGGGTCTAGAGAGGTTCAGGTAAGCTGATTCACTTTTATATGGGTATAAAAAATCCCAAGCTACAACATGCATTTTAGCCATCTCTCTAGGTGTGCGATTACCCTTAAGATCCTTACACAATGTGGATTGTAGCATGGTCAAAATGTTAATGGTTTGGAAAGGTTTACTCCTTCTTAGGAATGGACCCAATGTTGTACATGGCCAGCTGCTCCTTGGTGACTACACAGTGCTGCAAAACATCAAGATGTGAGACTGATGTGCTCAGTCTCATCACCTTTTGAACTCAGTAGAAGGTGTGGATTCCTACTTTGCTGTAGGATCAGATCCAAAAAACAAATCTGCCGAAAGTGATGGAAGAGTGTGTTGAGACCTTCCTGTGACTGGAGAGCGACGACCTGCTCGAGAGCAGGAGCGGTGCATCAGGGAAGCAGTACTCCATGCTGACACTTGAAGTCTTTGTTCTTTTTTTCAGATGAATTGTCTTTTAACCTTTTTACTTCTGAATTGGAGTCCCTCTCACGGTGGAGGTGCTGTTGTGACACTGTGTGGTGCTGTCCCGCAGTCTCTGCTGCTTTTCACATGAGAACATTTTACACTCTCTCTTGGGTTGGTGGAGATCGCCTACTTTTCCGCAAAATCCACAAATCTGCCATTTTACTTACTAATAAAAGTCCCATTTATCCTAATAAAACACCACATACCGTCTCATTCAGAGTAACTTTTTAATAAATACCAACGTTTTTGCAATACAACCAGAAACCAGAATAAGGTGGTTGCTCACATATCTGTAAAACTGAAGACCAAGAGGGATTGCAGCATTTGTAGGTGTGATGGATTTGTTATAAACCCAAGGTATTTAGGGAAGAACTAATGCAAATGCTTCAGTGCTCTGTATCTGAGGATTTAGGAGGTGAGAAGCTGCTGATGGAAGAGGGTTGCATCTTTCAGGACACACCAAGGAACCTGTGTGGGAGCAGGAAGGGGCCTTGCAAAGATTTCTGCAAAAGCTTTGGATTCCAGAACTTTTAAAAGGGTAGTGCAGATGGGATTCCATTGAATTGTACAGTGTTGCCCATATGGCTGGAAGGGGCTCATGATCCTTCACATCTCATTGTTCTAATCTGCACATAAATAAGGTTTGGCACAGCCCCTGTTGTAAACACTTTGCTCTAGGTGTGGTTGGATCTACTGAAATAACTGAATCTATTGAATCAGAATATAAACACACAATCATGCCTTCCAGGCCTTGGGGACAAAGATACAGGGGACAAAGGGAGTAATTCTTGATGGCATTTCAGTGTTCAGCTTTCACTGGCAGTGATTTACAGAAATGACAGGAGATGATTTTCTTGTGATTCTTCCTCATTCTTTGTTCTTCACATCTGAGTTTGTCCCAGGTTCTGCTTATTGCAAAGAGAAATGTGATTTGCTCCCAAAGAAGCTGACTCTGTTTCCTTCACCTTTTCAAAACATTTAAACATCTATTCCCTGGATGTTCTGCTAGGCAGAATTTACCTAATGTGTGTTAAGATCCTCTCTGCCAGGACATCAGTGTTGTTAGACTTTATGGCAATAGGGCAATGGGGTAGTTTGTAAGAGAAAATGTGGACTTTCCTATGAAAAAAAATTACCTCTGTAAAGCTGAACTCCTGAATATTGCAGTGAAAAATAAATAGATAAGTGCATATACATTGGGAAAAAAAAAAAAAAAAAAAAAAAAACCCAACCCTGTTTTAATCTTTGAGATGTTTCATTTGGAAATGGCTCCTGAGGGTTGCAGGTCAGGCTACAGTCTCTCCCTGCTCTTTTATGAACTACTCTCCCTGTAGGTGTAACTACAGTTCCCCTGATGCAGTGTGTGTGTTGAGCAGTGCAATATGTGGCAGGAATCCCCTGCTGCTGGGCCTCATGGGATGAGTGGTTTGGCCAGGGAGACCAACCTGAGCGCTGCTCACAAAACATCCAAATGCTTTCTTTATGCACAGAAGCATAAATGAATTGAATGAAGAAATAAAATCAAGTAAGATTTTGATTTTCCAGATTATTTTTAATTGCAAGCACAAAGAATGTGTTGGATAACAGAGACACTCCAGAAAAGAAACAAAATGCAGCTCAACTTTGCAATGGCAGTTTCTCGTAAATTTTCAACCTGCCTTAATGAAAAGAGTCTGAAGGAGAGGTAGCTAGGAGATAGATATTCTTATTTTCATACCATCCCCTGAGACAACTGCAGCCTTCACTTTCACAGGAAAATAAGACTGGGAAAAGGCTTGGGACTGCATTTTCTTTCTTTCTTTTTTTTTGGAGAATTGTGCAATATTGGCTGCACTCTGCTGGTGTAGATCACCGCAGCCTTCCTGCTGATGGGAGTGGAAAATCATAGGGGATGCTTGAGCGCGTATTTGCCATCCATCCATCTTTCAATAGCACTTAGCACCTGGAAAAAGAAGAGGAGGCAGAGGCATGTGGGTGGTCAAATCACCAGTATTTTGTTGAAGCACCAAAATGCAGCTTTTGCATGACTGAGCGTGGGTGGGTTGTTTATGGAAAAGGGCACTGAGTGACTTAAGAATCATAGAATCATTAAGGTTGGAAAGAGCGTTAAGATCACGTAGTCCAACCATCAGCCCATCACCACCATGCCCACTAAACCACGTCCCCCTGTGCCACATCCACTCTCTTCTTGAACACTTCCAGGAATGGTGACTCTGTCAACCTCCTTGGGCAGTCTGTGACAATACCTTGCCATCCTTTCTGAGAAGAAGTTTTTCCAAATACTTAACCTGAACCACCCCTGGTGCAACTTAAAACCATTCCCTCTTATCCTATTTGCCTGTGAGATTAGGCCAAACCTCACCTTGCCACAACCTCCTTTCAGACAGTTGTAGAAAGCAATAAGGTCTCCCCTGAGCCTCAGCTTCTCCAGACCAAACAATCCCAGTTCCCTCAGCTGCTCCCATAAGACCTGTACTCCAAAACTTTCACAGCTTTGCTGCCCTTCCCTGGACATGCTCCAGTGCTTCAACATCTTTCCTGTAGTGAGGGACCCAAAACTGAACACAGTACTCGGGGTGTAGCCTCACCAGTAATGAATACAGAAGGAAAGGTTGATGTCTGGGGACTTTCCTCTTTGGCCTTTGGCAGATGTGCTGAGCTACTGGCCTGTGCCAGAGGGCTGGGTGATTTGGGAACAGGGTTGGGGTAAGGAGAAGGATAAATGTGAGCCCTTCCTTGGCCTCTTTGGCATGGACTTGTCTCTAAGTGAATCCCTGGAGCAGGAGAGCAAGCTTGGTCCATCAGTAAGTGCCCTTTGCTTATCCATTCAACAGTGCAAACTCCATTTTAATTATTTATGCTAATCCATTGTAATGCACGGATAAATATTCTGCAGTATACTTTGTAAAATATAATGAAGTCTCAGTCATTGGAGACCTCTCTGAACTGGTGTGGCTCTGCTGAGGCCTGTGAGTCCACTCAGTCCAGCATGTTTAATGGTGCTATGGGCACTCAGTGCTGGTTTAAGCACCTAAAATCCAAAATCCCTTGAAACTGCAGACCTGGCTTAATGAGGGGGAAACAGCATGTTTTCAGCTCATTGTCACCTGCAGCCTCATAACTCCTCATCAGGGCTTCATGTCAGCACAGTCTTGCTGTGAAGCAGTACTGCCAGGGGTCAGTCAGCCTGTTTGCTTGGTGTTTCCATGGCTACGCCATGAATTTGCTGAGTTTTGGGACTGCTGAGTGAGCGTAGTGCATATGTGCTCCTCTGTGTCCCTTAATCCCCTAGGATGAGGGTACCTCATTGTCTGTCTGTAGGGACTAGCTTGGAAGAAGTGTCAGTGTGGCCTTATTTGGGCAGGCGGTGAGATCAGCTGTGTCCAGTGATGCACTGGTGAGCATCTGCACCACCAGCAACAGCAAAGCCCCTTGCCATCAACTCCACCAGCAACGAGCTCCTCAGAAATCAAAGACTTTGCAGTAATTTCTATAGAACTGAGCTGTCCCAAATGTCCTCATATTGACCAAAGATGATACAGCAAAGAATCACAGAATCAAAGAATTATAGAATGGCTTGAGTTAGAAAGGACCTTAAAGCCCATCCAGTTCCAACCTCCAGCCATAGGCAGGGTTGTCACCTACCAGAACAGTCTGTCCAGCAGGTCCCCAGCAGGACCTGCTTCTCCCACACATCACATCAGAGGCTAGTTACTCACCTGGAATCTTCTTGTTTTTTCTTTGGAGTTCTTCATCTTCAAACATCACTTGACTAAATACTCTGTATTCATAGATTAAGCCAAGGTACAAAACTGTGCACTGATGTGTGTGCAGGGTCAAGTGATGACAATGCAGATTCAAAGACAAGGTCTAGACTTGAGTAGTTTGAATCTAATTTAACAACTCTAAGAAACTTTCCAAGCAAAATCTGTCAAGTAAGTTTTAAGATAATTTATATGTTGTTTTGAAGTATAATTGATCAGTGACCTTAGACATAGCTAGGTAGCTGGGTGCTTGGACACTACTATGATCAGCCTTCAATGGTATGGAAAAATAATTATGTTTATTACTGTATTTAGTAATGCTATATTCCCTTCTTGTGCATGGAACTTTACAGAAGGATTGGAACCATGAAGACACTGCCTCTGCTATTGCTTCTGACAGATACTTTATTAAAATGGATTTCTTAAATATTAATAGCTTTGCAAGGAATATGGTCCACAAGAGATGTTACGTATATGCCTCCTCCTGTCCTAGGGTGATAACTGGAAAACTTAGCATTTTCTGTGGAGGGAGGGATATGCCCAGGGATATTTAGGTTCATGGTAACCTACTTTGGAAAGAAGCACTTTGGGAGAGCTTTCAGGCTGGTAATGAGTAAATTGCCCTTTCCAGCCTTAAGCAAGTAAACTGCTTAAGGGAGTGTTTAACTTGGAGCAATCGAAAGGTCCCACAGAAGTCAGGAGAAACCTACCTACAGTGACACTGAGGAGTATAACTGAGAATTGGTGGAAGTCAGCACTAGTTATCATCTTCTGTGTAACCAACTGCTGCCCTGCTTGGGCACGGTAAGATCCTCTTAAGCCACACTTCACAAGATTCATCCCATACCTTAAGAACCACCTTTGGTTACAGTCACCAGGACAGCACCTTGACATCCTTAGAGGTGCTGACTTTTCCTGGTTTGTGGGTAGGTTTTATAAACCACTCTGAAGTTGAGTTGCATATCTCCAACACTGCTAAATCTCAGTTTGGAGAGATGCTGAGACCCTGACGTTAGTATCATTGTGTGTCTCTTTATGCCCCTTCTGCAAACACTGATCTTTCCACAGTCTTTCCTAATTTCTTTCTTCTATATTGCTGGTGTATGGCAGTCTGTTGTATTCAGTGACAGTGGAGGAATCCTAATCCTGTCTGTGTTAGCTGTTGCCTTTTGCTTCTTTTGACTTTCTAGACTTAATTTTTTTTCCAGATACTTGCATTTCATTGGTCCATCACATTTTCAGGTTTGTTGCTGAGAGCTGTGCAGATGTGTTATGTATTCCCTTGCCAAGCTGCATTAGTTTGCATTGTTTTCTAATCTCAGATGCTTTTCATATTTACTTTCTTCTGTCCTCACTGGTGTTTTGATCACCTTCCAGATTGGTATCTGGTAATTTTATTAACATTCAATTTAATTATTTTTATAGATCATTAAGGAAGCATTTAATAAGACCAGAATTAAGAAAATTCATTCAAAACAACTTCTCCCCTTCCTGGTTAATGCAATATCATTTGTTATGGCTTTATTTATAGCTCAGAAACCAGTTTTTAATTGCATCTGGTTTCTGCCAGTCACCTGAATTAACACTGGAATGATTTCATGAGACACTGCGCCTATGTTCAAAAAATGGATATTTCCTAATTTCCTTTTGTTCAAACCTTGCTGTTGGACTATGTTTATATGCTTAGTTCAATGGTATGTTTTTGGTTATCTTTCCATCTCAAATTTTTTATGCTTTTGACACATTAATTGTGTAACTCATGTAACAATTCAGTGTTCCTAGTGCCATCCACCACCAAAGCAGAACTAAAGTAATGCTGAAAGCTTAAATGCCCCAATCCATCCAAGTCCCAGTTCTTATGTATTTTATAGGAGCCATTAGATTTAGACTATACCCAACTGTGGGTGAAGGACAGAGATGTTCATCCTAAAACAGAGAACTCGAGAACTGACTCCACTGACTATAAATGCAGAGAATCTGAAAGCTTCAGTGGGAATGGAGAAGAATCAAGAACAGCTGTTGAGAGACTGACAGTGAAATCCCTGAAGTACATGGTGGGGAGCTGCCCACCAGGCTCTCAGCAGTGGAGCATCAGCTCTGCTTATCTTTTTTCCCCTCATGCCTCTCTGTGCACTGCTCTGAGTGTTTATGAGGAGGGATTACAGCTTGAGGAGGGAATGTCAAGAGCAGCTGATTGAAATTACAGGTGAATTAATTTAGGAAGGCAATTATAAGAACTGGAATTTGCTCTTCTACTCTTGCTAATACTGCTGTTTGTAAGATGCTGCTAGGAGAATATCAATGCACACAGGTAGCTAAGGCTCCCTGATCTGACATCAGATATCATTTGCACCATAACATCTGTGCTGGACCAATGCTCTGGACCAGCCTTGCTATACAGCAGCATTTAATTCTGTGCCTAGAGCAGCCATTAAGTCTATACTAATCGGCAAATCTATGCTGGGGATATTCCTGAGGAGTGGCACACACACTGGCCAATAACACAGCATTCCTAGATGACCCTTACCACAGTTTTAGTCTGAGACAACTGGATACCACAGACCTTGGGCCTCTCCCGTTGGAGTGTAGATGGCTCCTTGCTGGGAAGGTAAGTGAGATCAATGGTTGGGGCACAGGCTGGCCATCCTTGGCAGAGAACAGCACTGAGTATCTTTGTGTTACAAGAAGAGATATAATCATTACATGCAAGATCTCACCAATTTGAGGATACTTTTCTGGGCCTATGCAAAAATACACTTTTCTTCGGGATAAGACTCAGGAAATCATACCCCAATGAAATTATTTGGATTTTACCCTGTGTATCATAGGATCAAGGAATTATTAAGCTTGGAAAATAAGATCATCTAGTCGAACCATCAACCCATCACCAACATGCTCACTAAACCATGTCCCTCAGTGCCACATTTACAAGTTTCTTAAGCACCTCTAGGGATGGTGACTCCACCACCTCCCTGGGCAGCCTGTTCCAATGCCTCACCACTCTGTCTGAGAAGAAATTTTTCCTGATATCCAACCTGAACCTCCCTGGCACTATGTAAAGCTGTTACGTCTGGTCAATTCTATATATCTAAAAACATGTCTTATTTTCTATATTCTCTCCTCTTTCTGTTCACGGGACTTTGTCAAGGCTTTTGTCTTTTCATTTTCAACACTCCTTGTGCTGATAGGACTCCCACAGAGGTTTAAATACCTCAGCCCCACATCAATAAAGCCAAATAATTTTCTGTGGTATCAATCTGGGAGAAAGAGACAAATATTTTGTCACCAAACTTACCATTTGTGTAAAACACGGAAGAAAATATTGCTACTTGCTTTGTTGTTAATATTTGGACGTTCCTCCCAGCTTTGTCTTACTTATTTTAGATGTTGCTCCATTATCATGTCAGGTCCTGTGTGCAGTGACACTGTGCAGAGGTAGGGTCCAGCAGCTGATGTTCATGGCACTTTCTGCTCTCAGAATATGGTATCATCATATAATATTCTCAAGGATGCTAGTCTTTCAGTGCTGAATTTCTTGAAATAACTTATTTTCCCTGCTTTCCCTCAGGATCTGAGAGGCTGTTTCTCAACATTCACTATTGGATCCATTCATCTAGTACCTTATCTGAGGAGCTGTATGGACTCCTTTTGTAGTCATGGAAGAAAAATAGGAAATTGAAATTTCTGGAGTGCAATTAATCTCATCCTGAAGATAGTTCTAAATAGGTGAGATTAATCACTTCTTCTAGCGCCTGAAACTTTTCACTGGCTTGTGAGAGTGTTGGGTAATGAACCTGAATTTAGCTGTCTACATCAAAAAAACATCTGACAGACATTAAACTTTTTACCTAACTTGAGGGTTGAAACTCAGAGCCGCGCTAACTAAATTCAGTGAATTTAGGTATGTATATGTACAGTACTTTGTGTGCAGTAGGCATTTCAGTTCTCTTTACAGTCAGTGGAGGTCTAGTCAATACAGTTGATAGATTTTATGGTGCAATTCATCCAACCAGTTGTAGAGGTCTGCTTTACATGGGCATAAATCACAGCTGCAAGTCCATTCAGAAACTCTCCATTGCCTATAGTGAAAGTCAAGGTGATTTGATCTCTGGTAGACTTCTACAGTTTGAGACAGATGGGTCCTGCCTTTAAAGGCAATAGAAATTTTAGTCTTGCTGTTAGATGGGCTTTTATTTAATTTTAGGCTCTACATAAAATACTGATTGCCTTTCTGCAAGATCTGCATATATGTGGGCACTTATTATTGCAGGACCTGACAGGGCTACAGTCATCTCTGACATTATGCCAAAGAAAAGTGTGATAGTGTAGTATATGTCTTCACTTTCAGAACCCTAATTATACTGCTGATTTCAGTGGCTTTAAGACCTTCCCCTTTTTAGGAATCTCGAGCATACCTTTCTACCTACTTTTTGTTCTCTGTTTTGCTGTGGGATCTGTTTTCGTCAACCTTCCCATATATGTGCTCTTGATGCTGCTTGGATTTATTTTATAATCACAATTGCAGTTGATCTTGAGGTTATGTTCAAACCCAGAGTTAGCTCCCTTTTGAGCTGATCTTCTAGTCCAAGGGCTGTGGTTAACTTGGCATTCCCCTCACCTTCTGTGGCCATCTGTGATTCCCCAGGGCACAGGAGTTAGCAGGGTGGGAGTTTGCCAGCAGCAGTCCTCATTCTTCCTGTTCCTGAATTTTTGTCCATTGAAATTGCTCTTCCTCAACACTCAGCCCCCTAGATCAATGAATAGACAGCACTGCTTTCTACCACACTCTTGTAGGTATGTGAGCAGTATTTTTTAAAGGACATACTCACTTTGATACATTATCAGAATCAGTACCAAGCATTGAACTTAAGACTGAAATCATCAGTTCAATATTTGAATGCATGAAAACGCTTTGACATAAGGAAGTGTTTTTAGGTGGCGGTGTATTCCTTTAGCAGCTGCTTGTTTGTATTTTGCTTGTTTTCACAGAAATACTGAGCCAGCAACCTCTTTATTCATGTCAGTACAAATGTAGAGTAAATGTATTAAGGTTAGAAGAACAATTGGATTTGGCTGCTGCAACATGAGTGTTTTCTGGATGTTCTACAAAAGCTTTTTATTTTTTTTTACAGCTGTTCTTTTAGTGTCAGAGGCCAAGGTCAAGGTCTGGGACCTCTGGAGTAGTACTTCCCTGCCAGAACAAACTAATTGATGGCAAAGTAAGACAGTTTGAGGAATGGGGGAATAGGAGATGTCCTGGAATGACAGTAAGTGAGCACCAGCTTATCCTGGAGTCACAGGGGATTCAGCCATACTCACACCATGGTGTTTGTGGCTTGTTTCCTTTGCTTCAGGAGCTAGCTTAAAGAGACATGAAGTCTTTCCTTCCTTCCCTGCTCTCCAAAGTTGAGAGAGGATATTTTTCATAGAATCATGGAACTATAGAATCACAGAATTGTTTGAGTTGGTAAAAAACACTGAAAGTCATCTGGTCCAATTCCCCTGCAACGAACAGGGACACCTACAGTGAGATCAGGTTGCTCATAGCCCCATCCAGCCTGACCTTGAGTGGATGCCAGGGATAGGGCATCTACTACCTCTCTGGGCAACCTGTTCCAGTGCATCACTGTGCTTGACTCATAGATGTTACTATTTGGTTAACAAATACAGTGCAGACAGCTTGGGGAAGGTGGGCAAGAAAAACCCCAACTTTCTTCCCATTTTTTGGTGTAGATCCTGTCTGACACTGAAGCCGACAATTAAACCATAAAGCCATTTAATATAGAAGGGAATGTTGGAGGTCTCCAACCCAATCTGCCTGACAGGGCTAATTTCAATCAAATCAGCTTGCTCAGCAGGGCTGTGCCATGTTAATTTAAGTGCATCTTTACACTTCAGATTGTTAGGAGTGATATTTATTAATTTATTTATTATTTCACAGGATATGTTGCTTTATGCGTTTCTCATAATGAGAAGACTTCCAAGCCTGAGTCATGGGGGAGTCTTCTTCCCTCCCCACTCCATTCAGTCCTTAACATGCATAAGCCAGAATGAACTGTAGCATCTGGAAAGAGCTGTTGAGCAGGGCAGCCCAGCATGGGGAGACAACTCTCATATTAATCACAAACAGGGCTGCTTGCTGCTAGGCTAACTAGTACCAATGTTGTCTTTGTTTTGAGCACTGACACTGAGGAATTCTGGGAATAATCTTTAGTGTAATCATCAATAGAGTTCATTGAAAATAGAAAACTTTTCCCAAGGACTTCTGAATTTTCTGACTATGTTGTTGTAATTTGGCATTTCCACAATTTTTTTCATCAGATTCGCCAAATACAGAAAGAAGAATCATTCAGTCTTCAGTAACTTATCCCTCATCTACAACTCTTCCTGAATTTCTCATCTTTTTCTCCCTGTTCCTTCCTCACTTCCTCACATCTTCTTCCTTTGGTGGTATTTATCACTGCACTGCTTTGGTGCAGCTGGATGATCACTAAATAGAAACCTCCAGCTGTGCCATTATCATATGATCACAGAATATCCCAAGTTGGAAGGGACCTATAAGGATCATCGAGTCCAACTCCTATTTGTGAGACTTCTCCAGCTGTGCTACTTGAGTCTCATGCTGTATGTCACCATGACTGTAGAGTTCAGTCATTACTATCTGACTAAATTCAGGTGGCCTGAATGCTGACTGCAGGTTGGCATAACAATTTGCCTCCTATCTAGACTTGCATAAACAGCTATATTTACTTTTTGGTCTTNATGTGTTTCATGTTTAAGTTAAAATCTACTAGATTTCTTTTTTCCCTGAGCTATTCCTAGGCCACATCCATTTCCTGCCCCACAGAACCTTTACCGGGGTCTTTTTTTGTCTTTCTTTTGGGAGGATCTTTCCTCGTTTTTAGACTCCCTAAATCCTTTGATATCAGAGTATCTGAGCACCTAAATTCAATGTAATGTAGAATACTGCTTGCAGAAGAGTGTGATAATCCAAATTTGCTAATCTACCCAGGGAACAGTAGTCAGTAAAAAATGTGGTTACCAGAGAGAGGGAAAGGAGAGCATATAATGGAGCACATATCTCTCACTGTGATTACTAGATAGGTAGAAGCTGGAAACAATTGGCTGTAATTGGTCTGCTGGGATTTTAATAAAACCTTTAAAGCAATTAAAATGCTTTTATTGAAAACAGGTTTGGGCATCTTTTGCAAGGAAGGACTTAACTGTAGCTGCTGTTTAAAGTGTTCATTATGGTTGTGTGAAACATCTCTTCACAGCATGTGACAGTGGTGTGGTGTGCTCCGCGTCTGGGACCAGATCCTACAGCAGAGGACACCTGGGTTGGTCAGCTCTGTGCCTGTGGGATAACTGCCCTTTGGAGCACACAGCTCCTCTGTGGTTTCTCTTGGTCCATGCCCACGTCCACACCCATGCCCTTCTTGAGATTTAGCCAACTCAGGAAGTAGATATTCAAGACCCACCTGGACACTTTCCTGTGCAACCCCCTGTAGGGAACCTGTGTTAGCAGAGGGGTTGAACTTTATCATCCCCAGAGGTCCCTTCCCACTCCTGTGATTCTTTGATTCTGTGATCTGCAAAAGTAATCAGTGCCTCCCCTGGAGACTTGGTCTATTTGCTGCCCATTGGTGTCTGGGTCATGTGAGGGAGCACTACTTGTAGCCAGGAAAAGTGAATATTCCCATTATTGTCATTTTCCTCTTGGTTATAAAACAGCATTTTTCTTTTCTTTTCCTTTTTTTTTNACTAATTGGCCTTTGACTTTACATTCACTCATTCACTTCAACTAGCAAATAGTTGGTTTTGCTTCTTGCATAGGTGGTGCTAACATACCCAGGAGACCTATGTCAGCATTAATTTTGGGACTAAGTAGGTATTAGTTTGTCTGTATTGTGTATGGTAGTTTAGATACTGGCATTCTCTCTGAGTCACCTCATGTCCTATTATCATTAGTGCTTCTTTTTCTGTTGCACAGCTCCCTGATGCTGAACTCAGTGGTCAGGTGCTCCCTCTGGACCAGTGTGACTGAGCTGTCCCTTGAGTTTACCTAGAAATGGATAAACATTCCTTGTCCCAGGGGTAGGAGGGAGGGCTTTGGGAGCACCTCTCACAAACTAACCCAAGATCTGCATGCTGTTTAATAACCAGCTTGAGCCAGCTGTTGTTCCCAGAGCAACACAATACAAGTCCTGGTTTGCAGTGCCATTTGCTGCCACTGTTGACGTCCAAGAAAAAATAAAGGATGGGAGCTCCTGGCACAACAAGACACAGACAACAACTTTCTTTAGTGAATGAGGATATAGCCAGGGCTGAATGCTCTGTCTTGCTGCCTGAATTATGACATTCCAGCAAGTGAGAAGAGAATACAGCACTGCTCCCAGAGACCAAGGTAGGGCATTATCACCTGAAAAGCAGGTTTTCACTGAAGATTCTAAGATGACTCTTCTGTTGGAGAGTTATGACTTACAGTTTTCTGGAAACAGTAACTGTAAAGAAAACATTATTCGAATGAGTGACAAAAAGAGCTTGGGGGCAGATGGAAGTGTGTCAGTGCTCATCCTCATTGGCTTGTTTTCACATATTCTACCTTGAGTTAATTTCCAAGCAACTTGAAATAGATAATGTGCTTATACACATTAATCTGAGTGCTGCATCAGTATTTGTTCCAGGCTATGAAAACTGGTAGCTTTTGTTATTAGAAGACTTTTTAATTGCGTAAATTATGATTTAGTAATGGTTGGAAGATGATGGAAGATAAATTCAGGCCAGAGGTAATGTCTAGCAGCAGAACAGATAGCTACTGGAAGAATTTGCACAAGAAAGTATCAATTTTTCGCTTATCATTTTTAAAGCTTGGAGAATTTCCCAAACAGAAGCCGTAGGCTGTAGTAGGCTGTAACATAGCTGCAAAAGACTGGCTTAGATCAAGAATTCTGGGAATTCTTGGCTGTTAATTAAGCATGACTTTGAGTTATAACTAGGCATGTGTGTGTGTTTTAATTTAGCAACAGATAAACAAACAAAGGAGTGATGAAGTAACTCAGGAAGATTAGATGCACTTGTTTCCTAACGGGGTTGTTATCGTCACAATGTAACATCGTGTAAGTAATAGCAGTAGTAGTAGGGCTGGGGCTCATGGGAGTGAATGTGGGCTTCTTCCATGGAGATATCTAAATGTGTTCAAGTTATTTCAGTGTCCTTAGCTATTGATAAAGAAAACAGAAATAGGTGTATTGGTGATTGTTGGACTAATTCTGAAGTATATGACATTGATAAATCACATCCTGAGAAGTAGAGACGATATCAAATAAATAGATCTCCCTTGTATTGATAGGAGCATCAATACAAGACGTAGATGTAGACAACCACATCATAAGCATTAAATTTAGGTGAGATAAGCCTCATCCTAAACACATTATTGAAGGCGTTGCAGGAATAACAACTTGTGTCTCTTAGGTTTACCTCGTGTTCCAGTGGGACCCTGCTCATGTCTCCCAAGCTCCTCATGCACGCAGAAATCAAAGATCACATAGCATAACTTTGCAGGACTGTGGTTAAAAATTGTTGCTGGAGGTCCTACTGATTGATAGATAATAATTACAAAATATATATATATATGTGTGTGTATATATATATTTACTTTTATTTCTTCTGTCTGGAAAGGGTCCCAACCCTTTGTTATCCTACCCAGAGCACAAATATCAAGCTGTACCTGTAATTACAATATGGTCAGTCCTTCAGACCTGTCAGCACTGCTGAAGAGTGGGCTGTAATTTTTGGGTGTCCATGCAGTCTCTTTGCCACTGATCCTGCAAGAAGAACAGATGGACCTGTCTTTTTTCTGCCTTGTCTGGAGGTAAAAAAAAGGAATGGTTTTCAGCCCACTTGATTTAAAACTATAATACTTAAAACAAATAGAAAAATAAAGCTGATCTAAAAAATAAATCCAATGCTTCATTAGGGTAAGGTAAGAACAGAAATAGTGCAGGAAGAAGTGGCTCCACTGATAATGATAAAACAGCAACCAAGCTGGAGGAGGAAGCAAGGAAGCGGTGGAAATAAAGCTGCAAAAAGGAAGAGGATGAGGAGTAACTAGTCTGTGAGAGGAGAAATAAAAAGAAGAGAAGAATTAAGGTTTCTCTGGGTGGTGAACCTGTTAGCAGCTGCTTAATGGAGGTGCTGCATCAGTGTCCTATAGGTGTTTTGGTGCCCATTTCAGGTGAGCTGCCCGTCTTCCTGTACATGTGAGGTGTCTTCAGTTTAAAACCTGTTGGTGCTGCTGGCCTACATGGCGGAACTCATATGCATAGCCTACGGAACTGAAGTCAGAGGGCAGTGTACTTTGTGGTGACAGTGAACCTTCCTCTCTTCTCTATGTGTTTCTGGTTTAGCTACAAATCCTGAGGAAGGTCTAAAGAAGAAAACTAAAGGAGTAACGTATTCAAGGAATATTGAATGTAACTTCAGGGGAAAAGAGAGGAATAGCTTTATCTGCTCTTGAGCTATAAAAATGGATGCCAACGAGACAGAAGTAAGATTGCACTTGTTCTTAAATGTCCTCAGGAGTAGTCCTGTTGCTTCAAATAACAACCATGCCAGGATGCTTAGAAAGAGAAAAGAAGGTTAGAGCTTTGACCACTTGACCCACAGATAAGATAGCAATGGACAGCACCTCTCCCTACAGTGGTGTGATGGCTTAGAAAAACTGCACAGTCCTTCTGCCTGCTGCTAGAGCTTTGGTGGCATTGGTGGCATAGTCCTGGAGAAACATCTGCTGCAGTTCCTGCACCCTTTCAGGGGGAATCAAACCTAAAAACACATCTACTTGAAGCATCATTCCTCAAAATAACTGCTTTAGGGGGAATTTTCTTAAGCAGTTGGATTGTGGCTCTTCAGGCTGGTATTTCATGGTCAAGTTTTCTAGCATTTCTTTGCGATAATGAAGCAAGAGTTTTGTGCTTTTCTTTCCTTATTGAAAGCTCTGACTACCATGAGATATCCATGAGCTGAGGAATTAAGGCACACAACAGTTGGCCTACAGCACTGGGAAAGGAACATCAGTGGGATGATGGTTTTAGTAAGAGCACATCTGTTCCCATGACCTATGGCACCTCTCTTCAACATGTTTCTTTAGTTCTGTGACTCATGTAGTAAGCTACCCTGAAACATGCTATCAAAGCTCAAGACCTTTAATTCTCACTTTCTGGTTTGTATATGATATACAGGACACTTTTCTGCATTTTTTTTTAGTTTTTCAATTTTTTTTTTTTTTTTATAGATTAGGTAGAGGAAAGCCACTGTCCTTGTTCTAATTCAGCAAATCTAGCTTAAAATCAGCCTTTTAGCTGGAGATTAATCTTCATGTCATGGCATTCCTTTTCAGCCCAAATTATTTTTTGTCTAAATAAGGAAATTATTAGCAGTGTGCGGTCATGGTATAAGCTGGAATGAATGAGAAGGCAAATACTACATCTGACATACCTATGAATGTATATCTAAAGTAACAGAGGATCACACAGTCCCTGCAGCTCATAGGTCTATTTGGATGAAGTACCTTGTTATTAATGAGGAAAATGTTGTTTATAATGTGTGTATACATGCTATACCTTCAGGGACAAGCAAAGATGAAGGCTCTTTGGGCTATACAGAACCACCATGAGACACAGAATCATAGAATGGCCTGGGTTGAAAAGGACCTCAAAGATCATCTAGTTTCAAAAGAAGGTGTACCTCTCAGAGTACTCCAGGCTCCTTGTAAGTTCCTTTCTGCTGCTTCCTTAAAAGTCCAACCTTCCTCCTGGTGAGACTCAGGCATGCTTGACCTCCTCAGGGGGAGTGCCAGCTGGGGCAGGCATAATTTAACAAGAAGACAGTTGTGATTACAATAATAAGCAGTAGTCTTGGTATGATCAGTGGTCTGCATGTGTGCCATAGAGACAAGGGAAGACTGGAAGGAATGAGGTGTTGGGTTTGCTGACTCTCACAGACTGCTACTCCTTTGCACAGAGGATGGACAGCTCTGGATAGAGAAGAAGAATGTGAAAAAAGTGGACAGTAAGTAGGGAAAGCTGGCATCACTGGTGGAAAAGGTAGTCGTGTCACTCAGGGGTAGCAATGGGTTCAATATTAGTAAATGTTCCCTGAGAAGTCAAGTTTCAACCATTTAGGGTATGATATAGGAAGTTATTGGGTATGAAATCAGGCACCAGTGGGAAGTCTGTTCCCTCTGCCCAGCCTTGAAACAACATTGAAATGACACTCAAATGCTGTCCCTATGGCAACCTTGCAGGCAGCAACTTCAGTGAGGCCACAGATTAAAGAATTTTTATAGGGTGCTTCTGCTTTGTTGTTCCTCCTTAGAGAGTGGATTCCAAGTCCAGGTGGGTCTTACTGGTAGCAAAATGTGTGGAGACAAATTGTTGTTGCTTATCCATCCTTGAGAGAGAAGACAAAGGAGGTAAAGGCCACCATGTCTCAGGGCTGGTGTTTCAACTTCTTTTATTCTAATTCAACTCACAGTGGAACACAAGGAGCAACTGACTTTGGGGCATGGGTGCTACTCCCCTCATAGTGCTAGAGAGGTGGAAGCAAAAAAGTGACCACATTTATCCAGGAGCAAATTCTGTTTTATGACTGACTTCCCTTATGCAGTCACAGTACTGTCTGGTACTCCTGCATAGCATGTGAGACTATTTGCATCTGATAGCAGTGTATGCTAGGGCCAGGTTGCCCTGTGTTTCTGGTTGGTTTGGAGGACCCATACATCTGTGTTCCCAAACCATGCTTTCAGCCACATCTCACTTAGTTTTACATGCTTAATTCACTTGCCTAAATTCTGCTGTTCCCTCAGTTTTCCCCGGGGCTGACATGGAGATTGAAAAAGGCAAGAAATACAGCCTATGTGCTCAGTCTCTTCCCCTCTCTGTGATCTGTCTCATCTCTGCCCTTCTTGGACTTCTGAACAGCAGTGCTCCATCTTTGATGGAAATACAAAGGATTTAGGGAGGCGGTTGGGAACAGAGGATTGTGCAATACTGCAATTTTCTTCTTCTTCTGGGCCACCATGAGCTGGTGAAAAATAGCTGCTGCAGCAGCATTTGGAAGATTTAAGGGCTGAATCCTATGCACAAAATCCAAGTGAGTTCTGATCCTTCAGCTGGAAAGTGCTCAGCTCATGGATGTTGTTTATGCTGTTGATATATGTAGGTAGGATGTGGTTGGCTTTTTTTCTGGCAACTCTGGAAAGCAAAAGCAGTTCTGCATACGTCTGCATCCCATATGCGATGCCACCGCATACAGGCAGTGTGGGAAGTAGTTAGGTGCTGGGTGCCCCCTGCCTGTCCACTTCTCACAAATAGCAACCTGTGTCCTCTCAACAAGAGGCTTTAGCGTCTACTTTAAATGGGGAAAAACATTAATGGTGAGGAGAGGTGGCCGAAAAGGGCTGGCAAGGCAAGGCAGTGGGATTTTGTAGTTTTTATGACCCAAACTTGCTGTGGTGGGATGACACTTTAGGATGAGAGGTAATGGCCTTAAGTTGTGCCAGGGGATATTCAGGTTGGATATTAGAAAAAACTTATTCTCAGAAAGAGTAGTGAGGTATTGCAACCGGCCTGCCCATGGAGGTGGTGGAGTTGCCGTCCCTGGAGGTGTTCAAGAAATGTGGAGATGTGGCACTGAGGGACACATTTGAGTGGGCATGGGGGGATGGATTGATGGTAGGACTAGATGATCTTACTGGTCTTTTCCAACTTGAATGATTCTGTGAATCTATGATTCTATGGTTCTGTGACACTGATAACTGGAACATGGACGTGCAATTTGTGAACTATTTTTTCAGTAATTAGGGAATGGAAGAGCAAGCGTGGAAAATGGAAGTTATGAGAAGTAACTCATCAGAAGTAAGACTTCAATTAAAGAAGTTTGTGTTACAGTAGCAGCAAGAACCCAGTTTCAATCTGTGATCTCACTGGGCTAAAAGCTGTTTAAGCTCAGAATAAGTAACTGGTCTTTGCCCCAAAGACCCGCAATTTCAATGTAAGAGAGAAATAAACTATGGAGTGGATCCAGAGAAAGAGAAGTGAAACACAAGCACCATTGGCAGTACTCCCAGTTTGCCCTCAGTATAGACTATTATTAATGTTGTACATAGCAGAGGAAAGGAAAATGTGAAGAAAGTCAGTGATGTAGCTTAATCCATCTTTGCATCTTGCAGCTTATGCCAGTGCATCTAATGCACTGCGAAGGTCTGATGTGATCCATAGGGGCTGACACAGATTTGGGACACACTGCTGTTCCCAGCTAGAAGCAAGAGAAAGCACAGGAAGAAACATGACTCAGAGGTACATTTCTCAATCAAGATAGTTTGGGCCGTGCTCTGGTTTCAGAGCTGTGCTGCAGCCCAGCCCGTAGTGGCAGAGCTTTCCTAACAGCAGCATGCTGTGCTTGGCAAAAAATAATGTGGTGTTCCTATCAGAGCACCTCTACTCAGTGTGTGCTCCTCACTCTCGGTTGGAAAATATTGGGAAATCCTAGATGAACCCTGCAGGACTCAAAGAACTCCCTTCAGTCATGTAGAAATCAGCACTTTGTGCTGCAAGATGTTTGTTGTGTCTCAGGGAAAAAGCGATGAGTCCCAGCACCTCTCTTGATTCAGCTGCAGATGGTTTTTCCAGAGTGATCCTTGTCTAGCCTGTTAACACATTGGAGGTTATCATTGACAACGTGAATGGAAGGAAAAACGAGTTAGCAGCTCTGAGTAGCATATTGAATAGGTTTCTTCTTGGAGGAAGTAGTGTCATTTCCATATGACGTAAGTTGAGCTGGAAGCTGGCTGGGTCCTCTGGTAAAGATGATGTGAATTAAAATATAAACTCACCGCACAGAAGTCTGTAATTCAAAAATGCCAAAAAATGCTTCTGGCAAAGCCATGAGACCTCCTGCCCATTAGTGTCTCTCAGTGTCATGTCCCTTGGCTCTGTGGTCTGACAGACACCACGAGGAGCAGAGGTTGGAAATCAGAATGACCGGTTTGCCGCTAATTTTAGAAATGCCAGTATGGCACATCACTGCTCACTGCTGTATTGACATCTCTGGCTAGAAAAATACTGGTTGTATGGGACTGAATAATGTGCTCATTCTGGTGACAACGGCTGAAAATATCAAAAGTAAGCTGAATAAAACGTCTTTTGAATTTCCATGAGTTCTTGTAGTAATTGTCTATTAAATAAACAAATAAAAGCCTCCTCCAGGGAAACCAAAGACTTCCAAGATGCTGGCAGTGTTTATGCCACACTTCTGCCTTGGCAAACTGAAAAGGTAGCGGGAGAACCTGCTCAGTGCTTCTGCATATGGTTCAGCTTGGAAATGGAACCATTTTAAATGTCACCGTTGATTTCACAAATTACTCTGTTGGTGTTGAACAATGTGGCTGGGATAGCACATGTACCGTAAATGAGAAACATCCACAAGTTATCTTGCACTGATTTTTTTTTTCCTCCATTTTGGGTGCGTTACTGTCATTAAAACAGTTGTTATCCTCCACTTCTACATGCGATGTAAGCAAAAGTTCCCAAGCCTATAGCACAATGCTAATATCTCACCTTAGATATGATCTATCAGACTTATTTCCTGGTGTGTGGTGTACTTACGCAAGCAGTGTCACTGATAGGAATAGCTCACAGCACTGCAAAGCACAGGCTCAGCCTCTTCCACCTCAAACTGCAGAGGTATTTCCAGATTACCATCTCCTCTTCCACACTTTTTAATCAGCTCTGTCTGTTCATACGTCTGTATTACAATCACCTCTTGGGCCCCTTTCTGTCTGTGCAGCTGTGGGCGGTGAGCTGCAGCAGGGCACCATGGGCAGTGCTTCCTTATCACCTTCTATCTGATAGGATGCTTAATTTAATGACATTGTTGCCATGGCATGGAGAGCTGAATGGGTGATTATGTGAATGGTGAGGATTTGCTAGCTTTTTTCACCATAAGTGATGTAAGCTTCCAATGCAAAGGATGTTTTACTCAGAATTTCTATTTTCTCCTTATAGTTGTCACTGTGGTTTCAAATATAATATTTTCCATAAGTCCTCTTTTTTTTCTTTTTTTTTTTTCCCTTTTTTTTAAATCAGGATATGGTCTTTTTTTGTCTTTCCTTTGGGAGGATCTTTCCTCGTTTTTAGACTCCCTAAATCCTTTGATATCAGAGTATCTGAGCACCTAAATTCAATGTAATGTAGAATACTGCTTGCAGAAGAGTGTGATAATCCAAATTTGCTAATCTACCCAGGGAACAGTAGTCAGTAAAAAATGTGGTTACCAGAGAGAGGGAAAGGAGAGCATATAATGGAGCACATATCTCTCACTGTGATTACTAGATAGGTAGAAGCTGGAAACAATTGGCTGTAATTGGTCTGCTGGGATTTTAATAAAACCTTTAAAGCAATTAAAATGCTTTTATTGAAAACAGGTTTGGGCATCTTTTGCAAGGAAGGACTTAACTGTAGCTGCTGTTTAAAGTGTTCATTATGGTTGTGTGAAACATCTCTTCACAGCATGTGACAGTGGTGTGGTGTGCTCCGCGTCTGGGACCAGATCCTACAGCAGAGGACACCTGGGTTGGTCAGCTCTGTGCCTGTGGGATAACTGCCCTTTGGAGCACACAGCTCCTCTGTGGTTTCTCTTGGTCCATGCCCACGTCCACACCCATGCCCTTCTTGAGATTTAGCCAACTCAGGAAGGAGATATTCAAGACCCACCTGGACACTTTCCTGTGCAACCCCCTGTAGGGAACCTGTGTTAGCAGAGGGGTTGAACTTTATCATCCCCAGAGGTCCCTTCCCACTCCTGTGATTCTTTGATTCTGTGATCTGCAAAAGTAATCAGTGCCTCCCCTGGAGACTTGGTCTATTTGCTGCCCATTGGTGTCTGGGTCATGTGAGGGAGCACTACTTGTAGCCAGGAAAAGTGAATATTCCCATTATTGTCATTTTCCTCTTGGTTATAAAACAGCATTTTTCTTTTCTTTTCCTTTTTTTTTTTTTTTTTAGCAGAAAAGCACTGTTTTTAACATCAGTCGATAATTTGCTGGCTTTATCTGTGTCTTTGTGTTAGCAAGAAGCACAGGCATAATTCTACAGGAACTAGTTTCATAACGGCTGATGCTAACACCTATTCGGTACTTAAAAGTTGCAAAGCCATTCCCAAATAAATGCCTATTTTGAGTGTGCTCCTAAACAGAAAAAAAATGAAAAGAAACAAAAGCATCCTTTTAAACCTGTAGTGTCTGTATTGTACCACTGTTAGGCAGACACAACTTAAAAGAAGTCTGAACACGTTCTTTTATGGAATTTTGTATTACAGGTGACCTGGCTGTCTTTTCAAAAAGTTGTCCTGACCCCCACTTTCAGTACAGACCCTGAGCTGGTTGCAGTGTTTCTTGCAGCTCTTTCTCACAAGAGTCCTTTTGTGCTAATTATAGCAGCTTTTTACATATATGTTAATCTTTGTGCCTTTGGAAGGTTTACATTTACAAGCAGAGACATATGCATAAGCCTTCCAAGATACAAAACTGGAAAGTGAATATTTCCAGCTCTCTCAAATATGCATTTGTAAAAAAAAAAACCTTTGATAAAAAAAGTAATCATATTCTCATTTCTCCGAGGAATTCAGTTCAGATTTTGCCTGCAAAGGGCTGCTGCTATTGCATCTTTCCAGAGTAGCAAAAACACCGTTGTTTCTTGAGACATAACAGGTTCATGGTCTAAAGAAAATGGTGTGGGTGAGGTTTTGTGGAGAAATAGCTGATGTCCTTAAGTGGGAAAAATGACAAGTCTGTTCAGTAGATCTTGTGTGAGACAATATCCCAGTTAGTTCTGTGACATTACAGGAGCACCTGGGAAGTGTCCTGGTGACTGAGAACCACATTGGGCTGCATGATGTCAGCCACAGGGCAAAATTAGATCCTTCCTTGACATGTCCCAAAAATTCTGCTTTCATTTGGTCATCAGGATGACTTTATAACTGTCAGACTCCCTTGGCAAGCTCATAACTGAAATACTGGGATGAAGGAGACTTTACTTTTTTTTTCTCTGAAAAGAAGCAGCAAGAATGCAAGAATGCAGGACAGGAAGGGAGTTTTTGCAGTGACTGAGTTCTGTCCTCTTCCATCCGAGTCAAGCACATAATGTGATCTTCTCCTTAAATGAATAAAGTCTTTGTGAAAGCTAATTACAGGCTGTCTGTACCGGCCTCTGAACAGGACCGCAGTGCAGTACTGGACTGACACTAGCTGTGAATGATTAGCTCAGGTATCAGTAGCAGCTACAGGATGGTTCTCTGCAGGGGTTCTGAAGGAGGCTGAGAAGGAGTCAAAAAGGCTGCAGTACTCAGAAAATTGGCCTGAACTGAGGTCCCTTCTCCTGTAGCCAGGCAGTTCCCAAGAGTGAAGAGTGCACAGGGAGCCCGGGTTCATCCGCACATCACTGCCAGGTACATGAATCCCGCTGGTTTGCTCCCACGGCTGCTATTTGAAGGCTGTTCAAGGCTTTTGCTATTTTAGTGGCTCAAAACCTTTCAATTCCATATCTATATTTATGCACAGCCTGTGTATATTCATTTCTGTCTTTTGGCAATACTGGTTTTCGTTCAAACAGCTCTTCTGCTTCCCCATTCCTTAATTTCTCAGCATAATTAAAGGGAGCAGTCATCTTCAATCTTAACAGCTTACTGTATAGATAACATTTGTAGATCTAAGAGGAAAAGACTAAAAAAACAACCTTGTGACTTTTCTGGGGACCTCTTTACAATTTTTGCTGCTTTCTTCTACAATATGTGAGCCAAGAGTTAATTAAGACACACTTTTACTGTCTTGTGATTTATCTGCATTAATATTTTTAAGACTTCAGTCAAGATCAAGCTTTTAATTTTCCTCGGCACCACATAAGCACACAGCACAAGAACTCTCCTCCCACCTGCCTAGCTTGTGATTATAACAAATGAGAGAGATTCCAGAAATATGGGGCATAAGAGACCTTGTTAATGGATGTACTTCATCCTAAAGGTTGCTTGAAAATAGCTAGTTAAATTTGAACTTGGCTTCTTTTTTGTTCCCTTATGATTTATTATAGGAAAAGTAATATAGGCAGGAAGAGTTCCTAAAAATATTCAAATTGCTTTTTTTTTTCCTTTCTTATTTTATACCTTAAAATATTGGAAATGTCAAAGCTAGTAGACTCTGGCATGTGTTGGATCCCGATCACTGGAAATTCTTGACATATCCTTCCAGTTCTGTTACAGTGGCACCAATGAAGTGCCCACTGGTCTGTGTGCCACTGACACTTCTGTCAGCCTACAAGTCTGGTTCACCTGCTGTAAAGCAGGATACAACTTTTTTTTACTGAAAAGCCCCTTGAGATGGTGCCAAGGGGAGTTTGCCTCTCTAATTAGCAGTTCCCACAGAGTTGCCTTATGTATTCTCTTAATTTCCTTCATGAACTTTTCCAAACTGGTTGAAGATGTTCTGGGTATAATTCTGTTGATGTTTTGCACTTTGCTTGATCACTTTCTTCTTACATCTCTTCTTTAGACCCCTTAACTCCTAATTTCCACTTCTCCATATTACTGAAAACAAATCAGTATTTTCTCTTAGTGGTAACCTAAAGAACTTTAATGGGACAGATTTA
The DNA here is from genome assembly GCA_016647715.1 of Pavo muticus. Classification (NCBI taxonomy): domain Eukaryota; kingdom Metazoa; phylum Chordata; class Aves; order Galliformes; family Phasianidae; genus Pavo; species Pavo muticus. The sequence continues at coordinate 3,300,847 of JACDJE010000066.1, read as the reverse complement.
CTTTCTTTTTTTAAATTTTTTTTGTTTGTTTTTCTTCTTTTTTTTTTTTTTCTTTCTTCTTTATTTGTTCTGATATTTAATATCACATCTTGAGGATTAAATAAGTGGGGTTGTTCACTGAAGCTAAGCTCCAGCTCTGTGAAGGGATTAGTCAGACAGACTGTCTTTGTACAGATGTCAGATTTACAGTCTTCCTTTACCAGAAACTGCAGAATTAATCCCAGACATGGTCTGAGGTGTGACTCGGATTCACTGATGATTCACAGCCCGAGCAATCCATGTTTTAGATGTGCTGCTCTGTCAGTAGAGACGAGGTTGATGGATGTTTGTGATAAGGCTGGGCACTGATCTTGTGGCATTAATTTCAGACAGTGGAAATGCATTAATTACAGCCTCCTTCTTGATTTCTTCTTGTTCTTGTCAAAAGGTAGTTGCAGAGGTGGGGAAAATGCATAAATTATTTTTCAGGAGTGCTGAAGGCTCCCATCAGAGAGATTTAACAAGAAAAGTGGGACAGGTGATGAGATCAATGCATCAGATGCTGCCACGTACAGCTTTTGTTTTTAAAGCTGTGCAGATAAATGATGACAAAGAGATCAGATAAAAATGACTGTGATTGACTAGCCTCTTTGTGTTAAGTTTGGGGCCAATGATTTGATGGGGAAGGAGGAGGAAGAAATCCCAAGTACCTAATAGACATCCTGGATATTTTAATCTATTTTAATAGCTTCTAAAATTTCATTAGAATCCAGTGGATGATTATCCTGTGTTATTAACAAGCCTCACTAGACATCATGTGGAGTTTAAGAACATTAAAAAATCACTGTAGTGATGTAGAGCTGAGTAAAACATATGGGAAGTAACCTTTTCTTGCCTCTGGAGTCCTGGTTTATTAAACCTTGGGGGGTATTTTTTCCACTTTGTAGGGAAACAAACTTTGAGAATAAGACTGTGTGAAACCTCTGAATTTTTTATCTTTTTCTACTGCTTCCTTGAGCTTCCCAAAGTCTTTTTATTTTCTTCCAAACACCAGGAGTCGAGGTATTCTAGAGAATACAGAGTCTCACCTACCACCAGTATAACCTCAAAATGTAAGACTGTGTAGGACCTTGGCTGGTCATCTAGTCTACCGTTAAGCAAAAAATGAAAACAGTTCAACATAACTGTATCATTTCTGAAAGCTGTTTGCTAAACATGTTGTTAAAAATCTTAAACAGTGGTGAGCAAAAAATGCCTTAGACCATCTGCATCCATTTCTCTACCTCTCTTGTGGACAATTGCCTCCTTACCTATATGAATTTTCATTTAAACTCATTTCTTCTTATATTTGTCTTTATATACACTCAGTTCTGTTTGATATTGCTATAAATCTGAATTTCCCTCTCTACTCTGTCCTCATGAGGCCCCATTTGAAGTACTGCATCCAGGTTTGGGGCCTCCAATACAAGAAGGACAGGGAGCTGTTGGAGAGGGCCCAGAGAAGGGCCACAAAGATAATCAGAGGGCTGGATCACCTTCCCTACAAAGACAGGCTGAGGGAGCTGGGCTTGTTCAGCCTGGAGAAGGAGGGGAGTCAACTCTTTACAAGGGTAGATAATGGCAGGACAAGGGGTTTTAAGTTGAAGGAGGGAAGACTTAGGTTGGATGTCAAGGGGAAGTTCTTTACCATGAGAGTGGTGAGGTGCTGGAACAGGCTCCCCAGGGAGGTTGTGGATGCCCTGTCCCTGAAGGTGTTCACGGCCAGATTGGATGGGGCCCTGGGCAGCCTGGTCTAGCATTAAATGTGGAGGTTGGTGGCCCTGCCTGTGGTGGGGCGGTTGGAGCTTCATGATCCTTAAGGTCCCTTCAAACCCAAGCCATTCTATGATTCCCTTGCTCCATTTTATTACTGCAGCAGGAGTTCATATTGTGGCCATAATCTATGAAGAAATTACATCTGAATCACCGTATTTGGGTTCATGGTTGGTTTTCTATCTGGGGCAGTTGATATGTTTTGTAATAGTGACTTGTTCTTGTTGCTTACTGTCTACTGCAGACTGCAAACTTTACTGGTAAGAGTTTTTTATCACTGATCTTCGTGATAAAAATGAAAACTGTGCTAGACCACAGACCACTTCTTGAACACTTCTGCTAAAACATATTTTCCATTAACATCTGTCTTTTGAGATCTGCCAGTAAGCCAATAGTTGTATGTTACCATGAGTTTTAAAAATCAGAATCCTGTGTGGGACTACCAAGTCACATTATTTAAATCCAAGAACTATTACTGATTGATTGATTGTTCCTTTAATCCAAAAAAGGAATGGTCTGACGAAAGCCACTTGCCAAGAGATCATGCTGAAGGGTTTAGTTACATTTTTTGCTTCATTTTTTTTTTTTTTCCAACATAATCAAGAATTCAGCATGATATCATTTACTCAGGATCAACATCAGCTTGGTTGTTTTGTTATTACCAAGGCTCACCCCTTTTGTACTTTTAAATATTCAAATAATGTTGGCAATTCTGCCATCAATTCAAATAATGTTGGCAATTCTGCCATCATTTCGAATTTTCTTTGTTTCTCAAGATTTGTTGAAATTAGCATTGGCTTTACTGAGGCTCCTTCATCCTTTAAAGTCCCATGGTGAAAGATATGTGTCTGTTGTTTTTAAAAACGTTTAATTTTAGCAAATGATACCTCACATCCTTTTCATCACAGATGGCAAACTTTCTGTTCCACCCTCGGTATAAAATTCCTGCTCAGTTTAAAATACAGACAGAAATATCTATCCTTTGAAAATTCCTGCTCTTTCTACTTGCCTAAGAGCACTTCTGCTATGTGCCTCTAACAATGAAAAATGTACCGTAATTATTTCCAGCTGTATTGGTCATTTCTTTGCTCCCTTCACTTCCCCATTATTAGTCATGCGTTTTTAAATTTATATTAATTGCCACTTCCTTTCTGTTTTCTGGCAGATTCTATAAATGTAAGTCATATAAAAAATTAATGGCTAACAGCCATTTCCATATTTCCTTTTAATATTTTTTTTTTTTTTTTTTTTTCAGGAGAGCAGTGCCATGACTGAGGATTCTGGCTTTTGGAGCCTTAAGTAGGAAATTTGAGGACAATTCCCATTCAGACTTCTGTTAGGATTTCTTGCCTTAAATTTGAATCCCCTAACAATCATGCTGACACTGACAAAATTTAGCCCTTTTAGAAACTCCTATAATGCTGGTCACTGACATGTTCTATTTGCACACAATAAAAGTAATCAGATCATCATCATAATCATCAGTATCTAAGCAACCACTCATTTTTAGGTCTTTGGTTGACTTTTCTTTGCCAACAGAATGAGGTACATTATTGAGTTACACATTGCTGGATGGAAGATTTCCTTTTTCAAGAAATTACCTACTATTTTTAGAATATCTGGGGAAGTTTTATTACTGATTGCACTCATCAAAAACTGCTCTCAAGTGAGGTCACCTGTAATGAGTTTTTCTGTAATTTACAGGCTGATGCCTATGGATTAGGTCACTTAATTCTGCAGTGAGATTTAGGAATTGATAACAGATAGTAGTACCCTGTCCTTCTTCATGGGAACATATGAACCAAAGAGGTGAAGGGTTGTGTGCCGACAGTGAGTTGGTGGCACAGAAGCAGAGCTTACTCCAACCCTTTAACCATCCTACAGCTGGGAAATAACAAAGCACTGAAGTCAGAGGCTCTAGAAAGTGTTAGATATGTTTTTTTTTCAAGGGGGTAAGCTTCATGCGTGTCCTTGAGGAGGACTCATTAGGCTGACAGGTTTCTAAAGATTTTAATGGCCTATTTCTCATTGCAACACACAGGCCTTTACAACTTTGCACCTAGAAGGCACAGAAAATCCTTAGATTCCCACAAACTTCCATGCTGGAGGCTGTCTTTTCATCCTCCTGTGTATCAAATACCTCTTTCAGGCATCACAGAGGCATTGTAGTGGTGCTTATTTTACTTGCAGAGTGCTCCTGCCTCAGCAAATTAGAGCCACCTGCAAGCTCTTGAGGGCCTGTTGAGATACTTCATTCTTACTAGCCTGGGTGGGTTACTCTTCACATTTTATGCAGTTTTTCAGGTGTTCATTAAATATTTGCCTAGGATGTGTGTTAAGACACTCTTCCTTGTGAGGCAAAAGCAAGCCACCAAAGAAGGATGTGGAACTGCTGGGGTGGGTCCAGAGGAGGGTCATGAAGATGATAAAAGGGCTAGAGGACCTCTTCTTTAAAGAAAGGTTGAGGGAGTTGGGCTTGTTTTGCTTTGTGACATCATTGTGTCTTTCCAGTAGGAAAAGGGAGCTTATAAGCAGGATGGGGACTGACTTTTTGCGTGATCTAATAGTGATAGGACAAGGGGAATGTTTTTAAACCGACAAAGGGGAAATTTAGGTTAGATGTTAGGAAGAAATTCTTTACTCAGAGAGTGGTGAGGCACTGATAGAGACTGCCCAGAGAAGCTGTGGCTGCTGGAGGCATTCAAGGCTAGGTTGGATGGGCCCTGGGCAGCCTGATCTGGCGGGGGGCAACCAACCCATGGCAGGGGGTTGGGACTGGATGGGCTTTAAGGTCTTTTCCAACCTCTGTCATTCTATCATTCCACATAAGTTGCACACCAAGAATTTTTGTGGCCTGGACTCCAAAGATGAGGGACATTATATCCTTGATAAAAGCTGAAACATGATTGATGATGAAGCTCCAGAACTGTTTTCTGATACATCTTGAGACTGTGTCTGAGGAAAACAGGAAAGATGGAGCTCAAGGCAGAGTGTCACAGATTCACACAATGTTTAAGGTTGGTTGGGACCTCCAGAGGTCATCTGATCCAACTTCATGGGCTTCATGTTTTCAGCATCAGGAGCACCTCCAGAAGAGAGGTTGACATCTTGAAGGAACGACTCATCACGTGCACAAGATACTGGGTTAGATTATGTTACTAAAACCAAAGCATTCTGGGTGGATTACTCATGCAACACCTTCACTTTTAAGTAGCTGCAGTTTGATGAGCTGGCTGATGTATCCCAACCTGTAGGTCATGAGACAATTTGAAGATAGTACTGAAAGTCACCATGGAGCTGCTATTTATGCCCAAGTTTCTCGATGTAGACTAACATAAATTTGGAGTCCCTTTTTTCTCATACGCTTTTTTCTTTGCCCTGGATGTTGTACCTGGCTCATACAACTGTATTTGTACAGGTACTTGAGTATGGTACTCTGTCTTCTCCTTGGTGCGCTTTAGGGATGGGAACCTTGTTCTGTTCTGGTCCTGAAACTTCAAATGTTTAAACACACCTTTTTCTTTTTTTCTTTCTTTTTTTTTTTTTTTTTTTTTTTTTTTTTGTTAGATGCTGATTAATAGTATGGATAAAGAATTCTAGGGGATTTTGGGAGGGAAAATGTTTTTTTTTATAGGCAAATTATTTCATTTAGAGGTACATTTACTGTACTTAATAGTGGATAGTTTTCTTATGGTGCTTTGCAACTTCAAATTGCTTTGCAGCTATTAATTAATTAACATGCGTGCTCTTTTGGAGGTAGGAAACTAATTATTAACAGCCCCGTCTTGCACACAGGGAACAGGATGATAAACATTCATGTTATTTAAACAATTTAGCCATTGTACTGCATGCCTAATTTGTCCCTGCAAGTACCACTTGTTCATAGATAATGTGGATTAATACATATGCAAATGAATAATTAAAATAGCTGCAATCATACAATGCTTGGTGAACAGCATGTGTAATTACATGCCCAGTGCCTTATATCCTAGGACTTCCTTAAAATGAGAGCCCATTGTTTTTCCCCATGTTCCATGAAAAATTTTTTGAGATTGGTATTTGTCCCTGAATGGGAGATGATGAAATATGATGTGAGCCAAAACCTCTAGGGAGATGGTCCCTGGTTCAGTGTGTCCTGAGATGAATCCTGTAAGGCTGTAGAGGTGCAGGCTTGGACTGTCCAAATTTATTCAGAGTTAGGCTAGATGGGGCACTGAGCAGCCTGATCTGGTTGTACATGTCTCTGTTTATTGATAAGGATCACTGAGTACAACTCTTGGCTCCACACAGGACCACTCAAAATCCAAAGCCTATGTCTGAGAGTGTTGAGATGTCTTCTTGAACTTGGGCAGCTTGGTGCTGTGACCCCTGGGAGCCTGATCCAGTGCCCAACCACTTTCTAGTGAAGGATCTTTTCCTGATGTCATGTGGCAGACAATCTCAAGGCAGTTTTAGGGAGCCCTTTTTTCTGCCAAGCACTCAGTCAGGTGCATTTCTATGAAGGCAGATGGGACAGGTGGTTCTGCTTGAGCAAGAGGTGAGCACTGAGCTTGTGCCCCAAACAGCGAACTGTGCTGCTGTGGATTGTCTGTAGGGGATACACTTCTTTGCATGCCCACAGAACACCAGGTTGTCACCCTGGGGTGCATGCTAAGTGTGGACAGACAGCAAATCTAGGTGTCCTGCTTAGGGCACTTGTATGCACAGGCTATTTCAGGTGAGTTCCTTAATTTCCCCCAAACATTTGTCCAGCAGTTGTTGTTGTAGGGGGAATTTGCATTACAAACATGAGCAGATATGCACTCATCATGTAGTTCATGCATCCTCCTGCTGCTGGGAGCAGAAGGCAGCGAGTGCAGCTTGTGATGCACTTCCCACCTCTTGGTGAGGAGAAGAGAAACTGTGCTGTGAGATGAAGGGCTCACTGAACAGAGCAGCAAGGACACGAGCAAAGCTGAGGAAAGCACCCTTGGGAAGGCACAAAAGGAGTGTGACAGCTGAGGGAGGAGAAGCAACTGCTAAGTAAGCAGAGTGTTACCAGGCTTGGAGACTTTAAGAGCTTAAAAAAAGCAACGGGAACAAAGCAGCTGGGAGTCTGCAAGAGCCCATGGGATTGGAACTGAAGTGAATCTGTGCAGACCTCCTCAGGCTCCCAGGACATCCAGTCCATGGCCAGCATGCTCTCCTGATCCCTGTGCGTTCCTGGAAGGTGGGCCATTCTTATCTCAGCTTCTGGCTGCTTGACTAACATATCAGTTTGTCACTTTGCCAGAAATCCCACCTTTTTCCTCATGGCCTTTTCCCACTCAGCATTGCCACCTTATTCATGTTTAACCCACCCCACAGAGAAAACCAGGATTAGACAATTAATGACACTTGCATCACACTTGCTGCTGTATGCTTTCCCTCCCCAGCATTTCTCTGCCTCTTCTGCTATTCTTGGTGTACATTACCGCACCCTTATACAGTTCCTGGTGCTCTTGTTTCCAATCTCTGCTGATGTCTTCAGGCATTGCCTTCATACTGCTATTGTTAACAGTAACGGCTACATGGCTTTCTAATTTGTTGATGCGTTTTTAAGAAATCCTGTGTTTAGCTCTTTAATCCTGGTGTAGACGATGTGTTCTTATCAATAATTGGCCTATTAAGTTATGGGTACAGCTGAGTAAATTTCATGCTTATAGAAACGTTTGAGCAGGCACTGCATTTAGCTGACTGCAGGCTGGTATTTATGTAGTTCTAGGAGAGTAAATAATGCCTGTTCGGCATCTGTCATTACAGCATTATTTTCTCTCCCTCCTTCCTTTGCTCTCAATTTGATGCAAAGACCCAACCTCATGCACAGCATTGTGTCTCCCAGAGGGTATTAAATTTCTTCAGTTACTACTGAAATAAACAGCACTGGGGACCTTCTCTGCCCTCCAAGACTGGGCTCCAGTTCCCAGAATAAAAGTCAGAGAGGCTGTGAGGCTGTTTCTAATATTGATTCCCATCACGGCTGGTGGTGTTCAGTGCAGGACTGATGCTGCCTTTGCCTATTCGGCCCCTTTTGTGGACTTTATTGATGAGACTCATTATCTGATTCATAAATTAATATACATGCCATGTAGGGGAGCATTTTGGTATGCACAGTAAGGTCAGGATTTCATTTTTTTTTCCCTCTAACCTTCATGCTTGGAATAAATTTTCTGATTCCATTTTTTCTTTTTTTTTTTTTTTTATTTTTTTATTTACAAAACAACCTTCTGCAGGAAACACTTATTTGGAAGTCTTTGAAAAAGGCAGCTACACACTGCTGTAACCCATAGGACAAGACTACGTGTTTGGTGATACAAGTGTTTGGAGGCCAGCTTAAAGCTGACATTTTAAAGTCTTAAAAGTTTCAGGCACTTGAGCGAGCCTCTTCAAAATGTATGGGTAGGCTTAAAATTAAGCACATCTCTGTAATCAGTGTCTTCTAGATTTTGGTCTCTGAAAAGCGGTCCCAGGCAAAAAGTGATTAAGTGGTGGTTCCTGAGAAAAGGTACGTACTATCACTTTAGGAAACAAGCTTTTATTATTTGGGATTTTGTTTGTCTTAATGCTAAAACTAAAATGATATAGGAAGAGATGAAAGCATAGGTCGTATGTACTAAAGTTCATTAAAATAAGATTAGTAATGACACAAAATAGAGTAATTAAAAGAGTCTGACCCTGAGACATGGCAGCTTGTGCAGCTGATGGGACCTTGGAAGTTGCTTACATTTTGGAAATGACCCTTTACAGTTTCCCAGTGGGGATCAGTAACTCAGTGGCTTATGTGAAAGCAGTTGCTTGATTTAGAGTTGCCAAACTGCAGACATGCCATGCTTTGCTTGGAAAAAACTGAAATTGGGATGTTGTGTCACGTAAGGTGCTTCTGAAAGAGTAGGTTGAGCCTGAGGAAACACGAGTGAATCTATCAGTCCCTCTGGAAAGAGGAAGTCAGCTGGAAGGAGAGCGAGCCTACATAAATAGGCAACAAAGCACACAAATACGTGACAGCACTAATACCATCTCTGTTGTAGGTTACGTACACTTGATTTTATGGCCCCTGAGTTTCCCAGCCCAGCACATCCTGTGACAGGGATTCCTTCTGCCTTTTAGCACACTGCTGCACTGACTGACTTCAAACTTTTTGGCTTCCGTCAGTATTCAAATTTTGTTTTCCTCTGCATTTTATTTGCTTCAAGATTTCTCTGTCTTTCAACAGCTGGTATGTCATCTCCACCAGTGAGTGAAGTACTGTGCTGAGTAAATATAGAATAACTGTAGGGAGAGATGTCCTTGTAAATAACGATGGGCAAAGTCAAGCCAGTGCCATTGGAATGTTTAGGAAGAAAGGTCTATGCATGAAGAGAGAAGCAGCTATGTATTGAAAGTGTGAGTGATTAGCTGCAGACACTGTCTGCTAGCAAGTTCATGAGGTTCAACAAATCCAAGTGCAAGGTCTTGCACCTCGGTCATGACAACTCCCACTATCAGTGCAAGCTGGGGTACAGAATGCAGGGGATACCAGTACAAAGGATGGAATACCTCCACTATGAGGACAGGTTGAGAGAGCTGGGGCTGTTCAGCTTGGAGAAGAGAAGGCTCCATGGAGACCTCATTGCAGCCTTTCCATGTATCTAAAGGGGGCTGTGAGAAAGAACGGGACAGACTCATTAGCAGGGTCTGTGGTGACAGGACAAGGGGAAATGGTTTCAAATTAAAAAAGGGGAGATTTGGATAAGGATAAGGAAAATGTTTTTTTATGATAAGTGTGTGAGGCACAGGAACAGTTGCCCAGAGATGTGGTGGATGCTCAGTCCCTGGAGACATTCAAGGTCAGGCTGGACAGGGCTCTGAGCAATCTGATATAGCTGTAGGTATCCCTGTTCATTGCAGGGGAGTTGGACTAGAGGACCTTTGAGGGTCCCTTTCAACTCTAATGATTCTATGGTTCTATGATAAGTTTTTTCTCTGAGGATAGCGCTCTTTCTATTTTGCCTAACTGAAAATAACTGAATTGAATTCCAGAACAAATGTGTGTTAATTCCTGTCCTGCATTAGTCTGCACATTCTGGCCAGGTGATCCTTTTACTCCCTCAGAGATTTTCCTGCATTCCCCCCATTACAATCAATTAGTCTGACCTCTCACCTGGTGCAGATCAGAGATTTCACTGCAGAGATTTTCTAGCATCAGATCAGTCCCTTCTGTGCTCACCACATCGATTCCTCTCACTCTCCTGGGCTGACACAGAGACAGTTGGCAGTGCTTGGAACAAGTCATCCAGATCTCCGACTCCCACACCCCGGCTGTGATGCTGCGTTTGCCATCTCTCATATAGAGCAGAACTATAGGCGATGAAGCAGATGCTCAAATGAGCTCTGCTGGCTCCAGGGAGCTGGTGGTTCCTCTCTGGCTGTGCAGTCTTAGAAAAGCCAGAGTGAATTTTTTTTCACAATGAATAATTCAAAGTGGTGAGCCTTTTTGACCTCATTTTCTATATGCATCTCCTAGCAGAAAGTTGAAGCTGAAGTCATTTGTCATGGCTGAGCGTAAATCCAAGGGGAGCAGATGGGGGTTTCCCTGCCATGTAGCTGTGCAGGCACCGTATGCATGAAAATGGACAGTCTGGGATGAGGCAGGAAAACCTTCACAGAGGAAAATATATCTGTAGCAATAAAATCAACCCCTTGAGTTTGTTGGTGTGGACTTTGTTCTGCTGTGAACCTAGTCTAGGTTTCAGTTAGCCAGGGGGCAATGCCTTCCTGCATTAATTCAACTCATTCATTTATTTTGTTCACTTTGAATGTCTATCTCCATTCAATAAATTGTCTTTGTTTCTGTGATCTGCTGGTAATGGCTTCAGGTCACACCACAGAAAGAGCTGCAGCTGCATTATTAAAGCACACTGAAGAGCTTTGGATGGTTAGAAGTAGGGCTGAGTTGGAGATCATCTTCTTTCTGCCATCCTACACTCTGCCTGACCTTCAGGAGTCCCTTCGTCTTTGGCTCTGAATGAATTGGTTTGTGAAATGGGTGCAATGCGGCTGGTCTGGCTAGAAGTGCCTGGGGCTTTGGAAGAGCATGGAAGATTTTTAGTCATTTGAAACCTTTACATCAAGTCCAGAGTCTTCTTGAAAGATGTGCTGTAGATCCATGTGTGGAGCGGATGAGGAAATTACTATCGTGTTGTTAACAAACCTTTACCAGTGGGGTCCTGCTGGTGATAAATAGCTTTCTGTCTTCCTGGGAAGCCCCAGTTATCTTCTTTTAGCTTTCATTGCTGTGCATAATTGTGCAACCTGTCAAACAGCCATATCGATTCCTGCGTATCGAGCAGATCAGGGCTGTGTTTGTTGTGCATACAGCAAAACAGCAGCAGTGCAGACAGTAGGAGCAAAACAAAATGATGGTTGGTAGCAGGCCTGCAAATTTATTCATGATGCCTGATTTTTGCAGTGCAGTATGATGAACTGCCTTAGTCTCAGTGCATGTTTTCCATAGGAGACAGAGGCACTCTGTGCACCATGGGGGCTCGGGGCTGTTTGCTGCAGAAAGCAGCTCTCACTGGAGCGTGGCCTCAGAAAGGCTGACATCAGCTCTTAGGGATGAATTATTTAGACAACCTCACAAGCATCTCCTAGCCAAAGCTAAAGATACAGCTGCTTGTCTCAGGCGGCCATAAATCTGTGACGAGAGCAGAGGGGTTTCCCTGTGACATGGCCCTGCTTGTTGCTGGCTGTTGCAATGCTGCGTGGTGCGACTCAGTGGAACTGTGAGGAAAGGAATGCTCTCTCCTTCCAGGTGATTTGCTTTTGGTCATTCTGTTGCAGGCAGGATATATCATACCCTGAGCATCAGCTGGATCATTGTTTCATACAGCTAGACCTGAATTTTGCTAAAATTCTGGCATACCCAGTGCAAGACTGAGGTTTAGTAGGAATCCATTCCTTACCAAAAGATTGAAAAAGGAGGTAGTGAGTAACCACCAAATTAATAGATCCTTATGGGCATGTGCAAATCACTGGCTGCTTGGGGGAGGGTACTCTGCCCAAAGAGTGAAACCAATGTGGTAATGGGGAAGAACCAGGTGATTTGCTTCAGAAGTGCAATCTGGAAGTAAAACCCGATTGCAGGATCCTTGCTCTCTACCACCACCCTGCCTTGCAGGGCATGGAGCAGGTGCTGCTGTGTCCCCAGAGCCCATAACTGGGTGCTTCATGGGGCTGGAAAACACAAAATCCTGTGAGGAATACATCATGTTTCAAGAAACGTGTAGATGTGGCACTTACTTAGGGACATGATTTAGTGGGCATGATGGTGATGGGCTGACACTTGGACTTGATCGTATTGGTCTTTTCCGACCTTAATGAGTCTATGTTTCTGGTGCAGGTCTGAGCTAAAGGTGTTGGTCCTGAGTGCTGGCGCTTGTGCCACCCATGGGCAGTTTGGTATGAACAGGTGGTGACTTTTAATCTGAAAACAGAGTCTAGTAGGACTTGGCAGCAGTTTAAGCCCTACACCAGTGCAGATGGCTGTATTATGGAATTTCCACTGCTGCAGTAACAGTGTAGGGATTTTCTACAGTACAAACATGGTCCAAATGCATTCATCACATCCATATTTCCTCTGCTGTCACACTGACAAGGTGCTACCTGCCTGCCTTACGTGAGGAACAGAGCCTCAGCATTTTGGCTATGGCTCCCAAATAACAAGGTTACAAAGAGAATTGCCTTTCCCTGTTCAGGGAAGTGAGGTGTTCTAGCCAGTGAGACCTAAGGGCTGATCGGAACTGACACTTCTTGCCCTCATTCTGGTGTGAGGATTGATATTCTTTTTTGTGCTACATACAATGGTGGAGTAAAATGTGATGGTTAGCTGTTTCATCACTAAGCTTGTTTTGAAGGAAATTTATTGCTGTAAAACTTCTTTTTTGACTGCTCAGTGCTGTATGGTACAGTCTGGAGGATTTCTAGCAATGACAATATTTTCTGGCTCTTATATAACCCTCCTTTGCAAGGCTTCCCAAAGTGCTCTCCAAAGGAGGTTAATGTGTAGCAGAAAAAGAAAATGATTTTCCCTGTCTCTCTTAAAGCTGGAGTGATGCAGGTGGGAGTGGAAGCAAATTTTTCAAGGTCTGTATCCTGCCCGGCATCACCTCTTGGGACACCAGCTAATGCAGGTCAACTCCCAAAATTGAGACCAGCTGTCTGACCTTGTCCAGAGGGTTTGGGCAGTTTGAGTAGATTGCAGGTTGAGAGGGGAAAAGGATCACAGACATCCAAAATGCAGCTTTTGGGAACAGAGCAGTAGAATTTCTTAGGTCTCTTCGCGCATCTCAGTCTTTCTGTGCCCCAGTACAGTTCCTTCTTGCATGGGTACTTCCATAGCTTGGCTCATTAGCATCCTAGGTGGGAGGCATTAAGTAGAGCAATAATGACTCTGGTGCCTGAATCAGTTTGATGTTGAGTGTCAGGAAATGATGCATTTTCATAGGAAAATGATATATTCTCAGTCAAAGTCAGTCTCAAGTAGGATTAACAATAGGACCATGCCCCACCAGTACAAGAACAGTGAAAAACAGGCAGAGGGCTCAGCTCTGTCAATACTCTTGGACCAAATAGGCCCATACATTTCAGGAGTAGTCACAGAATAAGTAAATATTGGAGACAGGATCAGGCCTAATCCTTATCACAAGGATATGTTTTATCTCAGAAATAAAGTACCTTTACAACGGAATGAGTCAAAAGATCCCTTTCCTTGAGGACCAAGAAGAGACTTGGCACGAAATCACTGGCAACCTTGAAGCTACAACTCTAAGTGAGATGGCAAAGTTCTCTACACCATACCACCTCACAAGGGCTTGAGTGCTAAACTGTGAGCTGCCAATATGCTGCCCATTAAACATGAAAAAGTGAGAAATTGTCAATCTTACCCGTGGAGATGATTTTCATCCATCATGGCCCAACAGTGATAGGAGAAGAAGGATCCTTGTGCATTCTGAAAAGAACATCTGAATTCAGCTCTCTGTCAGACATACTATTTTTCCTTTTATTCAATCCACATGTTGGTGCTTTGAATGTTGCATATTAAATACTGCGAATGTGGCTTGTAAATACATTGTGAGTCAGCATTACTAGCAGATATATGTTGCAGAATTCATATGGAGCAAGTCTCTGGTTTTGTAAGAGCTGTTGCTTCTTCCTCAGGAAGCATATTGTGGCATGATACATTTCCTGACTGTTCACAGAAGAAAGAAAGAGGAATAAATTTGAGAAATTTTATTTATTGGGAAGATAAACCGTTTATGGCTGGAATTTCTTTCCCCATTCAGTAGCAAAACACATCTGCCAGCTCTTGCCATTTAGAACAAAAGATGAAACACCTTCTGGAAAGATTTAATATATTACTTTAAAAACCATTTGATTTTGATCTTTTGAGGAACAGAGGATGTACATCTGACAAGGTTTTAATTTCATTAAATATTATTTTTGTTTGTTTGATCTTGCTTTTTGTATTAGGATATTGTCAATCCCTTGTTACGCTTTATTAAAAGAGATAATAAGATACAGTTTCTTCTCAAGGGAATTTTCAGTCCTTGTAACCAAAAACTTTACAGCCAAAGAAACTGCAATTAACAAGGTAGACAAATGATGGAAGGAAGGAAAACATTGTTGTCTCCAGTCTTGATATGGGAAGTTATTTACAAGGAGATTAAAGCTTTATATTAGCAAAACTCTTAAATGCATGCAAGATGTGCATAGATCCATCCCACAAAGATATCTTTAAGACCTTCTGACCTTGGGTGGCTTCCCTAAAATTGCCTAAAAGGGCCAAGGTATTCAAACAACACAGTCTGACATGAATTTATTAAAGAGATGCTTTTAGACATCTGATCTTTAATGCTTTATTTTATGTATATATTTATACACCTGCCTGAGCTGGGATAGGATCAAAGACATTTGGGCAGGCATCGCAGTGAGGTCCATGGGAGATTTCAAGTTCTGATGCTTTTTCAAATAGTGACCTGCTGTATAGGTACAACTCTTGTGAGCGCTTCTGTTGGTTCCTCTTATTTTCCAGGCTTACTTGCCAATAAAACTAAGAACTGTCCATCACCTTAATGCTATCATCCTGTCCTAACAGTCCCTCCTACTCCTTTGTCTATAGAAGTATGTAGTTTCATAATTCTGAGATTTGATTCAGCTTGACTTTACAGTGTCTGCAAATGCAGGTGGGCTGAGCCTGTCATAGGTATGCAAGAAGCACGGCTGTCCACATCAGAAGACCCTCTTTGTTTCAGACTCTTTTCCAAAGTGTAGGTCCAGCTTACTGGTCTTTTCAGTTTGTCAGTCCTGCATATGTATTTTGTCTACTCCTCTCTTCCACAGCTTTTAAATCTCTCCCAAAATGGCTTGAAAAGGATGAATCATTGTTTTTTGTTGTTGTCGTTTGTTTTCTTCCATCAACCGGATGATTTCTCCGGATGATTTCTGCACTTGCAGTCAGTGCCTACGTGGGATTTTGCCTTTGTCATTGGGTCTGTAGACTTTCTCGTTAAGTTTTTATCTTCTGTGTAAAGGATATATCAGCTTCACAGTCTCTGCAGCAGGACTGGCTGAGTCATTCCTGCATACAAACAGTCTCAGACCTGCTGTGCATTGATAATATCTGTGCTCATTGATGACCATAACCAGAGCCCCTGTATCTCACTCCTGCTGGTGTTCTGTTTCCTTTCAGACAGTGCACAGTATTTCCAAATTTTCCTCTCCTTCTGCATTTTGGAGTCTGACCTTTGAAGGATTTTCTTCTTCAGGGGATGGGACTGTAAGGTCCCATGTAAGGGACCCACTTGTAGCCAGATGATGGGGGAATGGCCACAGCACTGAACTGTCAGTGTGAGGTGATGCTGAAGTGGGGGAAATGGCCCACTGAAGAGGGAAAAAAGAGGGATCTTCTGAACATGATGTCTTGGTATGTGCTGTGCTCCTCTCCTACCACAAACAGCACTTCTCTTGAGGTCTTGTCCCTTATACATTAAGGGCAGATGGTATGAACTTGGCAAAGCTGTTTTGTTCATTTTGTGATATCTAGGACACAAGACAGGTTATAACTGTGCTTCTGCAAGTGTGTGAGATACAGGGCATTGACAGGAGAGGAAGAAAGAGTTATGTGAGCCTACGCTCAGTGTGTGACCTGTAGTTGCTCTGTAGGTACTGTGGGACATCAGTACTTCTTTATCTGCTTGGCCCCTCAGATCAGAGGCATAAAAAAGATGATGCACTGAGACCTTATCCAGCATGGCAAAGCCCTGCTGGTGAACACATCAGTGTTATGTGCTCAGTTGGAGCACCTGGGCCTTGTAAATGCAGATTTTGGTTGAGAATTGTACTGCAGCTCCCTTTGCTGGGTTAAGCTCCTGCTGGCAGTGTTAGTTCCCAAATGCTCTTATTAGCCTGCATGATTCTGTTAATCACTCTATCCTCTAGGATGTTGCCCCAGGAGCAATGAATGGTCCAGCAATCTTTCTAGCTTTGCCTTTTCTATAGCTACTCTTTCACCTTGTTTCTTCACCCTATCATGCAATTTGACAGCTTCTATCATAGTGACTTGGACTTGTGGCCACTCTGCTAAGATCTTCTGTAGTTTTCAGAGGCTTTTATGTCTTGCTTTCTAGATTCATAATTAATTCCTAAAGATTAAAAGAAGAAAGTTGATTTCAGTGTGTCCTTCAAAATAACCTCATTTGCAAGAAAATAGCTCAAATATTGTCATTAATCATTCTTTTACGCAATCACTTGGGCAGCTGACTTTTTTTTTCTATTTTCCCGGTCAATAATTTTATAAGAGTTCACCAAAAAGCTGTTTTACTGCAGTCTGCTATCTGGGCTGTGAGAGTTGTCATGTCATTGCATCACAGACGGGAACAAGAAGTCCTGATGACCAAAGCAGAGGATGGTGGAGGGGGTGGTAAAGGACCAGGGAGCAACTCCATCCTGTAGTACCCTGGGGAGCACTGCTCACTTGATGATGAGCATTTCCTGCGTGCGGATCAGGCACCTGAGGAAATAGTTGTTAATCTGGCATAGAGAATTTGCCTCTCCACTTGGAGTGACACCATTACAATCAGTAATGTTAAACTACAGTAAACTGGGTGTAAAGTGAGATGAAATGGGCCTGGAGCAATCCTTACATGGAGCATCTAGGGCAGTACATACGCAGATTTTTGTTATTTTCCAAGTGCAAACACAGCCGGTTGTTCTCTCTGATTATTTACATAATTCTACTACATTATTCTGAGAAACGTCCTTCTCTCTTCCCCTCTATTTTAATTAGCTTGTTGGTAGGAAATGCAGAAGATTTCCCAAGCTGTTGTCATGTGACGTATGAGAGAGATAAACTCTGTATCTCAGTTCTGTTTGTATCTGAAGCTGCTTGCAGGTTTCCATTCAGCCACAGATGCAATTAATTCTTAGCATCTGGCTGTAAACAGTGTTATGGTTTGCTGAGGCAGGGAGAGAAGGGAGCCCAATTAACGCAGTCCTGAATACCTGCTAGTTTGCTTCAGACTCATTTTTATTTTTTGTTGGAGGGCTTAAAGCACAGAGAGAAAAAAGAGATGCAAAAGATTTTTTTTTTAATGTGATATCATCTCATTTAATTTAATTTGGTAAATATGGAAGATAAATATTGTTGAATTAATGAAGCAACTCTTTCCCTACTCAGTAATATGAAGATGGTAGTTACATGTGCAAAAGGTAGCAAAGTACTTGTACACAAACATCACCATACTTCTAAAAGTTCGGAGCCTACCAGTCTTCGAGATGTTAGGCTAAATTACCTTCCTGTTTTCCAGAAACTGTGACAGCAGCACAGAGCAAATTAATCCCAGGATAAAGTTTATCCCCACGTGTTTTCCTTTCAATCAGAAATGTGATGGAAGGTCCCAATGTCACGTCTTCAGCATAGGCAAGAAAATGTCTGTGCTGCAGGATCAGGCTCTGCAATTGCAATTCTAAATCTTGGAGATGTTTTTACATTTTGGACATGTATCACATTTATAGGTTGACCTTGACTACTTTCTGTTAAAGTTCTGTGATGCTGATAGACCTAGTGAGGATATTTCTGAAATGAGCAATTTCATGCAGCAGAAAGAATGTTTCACAGAGTATTTCCTATCAAAGAGTCCAGAACTCAATATTCAAGCCTGTCATCACTCATTCTAGGGATCAGACCTATTTTGAACTTTTCCCAGCTGAAGGTGAAAACAGCAACTCCTTCAACTTGGTTGCACAAAATTGTTCCATGTAGGAATAAAACAGTTTTACTCTAGCATTGGTCCCATTTCCACTTCTCGGCTTGAAAGCTTCTCATCAGAGACTGGAAGACAAGTCTTTTCTTGGTAACACATACTGGGAAAGGGGATCATAGAATCATAGAATGGCCTGGGTTGAAAAGGACCACAATGATCATCCAGTTTCAACCCCCCTGCTATGTGCAGGGTCGTCCTGCCCACTACACCAGGCTGCCCGGAACCACATCCAGCCTGGCCTTGAATGCCTCCAGGGATGGGGCATCCACAACCTCCTTTGGCAACCTGTTCCAGTGCGTCACCACCCTTTGTGTGAAAAACTTCCTCCTAAAATAAACTCAATCATAAGTGAGTGCCAGTTCTAACATTATGATGAAAATTCCAATATTGTAATTCCAAATGATTGTCAATGAGATTATTAAATTCTCCATCTTCCTCTTCCCTCCTAATTTCTGTTTTCTCTCAGCTTGTTAAGTATTCTTCAATCAATAAATAAAGCTCATTAACCTGAGCAAGAAAACCACATGATCCTTGCTGGTTTTACATTAGAAGATCATAGAATCATAGGCTCATAGAATAGCTTAGGTTGGAGGGGACCTAATTCCTAGTTCCTAGTTCATCTAGTTCCAATCCCCCTGCCACAGGCAGGGTTGCCAACCACTAGATCAGGCTGCCCAGGGAAGGTACCAGCAGCTGAGCTGAAAGAAAAACAAAACTTCTTCACTATGGCAAGTTTCAGTATTTTCAGTACTTATCTTTAACTGGAACTTAGAGTTAAAATTACAATTTTTTCATTTTAGAAAGTACCTGGGAACATTTTCAATAGAAAAAAATCAAATAAAGAGGTATCAAGTTCTTTGACCAAGCTGAAAAGGATTGTTGACTCATCACTGAAGAATAAATTGCTTCCGTATCAATGTTGTTTTTCTTATGTCAGTATTACCAAAGCAAAGCTTGTGTCTTCAACTTCCTCTTAAGTCTTCCAAAACACATCAGTCAGAGGCCCACCAGTACCCAGCTGAGATGTCCCAAAGTTAACTAAGCCATATCTGAAGCTAAAGATGCCACCTGTTACATCACCAATATTATTGGATTTCAAGATTCATTTCAGAGCTCTAAAATCTAATATTTGGCTCAAAAAGCAAATCACAGAAAATAGCTAAAAGACATCAGTATTTCAGCTATTTTCTGTGATTAGTTGACAGGAGCAAAGCCTTCCCAGTGTAAACCATTTGACTGATGTACTATTTCAGTGTGACTGGAGAAAGCCTGTGTGTAGGGTGGAATGACAGTATTTATGTCTGTGGGTTTTTACTCACACACACTGTCACATCGATTGCCGATGTCAACAAATATAATATACAGCATTTAATATCTCATTTTGGCATCCTCAGATGGCTGCAGCTGAGAAAGCAAAGTGATGAAGGAGCCCACAGCAGGATGTAGAATTCCTGCCCTGGAGAAGCAATGCACACCAGAGACCACAGCTGAGTCAGCCTTAAGGGCTATATCTACACTGCTGTTCCACGTAGAGGTCACCTGGGCATGAATTGTGATGCTGAGCTATCTGACAGTGTAAATGTACCAAAAGGGGCAGAACAACAAGAACATCATAGAATTTTTTTCAAGCATCATCTGCTTTTTGCACGTCAGTTGGGTGAAAATAATACCCGCCTCCCCTGCCAGTGTCTGCCTCCCTGCTCTGTGCAGCCATGAAGGACTTTGTGCAGATGCAAACAGCTGCCTACACACATCCTGTTCAAGGTTTACAGTATAAAGCATTAACATATTTTAACAGTTCAGCAGATTAGACTTTTCTTTCCACCTCTCCCTGATGACTGATTCATAGATCTGACAGCTTAAAGGTTACAGAGGTTGCAAAATGGAGGACTAATGTCAGGATATTACACAGGCACCTCTTTTCCCTTTCTGTTTGGATACCTTCTCCTTTCACTGCCCATGAAAATTCCAAAATCAACACAGATACAGATGAGAAGAGTAAACAGAGGCTTCTTGGTATCAACCAGAGTACAGAGGGACTACAGTGAAATCAAAGAAATATAAACAACTCCATTTTAAATAAGCCTCTTTTCATCATATTATTTATTGCTGAATATCTAGACAGTGTCATTTCTCTGAATATTCATCCCATCCTTCCCAAGACCTACCTCTGGCCACCTGCTTCCTCATGTACAAGGTGAATACACCAAATGGTGAAGCAAACCTTCAAAGTATTAACATGGTGGCAACTATATTCTGGCATGGAGTATAGTTATTATTAAAAGGTATATATAGGTATATATATATTATTAAACGGTATTTCATGGAAATACCTTTTAATTCATAGGAAATGAAAATGCTGTGTGTTGAAGGCAAGATACTAGACAGCACTGCACAGAATTGTCACTGATTTATTCTAACTTGGACTGGATGTAAGGAAGAAGTTTTTTTACAATAAGGCTGGTGAGGCACTGGAACAGGTTGCCCAGAGAGGTGGTGGATCCCCCATCCCTGGAAACATTCAAAGTCAGGCTGGATGGAGTTCTGAGCAACCTGCTTAAGCTGTAGGTTCACTGCAGTAGAGTTGGACTAGATGGCCTTTAAAGGTCCCTTCCAACTCAAACAATTCTGTGATTTTGACCAAGTAAGAATAACCGTTAATGCAGTGCTCATCTTTGACCCTGCCCTGCCGGCTAGCCCAGAGCATGGCATGACTGCCCCAGTGTAGGTGCGATGCTGAGCTGTTCTTTCCTGAATGCTTCAGATGTGCTGATGACAAGTGCAGTATGAGGGCACATGTAGTATACTGGGTGCACCGCAAGGAGGTAGGAGACATTTGCGTAGCCTCTTGGTGCACCATCTCAGTGGGTTTGTTAGCCCAGGCTTGGTGCCATGCCAGCTACTGCTAGCTGGCTGATGCTTGCCTCAGGGTGAGCAGAACAGTGTTGTTGCTGACTGGAAAAGACTATTAGCAAACCCACACACACTTTGGTTTGCAGACCTCTCCATGTTGCCTTTGGCTAGCATATAATGAAGACACAGCATCCTGCAAAACACCAAATGCATGCTGCGAACAGAAAACTTCCGTACAGGGTGAGTCAGACCTATAAGCAGATACATTGTCGTGATAATATTTTCCATGTCTGTTACTGTCAGCACTTTGCAGTCTCCTTATCTGCTGGTTTAAAGGTGACTGTAGGCATGCACTTCCTGACTCTTCATTTCCTTGCAAAATCAAGGAGAGAACTGCTTTTGACTGAAGCCTCAGCTGGAAGTTAATTAATGAGCTGAATCTGAGCTCAAAGGAAAAGTCACATGCTGTATTTTGGGGTGGTTGCATCAGCAGGAGCAGTAGGAGCTGTCAGGAGCAGGTGGTGGGAATGTGGAGCTCACCCAGCCCTTCCCATCAGGATGCAAAATCTCCTTAATCCCCTGTGTCTTGGAGTTTCAAAGCCTTAGCTTTTTCCTGCCCCTTAAAATGTAGGTACTAGCTAAAACAAGAGATTTAAGGGCTAGAGCAAGAATTCACTGTTTTTTCTCCCAAATTTCTGCATTTCTATATCCTCTAGCATTAAGGTCCAGGTGTTCTGAGCTCTTTTTGTATCAGATACAGGCAAGACTGATGTTGGTCACTGATGCTAATTAATATTGCCAAAATGGCACATGGATTTGTGAAGTGTTCCCTACTTTTTTTCCCCAGGGACATGGCGGAATCACTTCCCCTGGAGATATTCAAGAACAGGGTAGATGTGGCAATGAGGGACATGGTGTAGTGAGCGTGGTGGGGGTGGGTTGATAGGCACGCTAGATGATCTTAGTGATCTTTTCCAACCTTAATGCTTCTATGATTCTATGAAAATGTTGATGCATGGGTCATATTTCTCCAGCTGGAAGTCTGCTATGAGAATTTCTTACATTTTCAGCAAAAACAACAAACCATTTTAGAAAATTAAATCAGAATTCTTTCTTCCTATATAAAAACAGATGCTACATGGGAATTTATAGCATCTTTACAAATATGTGTTCGGTGTTGATAAGAAACTTCACCTTTAGGTCTCATATCTTCTGTTTGCTACTCCCACTGAACAGTCTATACAAGGAGAAATAGTGAGTTTTGGAAAATGCTGGTCTCTTAGAATAGAATTGTGGAATCATAGAATCCTTAGAGTTGGAAGGGACCTTTAAAGGTCAGCTAGTCCAACTCCCCTGCACTGAACAGGGGCACCTACAGCTACATCAGGTTGCTCAGAGCCCTATCCAGCCTGACCTTGAGTGTCTTCAGGGACAGGGCATCCACCTCCTCTCTGGGCAGCCTGTTCCAGTGCTTCACTACCCTTATTGTAGAAAAAAAACTCCTCCCTTACATCCAATTTAAATCTCCCCTCTTTTAGTCTGAAACCATTTCCCCCTGTCCTATCACTGCAGACCCTGCTAAGGTGTGTGTACCCTTCCTCCTTATAGCCACCCTTTACATACTGAAGGACCACTCTCAGGTCACCTTGGAGCCAATACATTTCCTTTAAATTGGGCAACTAACTTATTCCCAGATTCTGGGAGCTCTGCTTTTGATGGAGTTGCATGGATCCAGCTGGACTCCCCTGGAGATTATTTTTTCCCAAAGAGTGTCAGGAGGAAGGAGAGGAGAGCAGGATGACTTCCTCCTTAGTGCCCTGGAGATGGGAAGAACTCAGTGTGTGCATCACTTCTTCTTGCAGCCAAAGTCAATGAGAGTTGTGCTGAGGACTGATAAAAACTCAGAAAAAATGAAATGCTTTGTGCTTATTCTGAAACATCAAAAATTAAATTGTTCTTTTGATCTAGAGCTCAGGGCATCAGTCCTCTCCTTAAATAAATCTGGGACTGCTCTTATGTGACAGCAGATTGATTAAGAGAAATGTGTGTGTGAAGCTTGCAGAGGTATGCAGTTCTAGGTGTGATGAAACCAATAATCTTGCTTTCCTAGCAGGATTTTGAAGAGTTCAGCAAGGTTATGCATGGTGCAGATGGAAGCAAATGCTGTGTAAAGTTTTGTCTGCCCCATTGTCTCAATGCGTCAAGTTTGAACACTGTAAAAGTAACGTGTTCAGTTGTAATTAAAGGCTTCATTGCAATGTATGAGCACAGTGGAGGCAAATGAAGATTTGTGTGTGTGCAGTTAATGAATAACTATCCAAATTATATAAAACAACTAGAGAATGAGGCTAATTTAGTGAGGGGAAAATGTCATTATAGATATTCTTATGCCTTCATTGACTTTATGACTTTATTTTCTTTACCAATGCTCTTATTTTATTTTATCTAATCTGTTCTAGATTCAAGAAAAGAAATGTGAAAATAATTCTAGTCTTTTCTTCAGGGCAAAGCCAGTTGCTGCTCTGCATTTTTATATGTCTTGACACCAAGAAGCCATTCTTGGTGGCCTTTTGGTCTTACCTTGTCAAATATAATAAGTAGTATTCTAAGCTTCAAATCTCAACGTGATTGTATGTTTTTGGATACAGATAAACACGTGTTTTAAAAAGCACTGTACTGCAGTTATTATGATAAGTTTGGTCACATTTAAATGAAAAACAGACTTATCTTTTTCTGTGGAAATTTTTAACATCATTTTCCTCAGGATGTGTGTACACAGTTTAACTCTGAGTTGATAGAAAAATCTCAGAAGCTGAAAATATGTCTATACATCACATATAGACCATTTGGGTTTAATGTCTACTTCTCCATGGGACACAGTATTGGAAGAAAGAAACGGAGGTGAAATCTTAGCTTTCTGAAAATTGAATTTCTTCACAGCTTTAAATGAAATTGGAATTTTGCCTAAAGCGTGGGAAAGAGCATTTAGCTGTAAACACGATGCCTTTGTCTGTTAGAGTTCATTCTCCTGAGAATGTTAGTGGAGATATTTTCAGCCTCACCTGTAGGTTTTTATACTTGGCTTCTGAAATTGTTGCTGTTAATGCAAAAGCTGTACCTGCCTTCCACTTTCCATGCACAGAAACCTCTAAAAGGCCGGGATATTCCAGAAAGGATGTAAAAGTGCATCTGAATGCAGCAGAGGCATCTGGGCACATAATTTCCCTCTGACTCTGTATAATGCCTGTCCATACAGAGAACATCCTAAAATCAGTTACTGCATTCCCTTACCCTTGGTGGATGCTGTAGATGTCAGTCTTTACTCTGAATATGAGCATGAAACTCCAGTTTTTCTGGCCCATTTAAGAGCTCTAGGCAAGGTCGTGTCAGCATAAATAGTATTGGAGCGCAGACTGCAGTGATCTTTGCAGTGCTTGGAGAAGAAATCACTGTGCTGAAGCCTCTGGGTCAGCGTAGGTGAATATGGCACAGGTGACCAACTACACAGAGATTCTCTTTGCTGCTGTTGCATGCTGCGTCCAGCAAGGACCACTTTGAGTCTCCAGCAGCCACCTGTTGGGTTCTCTTTGAGAACAGCTGACAGCAGAATGAGAAAGCTCTACTAGGAAAGGATAGCGAGAGGCAACTTTGCCCATGGCAGGGGAATTGAAATTGGATCGACTTTACGGTCCCTTCCTATCCAAACCATTCTGTGTTGTTCTAGGATGGTCATATGGGCAAATCCTGGTGAATCATGGTGACTGTTTGCAGTTCCCACTATGGCCACCAGGTCCACATGAATGTGGACATCTGGGATCATCTTTCCCATGTTCCAGTCAGACAATAAGATCCTTCATAAGAGGCAATTGTGTTACATTACCCTCTGTTCCTGTTTTCAAATTAGAGATGGAAAGAGCAGCATATGGTGAAGAAGAAAACAAGATTTATATGCCTGACAATGCTGCTTTAATTCACTGACTTAGTGCCTAGTCATGTATGTCTCTAAAGGTTAAAGAATTTATCTAATGGGCACTATGCAAACAAAGCAAAATATTTAATGCAGTCCCTGCCCTAGGTATCTTACAGGTTAAACACAACTAATGAGCAAAACAGGTAACTGGAAAGTGATGAGAATATAAGAAGTTAATCACAGTTTTCTGACTGCTATCCCAGACTAAGGAAGCAGGCAAAGTCTTTATGTTACGGTCAGATGCTAAGTCTTTTCTAAGACACAGGGCATGTCAAAATACTGACTGAAGTTTGTTCCTAAGTATTGCTTTACTTGTCTTAATAAACCATTAGAAAGAAAAAAAATGTATTAGCAGCATAATTCTATTTTTTGAGTTCCAGAGGTCCAAAATCTAATAACAGAGGAACACTGCTTTGCATGTTATTTGTCTGTGTTGGGCCTTTGATCCTGACTAACTCCAACAAATGAGATCCGTTTACAATGCAGTGAACAGACCAGCACAGTATGAGAAGAAACACTGCAAGAAAACAAATTCCTGATCTGGGCATAAGTCATATTTGTTGGAATTATTAGGGTTATGGACTATGACAAAATAAGATATCAAAAGCAAGTTTATAATCTGTGGAGGGTGGGCTAATTAAAGTTTGTTCCCAAATCATGCAAATGGGCTTGCTACTAATAAGACTAATAAGATAAGACTAATTTTTTAAAAGCTGATTAAAAGCATTCATGTTCCAATCACGAATGACCATTCAGGCAGCAGGAGCTTCAAATGTCCACACATTCACAGCGTTGGTGAGTGTATTGTCCAGCAGATTATTAGGACATAACTAATTGCATATTCTCACTCTAATAAAGGGTGCACTGAACTGGAATAAGAAATCTGTTTTCTGTCACTGAGCCTTTCATTGATTTGTTGAGTGCTACAACTTACTCGCTCTCCCTCTGAGCCCCACTCAGTATGTAGAGAGTCATGGCAGAATGCTGGCATAAACAAGATGTCATAGTCACCAAAACCTCCTGAGTGGGCTGCTCAGTGCACCGTGCACTGTATGGACATGGGTAGGATGCTGTCTTCAGCCAACCAAAAGAAGAATTTTTCTCCAAACCTGAAAATTGTTCAGCCCCACAGTTCTAGAGTATTAGGGGAAAGAACACTTTGGGAGGCTTGAGATTTCAGAGGAAATAGTTCAGATATTTATAACGTCCCTTTTTAGCTGTTTGAAAACCCAGTTTGACATCAAAAGAGATGTTGAGGGAGAACTTTTCACCAGCTGTACCTCAGTCTTATTGAAAGAGACAGGTAGTTCCTGTGAATAGATGTAGAAGCAGAAGACAGCAGTGAGGGTATAATCATCTGTGGATTTCATGTGCTATGATGCCTCCAGGAATTCCTGCAAGCTCTGTGTTCCCCTCTACTCCAGGAAGATCCTGAGGCATGTATATGCATGCTGAGACCAGAAAGATGAATGACTTCCAAGGTAGCAAACTTCTGCAAATTCCTTTGAACTGTGTCTCTTCTTAGTTTTGGAAAAAAAAAGAAAAAAAAAAAAAGAGCTGATGAAACTGAAACATGATTTGTGTTATGATGATATTATGCTTCCTTAATGTATTTCATTAATGCATTCAAGGAGTTCTTAGGTTGTGTGCATGGCTGAGAATGCTTTACTGGTGGTTTTATTTCCATGAATAAGATCCCTTTTAATGGGAGCAGAATATTTATTTTCTCACAGAGGTATTAGTATGACATAATATAGTACAGATTTTGTCACATAACTGTATTCAGTGCCACTATAATCTGATTTGAGATAAAATACAGAATTACATCAGGGAACATCTGGTTTTATAGCTCTTAAATTTAGCATAATATAAACTCACTTCTCTCGCAGAGAATTAAATGCATTTCAGAACCAAAAATTTTTGAACAAAGAACAAATCCATTATTCAATATGCTGAGCTCCAGATACAGTGTTTTTCTTCAGATTCATTGCCTCTCTGTCATGCTGCCTTTGTTTGAGAAAGTGGTGTTTTTGAATAATATGAATGTAACTTCTCAGCAGTGCTGTTCTTCATCTTTATTATTATTTTTTTTAACTCCAGGATCATCTAAATGCGATACTGAGAAATTAACTACATTTTAGACAAATTACAAGTTATGGATGGCATTGCAATCTAGATAGTAGATACTAATGCCTGTTAATTAACCCATTCCTTAAAAAAAATGAATATTAAATACATCTTAGGTTTGGTTAAAAAATTATAAAACCACATCAGAACTAAACATTTAGGAATCACCCTAAAATGCACAAAAACCTGCAAAAGTACTCCAGTCGGTGGGATCAAGGCTATAGAGCTCACTAAAAGAAGTGGACGCAGCTTCTGGAAACTTCAGTACATATTAAGTACAAAAATGCTTTTGCAAATCAAGTGCTTGATTTTCTGTCTAAGTGTAAATGGAACAATTCTGGTGATTGTAGATCTGATTTTGGTGTCTTCTTTAGACCAAGGCTATAGTAGAGACCAAGAAGAAGCTGTGGGCTTTCTTTCCCACCCCTTAGCCAACTGGAAGCCCTCCTGTCAGCCAAAAGAAGCTGGTTTCTTCTCTCCTTCACCTAACCTAAACATAAATACCAACTACTTGTGTGTAAGTAAAACACAATGCTTTTCAGTCTACCTAATCACCTATTCTGTTACAAAGGGGAGAAGAACTTATCTGAGGCAAAATCTTTGTAAAGGAATGGTACATTAAATGTTTGTTTGAACTAACAAATGTTCATCAGTATATTTTTTGCTTTACCATAGTATTATTAAGGTTGGAAAAGCCCACTAAGATCATCTAGTCCAACAATCAACCCATCACCACCATGCCCACTAAACCATGTCCCTCAGGCTACCAGGATACATTCACATTATCCTTCCAGTCTGAAACAAGAATGCCATACCAGAGCAAATACCCAAATCATCTCAATTTACTGTCCTTTTTTTTTTTTTTTTTTTTTTTTTTTTGCATAGGGAAGCAGTCATGCATGAACTGGATTTCTTTCAAAAAACACATTCTCTGTGCACACACAACACTCCACTCACTAACCGGCATTTAGTTCCATCAACCAGACTGGAACCAATCTAATGTAAAACCTCCTGACATTAAAAATGCGTCAACATCAGGTTCTTGGCATCAGGCTGCAAGTCCGATCTTCCTGGGCTTGCTCTATTTGGTAATGTGACATAGCCCTAGAGTTTGTTCTGCAATTTTCTAGTAGATAGTCTCCCACATTCATTTCACATTAGGGTCCACGTGCATATTGGATCATATATTCAGTATATATTGAGATTATTTTTCTCATTTATGTGAATAATGAGGTGCATAATGGCCTCTGAACTCCCACATTTATAGAAAGGCTGAAACAGAGATCAGGGTTTGAGTCTCCAAGTTCAAAGTCAGAGGTTGGTGAGAAACTGCAGGATGTGTCACTGAGGTCTGTAATCTCTGTCACACTCATGATCTTTTAGGTAACAGAGCAGACATTTTGCAATATGCAATGCAATATGTGTTTGCAATATCAAGACATCCAAATGTGGAACTCTACACAAATTGAATGAGAAGAAAAAGGGTTTGTAATAAAGATATGAAAGATAAAGATATCTTTGGCACAGTAGACTTGTCAACGTTTGGGGACATTGTAGAAAGCCTGAACAATGGTTTGAAAATATATCTTGCAGTTATTAATGCAGAATCATAGTATTATAGAATCATTAATGTTGGAAAAGACCATTAAGATTATCTTGTCCACCCATGAACCCATCACCACTATGCCTACTAAACCATATCCCTCAGTGCCACATCTACGCATTTCCTAAACACCTCCAGCGACACTGACTCCACCCTGGGCCACCTGTTCCAATGCCTCACCACTCTTTTGGAGAGGAAATTTTTTTCAAACATCCAACCTGAAACTCCTCTGGTGCAATTTAAGGCCATTACCTCTTGTTCTGTTGCTGTTACTTGGGAGAAGAGGCTGATCCCCACTTTGCCGCAACCTCCTTCCAGGGTGTTGTAGAGAGTGTACTTTTAGATAAAAGTGCAGCTTATTGCTAGATCTGTGGTATATCCAAGGTCATCTTTTGCCCTGTAGATACCAAAAGGAGGGAGAAAAATAATTATAGCAGGAGTGAGCTAAGTGAAACAGCCCATTGAATTGCAAAGTCAAGTGTGCTTTGTGGACCAGTGGCAGAGCACTGAGAAATGGCATCTGCACTGCCATGATTGTGAAGCTTCTTAATTAGGAACTACCTAATGTAATGGCCAGTATCTGTCTGTTTTGTTGTCAGGTGCATAAACAGTTGTAGTAGCATGAAAGGCTTCTAAAGCAAAAAGAAGAGCTGCCGTTGACATGGGAAATCACATTTGAGAGGTCAGTGCAGATCAGCTTGTCTGAATGTGGTTTTGTTTGAGACTAAAACTAGCTGAAAACTTCTTTAAAAATTCTTTTCACAAAGCAAGCAGACAGTTTAAATCACTACTGTTCAGCAGGCTCCATAAAGAGGCTTTTGTTGTCATGATTGATCTGAAATGTTTAGGAAAGCATTTACCTTCTGAAGTTTTCTCCTTCATTTTGTTCATGGCTTTATATTTTCTCCTGTGATCCCAGCTTCTGTTTTCTCTATTGGTTCTATTTCATCACTGAAAAAAAAAAAAAAAAATAGGGATGAGACAGAGAAAAAACTTGCAGAGGAAAAAGAGATGTCATTAATTTAACATTTTGTTGGAAACCTTTTCATTTTTAATGCAAGTTTTTTTGACACCCAGAGGAAATACTTCACTTTTAACAATCTGTAGTGCACAGACTACTGCTTTCAACTTTTCCTATGGAAAATAATTGAAATGAATCTAATGTACCTCCTTAATATGTGCTACAGAGAAGTCCATGAGATTAAAATATGAAGGGTTCCAAACCTCACAAACAAAAATCTTATGGATAGCTCTGTCAAAGTGCTGACTCCACTGACCAGAGATGCCAGGGTCACTCTGCAGCCCTCTGACACATCAGTGCTGCCGTGACACATCCAGTCCAGCCTCCAGCTGCCTGTCCAGGAGGATGCAACTGTCTCAAAGGTCTAGACCATCTAGATGGCACTAGCAGCCTATATTTAGGTGCATGAACTGAGCCCCAGGGCTATAATTCAGCTTCAGCTTCAGATATTTGAATGTCTACAATGTGTTCGAGGTGTGTACATTCTCATAGTGAATTACAGAATCATAGAATGGTTTAGGTTGAAAGGGACCTTAAAGATCATCTAGCTCCAGCCTCCTGGCAACCACAGATCAGTCTGCCCAGGGCCCCATCCAACCTGGTCTTGAACACCTCCAGTGATGGGGCATCCACAGTTTCTCTGCGCAACCTGTTCCAGTGTCTCACCACTCTTTTTCTAAAGAATTTCCTCCTATCCTATATTCCTTCCTATCATCTAATCTAAATTTCTTCCTCTTTTAGTTTAAAACCACTCCTCCTTGTCTTATCACTATCAGAATTTGGAAGAAGTCACTCTCCCCTCCAATTTATAACCTCCTTTCAAGTACTGGAGGGTCACAGTGAGATCTCCCTGAAGCCTTTTCCAAGCCAAACAAGCTCAACTCCCTCAACCTTTCTTCATAGGAGAGTCCTCCAGCCCTTTCATTATCTTTGTGGCTCTCCTCTGGATCCACTCCAACAGTTCCATGTCTTTCTGGCACTGGGGGCCCCAGGCCTGGACACAGTACTCCAGATGTGGCCTCACAAAAGCAGAGTAGAAGGGGACAATCACCTCCCTCTACCTGTTGGTCACCCTTGTTTTGATCTGGAATTGCTTCAACCCAAGTGCAGTGCCTTGCAGTTGGCCTTGTTAAACCTCATTCTTGTGTGCCCACTTTTTGAGCGTGTCCAGGTCTCTCTGGGTGGCGTCTGTCCCTTCTATTGTGTCAGCTGCACCACTCAGCTTTGTGTTGTCAGCAGACTTGCTGAGGGTACTCTCAGTCTCACTGATAACGATGAACGGAGGTCTAGATTTGAATCTACCTACAGTTATTTAACATTATCTGAAATGCCTAAGTACATTTGAGATATATCTGTGGGCTGCATAATTGCTCTGTGAACTTATTTGCCTGTGTGGGGTTTCCAAACACTGCTTTCACCTCTGCTGTAGACATTGAAATGAAGTCCCAGTCTGTAGCATTCCCCCAGTCTGCATCCATGCTCTCATAGCCAGCACTAGATGGAGAAAGTATGCACGGTGCACCTACTGCAAACCAGACCCTGACCATGAAATGGCAACTCAAATTAATGACAGCCTTTTCCTCTCATTTAACAACAGTTTTTGGTATATCATGAAGAAGGAGAGCCAGGACAGCACAGTCCTTTATTTGCTAGGAGAAAAATTAATCATGTAATCATCCAGGGTAGAAAAAACTTGAGAATTTGTGTAATCCAACCCTAGATCACAACTAGTTTCTGTTTTTTCTTGCAACAAGTAGGAAAACAGGCATGTCACATGACAAGAGATGATTATGGGAGCCTCAAACCTATGTCTGTAACCCTCATCTATACAGGAGTCAGGCTTATGTAGAAATATGTTATGGCACTCCACTCTAGCAAACCCTGAGAGGAACTACAAAAATGTGCACAGATGATAATTACTGAATCTTGTTTAAACTGAGTAAACCTCTTTAGTAAGAATACAGAAACATTCTAGATAAGGAACCCTACTAAAGAAAATTCATGTATTTCCTTTAGTGAATGAACGGAATATGGTGGAAACCATCTCTATTCCCTATGAAAATTGTGATGAGGAACAATGAAATACAACCTGAAGTCTAATTTTCTGTTTCAAACTGTTAAATATCACACACCTAATGTTTCTGTAACTTTTTAACCCTCCAACACAGGGGAGGAATAGATTATGAGTCCTCTCCACACTGTTCCTGTGTGAGGTTAGAGGCTCTCACTGCTATCTGTGGTTCACAGTAAAAGTGCTGACCCAGGCGCTTATGGGACTGTGATAAATATTGCATGAGATATCCATACATGCAGAAATCTATTATGGAACATTAATCACTGTGAACTTAATGATGTGGGATGATTTGCTATTTTGTAAGTACTAAATGATTTGTAAAAAAGCTGATTTACTCTGAACTTTGACCCAAACTTTTGGTAGGGTGAGAATGCAGATGCAAGAGTAACAGAATTTCACTTTGAGGTTTTTTTCAGGAAAGGCACCAGATCAGCTTCCCTCTCTTTTGTTCAGGCCATTTTTCTTCAGTGTAAGCTGTCTCAGCAGATCGCAATCTAAAGAAGAGCTTATGGACCACTTAGAGGGGCTTCAAGCTACAGAAGGTGAATGTTCACCCCTTTAATTTATAATGCTGTACCTCTGACAGCACCAAAACACATTTCATTTTCCCTTAGTTGCAAGTCTTTACTATTCTCAACGTTTTTTTTCTTGCCCCAAACTTAGACCAAGCCTTAGGCAGTGTTCATCTGAGTGAAGGCAAAGGCACGATTCATCTCAGCAAAGGCAAGTGTCTACTTTGAGATGTATGGCAATAAACTTCCTGTCAGTATGACAATCCTTTCTTCAGCTAAAAGGGGAACATAGATGCGAGCTTTCAGCTTTTGTAGCCAGTGGCAAATAATGCTCAGATGTTGCATGCCTCCATTTTAGATATTCCACTTGGAGTTTGACCACCCCACATCTGAGCTTCCTGTCTAATCAGTAAGGAAAGAAAGATCTTTGGGGAAAGATTTCTCATGCTAAAATAGGGCAGAGAACCTATGAAAACTGTGATCTAACTGCACCTTCTCCTCTTCACTCTGTAAAAAAAGGCAAGATAAACTGCTGAGATACAGACATCCATAGGTAGGTGGGGTGATTTCATTCATTAGCATTGGGTTCAGCGATGTAGAATGTATGAGGTGCCCTAGGGCACCCCAGCTGCTCCACCAGGAAGGCTCTGATCCTCTGCCACGTCAGCCAGTCCTGCAGATGTGTGAGGGCCCTGGACATGTCTGGTAGCACCACTGGCACCCTTACATGGATATGGTTTCAGGTTGGATAGTAGGAATTATTTTTTTTCTGAACGAGTGGTGAGGCATTGGAAGAGGCTGCCCAGGGAGGTGGTGGAGTCACCATCCTTGGAGGTGCTCAAGAAATGTGGAGATGTGGCACTGAGGAACGTGGTTTAGTGGCAATGGTGGACATGGGTCAACTGCTGCACTAGGTGATCTGAGGGTTTTTTTCCAACCTTAATGAGTCTGAGTTCTATGATTCTGTAGGTAAGGAAATAGAGTGCTTTGTGCCATTTGTTTGTACTGCTCCCCACACATTGCAAGGTTTCTATTAGAAACAGAAAAACAATCCCTCTTCTCAACATTTTAAGAGAGAAATAACCTATTTTTACAAAATATTTTTACAGAATTGCAAATACAGGAAATCAGAGTCAAAGTTGACCTTCTTAAGTGTGATCTACAAAAGAAAAGGCTTATTATTCTCTTAGTGCAAACTGGATCAGGAATTCATGCGACCCAGTTGCAGACCAGGGGCACTGAAGCAAGAAGAGTTTTGGCTGTTTGTGTTATATCTGAATTCTGCTTGTACAGGATCTCAAAATTTTCAGCATCCTGTGGACCATAGCTGACCTTCCCATGGTTGTTTCATTCCTTGGCTGATTCTGCTTATTTGCTTCCAACAGTCTGATTCCCTGGGAAACTGCAGAAACTTTCTCCATCCTTTTTACTGCTGCCCCAGCAAGCAACATCTGATGAGCTGCATGCAGCTGCCAGCCAGAGCTGCTGGCATGAATCTCGTTGAGCAGGTGTCTTCATTACAGTTCCATGTAACAACTGAACACCTGTGTGGTGTAAGTCATTCAAGGGTGGAAAGTTAGAACTATATTTGTGTAGAAAAAAATGCCTCTGCTTTCAAGCCTTGTCTTCTCTAAATCTAGCTTTAATTTTTGATGAAAAATATAGAAACAGAGAATTTGGGTGTCACATGTATATATATACATATATATTTTTTTCTTCTTCCAGTGGGGCTTTTCTTTGGTTACAAAAGGCTAATGAAATATTTGCATACCTAAACCAGCAAGAGTTTGTAGCTGCACCAGATTAGGAAACGTACAGACCAGGGGGGTGAATAGAGCTGCTGGAATTTCTTACTTCATTTTGTAAGATATTCAGTGTATGTCATGATTTAGATTTGATTCTCCACAGAGGGGGTAACTTGACCACAGAAAATCTGTAACAGAAAATACTGCATGAATGTCCTCTTACTTGTCCTAATGTCCTCTAATATCCCAAACAAGGTTTTAAAGATAGCAATCAAGCCAGCTAATGGATAGAGAAAATGCAGAAAACCTAAGCTGCATTTTAGCATTGCTGGAAACTCTATTCCTTTTGTTATGTCTTCTATTTTCCTGCCCATATCTGTATCTTTATACGTAACTACACAGAAAAACTCTTACATTGTGTTAACTTAAAAGAAAAGTAACCTTGTAAACATTTTGCTGGAGATTTTAAATGGTAATGAGCCAGAGTGAAGTTCTTGCTGTGGGCAACCCATATATCTCTGGAAAGTGTAAACAGCAAGGAGGAAGGGGAATCACAGGAGATGGTACAAGGTGGTATAATTATCTACAGGAGGTTGGAAGCGCTGAAATGAAGATGTAGGAAGGTTGTAGGGGAATGACAGGGAGCACTGGAATGGTGAAGCTGCAAGGAATCCCCTGGATTGCTGGGACTAATGTCATGTAGGAAACAGTTGTGCAGAAACAAGGTGGTGAATTATGTTTACAGTGGGTCAATACTTCTTAGTCCTGTTCCTGCCATGGGATAGTTTTGTGTGTGGTAGCCAGCAAATGGGAGTTAGGAGTTCATTACCACCACTGGACCAGTGCATTTTGCCTACTCCTCTCTGCCTTGCTCCAGAATTCTCTGAAGAATAAGCCTGACTGTTGGCTGTTGCTGTTAAGGTCAGTACAGAGCTACTGTTCTGTGTCCAATACACGTGGTGTTAATTGGATGTCAGTTCTTCTAAATTCAGGTCTTCTGGTAAAATTTGGATTTGCTTAACAGATTTAGTGTGCTGCTCATACACCATAGATCTAAGTAACCTGTCAGAGGAGGAGCTATGGCTTAGAGTTCTTTCATGCCAACGGAATTTCATTAGCAATCCTTCCCAGAACAAAAAGTGAAGTATCATTGGTCAACACTAACATCTTTTTTTTTCATAAAATCTGTATTCCCTTTGATATTTTTCTGTCATAAGGAGAAAACAAGATAAGAAACCATATGGATTTCCTGTAAATTACTTAAATAGAGAGAAATCTCAGTGACTATTAGAGCAAAACAAATGCTTGTGCTTGTACAAAGTTATAAATATTGAAACAGACATTCTGAAGCTGAAATCAGGCTAGACTTGAATCTAGCTGCTAACGTATCTATAGAAGAAACTAAAACTTTTATGGTAGCTTCCCATGTGGGAAAGTTTGTGGGAATCAAAACTCCCCTGTCTGACATCAGAACTACCTGGATCCTTTCAGAGACAGATTCCTCTTAGATGTTGGTGTAATGATAAGAGATGGGACATGAGATTCTGCTTCCTGATCTGTGGGATTCAGACTGTAGAATGAACCTCACCTCTTATCTACAGTTTCTCAGCTGAGGCTAAAGAATGACAAAATCAAGATGGAAATAACCCTAAACTAAACATGGGAACCATGCTGTGCGTGGCAGGTATGTGTGACAGTGGTCTGACACACACCTCTGGTGTTCAGGGAAAACAAAAGAGGCCAGATAGTAAATGACAGCAGCTCTGCCTCTGTGTTAGCATACAATTATATTTGTGAAGTGAAACAGTTCCTACAGGCAGCTGGAGACACCAGGGAGTTTGGCTGATGGACAGGCTCACTGACCAATCTTTGTGCCATCTCTCTTTTCATTTTAATCAGAAGCTTTGTTTCTGTTGAAATTGGTACAAGCAACCCTAAAAAATGGCTTTATTGTGAATGAGTCTTATTTTCCTGCCAAAAGTCATTTTAGTGGGAACACTAGAAAATCCTTTTGTTCACTGGCAGTCCCTGATTTTGGAAAAGCAGTTGGTCATTTCTGTTAACAGAGCAGGTCTTGATTCCTCAAGGGAAATATACTGTATTGACAAAGCCTGCCTAGATGCAAATACAAAAGCATTAGGAAAAACACCAAGGAGGAAGATGAAGATTCAAAGAAGTTGATTTGTGGCTGCAAGAATGCTTGTCTTTGTCTAAGCAATGATTCAGAACCTCATGACAGTATGAAGTACAGTTCCTCTTTCTCTTTTTATGAGCATTTTTGACGCCTCTGGACCTCAGCATATCAACTCTGTAATTCTTTGGACTACTGGTATTTCTTCTCCAAGCTCAGAAGCTTTTGACTGACACACAATTGCATTTCTCTGAAAGGAGCTGTGAGAAACACACCTAGACAGGCTGGCTTCATGGGAAGAAACAGAGTTGGTTGATGCCATCTGTACTGGCATTGTATAGTCACCGATATATGTATGACACCTAATGAGATTTTCTCACCAGGAACTTCTACTTTCCTTTTATCTGGTGTCTGAATTCCTGCCTGCTCTTCACTTTCTTCTTCCCTCTTCTCTCTTTAGTCAAAACTAACCAGAATTGGTTCCTTTGCTTTAATGTGCATATTGCTTGTCTTGGGAAAAACCTGTTTCATCAATCAAGGTAACGAACACTAGTTAAGAGCTATGGTTTTTAGGAGTTACTTGTGTATATAACAGAATCACAGAATCATTTGAGTTGGAAGGGATCTTAAAAAATCATCTAATAGTGCTTTGCGTTCCCAGGTATTTATGGCACGTAAGATTTTCCAAAATTTCCAGATTCTCCTTTTTTCTTTTCTGATAAATAGGCATCTGTTCCATCAGCAATGTTAAACTTAGGTGCAGAAGCAAGAACAGTGGAAATATGAGACCAAATGGTACCAGCAATCCCATTCTCTATCTCTCCAGTAAAGCTGGTAGAGAATCTCTAGAATTAGTCAGGGGAATTTGAAGAATTCATATTCCCAGCAATCTAAAAAATGTTATCGACAGTGGCAGCAGCTGCCTTGCACTTAACTCAGTGAATGCTGGACTGCTTTGTTTCCTAGAGGAATTAGCTGAATTAATAGCTGTCTTCCCGTATAAAAATAAAGCCTAATATGCAATTAAAATGAAGGATTTTCCTTCTGAGGTTATGGGGAGCTGTTAGATAAAATTATAGGAAGACCAGATGTGAAAGAACTGTTGTTTCACATGTTTTAAATTGAGGATAATTAAAAGAAATGAAACATATAGAGTCTGTCTTTGGAAATGCATTTATAAGCCCCCATGCTAGGATCCGTGTCATTAGGGAAAATGTAAGGACTAGTTATGGTATGTGGCAGATAGAAGACTAATTACAGAACACACACTTGGATTTCATTAATACAATGAGAGTTCATTAACTAGGGGCAGTGAACAGCAAGATCAGTACTGCAATCATATTATTATTTATTTCTATTACAGTGCTGCATGTAGGAATCAAGTGAAATGGGAACCCCTATTGTGCTAGGTGCTGCAAAACCACAAATTAGGTGATTGAATCCCACAGTTTAAACACCACTTTTCCTAGCCATTTCCTATGGGGATTAGAGTCCATTTCTGATGGTGTTAAAGTAAAGTAGGTGGATTTTTTTTTTTTTTCCCTTGAACTTGTGGAAATTAATCTGTTAAGTACATTAAGGACTTGCAACGTTGATTGCTAGCAGTGGGGCTGTGTAGCATTGGGGTGTTCATGAAAGAGCAGAAGTGGAAGTTGCACTGGGTAAGCAGGATAGCAGCATAGACAGATAAACTGAAGTAATCAGAATCTCTGGATGAAGAGGTTGGATTATTGCAAGAACTTCTTCTTTTAGAAGACAAAAGGAAAACTGACAAATTCAATTTTGCTAGGATTCTATCCCAGAGACTATGAAATACTGAGCATAATATCTGCATGTTGTAACCGGTTCCCTAGCCTCTCACAGTGGAAAGTAGATCTGCAAATAAGGACCTGAGGGTCTTGATGGACAACAAGTTGACCATGAGACAGCAGTGTAACCTTGTGGGCAAGAAAGCCAATGGTATCCTGACCAGCAGGTGGAGGGAGGTGAAATTCCCCAGTACTGAGCTCCCCAGCACAATAGAGACATGGATCTCCTGGACCAAGCCCATCAAGGGCTACTGAAATGATGAAGGGACTGGAGCACTTCTCTTATGAGGAAACGCTGAGGGAACTGTTCAGCCTAGAGAAGAGAAGGCTCAGGAGGATCTGATTAATGTGTCTAAGTATTTGAAAAGGAGAATGTCAGGAGGATGGGGTCATACTCTTCTTGGTGATGCTCAGCAACAGAACAAGAGGCAACAGCTACAAACAGGAACACAGGACGTTCTGTCTGAACACGAAGAAAAACTTTTTTACTCTGAGAGTTACTGAGCTCTGGTGCAGGTTGCCCAGGGGGGTTGTGTAGTCTCCTTCAAATATTCAAAAGCTGCCTGGACACAGTCCTGGGTAATGTGCTCTGAGTGTCCCTGCCTGAGCAGAGAGGTTGAACTAGATGGTTGCCAGATGTCTTTTCCAGCCTCAACCATTCTGTGATTTTGTGATTTGTAGGAACAGGATTTGTTTGGCTTCCTGGGGAAAAAAAATAATATAAAAAGACGATTCAAATGAAAACAAGCCAAGGACACTACCAAGACCAGACAAATCCCAGACACTGGGCAGGACACATGCACAATTTTCCCACAGCGTCTGGCACTGCACCTCTGTCCAGTGCTTTGGGAGTACAATGGCATGTTCTCCCTTGTCTGCTCAAAGCCCTGCAGCAGTCTGACTGGACATCAGAGAAGTCCCACTGTTTAATGCACATTCTCAGGTACAGTCCTGTGCTGTAATCCTGCTGCTATCTCCCATGAAAGCATCCAGCAAATAGAGTCTTACTATGGAGTCAGAAAAATACCGAGAAGTTCATCTAAGATTGGCACATGTCTATAAAGGAGACAAATTTTGATTTGGATGCTACTTCCTTCCATTAAAATGCACTACATCTTTTATAATGTTTCTGATCAGTGGACTATGATGTGGATAACCTAAAGCAATGAAGATGAACGGAAGTCATGACACATTTGGGTTGTTTTTGTCAATACTATTTCTTCCTTCCCAGTGTACACTTGAAGCATTTATTACATATGCATTTTGCTGACTCTTCCTTGTCAGAAAGACTGATCAGCTCAGGATTCTCTTCATAATAATTAGTTCATCTGAACTGAGTGCAGGGAAGGAAATATGACATCTATTTCCTGATATTTTCCCAGAATTCTCCCCCAGTTTCCTGAGGCTTCTAGCTCAGAAATTTGTGAAGGCAAAGGATACTTCTAGATTCCTGTAGTAGCCATTTGTTTTTTTCTGTTGGCGTCTAGCTGATTTTTAAATAAAATGTATTCTAGTATTGCAGTCTCCTACGAAGTTGGTATGTAAAGTATTCTCTCATTTTTCCTTTGCTTATCAACTTGCAATTGTTGGTTTTATGCTCTTCCTTCTATTTTGTTGGAAAAGACAGATGGCATTTGCCTAGCTTTTGACTGTCTCTGTGCTACTTAGGATATCAGAGACCTTTTCCATATCAGTTTCTTTTTTTCTAGGCAAAGAAATGAAATGATTCCTCAAATAGAAGGTGCTTTTCAGGTTATAACTATACTTTGGGAGATACAAATTTATACTGGAATAAACTGTTGAGAATGTTACAGATTTCTTCTGAATGTAGTTGAAGTATACGTACAAAATTTAATTTGCTTGGCAAAGTTTGTCTTTGGTCAAAAACCAATAATGGCTTTCCAGAAGTCTTGAATTACATAACTTCCTGAAGATCCAGTGTTGTTTGGTGGAAATGATTCAGTTGCTTAAACATAGAACTACTACAAGAAGTCCTAGGTTATCTGAGGTAACTACGTAGGATAGCAGAAAAGAGATGACATCTAAAGGGAACCAAAGCTTTCTGGTATAGTTCTTCAAGGACAGATCAGAAATGAGAGGACATGTCAGATGCCTCCATTTAGGCATGTGATTTTTCTTCTGTAAGTTATGAAGGAATGTGAAAGACAGCAACTAGCTGTTGTGACATGGAGTTCAACACTTCTACAGAGTGACATGAATTAGCTTTGAGGCAGACTTCACCTCTTTATGACTCTTGACAAACATGAAACTGAACCTAACATCAAGTTGGTGTACTCTTACCAGTCTTGTCCACTTCAAGATTATGATTTCCAGAGATCAACTGGGAAACCAAGAATGGCCAAAGCAGTACCATAAAAGGCAATCATGTCACACTTGAAGATCATAATCTTGAAACATTTAAGAAGACTTGCTCATCAAATGAATGGAGGTAGCAATATACTATTTAATTCCATTTTGTCCAAGAGCTTATATGTTTTAAAGTAATAATGAGAAAGACATACTATAGGGTTTAATAATTGGCCTTGATAAAGGCCAAAACTAAAGATATTATATCTATTTAGAACTTTTTGTGAATTCGTGAAATCATTTAACTCCACAAACATTCTGCAGTACTGAAAGTATTTCTTCATGAAGGTACCCAAATAAGGAATTAGGTGCTGGCTTTCAGGTACTTCAGTTCAGTGAGGTTGTAACCATGATTTTCACTTAAACACAATGATCATTTCTATCCTAATCTATATGAATAAAGGGAGTTCTAGCTATGCTGTAGGCAACTGTTTAATGAATCCACATTTTGTTAGCATTACTCTTATTTCTCTGGATATTCTAGTGTGGGTTTATTTGTATGTTCTCATTAAAGGAACTTAGAAGCTCTTGGGTGTCTTCTTTATTTATGCATTTTTTAATTAGAAAATCCAATTGTTAAGAATTGGGGCATGTGAAGACACAGCCATTTCATCTCCTGCTGTGATCTTGCTATACCTCCCAAATTAATTGATATCAAGCTAAGTTTGAGCTCAGATAAAAATGCCTTTAGGGATCAATCCTGGGTGTATTTGCAGGTCTCAGTGGTGATTTAGTATGTGTAACCTGTACAAGACCACAGAGTATTTCATTTGTTCTTGTCAGAAGGCGCAGGACATTCTTGTCCTGGAGATAAACTATCAGTGAACGACCTGTGATGCATTTTCCAAAAGAGGAAGTTTCAATCCTGATGGACCAGTCCATTTCCAAAGGCCTTGTAACCTACAGAGTTACAATCATACTGGTGTCAGTAGGGAATGCCCTCATTCTTTGCTTCCAAGATGAAGTCCTCCAGGTTAAAATGGGAATTCTTGCAGCCAAAATAGCCACACAACCATCAGATCTAGATGGGAGCTCCAGATAGATTAATGGGAGTTGCATCCAATTCCCTACATAAGAATATTTAAGAATGGTGTTTTTAAACAGCAAACCTGCAATACCTTTCTCTTACAGAAAGTGCTGTTTTCCTTTTTGTGGTCATAGGAAACATCAGATGCTCACAGCAGTGATTTGCAGACTTTTATTCTTCTGTAGCCATGGATGAGTGAACCTTATGAACAGTTCTCGCAGCTGCTATTTAGCCAGAATGAACAAAGGTGTGGACACAGGGCTCATCTGGTTGAGCATCCATTTACTCCTGTGAGAGTAAGGAGGGGAAATGGCCCTGGGACTCCCACAAGTTCCCAGACATTTGCCTTTCTCAATCTCTCCCTTCATTTGCAGCCTATGAAAAGGAAACACACTTATAAATATGACAAAAGACAGCCTAACTTCACAGCAGATTTCCTACAAAGAGCTGATTTTTTTTTCACCTTTTCTCTTATGATACATCTGTAAAGAAATATAAAAATCCATTGTTTTTGATGAAGCTAAAATTTTCACAGTGTATTCTCCCAGCAGTGATTCTGTGTAGCACAAGCAAGAAATTCTTCAAGAACAACGTCCTGATGCTATGCTATCTATACAAGCGCAAGGCCAAATGAATAAGAAGCTCAACCTAGATTATCTTAACAGTACTGAAGAACTGATGGAAGTAAGCGATACCCTCACTCACAGATCCAAAGCAAAGGCTT
This sequence comes from Pavo muticus, assembly GCA_016647715.1. NCBI lineage: Eukaryota > Metazoa > Chordata > Aves > Galliformes > Phasianidae > Pavo > Pavo muticus. The sequence goes on along the minus strand of JACDJE010000066.1, from coordinate 3,258,775 downwards.
GAACATACAAGAAGTGTGGTCCTCATTTTGTGATAGGAAGAGCAGGCTCAGAGTAAAATAATGGATGCAAATCTTGAATCTTGATTGCTAATGGCATATCTGTTATACTGCAGTATAGAAATGTGGAGGAGGACTGGATTGTGAATACTATTTCTTGTCGGATCCTTTTCCTTCATATAATCCTGTTCAGCATATTCTTCTGGGTTCTGCCTTGGAACATCTCTGCTAAATAAACAGTAAAAACAAGTAACCTCCCCACTGCTGTCATGCAAATACATGCAAAATACATGCACCATCCCTGGCAGTGGCATCTGGATGAGGTGCTACGAGATATGGTTTAGTAGCTTAGTAGGTAGTAATGGTGATAGGAGGATGGTTGGACTAGATGATCTTGTAGGTCCTTTCCAACCTTGTGATTCTATGATTCTACGAAAAGCAACAGCGGAAATTTATCAGAAATTCATGGACTCTCAGTCAGATTTGCAGTAACATCTCTCTGTCCTTTGCACCAGCTGAGAATCTCAGCCTGCCACTCTTTTGTCACCTAGATTTGATTAGGAGTCCCTTTCTTAAAGCTGCTGTAAACATTCATTCTTCAATTCTATTTTCAATTCTCAATAGAAGAATGTGGTGTCTAATTTACCCGTAGAGAACGTGGCTAGAAAGTGCTCTTCTGTGCTGAAACACTTTGTAGAGCATCTTTAAAGCAATTTATGGAGGCACTAATGACATTTTCCTCCTTTCTACCCAGCATTCCCATTTCTAAAACTTCAAAAATACACCAGCCAGCATAAAGCAGAGGATGATTTGCTTAAATTCAGGCATCTTTAACCTCCTTCCCTTCCCCCATGCAAAGCAATTTTCTTTTTAAATGTTTCAAAATTTGCAGCTGTGCTGCTGTAACAGGATGTTCTCAGCTATAGGAAACATATGAGCATCTGCATGCTTTCTGACTCAAAATTTTTAATTCAATTTTAGCGTGCACTTGACGTGATGAATTCAAGCCTTGTAACTATTGAATAAGCATTGGGGAAGATGGATTGAGATTGGAAAAAGTAATGTGTCATCAAATGACACATTTTCTTTCAATCCTGTCTCAATGTCAAGGACACAAAAGAAAAGGGATGAATTAGTTTGGACAAATATACTTAGAGACTCAATGCAGCTTACCTGCATTGCTCCCCCTTTGAATTCAGAATGTCAAGGTGGTATTTGGGTACTGAACTGAAGGTTTACTGGTAAGAGTTAGCAGTGGTAGGGTAGAGGTATGAAACACTGAGCTCTTTTTAACCTCTCTGTAATGTGTTATTTGCTCACTGGAGTTCTCAGTGTTGCATTTATCCAGGTTTCCTTGGAAGTGATTATAAACGAAGGACGATCCAGTGACAGTGCTTTCAACAGCCAGGAGAACCCTGCAGCCCATCCATTTTTCTGCCACAGTATTTCTCTGTGACCTTGGGCTGACCTCATATAGCATGGCTTGTGGCATGGTCACAGGAGATGTGGGGAGTGAATTAGTGTAGCTTAGTGAGTGCTGCGATTGGTTGCTAGTGGATGGTCATGTTTGCACTTTGGTTGTCCTTACCATGAAGTATGATGTGTCAGCATCAGCCCCCAGGAAGTGCTTCGGAGAAGCAAAGAGCACATTTTGTGCACAATCACCACTTCACACTCACCTGTGATGCTGTGGTAAACAACAGCTGTGAGTAATATGACAGGATAGATTATAATATATTGTCAAAATAGCTATCCATTAGTTTGAAAATGAAACCGACAGAATTATATTTAAATTTATCTTGATTTATTAGTTACTTCATAACACACTTCAGTTCTGGTAGGTGAGGAGGCAGACAACCATGTATTTCGTCCTTTGAAGGGCTAGAGTCTAAGTTCTAGTTCAAGGAAGAACATGGTTATTTACTATTTCTCTTTAGTACCTAGTGCTGCTATAAATCCTTCCTTAGTTAAATGATAGTTCATGTTCCTGATATATTGCATAAGAAAATAAATTAAATAGTTTCTGTTATAGTAGCATTTTCTTCTGGGACCAGCTGAGCATTGAAGGCTGTGTGACCTCTTCAGGAATTTCTGGGGACATCCACATTGCTCTACATAACCAGACTGGCCCATAGTGGATTTGCAGTAATTAGAAGCGCCCACCATGGCTGCCTGAAAGTCAAAATCGGTACTGAAAAGCTTTATAAGAGGGGAAATGTGGTAGGGAAAGAGCATGAATCTGCACACAGTTTCTGCTTTCAGAGGGTTCAGGAGATTTGTCGATATACAGTAGGGGACTACTGACTGCGGAGTTGCAGGAAATGGCATGACCACTGTCATGCCTCATCTCTCAGCAGCTTTTTCGTCTGTGAATTGCACTGATTGCCTTTCTGAGCATGCTGAGGCTTTGTCCATGTTTTGCAAAATGTTTTGCAATCCTTCACTGAGATGTATTAGATGCCTGGTATTTGCAGAAATTACTGTTGCTTAGCAAAACTTGTCCTTTTGCTAGCAACTGCTTTCAGTCATGGCCTTTATTCACCCGCAGTAGAAATGTCTTGATTCAAATGCATGCTTGGCTCAGACCATACTTTCACAGTGATTTTTCTTTTCATACCAGGTCCAGCTATTGTTTTGAACTGTACTCCTTCTTAACCTGTTGGGCTTTTTGTTCAGCTTTGATTTATTACCAGTGATTGACAGGAGTTTTGAATGAAATCAGATGTTTCAGTCTCCCCTTTGCCTGCTGCTGCAGGCAGGAGACATTGGGAAAGTACTTGTGTAAAGATGTTCCAGTACATGCAAACAGCGTCCAACTAGAGGGATCTCCCCAAGCAGAAGCTTTCATTGTCACTTTCAAGAAACTTATTTTGGTGCATGTGAATTGGGATATTGTTGTTGAACTATCTGAGGGTTACCCATTCTGTGACCTTCTTTGCCTTACATTACAACCCCTGTCCCTTGGCAGCTCACCTTGGGCATTGGGTTTAAAGTGAAGACCAAGAAGGGCTCTGTGAGTGTGAATTTGTATACAGACAGACTTCTTCTAGAAGTTCACTGTGAAGATACAAATACATAGGCAAGAGGGCTTTGCCAAGTTCTTAGAATGTTAGTTGTCTGCTAGGTAAAGTTATGGACACAACACACCTGAGAAATGGCGTTAATTGCAAGCCGTGTTTGTTAGGTCAAAATACTGAAACCATTTTCCACCCCACCCTCCCCCCCCACAGTCAGGAACATAAAGACTTAAAAAATGTCACATATTCCTCCTTAGACTCTGCCAAAGTTGTATTTAAAAGCTTACAAAGTGACAACTCCTTTCTCTCTGTCTCTGGGCTTGTTATGCCATCAGATACCCTTCAGTACCTCTCTTGATGTTGTCAGCATCTCTTGTATAGGCTGGTGATTTTTGTTTAGATAAAATATATGATACTTTGGCAGCACTGTCTTGGATTCTCCATACCATGCACTGCTTCAGCAGCAGCTGTGAAGTACAAAGGGTGGATTTGCTGACGCAGGGGAAAGAGCTGAAGCATACAGCTGGACTTGGCTTACTGCTGCCAAAAGAGCGAGGTTTTGTTCTCCAACCTCATCCTCCTACCTTCCTTTCGTACCCAGACGCCTTCCTCTCAGATCTCTATCTGACCTACTTAACTACTGCATCCACAAAATATATATATATTTTTTTTGGTGTGTGTGTGTGTGCTTAGGCTCCTGTCTTGCACAGATTCTTCAATGTTAACCAGTGTGTTTGCTTCATTCGTAGATGTCTCTACTGGGATCGGGTACACTGAGGAATTCACTTTGTTGCCCCATTATGTTTACCAAGTTGGGAAAGGCAGTAATTCAAACATTGGCTTTCAGTATTTTATCTGTGTTGAGCTCTGTGCAATTCTAAGGGTTGTGTTCAAAATGTCTGAAAAAGCAGTTTACCTATGTGCATTTTTTATCATTATCAATCGTCTCATGTTTTTCTTGTCAGCTATAATGCTAGATCAACTCTCTAAGGACTTTGCTGTTCCTATTAGTGGTAAATGTTGAAAAGTTGCATTGGTGACATAACTTGATTTGTTAAGGAAGCTAGTAAGAATTGGATTCATATCTATTACTGAGACCATCCATCCTCTTTAATTTTATGAAGTAATAGCTTTTTGTTGTTAGGCTATTCCATGAAAAGTGTGCATGCCAAGGCCACAGGCTTGTTAGAAACTAAAGTAGGTGATTTAAATGCCTCTTGGCTTTTATGGACATGGAAAACAGACTTCTGGGAGGGTATGCATTTTCAACTGAAAGACAGGAATTTCAGAGTTCTTCACTCTTCATGACCGTCTTCTACTTTCAAGTATGTTTTGTTGTTTTACTGCTAACAATGGAAGCTGATCATAAGGAGTACCAGGAAGTGATCAGAAAGCCTACCTTCATGCCGTGACATGAATAGGCATGAATGTCAATCCCGTCACTGAGGCAGAACCCCCTTCAGAGAGCAGTTTAACTTCCTACAAGTAACAAGTTCTACAGCAGACAAAGAGCACGATCTGAAACTGGGCTGAACAACACAGAGAATCCAAGTAGTCATGACAAAATGCAATGTTGTCAAGGTCTGGGGCTTGTTCCACTTCTGTCTTTAAGGAGATTGATTTTACCTGTAGATTTTGGCACCTTCAATCAGTTGGATGGGTGGGCATCACCAGACTTGAGCATTTTGGCATCTTGATCTTAATACTGTTATGGGGATTTTGTGCTGATGGCAGATTTTGAACAATTATCTAACCAAATCATTTCAGGGTAACTAAAAACTCAAATTTCCAAAGTCCTTTTTTTTTCTTCCCCCCCACATTCCTGCATATCCATCCCAGATATAGAATATTTCAACTCATGTCCCACATTTCCTCATGCTGATTGGGCATAGGGCAGCAAATACAGTAAGCATCTGCTAGGCAGGACTGTGCTTGTACAAACTAGTTAGCTTGCATTCGTGCTTCATGCTTGTGGTACATGCTCATGTAACATGAGTACTGTGTCCAGTTCTGGGCTCCCCAGTACAAAAAAGACAGGGATCTCTTGGAAAGAGTGCAGCGGAGGGCCACAAAGATGGTGAACGGCCTGGAGCATCTCCCCTATGAAGAACGGCTAAGTGAACTGGGTCTGTTTAGCCTTGAGAAAAGAAGACTGAGAGGGGACCTGATCCAGGTCTATAAATATCTAAGGTGTGGGTGGCAAAGTGGCGAGGCCAGACTCTTTTCAGCAGTGTGTGGAGACAGGACAAGGGGAAATAGCCAGAAACTGGAGCACAGGAAGTTCCGCACCAATGTGCGCAAGAACTTCTTTACGGTGAGGGTGACGGAGCACTGGAACAGGCTGCCCAGGGAGGTTGTGGAGTCTCCTTCTCCGGAGATATTCAAGACCCGCCTGGACACCCACCTGTGCAACCTGGTGTAGGGAACCTGCTTTGGTGGGGGGGTTAGACTCGATGATTTCTGGAGGTCCTTTCCAACCCCTACGATTCTGTGATTCTGTGTGACTTTAGTAGGTTAGTTGTCAGTGCAGCTTCTTCCTCACTGAAGCCCGTCATTCACATCTCCTTCTTCTTCCTGGAAATTGATTCCCAGGAAGATTGGAGGAAATACTGTCTTCAAGGTTATCTCTTTCATCTTTAAATCTTTTGGAAATTGGAGGAGGTTTGATTGGGAATAAAGAGTGGAGGGATGTCTGGCAGATCACATTATCTTTGGTTTCACATGAAGCCTGGCTAAGAAGTGAGAATGTACTAATTATCTCAAAGAGGATGTTTTCTCCATTAAAAGATTTAAATATGATTTAAAAAAAAAACTTTACCACCAGGGTGGATGTTAAAAAAGCCCTCTTATTTCTTTTCAGTCTTGTATATATTTGCAGTTGTCCAAACTTTTATTTTATATTGTTCCTTGCCTATATTCCATTTTGTTTTTAAGCATATCAAGCTTTGTAACAGTTTCATTGGTCACTGTAGTAGAAAACAGGCACATAAATGCATTATGCCTCAGATCGACAGCACTGGACACTGCTGTAGACATGAGTATTGCTACGTCAGTGGCCAGGAACTAGAAATCTGACTAGCAAGTCCTGCAAAAGGAGGATGCAGTGTGAATAGAGTGGTGAAAAAACTGCAACTGTAGCAAATTGCAGTGCAAAACACTCACTCCTTTAATGCTTTGAGAACCAATGTTAACAGCATTAACATGCTCTATGGATTATCTTCATAATCTGCTCAGTGCTACTCCAGGGAATTTCTCTGCTGCCCAGGTGAAAGTAATGCTGAATGTCACCTTCTGAATCCCCAGAACTGCTCGTCTCACCTCCTGATAGCTCTCCCTTGAGAGGAGACCTAACCCAATTCTGCTTAGTTTGTAAAGCTTGACAAGATCACCACACAAGGTGCTACATTTTTAAGGTGCATTCATTTTTCATTTTAAATTCTGCCTCTCGAGCTATCTATAGTTCAGTGTTTAGGCTGCAAATAAAGCTGTCGCTGGTGAGTGGAGCAAAAAAAAAAAAAAAAAAAAAAAAAAAGAGATGATGATAAATGAGTTAATACTGAGTTTGTCACAAGCCCATTTGCTGCATGAATTAAAACACAAATTGGCCTGTGGGTTTCAGGTTTACCAGCCTTGCTACAAAATGTGTTACTGCAGAAATCTGATGATAGTGTGTTTGAAGGTCTATTTTTCTTAAAACTAGGCAACTTGGCTGTCCTCTCTCTCACTCTGGCACAAAGTCAAAAGAATAGAGAAGAACACTGTGCTAGTATGAGTGATGCTTTAAAAGGGGAGTGCCATATATACATTAAATTAATCTCTTCAGGTCAGGGGAGCTGTCTGCATAGCAGCATCTGTCCATAAAGTATTATGTACTTGTGGTCTCGTTTCTTGACATCTAATTTATTTTAATGCTAAATGATACCCTTAACTGGCCTTCACTCCTTTTGGTAGTCACAACTATCATTGCTGTTAATTAAAATAATACCTGACTCCATGCTAGACAGTAGGACTACATGCTGCAGGAACAAGACATTCCCACAATTCAGAACAGCCTTTATCACAAAATAATAATCACAGAATCATCATAGAATATCCTAATTTGGGACAGACCCATAAGGATCATTGAGTCCAACAAGGAAAGCCCAGACCTGCAGGAGGAAGAATTTGACATGGAAAAATATGAGGTCATGTAGCAAATGCCACATTCAAACACTTTTATTTAAATTTTACATGGTGTGTGGGGCTTGCTTTTGGCTATGAGGGCTAACTGTAGCTCACCCTTCACTCCTGCTCGTGCAGTCTGCAAACATCAGGTCTGGGTTCATTATGTTCATCACAGCATCTTTCCCTCTCAGAGGCAGCCTCTGTAGAGGTACACTTCTCAGCCACAGCCTTTTGCCATTTGGTGCCCAAATGTTCTCTTCTTTCTTTGTCAGCTTCTTCAAAGCAAAACATCTTTTCATCCAAAGGCGCATGGCAAACTGAATAATGGGGAAAGGAGCACAGAGGCTGTATGTGTATTTGCCTAATGCAAACCCTAAATTTCCTACTGTATTCTCAGAAATTCCAGTCAGTCAAGTAACCTCTGCTCCACTGCTAGAACAGGGCATCATGAACCATATTTACCTCTTCTATATGTCCTCTGGGCTCCATGTTCCTGCACAGCACTCAGTGCTAACATCTCTTTTACTACAGTACAAGTGTGGTAAAGTGTTCCCTCCCATCCTTGCTACAAGTGTGGTAAAAGCAGACTGGGCAGCAGCAAGCAGCTTTCCATGAACCACTCCACCCTGCTATTTCACAAAGAATTAATGGTTGTTCATTTAACTTTGTCATGTAGCATTTGCTTTATTTTTGTTTTAATATACCCAACCATCCAAGGCAGTGTACATACAGGTAAATTAAAATGATTGTAGAAATGATAAAAAATAACGTGCAGAAATTCTTCAGTCACCTGTCTGACCATTGATTTGCCAAGTGTATTACCAATCATCATTTGTTTATCTTCCTTATCCTGACATAAGACCAGGGAATACTGCCTTTATCTTACAGATGAGGAACTGAACCAGTGTGGGTAATGCCTTGATCTTCAAAGATATCTCAGTGAAATGGGATCCAGATGAAAATAGGCATTTAAACTGTAAGCAAATTCTTAATTAACTTTGAAGCCCTCTGCCTATGGGATTTCTCAAAGTCTTAAAGGGAAGGCTGTGAATGAGCAGGGACTTGAGCTGAAATTTCTCCATGCTCAGACAAATGCTTTGTAATGATCCCAGCTTCCACTCCATCGAGTTATTATAGGCAAAGGTGAGAAGGCATTCAAGTACTAAATTTTATTTTCTCCTGAGTGAGCTTATGTGGAGTTTTGCCCTTGTCAGCTGCGAACCTGAGGATTAGAGGTGATGCTTTTATATATTGCACCCCGAGAACTTTCTAAATAAGTAGATCAGAGAAGAGGGATCTTCTACCTTAAAACTCACGTCAGCTGTGGTTTTAACCTCTTGTTTGGGTGTTTTGTCTTTATGAAAAATAGTCTGACCTGTCGAAGATCTGAGGTCTTATTTTCTGTGGTCCTCCTGGAGTCTGTGAGCATGAATTCTGCATTTCTGACTATGCTAATCTTACTCCATCCTCTGCTTCTTCTGCTATGTTGTAAGGCTCTACATTCAGCCTGTTTCCAAGCTACTGAACAAGCACTAAGTCACAGGTCTGGAGACAATTGTCCCTTGGGTTTTTGATTCTTAACACTAGGATTTGTTTGCAAGCACTCAGGAACAGAAAGATGGTGGCTAATGTTCTCAGAGCCTCTCATTTTGATGCCAAGTTTGTGTGGAAGAAAAGGGGAAAGGAGCTCTGTCTCACCCTTGAAGAGGATGGATATTAAGACTCTGAAGATCAGAAGGCTTCTAGCTGTACAATGAATAAGGCAGGGGACAAGATCACATGGTTAACCAAAGAACTGCTCATGCATGTAGCAGATTTTGATTCAACCTTAACGCATACCTTGATTTAAAACTGATAAATCACACCTTGCCCAAAGTGGTCTTCTTTCTTGGGATGTGCAACACATGAGACTTGGGGTTCATCTGAAGAAAGGTTGAAGAGTGGTAGCTCTTGGTGAAGTCAGTGGGAACTGCTGGCAAGATTTATGGAGCTGAACTTACTGATGAGTTAAATGTGTGAGAATTGAGTTGTTCTTTAGCTGTAATTGTGGTGTAGCCTGTATGTTCACACCCACTGTACATAAGTCATTCATTTTCCAGGAACTTTTGGCTAGTCATTTGTAAAAATAAGGTAATGGATGATTTTTATACAATGAACGTACTTGAAACTGGTTGTTAATGAAACCTCCCCTTGTAGCTTCTGCTCTGACTAGGTTTAACTTGTATGCTTAGATGTGTTGCTTAACATCCTGGGTGGAATGACCAGGCAGGACATTCCCAGCAGTGATAAAATTGTGCTTAGAAAAGACATTTGTAAATCATCAATGAAAATTATTCTATCAGGTGCAGAATTGGTTGTATGGAACAGTCTGTTTAGTGTAGTTGTGTTATATGATAAATGTTTTATATGCAGTTATGATACAGCAATAGTGATGAATTATGTGTGTGCTGGGGTGGTCATAGGACAACTAGCCAGACAGAATAAAGGGACTGAACATAAAATCCTTACCAATCCAAGCCAAAGATGTTCTTGCAAGGCACAATGCACAATGGAGTTGTCCATCACCAAAGGACAAGTAACTCCCTGTTTGAGAGGTCTGATTCCTCACATGAGCACATTTTCTTTTTGACAAATATTTTGTCCACGAGTGTCCATGAAACAAATTGTGAATAAAAATACTACAAAAATGTCAAATATTCAGAAAGGTCAATGCACTGGCACAATAAACTAGGCTCTCAAGTCTAATAGTGTGTCTAACAGCATATCTCTCAGCCCCAGCACCTCCTATTTAAAATAGGGACAATAATACTCTTGAAACTTATCTTCATAAGTCCCTCTTGAAGCAGATAAGGATAATAATGATGCGCTCTGAAAAAAGTGAATAATGAATTGAAACTACGCAGAGATTGAATGAGTCATGACAAAAATTATACAGAGTTACCATTAAAAAGTGACATTAATCTGGAGTATTAAATAGCTGCCTGGTTGGTGCACGTCATGTCTTATGTGCAGTGAATGAGGTAGGGACCCAGTGGGAAAAGTAGCGCGTGATTATGTAGTTAAAGACTGCCATAGTACCCACGAAGAAGGGATATAGAATACGAAGGAACAGATGATAAAATGGCCATTCCATTTGTGGTAATTTCTTGACTTTTGATTGCTTCGACCCTAAAATTTGCTATTGTATCACATACCTTTCTGACCATGAGTGATAATAAAAGCTTAAAAAGCTCATTTAGAATATCCCCTTAATGCTTCTTGATAGAATGGTTTGCTTCCCGTGAGACTTTGTAAGAAGTGCAACATTTCTTTTTCTTTTCATAAAGCTTTACCATGACACATGCAATAACAAACACTGCACTACACCAGTATGTGTTTGTGTTTACTCTGTTTGAGATTCCTCATCAGCCCTCACCACTGTTAATAATTCTGTCATCAAAGCTGAGATTGCCATGGGAAGCATATTGACAAAGTTAAACAAACAAAGAGAAGTACTAAGGAAAAATAAGCAACTTGCATCATGGAAATTTGTGTCCCTGCACTGTTCTAGCAGCATACCAGTGTATGGATGAATTGCCAAGAAAGGAATTAGGGAACTTCAGTGTTCTTTAGAGAGGAACCCAGAAAAGCGGACCTCACTAAAATGGAGACATTTTTTCTTGTGGATCCAGATTATTCCTTTCTCTGTGCTCCTTTCTGCCTTCAGTGTGACTCTTATCAGCCCTAATGTATTTCCATTCAGGCCTCTCCATGCTTTTAGAGTTACTTTGGCAGTGTTTTATCTGAGCTGTTATCTCTGTAGTAGTCAAGAAAAAAACCACCAGAAACAGAAAGCAGTGCTCATGTCAAACCTGATTTTAGAATCGAGATGGGAAGAATCAGGCCCATAATCTGTAGGTTGCTGTTACTGTTAGAGGCAAAAAACGTTCCAGGGCATCACAGCACTGCACTGTTCAGGACTAACAGTGAGATACTTGTAGGTGTCACTGGATTAACGTTGAGTTAGAACTTCCCCATGTTTTACAATTAATCCTGAAAGACAGGAAGGGATGTATTGTCATTACTATGCAGTTATGGCAGTGAGAGTCTTTCATGAACTCTACAATAGCAGCTGGGATCTCTTTTTAATCACACAGTAGTGATTAAAGGGGAATGATTTTAAACTAAAAGAGGGGAGATTTAGATTCGATATCAGGGGGAAATTTTTCATAGGGAGGGAGGGTGCTGCCCAGAGAGGCTGTGGATGTTCCATCCCTGGAGGTGTTCAAGGCCAGGCTGGATGGGGCCTTGGGCAGCCTGATCGAGTACCTCATAAAGTGGTTGGCAGCTGCCTGTGACAGGGGGGCTGGAACTGGATGGGCTTTGAGGTTCCTTCCAACTCAAGCCATTCTATGATAAAGAAGGTCAAAGATATTACAAGTGATGTGTCTTTATGGAAGGTCTCTCTGAAATTGGTGATGCTTTGCATATCCCCAGTCTCATCGTGGGAGTGAGAGCTGGCTGAGCAACATCTTTGCTTCTGATGCTGCAGATAGACCTGGCAGCTGGGTTCATTGCATGTGCCATCGTTTTGTCTTTTAGAGCAGCCTGGCTGGAGGTATCTAGGCCTTTTAAAGTCTCATGTCACTGACATGCTGGAGGCAGTCTTCTGAATGAAGTGTCTGCTATTTATTCTGCAGTGCCAGCGAGCACATAAAGTACCTGGCCGTGGGGTAGCTGACCCATGACCTTTCCCCCTGCCCCCCGAGAATGCCAGTGGATCTGGTGTCGTTATCTTGTGCTTATAGAGTCTATCAGACATGACCTAATATAAACTGATGTGCACTTAAATGCACTGAGCTGGCTTGTTAGGATAAAAGCTGAGGAATGGAAGGGCTGTGTGCAAGATGAGAAGAGAGAGTGGGCAGCTTCAGACTTTGTCCCTTTGCAGGTTGGCTCCTGGGGAGTGTGGGCAAAGGAACAAGGCTGAAGCAAGAGAACTGCCTGACGTTACATTTTCCTATTGTCCTGTATCTGAGGAGCTGTGCATTTTAATGGTGGCTGGGCTGGTATGTGATACAAAGCAGCTTGCTTAGCTGGATTTTGGGAAGCTAACACTTTACATGGAGAAATCTCCCATTTCAGTCATCATCTTTGTCTGAGTGCAGATACAGGCTGTCTTTAGGTAAACATTTCTTACAGTGTAGACATTCAATTTTGTATGTGCTGGATCAGGAGAGACTGAACACCAGTGCTACTCAGCTGAAGCCACGGGTCCTTCTGATTGATCTCAGCAGCAGATACGTGCAGGCTCGGGGGAAAAAAATAAAAGAAAGCAAGGAAAGTGTATAGAAGTGAATAAAGGAAAGAGACTGGCAGGTTTTTTTTGTTTGTTTGTTTGTTTTTGTTTTTGCTTTAATTAACTTCTGTTTTAATCCACAGAACCTGATTTTGGCCATCCTGACTTATTGGAGTAATTAGATAATCTTTGGCTAGGTGTGGTCAAGCTGATGGGAAGGTTTGCTTTATTATAAGTGAGCCTGGCATTAGAGACAGCATCACTGGGTGGTTTCTAATTGAGACCCTTATGAATATTTTCCTGCTGCTCTGCAGGGAGATATCTCATGGCTGTTGCTGCCTTTGTTTAATCACGACACTCCTCTGCCAGCCTCAGTGCTGTCACAGCCTTCTTGCAGGGGAGGATTCCAGCTCCAGTGAGTGATTCCCGTTTCTTTTATTTTTAGCATCAAGATGTCTTTTCTTCTGGCTGAAGGACAAAATCCCTTTTCACAGGGGCTGCTTGAACAGCAGAAATGAGTGGCTATTAAAAGAAGTCTCACTGTAAAATAGGATAATAATCCAGTTATTTTGCATTTCTAAGCCAGCCTTGCACTGATATTTCTTTTCCTACAATATACACCAATTAGCAGCCGCCGAACAATAAAAAAGCAGTCTGTGCAATAATCTGACAAAGAATCAGGAGCTGTGAAATGAAAGAATTCTTTTGTAGCATTAATGAGAAGATCCACAGCAAATTCTTAAAAAATGGACTTTGAGTACTGCTATGAATGCCCCTTAAGTCTTCGAAATATTTTGTGTATTTTAATGCCTTTCCTGTAAAAATAAACATAGGTGACACGCTACATTCCAGGGACAGCTCCTCCCCCTGCCTGCATGCTCCTTCAGCATCCTCCACATTTCATATTTCTACTTGTGCACAGGTATAGGGCTGAGCACAGCTCACGCTGGATCAGTGTTGACAATACATGAATATTCCTCCAGAGAGGTAGAGGTTGTTTTCTAGAGGGCAAAACGTTAACAAGGAATAGGAATAGCAGGATATTCTCCTTCAGTGCCTAACAGTTTGTGGGTGCATCTTGGTGCCCCTAAGGTTAATGGGAAGGTTGGGACAACCCTCAATCAAGCTACTTAGCATTTATCATTAAAAACCAGCCATGGCTGCACAGATTTAAATACAAGAATGGAGGAGGACAGATGAAGCTGGTAAACAGCGAAGGCACTCATTATGCTAACTTGATTGTAGCTAATTAAAAAGGGATATTAGCAGATTGGATTACAGGGGATGGAGCAGAATGACCCTTTGTTAATGCCTGTACTTGCATCAGTAGGATTCTTTGGGCTGTCCAAGAGCTCTTCTGCATCACTCTCACTCTTGTTTCTTCTCTTCTGCTTTCACGGGCAGATGCTCCCACACAGTCTGCTCATAAGAGCAGCATGCCAAACTTCCTAATAGCTGGTATGCCAGGGCAGCTAGAGCTTTTGTCTCTCTGTTGTCAGGCTGTGGAAGGGAGCAGGAGCTGCAGTGCACTGTTGTGTTCTCTGACTATTCTCAGTGGGTGTGCAGTCTGTTGGTTGCTCTAATCGGATCTTGGGCTAGGAAGTCAATAAACCATATCCAGTGCCTCCCAACATCATGCTAAGCAGGGCTTATTTCATCCATGTTGTTTCCATAAACAGAATCTCTGCCAGTTCTTGTGAAGACTTAAAAAAAATAGCTAGGTAGAATTACTGTGTACATACTGTATGAGGCAACACATATATTTATTGAATCATAGAATCACAGAATCATTAAGGCTGGAAGAGACCACTAAGATCTTCTAGTCCAACCATCTACCCATTACCACCACGCCCACTGAACAGTGTCTCTCAGGGCCACATCTACCCTTTGAGCTACAGGTAAGAAAAGTAGGAATACTGAGTATGGATTTGAGAATTAAACATGATGAAAGCTGAAACAAAGCCTCATACTGCTTTATATAAAGCAATAGGATGCCACTGTATAGTCTTTTTTGAATTTATCATGTGGCACCACATCTCATAGAAACACAGTCTCAAGTGTATACTAATTCTTTTGACTTTGTCAAGACTGAACTTGTTATGCTGTGTCATGGTTGCCTCATATTTTAAATTCAGAGTAAAGCGGCAGACAGACAAGGCTTCCAGAGCAGGCAGCAATATTAGAAAGCCTGAAGAGAGTGCTGCGTATGTGCTGGGCAAGGAGCGAGGAGTGTGAAGTGTATTTCTGCAAAGAGATGTCAAGTGAGTCTAACTGCACATTTCCTAGATAGTCATGTACCTCTCATTCTGTTAAGCAGGCAGACATCACATCACATTTGACACTAGAAGCTGTTCAGTTCAATTAACTTTTGAAAATAGGATGACCAGTAAACTTTCAAAGAAGTTAGTAATGCTATGAAAAATAATATGGCACATTTATTTTTTGTGGAAACATCTCGTATTTCCAGTGTAGAACCACACTATGGCTCATCCTTTTTGCACAGTCTTTTCTAAAAATATTTCTTTAATATTCATTACCTCTTGATTTTAAAACTGCCTATGAAGTTTGCTTTTATGCAGGGGTTTGGAAATGCAGAAAAAAATATCCTTTTTAATCACATAGGATCAGGAGGTGTGACCACAGGAAAACCTTCAACACAGAAATGGTTTCAAATATGATTCCAAGAATTGGCTGTAATGTATAGATTAATTTAGTACTCTTAAGGAAATATCAGTCAGTCTCGGGAGATGATACTAGCATAGTGTTTAGACATGCAGGATGGCTAATAATGTTGCTCCTTTGAAATCATAGTAGATAATTGCATACCAAGGTATCACAAAGTAGGGCAGACACAGTAGGAGCTAAGACTATTAGCAAGTAGATTTTTGGCTGCCCTAGGACAAGTGGAAAACAGCAGATTTTCTAGTTAAAAAATAGGGCATTTGTACTGCAGGGAATCTAATGTCTTACCAACAGCCATTTTGTTTGAAAGGCAACACAGTCATTGATGTTGATTGAAATAGCAATGCAGACAAGGGAGACTATGATAATTTGGATTGAAAACAAGTACATTCATTTCAAAAAGTTTTTTTTTCTTTTTTTTTCTTTTTTCTTTTTTCCTCTGTTGTTTTTGTTTTTAAGAAGATATCCTCAAAAATTCCTGTTTTGTCCATATATATGTTTGTTTCAGGTTAAAAATACAATTTATTTGCAAACCTAGTGAATGAATACTCATTGCTTTGGTGCCTGGATACTTTTTTGTCTTGATTGTAAGTTCTTACTGAGAATTATTACAGAAATCTCTGTCTTTCCTTCCAGTGGGGAAGTGAAGAACGAAAGGATTAATGTGCAAAGTCTGCATGCAGTGTTTTCTATTCTGCCCCATCTCTCATGGTCAGCAGCATCAATAATGCCACATACTGATTCTATTAGGTCTTCACCAAGTTTGCTATTGTTTAGAAACTTTGCAGTCTGTTTAGAAGTACATCATGTCAACACCCTATGTTATGAAATAGGAGAAATGAACATGTGAAGACATTTCAGTAAGAAGTTTTAGATTCAGTAAATATGTTGATTTCATATTTTAAACTCAGCTGAAGGTGACGACCTTAGGAAGATTACATTAGAAAAATAAAATAGCCTAGCATGAGCAGAATATTAAGGGATTCAGTTGCAAACTAACTCAGAGGAAAGATTGCTCTTTTTTCACTTGCTTACATTTTGCCAAGAAGCTGACACATACAAATAATATATTTTTGTGGTGATTGCTGTAATTGGAAGAGGTTTAGATAAGAGTGGATTTTGAGCATGAATGTGTACTAGATGACCCCTCAAAAACCTTTCAAATTCAGCTTTTTATGCTTCTCCATGTAGAATGAATTGGGAGGGATGTAAGCAATTTGACTGAAGACTCACATAAAAATCAGCTTTCTGAAGTTTTTCCTAACTGTATCTGCAGATACATAAATTTGGACTGCATCTAGACCTAGATTCCCTTGAAGCTGGCAATGAACTCAAATGGGCATATAGGGCAGCTTAGCTGCTCGTGTGGTTTAACTTAGCAGGTGGCTAAGGACCACACAATCGTTTGCTCACTCCCCACATTCTCAGTGAGTTGGGGGAGGAAATCAAATAAAAGAAAGTAGAACTCATGGGTTAACATAAAACTATTTACTAAGATAGAAAAAGGAAAAGGATAATGGTTATGACTATATACATATATATACATATGAATGTATATAGCAAGTGATGCACAAGCAATTTCTTACCACACACCAACCAATGCCTAGCTAGCCCCTAGCCCCCCCACTGAGCAGAAGAGAACAAGATGAACTCCCACCTCCTTCAAAACTCTCCTTCTGCATGATGTCATATGGTATGGAATATCCCTTTGGCCAGTTTAAGTCAGCTGTCCCAATTCTGTCTCCTCCCAGCCTTTCATTATATGAGCTGAGAAGCTGGAACAGTCTTGGCTCTGTACGGCACTGCTTAGCAGCAACTATAAACATCAGTGTGTTAAATACATTGTTTTTCTCCTAGAACCAAAACATAGGATCATACCCAATACTCTGAAGAAAACAATTCAGTCGCAGCTGAAACTAAGACAGCTACCTAAATTATCAAGTATGTGGCTTAGCTACCCCTCTCAGATTTGAAAAACACACATCCTACAATTGGCTGAAGCAGAAATCAATTATGGATGCCATTATTTACTAATATTCAACTTGAGATTTTTATTTAGTTTTATTTTATGTTAGTTTGCTTACTTCTTTTTTTTTTTTTTTTTTTTTTTTGTATTTTAATTAAGAAAGATTACTTTACACATTTTATTTTATCCTACTAGCTATACAACTAACCTGTTTATCCTTACCTACCTCCCAACCAAATCTTCTGGTTTACTGCTTTTGAAAAATAGAGTACGGGTTTTCCTAGGTGTTAAGTAATCATCAAACCAAACTGAGAAGCCAGAGGTTTGACAGCTCTCAGAATTCAGACTTTAGGATGTCATGGTCTATGTGTAAGATCTGGACACAGCTTTTTTGGTAGTGCAGTTAAGCACTGCAAGAAGTTCTACAGGCTTCCACTCTCATTGCAGACATTGTCTCAGAGAAAGGTCTGTGTTTTCCTTTAACTTCTTGTGAGTTATGTACTATGCTTCCAATGACAGAAAGATAATGTCCCCAAATGTCTGCAGCCGTAAATCAAGCATAGCTTCTCTGCATTCATAGATTATTGACTAAAGAGTCTAGAGTTGCCATATGATTCATTTTGCTGTTCTTGTGAATCTTGTGAGCTTCAGTGTATCAGTTGACCTACATACTAACCTAGGAAACTGCTTTGTGAAAGATGTTCAAAGTCAGATTTTGCCTCATTTGTGTTAACAGCTTTCCCTGTAGATTTTTATCATGTAGTTGATTAATTTATTATTAGAACACATTATAGGCAGCACTGAGATAATTCTGTTATTTCTTTTGACCTGTTTTGCCCTCCTTTCACTTCAGTATTTTTTTTTCCTCCCTCTGACTAGTAGTTTTACCTTAGATTCATAGAGCCTGCATTTGAAGAATACGTATTAGGTCATCTAGAGCAATTTTTGTCTTTCCTAAAGCTTCTGTTTAGGTAATAGATAGGTAGGTGTTTCTGTAGCAAGGGTATGTCAGTGCATTCAGCAGTGAATTCACATAACAGAGCAAAGTTAATCAGACAGCTGTCCATCTTCTCACTTTGCTAGGTGACATATTCCTGAATCAGTCACAGGGCAAAAATTCAGCTGAAACTCTAATTTGACCTACGTTGCCTTTCTGAACTTTCTGGTAGTGGAGCTGAACACAAATCATACAAAAATTGACTGTAAAAGTAAAAGAAAAACCCAGGGATCTAGGTAAAAATAGCATGTAGTGAGTCATTAGATTTGGCTTTTCTATGTGATTCCGGCACGTTTCTTGTCTGCCACACGCAGAATCTGACTTTCACAGAGTGAACACATCTCTAGATGAGGGAGGCGATGATATTCTGTCTCATGGATTACTTAAAAAAAAAAACAAAAAAAAAACAACCAACCAACCAAACAAACAAAAACACCCAAGCCAAATCAGCTAAATTCCTATCACAGATATCATTATTCTTGGTGAAAGGGAAGGAGACAGAAAGGTCACAATTTGACTTTCAGATCTCCAATTACATCTGCAAGGCTGGCACTTGGTGCCTGTATGTGGGGATAATTTCACTTGCAAATTGAACATGTTTATTGACGTATCTCCTTATGTCTGCCTCTCTCATACATTTCCTTGTCCATCTCATTCAGACATTCTCATAATAAACAGCATGTTTAAAAATGCAGGAATGGATGGGTCTGAGGGAATCATCTAAGACTGGTCTTTGCCTGGTTTCTGCTAAAGCTTGAACACATCTAGGAATAGGGGTATTCTCTCTTTATCTTCCTTCCCTTTCTACCATTACTTTCTCTCTATCCTATTTCTTCTAAACATGTGCTTATAAAAGGATCGTGCTCATGGAACACTTGGCTGCGAACTCAGCACCAAAAAGGCAGCTGAATAGCAATGCTGTAAAGAACACCATACTGACATAAGTTTGCTGAGTCTCCAGGTGGCCTGAAAGTATGTTGTCTTTCTCCTACCATGAGCATATTTACAAGAGTTAACATCAAAATTAGAAATTAGAGTTATTATCTTTACTGTTCTTCTCTCTCCTCTGTGTGTATCTTGCTGTTACTCTGTCCGAAGAAACTGATGTGGTTCCTAATCAGAGCAACAAAGTGCTTTCTTCAACCCTAGAGAAAATCTGCTGCTGCTGTAGCCAATTATTACGCCAATGGAGATGTTAATGTTTGTGACTAATGTGTCGCTGCCCAGGGCTTGTATGTTTTACTTGAGATGTGTACAAGAGTGACTGTATATCTCAATTTCTGGCATGAAAACATTATTTGAGATTGAAAGAGCAGGTTCAACTACCTCTAGAAATAGAAAGGTTAAAGAAACATATTTTGCATCCTAAGAAAACCACCTGTACTCGCTCCCATTCTAAGTTTTAATTTCACAAACCCAGTCTAACACTACAGAAAGGAAGGAAAAGCCTGTCGATGACTTCCCTGCACTTTGCATCAGGGCTTCTGTAGGTCAGATGTAAACAGTTTCTGGCATTACACACATCTACAGCATCCATCTGGCTGATATCTTCTGGGGAGGATCAGGAGGAACAACCATAAAACATAAATCCAGGAATGAGTACAAAGATGTTGAAAAATATGAGGATTTTATGAGGCTTTTAACATTTAGATTTACCTACTGCATATATCTGAGAGGCACAAGGTGCTGGTTGTTCCCAAGTGGTGAATCATGGTGGTTCTCTGGGAGCAGCGTGGGCCAGATGCACCTGTCTGCTTGCTCTTCTCTGACTCAAAGCAGGAATAAAATGCTGATCTAAAATGCCAGAGTTGCAGCTGAAGCATTTCCCCTGGTTGAGCTAGAGGGAACCTCTTTTCTAATGTTTTCACTCATCTTTTTATGACATGTTGTGTATTTTGGTTATCTTGAGCATTTTTCACAACTGTGTCATGGGAACCTCATCTTGTGACATGAATAAGCCCTTAGTAAATTGACTTTAACCCAACATATTGATTCAGTTCTTCTCACTCTCTATTGTTTTCAAATCATGAATGCAGTCCCTCATCTCATTACTTGCATATGGCCATATGATGTTCTCTCTGTCCTTACCAAACGCAAGTGCAATATAAAACTCTTGTTCTCTATTTACCCACATGCTCTGAGCCAGCATGGCTGGTCTCTTATTACAAATTAAATGAAGAACTTCCTTGGCAACATCACTCACAGAAACTGCCTGCATTTGTGTGCTTGACTGTTGACCTTCATGAAAATTGCTGTTATTTTGGATGTACTCAGTAAATCAGCAGCATTACAGGAAGGGGAATTTTCAGGAAGAAGCTGTTTCTAGACAAGCCATTCCAGTGCCAGCCACCCTCTCACTAATGAATCTTCTCCTAATCTGACCATTGCCTGATACCGCTCCATGCCATTCCCTTGGGTCCTGTCGCTTGTTAGACAGATACCTCTTAGTAGAATCATAGAATCATTGAGATTGGAAATAAACTCTATGATCATAAACTCCAACCATCAACCCATTCCCACCCTGCCCCTGCCCACTAAACCATGTTCCTCTGTGACTCATCTCCACGTTTCTTGAACACCTTCAGGGACAGTGACTCCACCACTTCCCTAGGCAGCCAATTTGAATACCTCACAACTCTTTCTGAGAAGAAATTTTTCATAATATCCAACCTGAACCTCACTTGGTGCAACTTAAGGCCATTGCCAGATGCTGAGTAATAAGGTGCTGAGTAATAATGTGCACTAAAGTGCTGAGTAGCAGAAAAAATGTGCTCAGATGACTCCCAGGTCCTGAAAAACTGTGAGTTGGGGTTACCATTGTTCAGAAGAAAGAATCAAGGAATTCCTCTGCAGATAAAATCGCTTCTGCTGGGCCAGGTAGGTAACAGAAATGAGTGATATTTGTGATATAGATCTTGCAGTTCTCCTTCACTTGCCAAAGTTCTGGAAATGCGTATTATGTTTCCAGTAGCAATTGTTAAGCTTATCTCATGCTCCCTGGAGTGGTGAAATCAGATGCTGGATCAAGTTTCTGATCAAGTGTAGCTTCTGTAAGAGTGAATGTGTGCAACGATTAAAAAAATAAACATCTGGACATTGAAGTCTTGCTGGACAGTAGGCTGAGCAAGAGTCAGAGATGGCAGGAAGGAAAGTTTGCAGCATACAGGGTGTAGCAGGTAGATTGAGGGAAATGATTATTCCCCTTTGCCTGGAAATCATTAGATCCTGTCTAGTGTACTGTGTCCACATCTGGGATCGAGTATAGGAAAGATGCTGAAGTAAGCGCTGTGTAAAGTCACTGGAGGTTCAAGCCCTTGCCTAGTGAGGAGAGGCTGATGGAACAGACCTTATTCAGCCCAGAGAAGGGATGGCTTTGAGAAGAACTATTAGCAGCCCTCACTTCCAGTACCTAAGAAGAAGTTATCAAGTAGACAAGGCAAGGCTCTTTATTGAGCTGCACAGTGGAGGAGAAACAGACAGTGGCCATACGTTGCAGCAACTGAAATTCCATTCACACTATTGTTATTTGGTTGGTTGGTTTTGAAAGGTATTAAGCACTGAAACAGGTTGCACAGAGAGCTTCTGTGAGCTCTATGCTTGGAGGTTTCCAAGACTCAAAAGACTCAGCCAGTGTACCCACTCTGATTTCAAAGCTTTGAGCAGAAGCTTGATTCAGACACCCCCTCAGGTATCCACCCACTGCAGTAGTTCCATAACACCATGGTTCTTCTGAGGTCACCTTTTTAAGTTGTGACTTAACCAGGTCAGATATCTTTAACTGGGTTGGATCACTATTTCCTATGTTACTCTTCTGGTACTGTCTATAATCCCCAGTTGTTTAATTTTGCTTGCAGCTGTAGTTGTAAGAGAAAGTATGTATTTTAAAAATTGTAATTAATTAGAAGCAGATAAAACCATCAGCTCCTCTCTGTGATGTGCCTCTGCAGTCCCTTATTCCCAGTCTGCCCATGTTTTTCTGGATCTTATCAATGCTTACAAATATGTAAAGGATGGGAATCAAGATAATGGAGCCAGACTCTTCTCAGTGGTGCCCAGCAACAGATCAAGGAGCACTGGGGACAAACTGAAGCACAGGAATTTCTGTATGATCACAAGCAAGAACCTTTACTGTAAGGGTGACAGAGAACTGGAACAGGCTGCCAACATATGGAGTCTCCTTCTCTGAAGATATTCAAAATCTGTCTGGACACTTTTCTGTGGAACAGAATCACAGATTGGCCCAGGTTGGAAGGGGCCTCAAGGATCATGAATCTCCAACCCCCCTGCCACAGGCAGGGCCACCAACCTCCACGTTTAATACTAGACCAGGTTGCCCAGGCCCCCATCCAAACTGGCCTTGAACACCTCCAGGGACAGGGCATCCACGACCTCTCTGGGCAGCCTGTTCCAGCACCTCACCACTCTCATAGTAAAGAACTTCCCCCTGACATCCAACCTAAATTTTCCCTCCCTCAATTTAAAATCATTTCCCCTTGTCCTGCTGTTATCTACCCTTTCAAAGAGTTGACTCCCCTCCTGTTTATAGGCTCCCTATATAGGTACTGAAAGGCTGCAAGTAGGTCACCCCACAACCTTCTTTTTTCCGGGCTGAACAAGCCCAGCTCCCTCAGCCTGTCTTCATAAGGGAGGTGCTTCAGCTCCCTGGTCATCTTTGTGGCCCTCCTCTGGACCCTCTCAAACAGCTCTCTGTCTTTCTTGTACTGGGGGCTCCAGAGCTGGACACAGTACTCCAGATGGGGCCTCACAAGGACAGAGTAGAGAGGGACAATCACCTCCCTGTCCCTGCTGGCCACCCCTCTTCTGATGGAGCCCAGGATACCATTTGCTTTCGGAGCTGCAAGAGTACAGTGCTGGCTCATGTTAAGTTTTTTGTCCATCAGGACCCCCAGATGCTTTTCTGCAGGGCTACTCTCAAGGACTGCTCCTCCCAGTCTGTATATATGCCTGGGATTCCTCTGGCCCAAGTGCAAAACCTTGCACTTTGCTGTGTTGAACCTCATTAGGTTCACCCGGGCTCACCAACAGACCAACAGACTCAAGTCTGTTGAGGAACCTACATTAGCAGGGTGGTTGGACTCAATGGTCTCTAGAGGTCCTTTCCAATCCATATGATTCTGTGATTCTGCAACAGCTCTGATATGCTGAATGAAACAATGTGGGTGTGCTTTCAGCAGCTTACTTTTGGGAAAGATGCTATCTATCTTCATATCATATGTGTATTTTAAAGCCAAGGAAACCAAACAAGACAAAGAACAATCTTCAAATATCTTTCCTTTGGCTTAGGTTGTCTTCCTTCCTCAAATCAAGCTATTCTCAGGCACTCATGGACACACTAGAGATCTCAAAATTAAACCTATCTATCTCAAATATGAGCAATTTCAGGATTTTTCTTCTTTCTAGCCTTTATTGCATTTGACAGGAGGCAGCAGTGCACTGGTCCAAACTCTTGGCTTAGGATTTGATTTGCATTTCTTGTACACGGGCATTAATTCTTAGCCACCACTGCATCCCTCAGGAGCCTCTTATTTTCCTATTTATTCAGAAAATGCAAACCACAAGCACTTCCCCAGCACAAATGCAACTCAGTCTAAATCTCTGCTAATCGCACAGGGATGGGGTTTTACTAATAATACTACCTTGATTAATTAAATTTAAATTCACATAATTTATAATGCCATTTTCTTTTGACTAGGAAGGTCGTTTTTATTTATTTGCTAACCGAGTTTGAAATGTAAAACATGATCATTCTCCTTCTATTAATCAAACTCATATTGTATATTATCAATTCCCCTTTCTTATTACCTATTCAACAGGACCATATTTTTATGTTTGTGATTTCAGGAATGATGGGGACTGTTATCTAAGGCCCATACTCCTTTCTAAAGAACTCATAAAACTCACATTATTATTCTGCCACCAATTAGTATTGGCTTTCAAAAGACTTCAGAACCAAGTTCAGATTTTATTAAAAAAATATTTAAAATAAGAGTTTATTCGGGGGAGACAAAGAGGACTGTCACCATCACATTGTTTATGTATTTATATACAGATAAATATATTAAGTGATGGGATCAACAGTTTAAGGGACTTTTTCAGTTCATCTGTCCTACAGTTCACATCTGAAAAAATGCCATTAGTCTCTGGGAGTGCTGGTACAGCTTGTCACTGTTGTCAACAAGTTCTGACTGCACTGAACATGTCTACATGCACTTAATACACAA
Organism: Pavo muticus; assembly: GCA_016647715.1. Lineage (NCBI taxonomy): Eukaryota > Metazoa > Chordata > Aves > Galliformes > Phasianidae > Pavo > Pavo muticus. Next base: position 3,234,432 of record JACDJE010000066.1, on the reverse strand, counting down.
GATTAAACTGTTCTTATCAACTGGACTGGTAACACATACATACCCTCCTTCTAAAAATATAAAACTAATGGGCCTGTCATGCCATTAGCAATCTGATCCAAAGCCCCTTAAAATCAACCACTAAGACTTCGATGGATATTTATGGAGTTTGAGTCTCACAAGTGTATTTTATGATGAGAAGCTGGTGTTTTAAAGAGAGAAAATGCTTCAGTAGTCTCTTCAGTGGTATGCTATGAATGCATTAGGATAGCATCAGAAGTTTGAGAGCAACAGCAGTTCTGTTGAAGTATCTCATATACTTTGATCACATTGCTCAAAGGATATATTAGCTTTGGTCTTATCTCTTACCCTCCTCCACATAGGCCGTAAGTGAGAGATTTAAGACAGCTACTACTGTGTTTAGCAGGAATAATTTCTGAATTTACTTTTACAGGATTTTAAAAATTATTATTAAACACTAGGAATATCTTATTTGACAGGTCAACAGATTATTGGGTTTTGGCTTAAATATCAAAAGCCACAGTCCTTGGCACATTTCAACGCATTGGGAAAATGTTTGAAATTCACAGCAAAATAAAATATTCAAAAGCTGATTACCTAATGTTCTGCGTGGAAACTGATGGGGAGGCATGCTATAACTCAGCACTCTATTTTAGCTGGATTAATAGCTTCTCCTTTACTGATCCACTTCTACCTAATGTGGCAGTATTTCAGCAATGCCTTGGAGCAAACCTGAGGGTATCTCAGACCCCTCTGTCCCTCTGTCCTCCCACTTCTTTTGAAATGCCCTCTGATGAAATAGGTGTGCAGGGTCTGCTCCATGGGTTCTGCCTGTCTCACTTCTCCCATAGTCCAGCAGACCCCCAGTGCTACCACAGATCACAGCGTCCTGTCAGACAACATCTGAGTCAGTTGACCAAACAGTGAAAGAAGTGGGACGATTCTCTGTTCATATCGATTGTTCAGGGACTGCTGACTTCTACAAGACTGAGATATTTTACTTCAGCTGAGGATCTGCCTAAATATTAGGTTTTAACAACAAACCAGTTCTTGAAGCCTTTTCCACTGATCCTTATGGGAACTCCAGTCCTTGACCGATGATGGACTGGAGTTCAGGCACATTGGCCAACATTCACAAAAGCACTCTGCTCTAGATTCCCATTAATTTCATTGGGACCCAGGCAGGAAGATGTCATTATTGGTCTGGGCCTTCATTCCAAAAATCTTGAAAATTTGAGGAAGTTTATTTAGAACACAATCCTTAGAGACCGAGTCATCTGTGTGTCAAAGCTGATCATTCTTTCACACAGATAATATATGAACTAATGAGATTAATGGGCTGATATCAGCAAAAAGAGTCCATAACTAACATTGATAACTGTTCTATTAAAAGCATAGAACTTGGCTTTTGGCATAAATATGGTTCAAACCTCAGGAACAGAAGTGCAAAGACAGACAAGATAACAAATGAAAAGCCGTTACTGGGGGAGACTTCATCAGAAATCCCAAAAGCACATTCACTTCTGGAAGCTGTATTTTAAAGACTACTTTTTTAAAGATCAAAGAAGTGAGACACCTGTTTGTTGTATTCTTGACTACATCAGCTCATCCTGGTGTTGTATCCCTGAATCAATGTAGAAATGTCACTTATGCCCTAGAGAAGGGTTACAAAAATACAGTTTTATTTTCCTGGTTCAATTAACACAGTTTAGGGCCTTTTGTCCAAAGTGAGAGAAGGAAAGTTTTGTCTCTATAGGACTGCATGCAGAACTGTGATCAGTTGGTTAGTGCAGAATGAGACACCCCAAGGAGAAGTAAATGGAGGATACCCTGAATCATCTCAAATGACATTGGTTAAAGGTGCAAATAGGCAATCAAAATGAGTGCACTGTGTTTCATGATCCCATAGTTGTCCATGGATATGCAGCCAGTAATGTTGATGCCTAGAGAGTAGTTCAGTTTACCTTAGAGTGGGCAGCTAGTGTCTGGTTGACTGAATCACTCTTCAGGCCCTGTTGGTTCTATTGACTAAATGTCTTGGCTCTAATAAAAGCTTTAAATATGCATGCAGGCATACACCTGTGTATGTCTTATTCTTGAACTGATTTTCATCCAAGGCAATACTGGCTTTTTCAGAGGGTATCAGGCTGCATTCAAACCACAGGCAATATTTCAGTGATGTGTCCAAGTCAAACTAAATCCATGCCAATAACTTACCTTTCTCTGCATAAGAAGTGTTTATACTGTAGTATTCTATCTGTATTAAAAAAAAAAAAAGAAAAAAAAATCCCACAGTCAACAAATTTAGAGCTGGATTCTCACTTGACTTAAACGCAAACAATTTGGAAGTGTAAAAACAAGGAATAAGGACATTCTGGGGGACTAAATGAGACAGTAACACACACTGATGCAACTTTCATTTTGGTTAAAGGTAGCTTGAAATTCACAGGTTTAAGTGTCTTGGCTTAAAAATTTTGAAAGTTAAAAAGAAAATGTTTTAAATTCCTTTATGGCTTTTTTTTTTTTTTAATTTGGCTTACATCTCTATGCCTGTATGTGTGTGAACTGTAATGATGAACGATGAAAGTATGCTTTCCTAAGGAGCACTGTTAGCCATTCCAATGTGACAATGAGCGATAGTGCTGCTGTTATGCCAAACATTAGGAAAAGAAGGCCAGTACAAACAGAACTTCATATTTTGAGAAGTACTTGTTTAAATTTTTTTCAGTGACTGGATAATGGCTTTCTCTAGCTGTTACTTTGTATCTCATTCTCCCCAGTTCATGCCATTTTTAAATAAGTTGTATTTTTAGCTAGTGTAACTCCTGGACAGTCAAGTGTAGGGCTGAACATTTAAGAGAGAATTAATCATAGAATCATAGAATGGCCTGGGTTGAAAAGGACCACAGTGATCATCTAGTTTCAACGCGACGCCCTGATTTTAAGACCATATTTTATTGGGAACTGAACATCAAAACAATTCAGCAAAATTCCACCATATTTTGCAAATTTAGTCTTAGATAAATCCATTAGCATTTACCAGGTGGTAGAACAGAATTCCTAACATCTTCCTAACATCTAGATTTCAATCATAGAATCATAGAATCATAGAATGGCCTGGGTTGAAAAGGATCACAATGATCATCTAGTTTGAACCCCCCTGCTATGTGCAGGGTCGCCAACCACTAGACCAGGCTGCCCAGAGCCACATCCAGTCTGGCCTTGAATGCCTCCAGGGACAGGGCATCCACAACCTCTCTGGGCAGCCTGTTCCAGTGTGTCACCACCCTCTGTGTGAAAAACTTCCTTCCAAAGTTAAGGTTAAATAAATGCAAAAGGGTATTGCAGAATGATAGGGAAAAAAATCAAAACAAAACAAAAACAAAAACAACAACAAAAAAACCCCCAACAAAATGGAGAGAAGGATGCTATGGACAGCAAAGCACTTCTGTATAAAATTGATTATGCACTAGAACAACTTCTGAAGCTCTTCCTTGATAGACATTTTCTGGTGTTCGGATCTTGTTAATGGTGAAATTTTATGAGATGTAGTTACTTTTCAGTACTGAATTTGTGTAAACATATACAGTTTGTCAGATGAGGTATAAAAGACAGCAGCCTACTGGAAGAACAAAACAAAAGACTAAGCAGAAAACAAGACCTAGCAAATCAATGTACAACACTCACTAGATCAGTAGGATTTTATAAAGTGACTTCATGCAGTGTAGGCAGTCCTAAAATTATGTATATTCTTTGAAAATAAAAATAGAATAAGGGCCATAGAAAAGTACCTATTGCATTTGCTGAGAGGTCTTTAAAACTTACCTAAAACCCACAGACTGCTGTGTTTGAGTGTTGTCCAGTTTAACAAGCTCAGAGACATAAAAAGTTTCTGTTTTAGCTCAACTGTGACGTGGAATTTAATTATTTGGTGACCTCTTGAAACTGCAGCAGTTTCATGAGAAGCTGTGGACATGGATCTGCCTTTGATTCACTTTCTAATGAGGTAAGACACAGAGGCTGTCAAAACAAATAATTTATTCTAGGTACCTGAATCTGAAGTAACATATGAATAATTTCCCCATATCACCTATATCCTCATTTATAACTGTGTTGGGCAGACAGCCCCTGACTGTCAAGGACAATGCATATCTAATCTTGATTTCAGAACAGAGATAGAGGTTTTTAATAATAAAGCTCTGGTTGGTTTCTTCTAGCTGTTTGCTTGGTTTCAGGGGTCTTTCCGTGGGCCATATTCAGTTCTCTGTGATTGAAAAGCAGTGACAGAACAAGATAGTGACAGGTTGGGAACTGAACTTGGGCAGATTTCTCTGAGCTTCTACCATGTGTTCTGAGAATAAACCACCCCAACTGAAGTACAATGGAGGTATCTCTGAGTCTATCCGTGTTACTTTTGTTGTCCTCCACAGAGCACGTAGGGTGCTCATGGCATTAAAACCAAACAGAATTGTTGATACTGGCATATAAGTGGGCTGAAACTGACAGTATGCTTAGTTTAGGCTCTTTAGATAAGCACTTGAATCTACCTGCGTTGAGTTTTGGTTCAGCTCTGTTTGCTCGACAATGTACCGACTGACACAAACCTTTCTTTCCCAACTGTGTGTCCCACAGAAGTCCCTTAGGTTTACATTGTCTAGCACTGTTGGGAATGCCACTCAAGATTTTTGCCTCTCAACACAAAGCAAGTGAAATCCCCAGTCATCCCAGGTGGGATCTTCAGGGATATCCAGTTCTTGAGAGTGAACTGAGAACATCATGTAATCCCTGGTACAGAGATTTCCTCCATAGGAAGAAGATGAAGTCAGGTGTATTGAATCACAGAATCATAGAATGGCTTAAGTTGGATGGGACCTTAAAAATCATTGAGCTCCAACCTCCTGCAGTGGGCAGGGTGCCCCCCACCACCTCAGGCTGCCCAGGGCCTCATCCAAGCTGGTCTTGAATGCCTCCAGGGATGGGGCATTCAAGGCTGCATTCTCTGGGCAGCCTGTGCCAGTGCCTCACCACTCTCTGAATAAAGAATATCTTCCTAACATCTAACCTAAACTTTTCCTCTTTTTCTTTAAAACCTTTCCCCCTTCTCCTATAGACCATGTAAAAAGTCAGCCCCCCTCCTGCTTATAAGTTCCTTTCAAGTACTGGAAGGCCACAATGAGGTCTCCCCAGAGCCTTCTCTTCTCCAGGCTGAACAAGCCCAACTCCTTCAAACTTTCTTTAAAGGAGAGGTGCTCCAGCTCTCCGATAATCTACATGGCCTCTCTCTGGACTCACTCCAACAGCTCTGCATCCTTCTTGTGTTATCTATTGTCTGTTTAGACTTTCTCCACAGTACTCCAGGATAGAAAGAAACAGAATGTTTTGTTTTAAAATTGGCATAGCTCATTATACAGCCAGAAGCAAAATAAAACTCACTTCTGTCCCAGTCTGTTAGTGCATTTAGAAAGGTAAATTTGGAGTCACTCCTTAAAGCTTATGCAGCCACATTAATGACTAGATGGGGAGAGAACAGCACACCCTATATTTTAGGCATATATCCCCATTATATTCAGGGAAAGATTTGACCAGTAAGATCAGCACAACTTGCCTTATCCTAAGCCTTCTACATTTGGTCCCAGTTGACTGTTGATTTGCTTTTGAATTCACTAGTGAAGGTCTGTGCTATAGCTCAGGTGTAACAAAGCCAGAACACGTATGTTGTGTCAGCTGTATATTTCTAAACAGCGTGACAATAGGCACTTAGTATGTATGATGTAGAGAGATGGCATCTGCATCTGCCTGTATTCAGAAATAAACGGAGGCATTGTCAGCCTGTTTTTACATGGTTTGTAGCTCTCCTGGAACTGGGGAGGAGCATTTGTGTGTGTCAACTCCATTGTACAGTGACCCCCAAGATCTGCTGGAAGTGCAAAGGCATTTCACATATAATTAGAAAATCTTGAAATGGGCTTAGGCGGGCTTATTTGTCTTTGCTTTAAGAGTTTATTGGCTTCAGAGTGAGCCGTGGGTGCAATTGTGAAAAGGTCAGCGATGTAGCAGGAAGAGTGAATCACTTTTATAGCCAAATAAAGGCTGACAGTGTCCATGGAATGATGCTTCCCATCCGTGAAGTCCTAGATGTGTTGCTCTGGTAGGATTGATTTGGAATATGCATTAGTGAGGGCTAACTGCAAATTTGTGTTACAAGCAAGAAAGGCACAATATGCACGGGGCTGAAGGGAGATAATAGAAGGGTCTGTAACACAGAGGCTGACAGAAATCTCTCTTGGACTGAACTGGTGGGATGACAAATGTAAATAGGGAGAGACAAGCTGAAAAGGTCCTCAGAGCATAAATAGCAAGTGCCTTCTGCGGCTGCCCTTCTTGCTGGCATATCACATGCTGGGCTGGATCCTGGCCTCTGGACTTTGTGGCCTAAAATGAATGGCAGAAATTCAAAACTGTTACATTTTTATATTAGATCCAATGGATACCAGTTCTTTTTATTTTTTTAAATTTGTATTTGGTTCATTGTTATACTTAGTTATAAAAAGGTTAAGTAAAAATTAGGAGGTGTTAAAAGCATATAAGGAACAATAATAGCATGTACTTTACATGCAGTACAATCTTATCACATTACCAGATTTGTTGACCTCGTAGACTCGTAACTATCATAACCACTGACCAACCATTTATTGATTGCCATTAATCATTTATTATCTCTGCCTGAATTCTTTTTAAATGTTCCAGTAATATAAATTGCTCGCTCTTTCAGAATTCAATATCGCAGCTGAGCTGTACCTGCAGTGCTCCCTTTGCCCAGCATTTAATGTTTCAAATCTCTGCATAGAAATTCCTGTAGAAAGTCATTAGAAGGAGGGTGTTCTGTAGCACAGTAATCCCCCATGTATATATCTCTGTTAATCTAGCTACTTTTCAAGACCACACAGTAATTATAGTTCATTCAGGAGAACCAAGGAACTTTGCTGTTATTTTACCCTGACATTTCTCAATCAGTGCACAGTAATAGGGGGATCTCCTTCGGATCACAATCACAGGTATAAACTGGGTTATCATGTCAGTGCTGAGAATCCATGGTGTAGGCATTGACATTTTTGCATGATCCCCTCTCTCCATGTAGGCACATCTCAGACAGAGCCCACAAAGCCACTGCAGTGTGATTGCTGGGAGCCTGCTCTGGACTTGGAGTGCCCCCAGAGGCTGAACCCTAGCCCTGGCCAGCACTTTGGTGTGTCAGATTAAGATAGGTGCAAAAAATACCTCTTAACTTTTAATTTTCTTGTTCTTTTCAAGAGGTGAGATTTGTAAGTCTACTTATAGGCTGGGACCTGCATGTTGTCAGGCTTTATGTTGTTTGCTTTAAATGTAAGACAATCCCAACAGCATGGCTTTGTTTGCCAAAGGCAGTGTTTGGACCCCTGTTGTTTTGACCAGTGACTGGACAGGGAATCAAATTCAGCAAGCGCAGCGTGGATGATTTCCTGAGCATGGAGGTGTTCAGTTTCATATTGCAAAGACATCACAGATGAACATTAGCAAAGCATGAAAATCAGCTTAATTAGAGTGCAGAAGCAGGATGTGAAAGCAAGGCTTTATGTTGTGAGCTTTCTGAAATGTTTAACAAGTCAGTAGGCTTTTGCAGCGATTTGTTTTCCAGGTCTAATATTTTATTTGATCATTAAAGCTGCTTCTCTTCCTAAGTTATGCAGCTCTGATATGAATTCTTCAGCAGAAAAGCCATCTGTTTACTTATGAATATACAGTCACCTCTTAACCTGTCAATCCTGAGTTTTTGTTAAAACCCTTATCTGAGCAATGTTCACACGAGGGAAGGTTTATCAGTAGACATGCATATATGGGATGAGATTTTGAGGGAGAAAATAAATTTTAGTAAAAAAAAAAATTTCAAAATGAATTTGATAGGGGCCACAAAAGTCATTGCAATTTACCAGTATTACATATATCTGTGCTTGTCCCATTAACACAAAGGAAGGATTTCAAAGAGGAACTTCCAGCTCTGACTGGGAGCTGAAGCTTGACTGAGGACAGTGATAGATAAAATTTATTGTTTTCTAATGGCCTATGTGAAATGTGATGAGCTGGATTCAAAATGCTAAGGTTAAGCACGTGGCACAGTTGGCAGTTGACAATTCTTAGCTATAGTTCCAGGTGCAAGTAAGGGAGAATGTCTGGATGTGGATTTTGGCTTGGAACATGGCAAATGTCCAGGAAAGCTCTCCACAACTTGTCAATTCCCTCATCAATAAGAAAGGGACTGAGCAAGATCTCCACTAATGTTGATCCTCCTATTACTGGGATTACACCTAGGGTGAGGAAGCTCTGCTGCTGCTGCTGCTCCCTACATACCCTGCTAGTTCTCAGTCTGCGCCTTTCACTGGCGTTTGCCTCAGTAGCACTAACTGCTGCTTACTTGCCCTTGCAGAAATGCTGATTCCTTAGAGGAGAACAAGGCAGACTACACATCTGGGCTCCAGAGCTTTTGGAGCCTCAGTGAATTTTATGTTGAAGTGGGTAAATAAACTATTTGCTTGCAAATGAGCTGGAGTAGTGGCTACCATCCTGCCAAATGGGCCAGATCTCACACACCTGCTATTCTGCCTCATGGTGATTACTGGCTGAAATTAGTTTGGAGTGGTTCTCAAGATGCTTCCTTCCATGTTGTCATAGAATCAAAGAATCGTAGAATCATAGAATGGCTTGGAGACCTCAAAGATCCTCTTGTCCCAACCCCTAGACGTGGGCAGGGTTGCCAATCACTATATCAAGCACTGGATGAGGCTGCTCAGAGTCCTATCCAGCCTGATCTTGAACACTTTCAGGGATGAGGCATCTTAAGGAACAAGTTGAGACACAAGAGAAAGAAGATAAAGTGAATCTGGCAATAGTGGAAGTCCATTTCACTGAGTTTTTATATTCATCTTAACCTCCATACAGGTTCTCCATTCCAACTTCTGTCTGCTGAAGGAACAGCTGCAGTCTTCCCCTTTTGAACTTGTTTAAGCAGATGGAAAGCTGGAAAGATTCTTTTTTTTTTTTTTTTTTAATTTTTCCTTTAGCGAGATAGAAGCCAAGATCATCAATGCTTTGACAGTAAAACCACATTTAGCATTTATTGTTGCTGTCTCCCTCCCTTTTTCCCATAGAAGCCAAGATCATCAATGCTTTGACAGTAAAACCACATTTAGCATTTATTGTTGCTATCACCTGCTGGGTCCTAAATCAACTCTGCTTGTCAGTCATCTTCTCACAGACCTGCCAGTTTTTACCAACTCCACTGAAACACATGGAAGGGCAGTGGAGAGAAGATCTTAAGTTCACAGCTGAAATTTTTAAGGTACAAGTAGGCATGGATTTGGCCACTGCTCTTGAGCTGCATGTTAGACAAGATGCTGTTGAGCTGCCTTTCTGATTCCCACTTTGCAGCTCTTAGCCTTTCACCTGTAAACAGTAATGTGCTTGGAAGGGAGATCTGTCAGGGAAGCTGTAACTGCTTAGCAATTTTAAGCAGCTTTTAAAGAACTGTTTTCTAATCAGATAACCACGCAGCAAAAATGGTACTCAGAATCTGTGGTGGTCTTATAATTGTAATGTTTTAGCTTGGAAAAGAGAAAAAAATGACTCTAATGAAAAAATTTTGCTTCATTATAGTTGGTAATTTGGACTTTGCAAAAAAAAAAAGTGGAGAGGTGCTTCGTACCTTTGTGGTATGAAAGATTAAAGGCTTCGTGAACATGTCCATATGTAGCGTTATACTGAATGTTAGATGATGAAAGTCTCCCTGTGTTCAATTTGACAACTGAAAATATAATGGGCTCTGAAGCTCCCGTTATGTTCCATCATGTCAATGATCCATAGATTAAGAACTGGCACAAGCACGCAGAAGAGCCCTAAAGGAGCTGTAACAGTCTATCTTGTCAGCAGCCAGGCACTGTGGATTAAAGTAGGAGAGTGCTGAACCATGCACACTTCCTTCCAGTCCGGTGCTCTTTGCTTTTTTTAATCTGGGAGGATTGTTAACTTGTGGAAATATGATGCTCAGCAACCAGTGGTACAAATTGGAGGGCTCTGCATCATAACAGTATCTTCAGTAGGCCAGTCAGGTGGAAAAATATTGCTAAGTACAGCAGTGGCTTCTCCACTGCAAATATGTTTGGCTGCAATCATTAAATCATTCAACTGGCATAATGCAGACAGCTCATCCTTCCTTGGTTTGCACACTGGGCTGTTGACTAAAGGGACTGCAATGCTGGTTCGTGTTTGCTAGCTCTATTATTCACCCTACCCAAGCGGAGCTGTGCTCCTTGCGCGGTTCTCTGAGACGGTTAGGGGCTGGAGGCAGTGGCTGTAGAGGATCTCATCCAAATCCTACAGGACTGGAGCTGAAAGTTAATATGCACTGCGGGACCCAGGCAGAATCCATACTTAGCAAGATGAATGGCTTTGCAACTTGTAAGTGTATTACCAATTCTTTCTGATAACACAGTTATCTGAGCCCACCATTATCCTGGATAACTGAGAACTGGCTTTTAAAACAATAACCTTTGTGTCATGGCATTTGGAATACATGTCTAGACCTAACCTAAGAAATCAGGTAAAACAGCAATTGACAATTTAAAGTTTTTCATGGGATCCACTGAAGGATTTGTAATAAGATAGCACTTTCCTTTGGCTGCTACTGAGCTGGAGGAGACCCAGTCCAATGACCTACATGGGAAAGCATCTCTATCGGTTGCCAAGCATCTGAGCCAGACATTCCCCACTGAGATGGATTTACAGTCCTTAATCCTGCAAATAAATCCAGAAAAGCAGACTTTTATGACTAGGCTGGTACTCACTGAAGTCAATGAGTTTTCTGTAAGAAGAGACTGGGACCATGCTCTGTCATTTCAGGTAGAAAGGTTTATGCATTTCAGGTAAATGCAGAATAATATAGAACTTTCTGTGATCCAGATTCAGGGTTTTCAGGGCGAGGTACTGCAGTACCACAGTTTGATCTTTGCTATTTGTATCCTGGCAAAAGCTGAAATCAGTCATATCTGGCCTCATTCACAAGTTACTTTTGGTTTCCAGTCACATCTTCTACTTGTTCCATTTGCTGTTATGAATCAGGTAACTGAGCCACAATAATTTCATTCCAGGTTCACAGCAGTTATATTCATGATCTCTTCTCTCTTTTTTTTCTTTAATTTATGAAGCGAGATTAAATTAATGCCATCTCCATTAATCTAGTATCACTCATACTATCTGTATTCCTTGGAGAAGACCGGAAAATTAATTGAGTAATTCTGTCATTAATACATTTTTCCTCATATTCATGGGCATGAAATTCAAGGCCTGAAAGGCTCCTCTAAAGCCTATTACTGAGAGACAGAGAGAGGGAAAGGAGACAGTTCTTTCTGCAGTGGGAAATCCAGTCCATCCATCTTAGATATCTGTATCCTTCATGTTAAGGAATGTTATTTCCAGTTATGTGTTTCTGACCGGTCTTTGTTTTTGCTTTGCATTTTTCTAATAAATGAACATTTTCCTACTTTTTCTTTTCTTTCTTATGGCTCTCAGTTAATATATGCCTTAGAAACCAAAATGCATTTACTCTTCTTTGTTTCTCTCAATTGAAATTATGCAGAAATTACGTAAGAGAATCAGGTATAGTTAAGCAGTAAAGTCTTTCACTGTGAAAGAAGGATGTTTTGCCTAGTTTTCAGTACAACGGGATTGAAAGAAACCCTGTTTTTATTAAGTGCTGCTACACTTATTGAAATCATGCTACATTTTGCTTCGTTTGACTTCTCTAGAATTCCTTCCTACTGGACCTACAATCTGATTGGTACCAATTTTGTAGCTAAAACTTTTCCTGGCCAGCATTTACCTCATGTTGTGTTGTTTGGTTTTGTTGTTGTTGTTGTTGTTTTTGTTTTAATCCTCTGGCAGGATGGTCTCTTAACATAAACAGCTGATTTTTCTTCTCGGTGTTTCTACCAGAATGATTGTTTCCATCTCTCTTGTTCGGGGGATTGATGGCTTCTTCTGTCAAGTAACACAGGTTCTGTCATATTGATTTATACAGCTTTCTTCAGTAAGACAAGTGTGTAGGAAATGCCAAGGCTGTAGTGTCAGTGCAAGGAAATGGTTCTGAAATGCCATGCACTTCGGTATTATATACCTGCTCCTTTCTCGGTGCAGTCTAAAAATTCACCTCATCTTTGATGTCTTCATCTGTACACAACCCACAGGTCCCATACTGGGTGACAAACTGTCCCCATTTGTGCAGATGGGAAATTAAAGTTAAGCATAAAATCGTAGAGGGAGCCCCTGATGGTCTAGGCAGCTGTGGTACACAGTTGTCCTGGCGGTTGGACTCTCCCTCCCTTCAGAAGTTTCTGTGGTTGCTTAAGGGATTTGATTCTCAGTCCTCATTAAATTACATGGGATGAGGGCATCCAGACATCTAAAGTTGCTCTGAAAATCTCAGCTGTAAAAGAAAGCTTATTAGGCCATTTCTTCCATATCTTCCAAGAAGAAAAAGGAGAGACGTTGTGAGTGAATGAGAGACCAGTACATCATAGTAAATAAGAGAAATGACTACTACTTTGTAATTCAATTGTAACTTCTTATTAAATTTAATAATGCATACACTTTAACTTCATTTTGCTCTTATTAAGAGAAAAGAAATTGGCCCAGGCAAGTAAGCAAATAATTAAATAGAAACATTAAAAAAATGCATGAACAGTATGGAGCTTAAATGTGTATTACTTTTATAGCAGCAGACATGATTTAGAAGTTGAGTCCCTGAAAATGAAGCATTCTTCAAGCTTTTGAAAGCTCTCTAGGAATTCTAGCATCAGAAGTAAGCTTTCACAGTGCCAGTGTCTCTAGGGTCATGAGGTTGCTTATTATTTTATGGTCCCCAATACGGGCTATATTAAACACAGGAACACTGATAGAAATTCTACACTAAGTGATAGAAAAGACTACAGCATTACACTGGAAGTACCTCAGCTGCTTTTAAATCAGCTACCTGAAGTATCAGCACCCTGCTCCTTAACAAGTGGAGAGAAGACATCATACTGATTTCCAGCAAGCAGCACCTTAGAAACACAACAGAAATCACTACAGGGCCCTGTAATGATGGCCAAGTGTACCAGCCCTAACCAAGTAGATGAGGCCCAGTGCTTAGATTCTGAAAATAGAGATGTTACAAAAACTACTCAGCCAAATTCCAGGGCTCTCTAAGGGCCTACATGCTACGAGAAATTTGCCTGAAGAGCTTGAAATGGAGCCAATGGAGCTGATTTCAGTTTGTTTTGTCTTTATAAATACATTCTAACTTGACCTCTCTGAGGCCTCCTCACATTTACTGCCCAAAGATTTTCCAAACTCCAGAGATTTCTTTTTCCACATATGTATTCCTCCTTCATCCAGAAAGTTTTCTGTACCCATTCTGGATGGAGAGAACAGACAAGACAAGGACAAGGAATATTTAAATAGCCAGAGAGAAATGCCAACTTAATTTGACTGACCTCTCACTAATATGCCTGTTTAAGGCTTTCATATTCTTTCAGTGAAATCCATTTGCAGTAGATAAACATTATCTGGATGTTCCTGATCAAATTGCAGCAAAAGCAAAAATTAAAAAAAATAATAATTAAGCCTTGGCATTGAATTGGACAGTTCTCCATTAAGGAGAACTGAACATTATTTCTTTAGTATGCTTAAATCCTCTTTTATGCTTGCAACATATTGCAAGATCAGGCAGATAGGTAGACAACAGATGAGGAAACCTTTGTTTCTTCGGTGTCACATAGGTGCTCCACAAAAGTTCTCTTTGATGGCTGAAATAGGCTTTGCATTACCACTGTTATTTTCTATTTTCTTTCCTCTGTTGAGAAACATTAAATTACCTATCCTGCATGATTTTCCCTCCTGAATATTCATGTCCTATTCTATGTGTTGATTTCAAGCCCATGTAGGAAATAACATTTTTTTTTTGAGACTTCCTGAGAACTGTGACCTTTTCTGCTTTACAGCAACATCAGTTATCCCACATGGAACACAAACGCTTGGGCACAGATATATAAGCTTTGCCTTTGAGTATTGTTTTCCTAAGCATCACTCCTTGTAGGCATGTCTGTGCTCAGTTGTATCTGGAGGCATTCCTTTGCAACCTAGAAAGGGTAAGATTTTTACTTGAAATGCCAGGAAATGGGAGCACCAGAAATAGTAACTACTATTGGCTTTTAGTGTTGCTAAATGGGGTAAGACGAAGTGGTTAAGAGCAGCCAATAAAAATATTAAAAGTAGGTCAGGCAAAAAAAACATGCAAAAAAACCAAATTTACTTGATTCTTTTAAGGAATCTCTATAGTGGACAGGGAAGATTTAACGTATCTATCAACCTAAATGCTACACCAATGAGAAAGGAATCAGTTTGAATTCAGAATCTTTTACCAAGAAAGGCACTGGGAAGCTGCCATGCTGCACAGGTTGATGGCAGAAGTTGACTGTTCTGAACATTGCACTGCAGAGCTAGAAGATGGATTGGGTTTCAGAAGCAAACGTGCAGTATTTGCCATTGACAGAGCTAAGCAGATGGGTAACCACTGACAAAGAGGTGAGTCCAGTTTTGAAGTGTCAAGGCAGAAGTGACAGCATGAGCCAGATAAATGATTTGTAGGTCGTTGCTGTAGTTATGGATGAAGTTAGAAGACTTCTTACCACTTTCATCTACTGGGTAGGATGTTGCTTCTCTTAATGGCATTGTGTTTCATTGCTGTAGGATACCAAGTTTTATCTGGCTATTTGGAGCTGAGTGCAGAAGGTCTGGGAACAAAATACAACTCTTGACTTAGTGCCTATATCTATGGACAGCTTCAGAATTCCATACAGGTGGCCATTACCCATGACAATACATGGCCTGAATCTGAAAGAAAGCAGAACACGACTTCATTTCTGACTCAGTCGCACAGTGGGACAAACAGTAAAAGTAACACAACTGAAGCTGAAAGAACAAAACTGTAAAGCCATGGCTACTTTGCTTCACAGCACAGCAAACAGAGCACAGGGAAGTCCTTTTTAGCATCCACAGAAGGAGCAATATTTTCCTGTACTTTATTGCTGCCCATCAAAAAATCAGGACAACCACTTTGTTGGCAGCATGCTCTGCTATCACCTAGACCTGAGGTTGGCTAAAATCATCAACATGTTGGAAATGTGCAGAAAAGCTAACATTCATAAGGGCATAGGGCAGATTCAAACCTGCCTAGAACAAATGGGACTCTTTATTTACCTGAATGAGTTTTGGATTAGGGCAATAGGAACTGTTTTATCCCTGTACCTTTGTAAATTTCCATTAAAAGTTTTATGGGGTTTCATTGTGAAAAACAACCTGAAGAATGGAACATTGTTTCAAAGAAGCAAAGATGCTTCTGTGTGGGTCACTGACCAGAAGAGTTGCTTCTGCAGGTATTGCTGACCCTTGTTGTAATCTTGGTACAGGAATTTATTAAAAGTAGACAAGCATCCAACAGGGATCTACTAAACAATTTTTCTGAGGGGATCTTGGTACTTCTGCTTTCAAAGAGAATTAGTAGTTATGGAAACATCTATTGTCAGCTAGGTACATATAAACATAAGCAGCTAAAACTGTATGATTGAAATGGTTCCCATCTTTGTAGTCTCACCACCACAGATCCAAAGACATGGCAATTCAGGAAGGTATGTCTGGTTCGCTGATTTAATTTAGTGTTTTACATATTGTGAGTCAGCTGCTGCATCAGAGTGTCTGAACTGGTGTCTTGAGCCTACCTGCAGATACTTATTTGCTAGTTTTACTATTAAGGACTAATTTTTTTCCAGAATTTTGTGTCATTATTAATTCAACGATTTTTCTGAGTGTTGCAAAATAAATTTTAATTTGAAAATATTAGGATTAATTAAAATTAAAGAGTATATCAAGAAACATACAGATGCCTTAAAGTAGAGCATTAACGTTTTGATCATACACAGTTTATTGCTTTATATTCTGCAGTTAGACTGAAGAACAGAAAGATTGTGGTTTCACCTGTAAAACTTATAGGTCATCATATAAGTTACCATGCTTTGAAAAAATGCACTTATATTCAAAAATAGCTTACCGAAATGGAAAGTTTCTCTCCATGATGCACAGTTGAAGCCTGTGATGACATCTGTTGCCTCTGCAGTTCTGGAAGTAGCAAGACTTGAAATCAGTCTGTCTGAAAGCTATGCCAGGTCACAGTGACATAAATCAAAAGCTGGCTGAAGACAAAATGGGGTATTATTTAGCCCTTTCTAAGCCATTAGCAAATTTATTCTCTACTGTATTTTATCTGGTCTAGACTAAATGAACCTGTTCTGAATGCAGTGGTTAAATGTAAGTCTGCTTTCAGGATGCTCTCACAACTTTTATTCAGAATTTTTTATCTCATTTTTGTTTTCTGTGGCATTTCACTAATTTTCCACTCTGTTTCTTTCCAGTAGTAACAAGAATACAGAAAAGTTTTTGCAAAATGCAGCTTTATACTTAAATCCTCTCTGGATTTACAATGGTTTTTGCCATTGCAAGCCAGGACTGGGTGTCTGACCTACACAGATTTAATGCTTTGTCCCACCAAGTCTCTTCCGTACTGAAGTAAGAAATTCAAGCAAGTGCTTTGACAGTGAGCTCTGATCATAATCCTCTCTTTTCAGTTTTTGTTTATCCAACAATCTCTAATTTCCCAAGTACGAGACTGTCCTAGTCCTCTTCCTGCTTCTGTGTAATGAATGCTGCAGTTAGTAGTTCTTTTCTTTTCAGCTACTTTAGCTATTCCCTTCATTTAAGACCTATTTTATGCTGGAACTAACGGAGCACAAAGAAGATCTGTGGGTCTTAGGCTCCTCTATATCACATCTCCTTTCCAGAAGAAAGGGTGAAAAAAGGCAGCAGGCAGCCTGTGCACATAGCAAGGTCTTTAAATAACCCAAGGAATTATTATAATCTATGATCTAGATGTTAAAGGTAAATAAGGAAAGCAACTGTGATTCTGAAATAGCAGCTTGGTTTAGCAGTTAATGGAAGACTGAGGCTGCAGCACTGACACTTGTGAATTGCAGATAAACACCATCTTCTTCCTCACTCAATCCCCAGCCCCTTTTACTCTCATAATACCATGTAAACATTATTTTTCCCCAACATTTCTTCCAGACTAGACTCCATTAGGAGTTGTATGGCATTTTAACAGTTAGGAAAAACAACCCAAGAACTGATCCTATAGCAACTGTCTGTATTACTTGTATTTAAAATGAGGGATTTTTTAAGGACAAACTTGGAGATCAGAGAAATCCCATTCTGTTCCCAGAAGTCATTAAAACATCGTTTTGCTCAGTTTAAGGCATACTCAGGGAATTATACAGTATCTAAGTAGCTGGATGCTGCCCCATCCTTTCTCTCAGAGTGGGGATATCTAGACAAAGCAATTCAGAGAGGTTCTGGTGGGAATCAGCAGTAAGAAGCATTAGCGTCTGTGCTCTTTCAAGGAAGTGAAAAGTACCTTAGGTCCAAACATGGGAGGGGTGAGGGTGGAGGAGGTTGATCTACAAATTGTGCATGTCAGTGCTATATTAAATAAACATTTGATAGGTTCGCTCCTGTGTTTGGATTTACAGTGAAAGTCTGCTTGTGCCATGCTCATTCCTCAGCATGTGATGGAGTCTGGAAGAAATTGCCTGTACAGAAAGCAATTGAAACTGGAAATGTTAATTAAACTGGAAAATGTAATAAAGTTTGGTCACTTTCATTCAAAAGTTGATGACATAGAGGACAGCTTTCTTGGATATCACTTCTATTAGATGGATACACCATGGAGATTGGATGGTGTATCCTTGATGAAGCTCATGAAGTTCAGATCTTTGGATATTCACATCCTACATCTCCCCGGAGAATCAGATTGGCAAACTGGAATACCAGTGAGTTACAGTAGATTATATAAGGGATGTAGGATATGCTCTGAGTATTTTTCATTGCTTAATTGTGCAGCACTAAGCAATTAAAGCACAGTGCCAATTTGAATAAGCCATTGTATGGGCTTTGAGGGAGATACAGGCTGCAAATGAACACACTGACAAACACACAAAAAATTCACAGTCATAGTGGTAAAAATTGACCCCTGCACCAACAACAATCCAAATGGAAGCGAAGGCACTTGGAGTGAGCACTGTAGTTCTTTACTGTGAAACGCTGTAAAATCTCAGCTGCCCACGTGAAGCACTTTCTAAGACATGCTGACTTCTTGGCAAGTGTTTCTGGAGTGAACCAGATGAAGAAGAACTGATTTGTGTTTAAGTTAGGTTAAATTAACTTAAAATAAAGGTATTTCCTTTTAAACATATGTTTGCACAAGTATATCTCAGAAGGTTGTAAACTTCAGTTTAATCTTATAGTGCTGTATCGGTAATTTAATTTACATTACTGTTGGAAATGGCACCTGCCAGTTTGTTTCTGAAACTACAAGATCAAAACAGGCATCACGCAAAATATGTATTCTTTGTTATTTCCTCACAGATTGGTTTGTAATCATATTCAATTTTTGAAAAATATCACAATTGCTATTATCCCAAAAAACCTTCCACCTGGATATCCAAAATGTACATTTCTCATAGAATCATAGAATCACAGAATCATTTGAGTTGGAAGGGACCTTTAAAGCCCATCTAGTCCAACTCCCCTGCAGTGAACTGAGACACCTACAGCTAGATCACGTTTCTCAGAGCCCCATCCAGCCTGACCTTGAATGTCTCGAGGGATGGGACATCCACCATCTCTTTGGGCACTCTTTTCAAGGGCTTTATTATCCTAAATTCATAAAGGATATTTTTCAAGATGGAGCAGCATTTGAGTACAAATTGCTCACAGTCCTCAGAGTTAATAGCCTTATTCATCCTGTAACCATTTTGGCTGTGGTATCAGAGATATTAAAATATGATGTATAATGTTCAGTTAATGGGCACCAATATATTACCCAAGTAATATTTCTCTTCAGTAGCTGTGTTAATAAAGCAGCTGTGAAAGGCATAAACTGAAAGGGTGGATGTAACACATGTGCAATGTTCCATGGAGGAATTTGAAAGGACCATTAGAGTTCCAGAACAGTGAGTCATTTCTATAATTGGGATTAAAAAAATGCAAATCATGACGATATATGCTGAAAGTAAATTAAAAAGTCAGTCTTGGGAGTGGCTGTTACCCACTGAAATTTTTACCGCCTGTGTGGTGAAGCACTGGAACACATTGCAATTAGCGTCTAGGTAACTGGGAGCTCCTGCCCCTCCCTCCTTGGTGTTGCACTTGCTAAGGCTGTTTTGGCTCAGAGCTAGGAGGTGATCGGCTCTTTCCTGCTGCAAACTGGGAGATGTGGGGATGGAATACTCTCCCTAGCCTGGACAGGCTCTGCCTGAGTTTTCCTGGGGTTATGGTTGAGTTTGCTGCTCTCATAGAATCATAGAACCTTTGAGTTGGAAGAGATCTTTGGAGATCTTCTAGTCCAACTCCCCTGCAATGAACAGGGATGCCTACAGCTAGAGCAGGTTGCTCAGAGCCATGTCCAACCTGACCTTGAATGTCTCCAGGGATCTAATTTTCCTATTCATATCTAAAGAAGTTTTCTCTTATACAGAGGTAAAAAATTTTATGCAGCAAATCATAGATAATATTCTTCTAATGATTAACAGTATTTTCTGCACAGAATTTAAAGCAGAGCCAAGGTGGGCAAACCTCTTGTGTTAGACCTCTGAAGGCAGGACTCATTTTCACTAAAGCCAAGTCATAGCTCTGAACTTGCATCTGCCTTTATATAAGAATAAATGAAATGTTCAGACACATCTCTTAGTCCTTGAGCCCCAGTAGCAGTTTTGATAAAATTTAATCTGGTAAATTGGATTCAGGAGATCTGGGATTAATTCTGAATTCAGCTGTTTCCAGATGCTTTCCTGGATATCTCCCAAATGAGCTTGTGGTGAGCCAGCCAGCAGTTCTGTGGACTCCCGGGTAGCTCACTTAATCCACTTTATGGTTTGGTTCCTCTTCTGCGAAATACAGCTGATACCTTATTACCTACCTTAGCAAAGGAGTCAAAACCATTACTGAATGACTCTTCAGATGTTAGGAGAGCTGTGTAACAATTTTTTTTCTTATTGTGTGTGCAGTGATATTTGCGAAGGGAGTGTTCAGTTATCAAATTTTATTCTGGAAGTAAGATATCACGTAGCCAAATCATTCTTTATCATGTCAGTCTTTTATAGCCCCTTTCTAGGAAATCTTACTTTACAGAGTTTTCTCTATTCCATCTCTTAATAGTGTTGATGTCCCGCTGGGTGTTCCATCACTTCACTCCAAGTTCTCAGAATGTTTTTCATTTCCCTG
The DNA here is from genome assembly GCA_016647715.1 of Pavo muticus. Lineage (NCBI taxonomy): Eukaryota > Metazoa > Chordata > Aves > Galliformes > Phasianidae > Pavo > Pavo muticus. Next base: position 3,213,978 of record JACDJE010000066.1, on the reverse strand, counting down.
GTGAATTATCTTTATCTTTGGTGACAGCTGAGAAGGTGCAACAAAGCAGAGATGCTTCCTCTGAACATCCAGCTGAAAATTTGCAGTTTTTTTTTCTTTCCCTGTGACCTCTGGAGTTTATTCACTTAAAATGCACCGATAGCAAGATCGAGTACCTGTGTGAACAAAGTGAAAATGGGGTGTCACAAAATTAGTATGGGAGCTTCTGACAGTCTCATGTTGGCTCTTTGCATGTGAGCACTGTCTATTTTAGTGGTGGTGGGTTTTTTTTTTAATTTAGTTTTTTAATTTTCGAAGTGTTTACTGAACTCATTTTGGTTACTTTATTGAGCATCCTTAGGCTTGTGGAAAGAAGTCTGACAGACTTCCAATTTGCAGCCTCCTGTCTCCAAAACAGATCTGAAAAGGACCTGGAGCAGTTGTCTTGGCAATCTTTCACCTTAAGGAAAGCTTAGCATCTCAGAGAGTACTTCTGACATTGTCCATGCAATTTTCCAGTGGTGGAGATGGTCCTGTTCCGAAAGAACAACATTTATGTCCCTGCTATAGGACATCCCTGGATGCAGATCCCTGGTAATCTGCAGATGTTGTTTGCTGTCATTCTCTTTATCATAACACCACAGGCCTCTGCCAAAATCATTTCTCTTTTAGAGTTGTGCAGGCAAGAAGTGAAGAGGCAGGTTTGTGTACTATGTCAGTGCCTTATATGCTGTGACTATTAGCAATAACACTGATTAGATCCAGTGAGGGTGGCAGTAGCCTTACTTACAGGCCATTAGACAGTAACTACTTTTTAGCAGCTGCTTTGTAGGATGAAGCTGCAATCAAGTACTCAAAAAGGAAATCCTAAGAAGCCATATCTTTGGGATGCATTGTATGGTAGAAAACATACTATGTAAACCTAAGGAAGAACTTGAACTTCTGTTTCTGTTGGACTGTGGATCACCAGATGGGACGGAAGAAAAAGTTCTTTTGACAGTGAGAGTTTTTTCCTTCTGCCAACTCTCTCTCTTCTTAAATATTCCATACTGGCCTTACAAAACTTGATTTAGAGATGGAAGTTTTCTGGTCCCACTTTTGTCTCCCCATCTCAGTCACATTTCTTGATGAAGGTATACAACATGTCTGTACCAGATTCCATGCTCAGGCTAACAGATATATTCTTTGCTAACAGGTTGCTTAAGGGAGGTTGGATCTTTGAGTAAATTACTAATGTTGGGCTTGCTTTGGAAAGCATAGCCTTATTACAGAAACTGGTGTGACAAGGAGTCACACATCTTACTCAGATGTGAAATTATGGGTAAATGCTGAGAAAATTATAGAAATACACTTCTGTATGTAATGACTGAGAGTCTCAGAGGAACAAGAGGTGTACAATCAGGGAATAATCAAGTGCCACTGAGGAATAAGGAATTTAAACTGACTGTTGGTTACACTGGAATAATTCAACCAAAGAACAGAAAGTCTACTAATCACATGCTGATCAAACCTGACAAAGTGTGAGCTAATAAATAACTCATTTTTTTTCTCCTTGCTGTTGCATCCACAATTTATTCTGTCTAGATTACAGCACGCAAGTTGTGTATAATGAGAACACTTCTGTGTTAGGGTCCTCGTATTAAGTAGTAGAGATGCAGGCAACTCGAGCTGTTTTTGGGAATGGGCAGGAAGTGAGCAGGTTTCTCAAAAAATGGGCAGTGTTTTACCCACAGTATGCTTCTTTCTCTTCATTCACTGTTAGAAGACCCTAAGAAAACTAGTAAATTTGGAGGCAATTTAAGAAAATAGGGCCAGTTTACCTGTATGACCTATTACTTTTGTGCTCCAAACCCTCACACACTAAATACATTCTTTTCAACCACAGAGGAAAGTTTTGTTAAAGTTCTTTTCCAGCAGTGTGATTTGTTCATGCTAAGGATGATTCAGCAAAAAAAAAAAAAGAAAAAAGAAGAGATCTTAAATTCTTCCACAATAGTAAGCAAATCCTTAAGTTAACCAGGGGCACAATTAAACTAGTAAGTATGCCTAGAGGAAAGCATGTAAGTTAAGCATGTGTTTCAATAGCAGGCTATGTAACTTGCCAAAAGACACACACAGTAGTCTGAAAAAAACAACTGAACCTACAGCAGCAGAATTTCTTCTTTATACCATAATCACAAAACTACCTTTCCTGACAAAGCAAGCTTCAGCCACTTTCCTCTTCTACTGTGTAGATGTGACTTTTCTTATGATCCTGGAGCATTGTTTTCTGCATATTACTGGGTGTTTCATGAGAAAGGATGTTTTGAAACGTAGAAGCTTGAAATATCTTTGAGAATCTGTTTCTCTTCATTGAACTTTTTTGAACTTGACTGCCTTGCATTTCAGTCTGAGAATGGCTAACTCTCTTTTTCCCAGGCTTTTAGAGTTCACTTTTCAAGTGTGAGGGGGTTGATGTCATTGAGTGTTTTCCACCTCTGAGTTTCTGCAGGAGAGAACACGAATTGTTAATACTGAAAATTGTTCAATAGCTTCTGGTGTTCTGATGGATGGCAATATCCTTGCTCTGTGTCTTTCAGCACAGCAAAACACTTCAGCTGATAGGTTTTTAAAAATGTATTTTGTTACACTTGAATGCACGAGTTTTGTAGTAACTACCAGCCTTCATACCAAGGTCGTGCCAGAATAATTGTCTCTAAGCAGATTTGTTAGTGCAAATGAGGCTTTTATATATATATATGGGAATAAGAAAAAATGTTGTCCTGCACTGTTGCTGGTTTTGCTCTTTAGTGACAGCATACAGGCATACAGGAAACTTGGTGAATCTTTGAAGTGAAATTTACTCATTCCCCTTCCTTTTCCATTCATGGTGCCTACTGTACGGGCCACAGTCTAGACCTTGTTATGGTTGAAGTCCTGCCCTCACAGTTATCAAGATACATAGGTACCATAGCTGGATCCAGTTTAGTGCTAGAATTATCTTCAGCTGAGTCTCAATCAGCTTTTACTTTATTTACAGTATGTAATTTGAGAGCATATCCTTCACCCTTTGCACATTGCTTGGTTACGTAGAAAACAGTGACTGTCCCCTTTTAGTGAAACTGCAGAGGTTGGCTTCAAGAGGAAGTGGGATGATGGCCAAAATGGATCGGTTCCTACAGGTACAAGTTGGAAGTCAGGGAAATGATACGGGAGAACCAGCATGGCTTCACCAAAGGCTTGACCAACCTAGTGGCCTTCTGTGATGGTGTCACTGCATCCATCGACAAGGGAAGAGCCATTGATGTAATCTATCTCAACTTCAGTAAGGCCTTTGACACGTTACCCCACAACATCTTTCTCTCCAAATCAGAAAGATATGAATTTGATGGGTGGACTGTTCGATGCATGAAGAACTGGCTGCAGGATCGAGTCCAGAGTCAGTGGCTCAATGTCTGGATGGAGATCAGTGATGAGTGGTGTCTCCCAGGGGTCAGAGTTGGGGCCGATACTCTTTAATAGCTTCATCAGTGACATTGACAATGGGGTCGAGTGCACCCTCAGCAAGTTTGCTGATGACACCAAGCTGGGGGGTGCAGTCAACACACCAGAGGACGGGATGCCATCCAGTGGGACCTAGACAGGCTTTAGCAGTGGGCCCAGGTGAACCTCATAATGTTCAACAAATCCAAATGCAAGATCTTGCACCTGGGTCAAGGCAACGCCCAGTACCAAAACAAGGTGGGGGGTGAAAGGATTGAGTGCAGCCCTGCCAAAAAAGACCTGGGGGTACTGGTGGATGGGAAGCTGGACATGAGCCAGCAATGTGCCCTCACAGCCCAGAAAGCCAACTGTATCCTGGGCTGCATCAAAAGGAGCATGGCCAGCAAGACAAGGGAGGTGATCCTGCCCCCCTACTCTGCACTGGTGAGGCCTCACCTGGAGTAAAGCATCTAGATGTGGAGTCCTCAGTACAGGAGAGACATGGACCTGTTGCAGCACAGAATCACAGAATCGTCCAGAGAAGGGCCACAAAAGTGATCCGCAGAATGGAACATCTCTCCTATGAGGAGAAACTGAGAGAGCTGAGGCTATTTAGCCTGGAAAAGAGAAGATGACCTGATAGCAACCTTTCAGTATCTAAAGGGGGGCTACAGGAAAGAAGGGGATGAACTCTTTAGCAGGGTCTGTGGTGACAGAACAAGGGGAAATGGTTTCAAACTTAAAAGAGGGTAGATTTAGGTTAGATGTAAGGTAGAAGTCTTTGACAATGAGCGTGGTGAGGCACTGGAACAGGTTGCCCAGAGATGAGGTTGATGCCCCATCCCTGGAGACTTTCAAGGTGAGGCTGGATCTGGCCCTGGGCAACCTGATCTAGCTGTGGTGTCCCTGTTCGTTGCAGGGGAGCTGGATTAGATGGAGGACCTTCAGAGGTCCGTTCCAACACTAAGGATTCTATGATTCTATGACTGTTGCAAGGTTTTATTCATTTAATCTGGATTTAACTGACTATCAGATACATAGATTGGAGGAAATTTTCACTATTTTGGATGATCGAAAGCTGTTTCTTTCTTTCTTTCTTTCTTTCTTTCTTTTTTTTTTTTTTTTTTTTTGGCATAATCCACTACCGATAAAGAATAAGGTATTTTCACCTAAAAGCTTTTGAAATTGAAGGAACTAAGTCCTCAGCCTCTTTTGTGTACTCTTTTGCTGTATTGTTTTGGTGACTTCTGATCCTTTGTACTTTTGCATTGTTACCATGTGCAAAGAGGACTTACGGAGCTGAGGCTTGGTGGGTGCTTCTTGACGAAATGTCTCCATAGTTACCTGAATTGGCAAGGACCAAATGGAGGCCCAGCTGGTCTCATCCCATTCTTCATTCCTGGTATACCTATACATATACCCCTACAAGCAAAAAGGCATATAGTTATTTTCAGGAGTCCATCTGAACATTTATGCTTAGACTCTTCCAGTCTAGCTATCACCTGCATTTCTGAGTTGAGACGTCATTTCTGTGTCCTGTTTTATATAACTCTGTGTCATTGCTGTCATTGTGAGGTGTTGTGTAAGGGAATTCTGTACAGATTTTTAAACATGGACAGAAAACTGAGCAGGTAAAACTTGAACATTGTACAGGCTAAGCCTTACTTTGCGGTAAGTCATTGCATCATGCTAGTTGTCGCTTAGAGCATTAGCTACCCAGCTGAGCCATCTAAGACGGGTTCTTTTAATAACAAGGTTTTAAGGCTGGAGATGTTTCCCAAATCATGTTATTATAATGCTTAATGAAATGAGACAATCTGCTAGGAAAATAAACAGTGCTGCACCACTGTGCTGGAGATCTGTGCAGCATGAGCTCTCTCGCATCTGAAATAGATCCTAATTAGCTGGCATGGCTGGAATATGTTTATAGGTCTGTTTTTAGGAGGATCACAAGTGTGCTAGATTCTTCCTGATGACTTCTTGTCCTGTATGACAAGACCTTTTCCGAACCTGTGCTGGAGGACGGTCTGCAGAAAAAGTAATCAATTTCTTCTGTGCAATTCTGATTAACTGCAAGATGTGCAAAGTCTAATTTCCCAGAGTGTGGCAGTGGTCAGACATGAAAGGACTGTTCTGAGCCCCAGTGCTCAAGCCAATAGCTCCTGGTTTGGGTGATGTCAGCTTGAGAGTTTTGTCTTAGTGTCATGCTACCAATATGTCTCCCCTGGGTTGCTGGTTTCCATGTTATTCTGTCCTCGTTTTCAGGAACTGTCCAATGGGATGTGGTTTTCATGGTGACACAGTGGGGCACCATGCATTTGCATCTGTGTGCACATCTAATACAGTGTAATACACCAGTGATAAACTCTTGGTTTCTTTTCTTGAACTGCAGTTGAGCCCACTGTGAGCATAGCTATCTCACTATACTTCTGTCACCTCTTTTCCTGCCCTTTCTCTTGGTTCTGAAAATGATTTTTCTGAAGGATGTCCACCTCTCAGAAACCTGTGCTACAGCCTTGTTCGCCTCCAACTTTGGTTTTCCTATTTATTTTTGTTTGTGTGGGGTTTTTTTTTGAGTGAAGCCGAATCCTAATTGATTCAAAGCAGACTGAAACTCGTAGGTGCAGAGTGGAGGTTTAGAAGACACTATCCAAGTTAATCCAGGGTGAAAGGCAGCAGACTTCAGCATCTACCTCAAATTAAATAAATGAACCTTAGTGGTACCATGAAATGAAATTACTATAAAATTAATTCAGGCTTAATTATTAAAAGTCCAATTAAAATGACATTATTTAAGAATATATTCTTCCAGTGCATGTAAAATGTATTAGAAGGGGGCTGTTTCAACCTCAACACCTTTCTCCCTTCCTCCCTTCTCTCCTTTTCTCCTTCTCGTTCTCCCTTTCTCCCATGGTTTCTCCCTTCCTCCCATGGTTTCTAACCTGGGGTCTGCAGGACCTCAGGTCAGCTAGTTAAGAGGTCTGTAAAAAGTAACTAGGGAAAACAAATTGATACACTAAATCCCTGCATGACAGCTACGCCTCTGAGGAATAAAATGGACCTTCACAAAGCAAAAAGGCTTGAAACTACTGAGAAAGAAGGAATTATAACAATAAAACAAAAATCAGGAGATGTTTAAGGCCATTTGGCATAAGGCACATTTATGGGGGAGGTAAATTTCAGATGTGAGCTGCTCAGCGTTAATGATTTCAGATCAAAGGAATAATATACCTGAACTGTAGATGGTTATTTTGAACATCTAAGATATTTGTGCCACTCTATAACTATTAAAAAAAAAAAAAAAAAAAAAAAAAAAAAAAAAAAAAGTGAAAATTCCTTGCTGGATCAAACTGACTTAAGTCCATTTATAAACTTAATAGAATCATAGAACCATAGAATCATAGAATGGTTTCGGTTGGAAGGAACCTTTAAGATCATCTAGTTCCAACCCCCCAGCTATAGGGAGAGACTCTTCCCACTAGACATGTTGCTCAAAGCCCTATCCAGCCTGGCCTTGAATGCTTCTAGGGAGGGGGCATCCACACCATCACTGGGCAACCTGTTCCAGTGTCTCACTACCTTCACAGTAAAGAATTTCATTCTAATATCTAGTCTAAATCTACCCTCCTCCAGTTTAAAAACATTTCCCCTTGTCCTGTCACTACATGTCTTTCTAAAAAGTCCCTCCCCAGCTCTCCTGTAGACCCCTTTAGGTACTGAAAGGTCCCCCCAGAGCCTTCTCCAGGCTGAAGAGCCCCAATTCTCTCAGCCTGTCCTCGTAGGGGAGGTGCTCCAGCCCTCTGATCATCTTCATGGCCCTTCTCTGGACCTGCTCCAACAGCTCCATGTCCTTCTGTTTTGGGAGCTCCAGAACTGGACGCAGTACTCCAGGTGGGGTCTCACAAGAGCAGAACAGAAGGGCAGAGTCACCTCCCTCGACCTGTTGGTCACACTTCTCTTGATGCAGCCCAGGATACAGTTGGCCTTCTCAGTTGGAAGCGCACATTGCTGGCTCATGTTGAATCTTTCATCAGCTGACATCTCCAGATCCTTCTCCTCAGGACTGCACTAAGGCCATTCTCTGCCCAACCTTTATCTGTGCTTGGGATTGCCCCATCCCAGGTGCAGGACCTTGCACTTGGCCTTACTGAACTTCATGAGGTTGTCATGGGCCCACCTCTCAAGCCTGTCCAGGTCCCTCTGGATAGCATCCCTTCCCTTAACTTGCACATTAACAATCTGAACCACTACATCTTTGGTTACGTAGGACTGTTTCATTCTCATGGATCTCATAGACATGCATTTCATAGGGCACAGGTGTCACTACAAGTTGCACTTCATACAGCTGTATCTGGCACAGCAATAGATAAATTACCAGAAACATTTATATTGAATTTTCTAAGAGCTTTACAAACATGAGAGATTTATTTACAAAACACAGAAACACTGTATGACTGTGCAATGTTTGGGAATGGACAGTGTTACAGCAGGTAAAGGCACAAAGTTTAAAATTATCTGGAATTCAGACACTTAAGCATTACAATATTAAAGCACACAGGTGTAATTCAGGGGAACCTTTATATGCTTGTGCTTCCATAACTGCCCAGCACTTCTTGGGTCAAACCACAAATGAGTGAATTATTTGTGTAAGGCACTTTTATTTAGTAACATCTCCTCTAGAGAAAAGGTCTCAGACTCTTTGCATAGATGGATTCTTTCAACCACTCCTCTCTTCCGTGTTATAAAAAGAAAACAAACAAAAAAAAACACAGATTGTTTTAATGTAAATTTTGTCTGAACCGAGTGATGGCAGAATCATTGTTTACTGCCTTTTGATTACCCTTAGCAGTGGGTTAACTTTAGGAATATAAGTTGCAAATCCAAGCATAACAAGGGTACACTCCTTGCTGTGGACATAAGAAGGAAATTTTGTCTACCATTACAATTTGGTGTAATTGCATTGACTGAATTGACTGGCATTGATTTAAGGAGTCACTTTTGTATAGAATTATCACATTTCATAGAATCACCATAGAATGAATCAAAGAATGGCTTGGGCTGAAAGGAATCTCAGAGATCATCTAATTCCAAAACCGCTGCTGTGGGCAGGATTGCTAACCACTACATCAGGCACTAGATCAGGTGGCCCAGGGCCCCATCCAGCCTGCCCTTAAACACCTCCAGGGGTGAGTCATCCACAGCTTCTCTGGGCAGCCTGTGCCAGTGCCTCACCACCCTCTCAGTGAAAAATGTCCCCCTGACATCTAATCTAAATCTCCCCTCTTTTAGTTTCATGTCAGTTAACCTTGTTCCCACCCCAGTGACCAGTGCTGCTACTTCTGGTTATGCTCAAACACGTGTTCTTAAAATGAAGGGCACAGTGACCAAGCTCGTGAACAATTTTAACCATAGTTAAGTTAGCCAACTCTCTGACAAGTTTTAGCATTAGAGGGAATTTATAGTGATTATATCTCTTGGAATCTCAGTAAGTTGAGCTAAATACTGGGAGGGGTGGTAGGAAGATGAGGAGACGGTGCTTTCCTAGTGCCTATGAGCAGCAGGAGTGGGCTGATCCAGCAGGGAAGAGGTGTTGGGATTGTGCAGGTATGCTGATTGCACAAACAGGGAGCACAGCTGCATTCTTCCGTTCACTGGGCTATGGTGGGAAGCTATTCTAATTTCTTCCCATTTTGAAACCTTTTAAGAGTCCTCCATGCTCCGAGGGCCAATTTCAGCGGTTGTGAATGGCATAGCCATGGCACAAGCCATAGATTTTGGAGTTCACTGTTCTCATGAGCAGAATGCCAAGCATGAAGCTGCTCCAGGATGGAAGGCATGCATCAGTGCTCTCCATCACAGAGTTATAGATGTCTTTGGATTTGTTTTTTGGTTTGTTTGGTTAGGAGAGCATATTTTATGGCTTACAGATTGGTCTTCAGTTTCTGTGATGCAGAATGAAGATTTGCTTTATTCCTGGTGTTTAGTGTTTCTCCTGAACAACAATGATACATAAGAGGAGACAATTCATCACGTGAACAACTTTCACCGGCTAGATTCCTGCCATAATTTGCTCGCTACTCCAGGGATGTAACAAAGAGATGAATGTTGTCACCAAAATAATAAAAGTTTTTTAGCTGTAAAATTTAAAACCAAAGAAAGCCATCAGCTTTTTTAATATGGAGCTTTTACGTCTGCTGTGCTCAGACTCTTCTGTATAGCTGTCGCATCAACAGTTTTTTTTCCCCTTTATTTTGCCAAAACCGGAGATTCTTTTGTAATCATATAACTGAAGAGGTGGTACTTAAGGAAAATGCTGAATATTACGTTACATTACTGCAGTTTTTCAGAACTGCTTCTCCAAGCAATTGAGGTCTACAGGGGGCTTTAGTTTAGATTATTCAGAATAAATTTTCTTCCTTAGATTGAGAATACAAAAGAATATTTCCATGATTATTACTTTTAAAGTAGGAATTTCCTCTTTGCCCTTGTTCCCCTATGCAGAGAGCACTCAGCTCTTTCTGGAACCACTTCTTTACAGGGATTCCCCCCATCCGTGAACTGGGTTTCACAGCTCCCAGGGGCTGCATATGCTAAGTTTTCTGCTGCAATTGAAATGTGAGCAATAAAACAAGTACTGCACTTTCTGGAGCAGATTCTCAGTAGGTGTACAGAGTGATCAACACCTTGGGCTGTTTTCTGTACCCTCAATAACTGTGTTAGGTAGAGGATAAATTTGGAACTGGGGAGCAGTTGTAGGGGGGTGTATTGCAGCCACACCTCCAACACTGCAGCAGCCCCTGCCAAGGGACATGATGCGGGACAATTTCCACTCCATGCTGAAGATCTTTTATTCTTCCAGAACAGCTGAAGAGCACTTTGTCAAATGGAGAATCAGCCTCACTTTTCATGCACTTCCAGAACTGTTCCCAGGTACACAGCTGAAGGCTCTGCACACTCTCCCCACGCGTACCCCCAATGGCCATCGAGAGAGGAACCAGTGAGTTTCTGCTGCCCAATTGGGGAGCCTCGTCAGTCTACAGACACACATTTAATTCCCTGCCAGAGCCCCAAAGGGGCACTATTTAGGATCCAGAGAGATCTCAAATCAGCTGATCAGAGACTGCAGTGTTGTCACGGTTTTGTGATTTTGACTTGTCAATTCAGTTGTCATCTGCTGATGACTCACTAGATGCCCAAGTCTAGCAGCTTAACTTTCTTTCTCCTCTGTTTCTATTTCCAAAGAAACCACCACTCTGCAGCACACCAGGGGGCTGCTGTGAGTTTGAATTAATTTGAGACTTCCAAATTAAAATTGCTGCAATACAGCAATTCATTTCACCCTGTGAGGAATATGTAAGATCCACTGACTCTTCCTGTGGAGGCACCTGTTTCTCTCCAAGGAGAATATCAGCCAACTAGACATTTCGCTGAATTAGGAACTGATTTTGATGAACTCTATGCAAGTGTTAACTGCTCTGTTAGCATGTCTGGGAAGCCCAGGGGCAGAAAACTTGTGTCACAGGGGAAGTTAAGCGAATACTGTGAACATAGCCTATTTCCAGTGAGCACAGACATGCTGCTGTTATAGTTGTGATCTATGTTAAAAATTTTCATTTGAAGATGTCATTGGAGAGTTAAGCACTGTAGTTAGAAAGCCACTCAGTAAGCTAGGCTAGCCTCCTTACTTTACTGTGTGATCAAATTCATTATTTTCCAGCTCCTGCTGTGATTACCAACAGTCAGATTTGAGCAAATGAGCTAAGGATATATTTATATCAGGACAATAATATGAGGGGGTTTGCAGAACGGCATGCTATGACAAGCTCAAGAAATGGTGTAATTAAATTATTGTTTACTGAAAGAAGACTGACACTTCTGAGTAGATTATATTTGTAAGGTTTCTTAGAAGAATTAGTGTGTGGAATAGCCTTCACATTCAGAAATCAGAGTTCAAATGCTGGATGAGAAAGTAAGGATAGAGAAGATTCAGCTCCAGAAATTCACTAACAGCACATACACATGCACACAACTGCACTCATACACAAACATATATGACAGCTCCTGTTTGTGCAGATGTCTCACTGGCAACATGAGAGGAGCTGGACAGTCTATGCAATTAAGGCGTCATTCACTTAAGGCTGTGTGAGCAAATTCTAAACTCACCATTCAGGGGTTTTTGGAAGCTTGAGTATACCTGAACTTGGCATTAAAAAATGGCTAGAAGATATGGTTGCTAATTTGTTTGTTTCCATTATTTTTGGGGGGGCTGGGGGCTGGAGGGAGATATGAGAGAGAGAAAAGAGAGCTGCTGATTGGTTGTCTACTTATAGGCATCTAGCACCATTTAATATGCCCCAAAGTAACAATATGGGATGATGGACAGGATACAGGAAAAATCCCTTGTGACAGCTCAAATAGTGACCATGTCTGTGCAAATAAAGCCATAGATCTCCACTGATGATAATGGGAACTCAGACATCTAGCAGACCTGTGGACTGAACACACAGAAGTTATTATCTGTGTTTAGTCTCAGCAGTAACGCTGCCTGATGCTTGTAGAGACAGATGGGCCCGTCTCTAGATCCAGAGTACAGACATTTCCACTACCATTCCCCATTTGCAACCAAGAATAAACTTGGAGGCTGCAAAAAATACACTGCCTGTCATGCAAACACTATGCTGTAGCTTGTGAAGTCTAGACTCATCTCTTTTGTACCTGTAGCCACTGGGATCCCAAATTCCTTCCTCTTTTTCAAGAGTTTCAAGACTTATCAGGTCCATGATCAAAAAATATCAGCCTTTACTGTAGGTCAAGCACCATCTCCCTTGACGTTTCTATATCCCACTTACTATTTCTTGACCTTGCTGTCTTCTCAGCAATCATTTATATGCCTTACTTTTTCCAATCTCAATTTGACAGTTCCTACATAGTATCTTCTACTATTTCTGGAAACAAAACATAGATGGACCATTTACTTGAACTAGGAAGGCATTTCTCTGGTATCTTCTTTCAAGATTACTTGGTATTCCGGCAAGCCACACAGCTCACCTGGAAAATGACTGGGGAGAAAATTTTGGGCTTTTCAAATTCTTAACAACATGCCTTCCAAGTATATAAATTGGAGAAAAAGGTACTGCCTTTTCACCCACCTCAACTGAATTCTCACCTCCCACCTCGACCTGGAAATCATCACCCTATCAGGTCTGCTGTAAGATGTGGTATGAACTCAAACTATTCTACTTTTGTCAAAATTGCCCACAATAGCATGTACAGTTTGGTTTTCCTGAGCAATCTACCACCTTTCAGTTTTCCTTCCCAAAAAGAAAGTAGGTTCCATCAATTGGATGAAGATTTCTGTCATTGAGAATAATCTGGGCAGGTTCAGAGCTGTGGCTTGAATCTTAGATCTGCACAAAGATTTGTTGCCCTTAAAGAATAATTGGACGATGATTGTGGTATGTAAAAGGCAGATGCAGAACAGCTCAAGAACATCCTGATGAAATGCTCATACCTGTAGAAAGTTTGCACACTGCTATTCAAAGAAGTGTTGGCAAGGATAAGGCTTAGGTTGGGCAGAAAGCCATTTTGTTCTTAAACTAAAACAGAGCTGACATCATTTATGTACCAGAGAAGATGTGTAAAAAACAGCTTTCAGATTTAGCATGTTTTGCCCTTTTTGGACACTGTTAAGGAGAATTCACAGAATAAGCCAAAATGGAATAGCATATTCATTTAATGTTCAAATGGAAAGTTGTACGTTCAAAGAATTTAAGTCCTTCATTTTTAAGTTGAGGAAAGTTCTTTCTGACAAACTAGTCTAATCTCTCCTTGTGAGAAGGAAGCTCACAATGTTACTTTATTGTTGTTGTGGTTGTTGTTCGTTTGTTTTCCAAAGCAGAGCATCTTTCATGTAAAAACAAATCCTATTCTATTTTTTATGAAATTCTGGGAAGGATAGTTCTCTCAGCATAGTTCTCTCAGTGTAAAAGAAACAAGCTGGAAATAAAGCTGTCTATCCTTTGTAATCCAAATGCAATTAGTCATCTGAAAACTTTAGATCATTTCTTTGCTTCTGAGTTGGTACTTTGGCCTCAGGAACTTGTCAGAGAACAACTTTTGATTTACTGTCAGAAATTGGAACAGAATCTACAAGTCCTGGCTCTCAACCCCATATAAAATCCAAGGGAACCAGAACTATCCCTGAGGAAGACTTAAATTAAGATTAATTTCTAATGCACTCTTAAGGCCACAAGCCTGTGGCTGTCTTCATTACTGGGTTGTTAGTGATGATCTGTTCCAATCTGGAACAGAGACAAAATGACAATTATAGTCCTAACAAGTCTTGAAACAACTTGATAGTTTTAAGGTGCTACAAGAAAATTGTCTTTGCAAATACTATTATTGGCTGGGACTCGCAGGATCTAGTCCCCTTTCTCTGCAGATACCCCTTTGGGCCAAATTCTAATATGATTCTTAACCATTCTGTGGTTCTCTGACTCTGTGATTCTGTGACTGTGACTCTGTGACTCTATGATTTCTTAAGTAATGTGAGGGTACTGAGAGAGCAACACAGAAACATAAGCATAGCCTTAGAATATATTCTTCAACACCTATCAGACCAGCTGAATTCACAGCTAAGGTGAGGTCCCATATGCACAGTATGGTATGTGAAGAGAGTTAGGTGCCCAATGGCAAGGCCTAGTATCGCATGGAAATGAACGTGTGAATTAGTCAAGAAAAATTCATGAAAAGATCAGTAAAAGCCAACTTTTGAACTGTTTTGGGAGCTATTTTTTTAATAGTGGGCTAGAGATACTCCCCTCATTTGCAACTCAGCTATAAAGCCTGGGCCAGGGAGAGGTTCTTGCATAAAATTAGTTATGCTTTTTCCACAACACAAGAGGTTTCCCATGGCTACAGCTCCTTTCACTCAGAAGTCTATGGTTAAAGTGCATTCTTGGATCTGGAAGAGTTAAGTCAAATCCATCAGGTCCTTTGAGAAGTGAACACTGAATGACTCAGAGCTCTGCAAACCTGTTGGTCTGAGTTGATCCTGAGTATGAAGTGGCACCAAGGGTGCAATGAAATAAGAGAACACTATGAAAGAAAGAGTGGAATTGTTAAAAAATAAACTGAAACTTCATGGAAATACAGATAAACAGATGATAGAAAACTTTTTAACAGCAACTTTTGAATGGCACAGAAACTAGTTAAAAGGAATCAAATATACTTCTGAATCTTGGTAATTTAACTAGTTTCCTACATTTAGTTTCCTACTAGTTAGTGCACTGTTGGAATAGGCAGCACATTAAATGTTGTTACAGAAATCTGCACTCTCACTGGAAATTAAATACGAGCAAGTAAGACCTAAACACATCATACAAAAAGATGAACTCATAAAAGGGTATGGTTTCTCTGTTTTTGAAGATCTAAGTTAGCCTGGTGAGGAGAAAGGGGTAGGAGAAGCAAATTCTTTCAGAGAGATCCTGTAGGTCTGATAGAAAGCTCTATTATGTAAAGGTCAGCAGAATAGAAGTCAGTCTTTCAAAAAGCAAGCAGAATTTGCCAATCAGCAAAAATCTTTTAGTACCTTTCGACTACTGAATATGATCCATGCTCTAAAAACATAGCTGCAGGGGGAAAAAAAAAAAAAAGAAGTGAGGAGAGAAATCTGAGGTAGAATGGCATTTGACATCTGAGATTAGAAGTTTTCAAAGCTCGTGAAATTATGGATAGAGGCAACCAAAACAGTACTCCTACTTGGACAAAGAAATCAGAGTAGCTTATCAGGGAACACAGTCATACACACATGTATATATGCTCTGTTGAAAAGGGAAGCAACTGCTCAGTATTAATTATTTACCAGACAACAAATGGGTACATCAAATTGGTCATAAATGTTTTAGACAAAACAGTGTTATTGATAGCTTGATCCAAATAGGGTGAGAAGCTGCTAAGATGTTTGTTCATTAAATCAAGCAGGAGAAGAAAGTTACAAGAGTCACTGATGTGGAACAGAAAATCAACAATTACAGGAATAAAGATGTACTCGAGTTGCTGCAATGATTGACATACAGGCCTTGAAGTCAATCACCTGTTCAGGGATGACAGGCATAAAAATAAAGGTAGTGAGTATTTCTATACAGTGATGACTCACTAAACCAGCGGCTTATGCTTCTGACTAGTATTTTGCATCTCTGTCCCTTGTGTACCATTTGGCTCCATGTACACTTCTGGTACATCTAGGATCTCCAATGTAATCCTTCAACTAATGCTGCAATGTGTCTTTTCAGTAGAATCACTTGCTTGAACTACTCTGTTCCATACACTCCTCTGTCCTTCCTACTGTTCTGAACACATAGAAATAACTATTCTAATTGCCTTTGTGCAACATCATGTTGGGAATGACTCTTTGTAAGATTCTTATTTGGTGGTGCTGAGACTTTGTCATGAGATCCCTTAGGTAGATCCTTCACAATTACATATACAGAGCTCTGTGAAGTTATTAAAGAGGTGAAAACTCCTAAGGGTGAACAATAAATAAGATTTTAATATCTTCAGTGGAGTTTTGAGAAGAGCGGCAGTTAAAACAGAAAGTTCAGGCTACTCTTGATATACTTAATCAAACAGTCATTGAACTAGCAGGAGATATTGCCACTTTAGATTTCATTTTGTAAACATTGAAGTCATTACTGAAGGCTGGTTTTCTTTTTTTTTTTAAACACTACTGAATCAAGTAACTTGTGATGATTAAATTTAGAGTAAATTAAAATAGACCTGTCCCTAAAGAGCTGTGACTTCAAAAGATCTTTCCTTGAGAAGAGAGGGGATATAGTTACAGAAGTCACTGGGAGGAGAATCCTGAAAAATGGGCATATTGATTGTCACATGAGTGTTTTTAGTAAATGCTTCAAACTGACAACATGTGCATGAGGAATAGTCAGCAGGTTACCTGTAGTCAGATGCTGAGAAGATGAAGATACCACCTATCCGTCTGGCCTCAGCAGCACTTACAGAATGCATCAGCCATGCTTTTGCAACTGGAAAAGGAGAAATCTTAAAGCACACTATTGCTCATTAAAAATACTGTAGGTCTGTGGTTTTTTATTTGTGATCCATGGACTACTTGTACGGACTGAACAAAAGGCATCTCAGAAAATCAGCTACAAAGGATCCTGAACTCCATTCAAAAATTTCCATAGGTTCAAAGATGAAGAAAATCATGACCCATGACTGTAGACCATTCCAGTTGTCATTCAAAGCAGAGAAGTTCAGGCTAGGTCAGTTGCAGAGGTGGGCTATGCAACAATGAAGAAAACAGATTATTTTATTACGAGGATAGAAAAATTGAATCAACTTATTTAACTGCAGCAAAGAGGAGGCTGCAAAATGTATGCTGTCTGTCAATACATCCATGTGTGATCGCTGGGGAAGCAAAAAAACAATTACCATGCAAACAGAACAGTGCTGGCAGAACCAAATGTGAATATATTGTTCATGAGTATTTTAAGATGTAAACAAGAAGGGCTATAGCTAGTTAGAGAGTGAGATTCTGTGGTACTCTCCCATTAGAAGAACCAAAGGAGAAGCAAACACAGCCACCTAGATGGATTCTGTCTTGTTTTTGTACAGGATTGTGTGCTGTCCTATGATATCAGGGATGTAAAGATCCAAAGGGTCATTTTCCCTCAGATGATTTATATTCCTGTAATTTGCTTAGCTGCACACTGGTCCCTTAATCCCTTAGCCTGTCAGATTGAAAAATCCTACTACCAACAAGGTCAAGGCTGATGTTTTGCTACTACAGGATAAAAAATGTTGCCTGTGTGATTAGCTTTACAGTTTGTGTTTTGCACAAAGCATCAAAGGCTACTTTTACATCTCCATAGAACACTGCATCTGTCTGGGGTCCAGGAGAGAATAAAGTTCAACCAGTGCAGTTGGAGTTACTAGTAGTTATGATATTGGTTTGCTGTACCCTTCATGGCATGGTTCAACCAAGGGAATTCAACTGAGAAGTAAATGTGTCAGAATTTAGTTCTCAACAAAAGGCTGTGTGGGCACCATCTGTATATGTGAATTCAATCTATCACCATCAAAATGCAAGCATGTGGGGAATAAAATGTGTCATTATTACACCAAGATTTGAGAAGACAGAAGTTAAAGCAGGTCACCTATGATAAAGTTGATGATAAGACACCAGAGTGAGCAAACCATGTCCTTCTTGACCACTAACTGATCACATTTGTTGAAGACTCCTTACCAAAATGCAACTTGTGCAACCCAAAGCAGTGCTGGGAAGCTATTTCATAACCAGATCAGGAAAAGAAAGAATGAACTAATCTACATTCTGACAATTCACACATGTCTCATGCTGTGTTGCTGAGACCGTCCAAAGCCTGCAAAACCAGTTGTATCGTCATACCTCCAGAAATCATAAAATCATAGAATAGCTTGGACTGGAAGGGACCTCAAAGATCATCTAGTTTCAACCTCCCTGACATGGGCAGGGTTGCCAACTACTACATCAGGCACTGGATCAGGATGCCCAACCTAGCCTTGAACGCCTCCAGGGACGGGGCAGCCATAATTTCTCTGGGCAACCTGTTCCTGTGCCTCACCACTCTCTCAGTGAAAAATGTCCTCCTTATATCTAATTTAAATCTTCCCTCTTTCAATTTAAAACCATTTCCCCTTGTCCTATCACTATCTACCTATTTAAAACAAAATCTGGAAAGTTGTAGTTATTCAGCCAGATCTACCAGACTTGGCTCCCAACCCAGGAAAGAAGGTATGTTTGGTAGAAGAAGAACAAAGAGCAGACTAGATAGTAGCCAGTTTATCAACCTCCTTCCCTGTATTTCTTTGTATTGATGGCAGAATTAAGGTACCACCACCATGAGTATAGCAGAATCTAGAAAGGTGATGGTATCAGTAACAGAAAATATGACTTCATTGAATAAATGCATTTTAGAACTGTTTTAGTATACATTCACTTGAAAAATGAATTCATTAGAGTTGTCAAATTTTGAAACAGCAGTGAAAATCAGCAGGAGCTCTACAAGCTTGCAGGCGACAAATGATTAGATTTTCTCTTGTGGATTTTGACCTGGTCTGTTAGTGAATCAAAAAGTACTTCGTTGTGGCTACATGCAGTAAATGAAAGAACATACTGAAGTCTCTCAGATTTCTCCTTCATGCTGAGTGTTTGTTTTTAAGATCTGATTTGCAGTACAGATATATAGTGGTTTATCACTTTGTTCATAAGATACATTTCCTACTCATTACCCTCTTAAACTTTTCTGACAACTTTTATCAAAAAATACAGGAAAAAATCATCATGCTTTACTATTTCTCTAGTCTCATACTTACAGAGGTAGGTAACTGTGGGTGAATACCTTGCAGTTTTCTCATTTCTCAGTGTCAGGAGTAGAATTTATAATAGGTTTCAATTTGAAACCATTAATTATTTCATCTCTCTTTTTCAATTAGTCCCTCCCATATTTTATTACCTTGCACTTTCCTAATGCAGACTAGCATTATTCTTGTGGTTTTGCCCAGAACCGAGCACTAAACAGATGTTTTCTTTGAGCTGTGCGCAGTCATATCGAGGCCCTCTCCCTCATAAATTAACGGTTAATTTTAGGAATCCTCAGTGAATATTAATCGTGGAAATTGTTCCATCAAATATACATAACACTACACTGAATACTTTTCGACAGTGCACTACTCAATTATGCAGATGCATTACATCATCCTGAAGGTGCATGTAATTTTCTTTATACTTAATTAGCTTGAAGGACACCACCAGGAGGAGTGGAGGTATGGACAAGAGGTTCATATAAATCCTTCAAACACATTACATTGTACACTCAGAAATGTCTCTCATTTTAATGATCCCCTCTAATTTGGGGTAATTACTACATGTTTTATCATCTAGCATGATGGGAAGCAGCTAGTTTCCTTAAAAACATTAAAAATGTTACCTCACTCCCTCCACTCAGTTTCTTCTGTTTGACCCTGCAGTAAAAACACGTATCCGTTCTTCACCAAATCACTGCCTATGTCATCGACTGTCATCATCACAAATTTAGCTTGTGACTTCATCCCTGGGCCAGACAGGGGAGGGAAATGGGCAGTAAAGGAGAATGGCCTTGATTAAGTACAAATCACCAGAGCAATTACAGAATGTGCCCAGACTTGTAAAAAACACAGGGAGTCATCTCTCAGCCCAGTGCATGCACTGTTGTTTTTTCTTTTCCTAGTTACAAAAGCCTGTTTCCTGCCTTCTTTGTCCTACCTTCCTTGAGGAAGGTTGGCTAGACATAAACAAGAGCTACAGAGGCAAATATCCTGGCCTTTGTAGACAGGCCATGTATCTAATAGCTGTAGCACCACAATCTATGTTGGAGGGTGGAGAGATGCCCATCTGATGCTCATTGAATTCAACAGGACAACACCTCCCTCTCTGCCTTGACTTGGGCAAGCAACTTACAGATGTCTCTCCTTATTGGCTGATTCATTGGAAGAACTACTCTTAAGGATTCAGCTGGCTTCAGTTACTACACTAGGCTCTCAGTGGGATGTGAATTTCTTGTAGTAATACAGAAATCTTGCCTATGAAGCTGGAATCATAATGTACAACAATTAGCCCTCCGGTTAACTCACTGCAGACCATGCAGTCAGTCATTAAGCAGAACTGACTTCTGCATAAAGTCTTGTGGAAAAGAGGGCATGTGATTTGTATGATAAAAATTAGACTCATGGTGTTTCAGATCAAAGAAGAATGACTGACTGCAGAGGATGAGAGAGAAACTGAAGAATTGTATGGAGTGGGGGCGTCTTTGAAACATATCTGGACAGATCACCTTAACCATCATCTGCTGTCATGTTTTTCAAGATCTGTGTCCTAGGAGTGAAATACAGAAACTGTTCTATCAAGGCAGTCCCTGATGCTATCATTCCCAAGAGCCAGGTATAATATATGATGGGAAGCTAAGAAATCAGCCAACCTCAGGTCCGGTGTCTTCTGTCATATAAGTGCAACTGAGTGTGTTGTCAAGTGATAGAAGCAACCTTATGTACTGGGAGACATGGCAGGTGCTTTGAATTCATACTTTGTAACAGAACCAAGTGTACTCAGCATATGTCAGAGAATGCTCACACTGGGGTCCTGGACAAGATAAAAGCCCTATCACATGAATGGACATATGCCCATATGTGACCAAACTGAATGTACCTTATTAAGATGTTATCATTTGACAGGAGATACTACTTTTTTGATGTATCATCTGATAGTGGAGAGCTTGAGATTTAAGCTCTCCATGTGTCTCTGCAAGACATTGCATGCATCATTTTGGGCAAAATTTGGAGTACTATAGATATCAAATCATTATTGTTGTGAAACATGCAACTAGTGTTAATCAGAGTCCTTGTTAAATGATCTAACCATTCAAGGATTCTGTTGCAATTATGCTTTTCTCAAAGGAGATGAGAAATAAACTCAGTTACTCAAGACTGTTAAGCTCTGCACTGGCATGTGGCTGCTTTCAACTTTTGTGAGTTATGTTATAGATTTTACTTTCTCACATTAGTTTTAATAAGGATCCTTTAACACCTTTCATCTAAGTGTCTCAAAGCAGTTGAGAAGTATACATTACCAAAGCTTTACAGACAGAAGCAGAGGGTAAGGGCTTCATATTTTTTCAAGGCATCAAATGGTAAAAGTAGGTTACATGACTTCTCCAGTGTCAGGCAGTGTCAGAATGAAAGCTGGAAACTGGTACCCTCAAATTATCCTTCTGCTGCTGCTGCTGAATACACACAAGAGCAGGCAGAGGGGATCTGTCTGAATAACATTTGCTGGTGCTGATCTCATGGCCCCTTATCTCAGTGCACAGTGCTCTCAAGAGCTGAACTACAAATATACACAAACATATGTTCAGGTGCTGAGAATATCCCAGAGAAGTTCCGCAGGTACTGTTGGGAGGATTCCTCTGGGCTGATGAATGCAGAGAATGCTTTTAACAGTGTGTGATTTCAGTGTAAGAGGGGAATGGGCACTGTGAACTCCTTTTACTGCACTTCTAAAAACTTCTTTAGGAGAGCTTCCTTCTTGTCGTGGTCCTTTCAGATAGGAAGAGACGATAGCATTCTTTAGTGGTACTCTGCATGATTAACAAAACAATAACAACCCAAATAATAATCTCATGTTTCTTGATTTCATCTTACATTGTTGAAATTCAAACATTTCACTGCTATGAAATATAAATAAATCATGGGGTTTCCATTTCACAACTGAGTAAACCAAAGCTAAGGGAGTGCACTTGTAGCAGAAGAACAGAAAATCCTTCGCTAACATTATACAGCCTTCTTTTAGTGGTGACAGGGAAGTTTTATATATACATATGATAAAACATTGAGATACTCTTCACATCCACCCAGAAAATGTTTGTCATTGTGCCACCTCCCTACATTATTAGCAATTATAAATGAATCTGCTCAGACATTACCCTGGAGACTGACACTGAAGTCACTGCCTAAAAAGCAGTGCAATGAAGATCATCGCCCTAATTATCAGCCTAGCCAGGGCTATTACTAGAGCCAAAGCATGGGCTGAAATCATTGATGGTTCTATGACTCAGAAGTTCCTGCTCTATGCTGCCATGTTTTATTTCCCAGCTGTAGGTTACAGGTGTACGCATGGCCTGTGACCATAACCAGATGATAGCATCCTTTTCATACAATGATGAGTTGATTGCTTTAGTTTAAGGACTCATTCAGACTTCTGGTCTAAATTTTGGCTGTATTAAAATATCCTCCTTCATTTACCACTTTCATTGTCATCGTAAGTGGAGTTTGTGCTTGTCCCATATACACACCAGGCAGTGGTCGGTCTCCTCCTGCCAAATGTATACTGAGAGTAGGTTTTCCACTGTGTCATCCCAAAATAAATTCTGCCTGAGTCAGCCATAAACTGGTAGATGATTTCTCTGGCAATCTGGCTTCATCTTGCTCACCCTACACAGATACACTGTAAGGCACAGTGCCACAACCCTGCTGCTAAGATATGAATAAGCTACCAGGAATAATTTACAGAGAAATTTAAATACTGCTGACTTAGGGGAAATAAAATCACTGAAGCACTGAATGATGCTGGGAGGCTTGAAGCCAAAATCACATTTGCTTTTGTTCTGCTCTGACATGGGGTGTAATTGGGTTACAGCTACAACTTTGAAATAATGAAATAATCTTTTTTTTAGCTCTTTTTTTTTCTTTTTTTCTTTTCCCCCAAGGCAAAGAACACAAAACACTTATTACGGTGTCCAGTAGAGCATGAACAACACTAATTGTTCGTCAAGGATAAAGTAGCTTCTAGACACTTAAGTAGGTGAATCTCATCTAGAATAAATGCCTCAATAATATCTTCTGGGCTGCAGGTGGGGATCTGCTCCAGGTGGGCTCTGTGGGGCTGCAGGGGGATCCCTGCTGTGGGCCTGGAGCCTCTCCTGCCCTCCTCCTCCTCCTTCAACGTGGGGCCCCTCTGCTGCTTCTCCTTTGCTCAGGGCCGCCTCCCCAGCCTGTGCCTGCTATGTCCATGCTGAAAAGTTTTCCTAGAAAATCTGTCTTACTAGAAAATTCTAGAAAGGGGATGGCTTAAGATGGATTTTGAGCACATTCACAAATGTATTTTGGGTTGACTGGTTTGGGGACTCTTGGCTTTGTCAAGTTTCATATATCACCATGCTCTGTCTGAAGGAGCCAAGTCAGATTCAGCTGTATCACCTCTTGGAGCCAATCCATCATGGCAAGTGACAATTTCAGAGGATTTCACTTTGACATTTACTTGGCTTCTGCTGTCTTACCATGAAAGCACTTCTGGTGCTTCCCACAGAGAAACACAGGGTATTGAAAATGCATTTATATAATCTGTCCGAGCACTAAAATTTTGTTAACAAGGAATGAATTTTTGTCATAAGGGAACATGATTTATTTCCTCAAGCCTACAATGTGCCCTTGGTCCTTCTGTCTGACAGACGGAGCTGCTCATCCTGGCCTACCCAACAGGCCTTCTGATAACCCTGGAATAACTTCCAAATATGTTGAGTTCCTATCTTCCCCTGCACAGCCATAATTTATTTATGAATTAGATCTTCACTGACTATATATTCTTGGGTTTAACTTGAAATGAGATATATGGACATAGGGCCGGTATGTCTAGTAGCTGAAAGTCAATAAAATGCTGTAACCCAAAGAGGGAAAGAGTCTGAATTTTAGTCCACTCAAGACTGCAGACAGCATATCTTTCCTGATAGCATCAGAGCAATGACTATCCTAAGAGAGCTGGTAAGTGAGGGCAGACATCATCTTTTTAAGTGTTTAAAAGCAAGAAAGCTGTATTTTAAAATGAAAAGTAAATAAATATTTAAATTAGTCTAGGAAGGATTCATCTTTTCATCTTGATGCTTAGAAGGTGGTAGCACTGTTTGGCTAAGGTGAGAAAAGAGTTGCCGTGAGAGGCATCTTGGCTTTGTATATATATATATATTTATATATACAGTAAAAATGTTTATTTTTTACTAGGACAAACTTTGTATCTCTTTGTAGTGTAAAGTACAGTGTGTCCTCGGGCTGGGAAGGAGGAAGCAGCAAGATGGAAAAAAGAACAGTGGGCAGTTACAAGATAAATTTCAAAATCTTTTGGCATTGGCAAGCCTTAGAGGCAAAAAGCACTAAATTACCTTTTGTGTATATCCCAGGAGAATGTTTTCTCCTTTGGTGTGTTGAATCCGTGTGTTTGCTCATGTATTAAAATTACTGCTGGGTCTGCAGTATAAAGATAACATAAAATGAATCCTAAATACCAGATATAGGTTTATAGCCTGAGATGCTCTCCGGAGCTGTCATCAGTTTTGGTTGTGATGCAATGTAATGTTTTGTGCTCTGCAGCTTCTGTACAAAGCCAACCACTAAAGGGATTTAGAGATGCTGACCAACATAAGCTAGGAGACTGCTGGAGAAAACGCACAGCAAATAATGAGGAATTGCCAAGGAGGATAGAAATGGTGCAGAGGAACAAAGCTAGAAATGTAGTTTAAGATCCCCTTGAAAAATTAATCCTGCCTTGTCCCTAAGAAGTGCGATGGACTGGGACTGATGAGGACTTGGTGACCAAAGTGACTTAGTGCCAGGCTGTCATGGGGAATAAGAAAGGGACCAAGTCACAGTTTTGAGAAAGATGGAAAGTATCGTTCTTTCACCAAGGTCACGGCTGCCACCATACATATGTTGCTGTACCTCTGTATTCATAGCGTCCTCAGTGTGATGGGCTCACTTCAGTGGGGCAGAGAGCAGTAAAGCTCAAAACAGAATGGGGTGACATCCAAAGGTGGCTGTTTTTAATGTGGTCCTGGATAATTAAGAGTCTGTCCTCACAATGAGATTATCTGTAGATTTCTGCCAGCATCTCTCTTTACATACCCACATCAGCACTGTTGAGGGGAACTCTGCCTGGTCTGAAATGCCACATTGCATGTGCTTGAGACATTTTTTGTCCCATTCCAGGGGACAGGTTCCTCCTGGAAGTGGGACAGGCATGCCACCAGCAGCTCTGGACATCAGGATGACCCTGTGCAGAGAGAGAGCATTTGGGCTATACGATGCTCAGGAAGGGATAGGAGTCCATGCCCTCACCATGGGTATGCATAATCTTTACACTGTGATCCACTGTCTCTTTCATTGAAGCATTTAATTTGTGATTAGTGATTTATTACCAGTACCATTAGAAAGTTCTGCATAGTTGTTCGTTTTGAGATAGCATTCAACTCCTATTCAATTCCTGCTTTTGGCAATGAGGTTTTGCCTCAGACATTGAGGTGATAAGCACTGGAAAGCTATGGAAGGTTTTAATTTAGGCTGTATAAAGAGACAAGTTACTATGTAAGAGCACTTGTGTGTGCTCTTTGGTATTGATAGGATTAGCATAAAGTAATTCATATTCCAAGACTGTAACCTAGCTTCAGATTAAATAATATGTTCTGCAGAGGATATTACTATGTGTTAATAACACTGAACACTTATATATGTATTTTTTTTTTTTTTTTTTTTTTCTTTTTTTACTTTTTTGGTATTAGTTTTGAGTACCAGCCATATGCTTCAGGACTGTCTTGACAAGATATTACACTGCCTTTAATGAAAGTTTTTCTAATATTTTGGCTCCTTGAAATTTCCAGTAGATACTGACCCTGTAGTTGGTGTACATTTATACTTTCTGAAGTCTGTCTTTCAGCTGAACTCCAGATTTGAGCTGTGTGCTGATGTTATTTATACAACTCAGCAGCATTAGGAATGCTCTGACATCACCTAAGAGAACTGTGAGGACATCAAAGTGAATTTCTTGTGTTATTATTTATCCATGAATCCTTCTGACAGAAATGTTCACAGTAAGGCAGGCAGAAATATTGTTCTCTTATGCTGTTTTGGGTCCTGCCTCTGTAGAGAGTCTCAGAATTACAGGAATCAAAGGTGCACTGTGTTGAGAAACTATTCATGTGGTTACATCTCAGCTCTCCATTTGCAAAATTAAATTACTGAGACCTAGTCCTCGGAATGCATACAGACAGACATCAAATTGATAACAGAAAGACATAAACATCATTTTAAGTGATGTGAGTCAAGCAGATTCTTTGAATTATCTTATCTTGAATTGCATCACCAATCTGATGTTCATAAGGCAGAAAAGTGTAACTGCAGGACTTTTAGCTTGTGCTATTAGCATTTTTCCTTGCAATTTCAGTTCCTCCTTTAGTTTTGCCATTGGTGGGCAAACTTTATAAAGGTGGGCAAGCTAACCTTCTGTCTCACATTTCTCAGTCTGTGGAAGGACCATACAGAGGTTTGGTAGAGCTTCATCAACAGTAGAATTTAAAATTCTTTGAACATTGACATGCAGAGTAACCTTCATTTTTGCACCAATTGTTGTAAAAATCAGATAATCATTCTGCATGTAGGTCTGTCTGCTGACCATCTTTAACTCTTCTGTGGTGTTCTTCGTTTCTTCTGTCATTACATGCAAGACTGCAGAGATCTTAACCAACTTAGATTATACTTTTCACCACAAATTTGTGCATTAGATTTACACAGAATCACAGAATTGTAGGGGTTGGAAGAGACCTCTAGAGATCATCAAGTCCAAACGCCCCTGCTAAAGCAGATCCCTACAGCAGGTCACACAGGTAGGCATCCAGATGGGTGTTGAATATCTCCAGAGAAGGAGACTCCACAACCTCTCTGGGCTGTCTGTTCTAGTGCTCCAACACTCTGACAGTGATGAAGTTCTTCCTTGCATTAGTATGGAACCTCCTGTGTTCCAGTTTCTGCCCATTGCCCCTTGCTCTATTGTTCCTAACCACCAAAAGAGTCCATCCCCATCAACTTGACTCCTGCACTTCAGATATTTATAAACAGCAATGAGATCTCCTCTTAGAACTTCTCTCTTCAGGCTGAGCAGATCCAGGTCTCAGTCTTTCCTCATATGGGAGATACTCCAGACCCTTAATCATCTTTGTATCCCTTCACTGGAGCCTTTCTAGAACTTCCCTGGCTTTTTTGAACTGGGGAGCCCAGAACTGGACAGTACCCCAGATGTGGCCTCACCAGGGCATAGTAGAGGGGGAGGATCACCTCCCTCAACCTGCTGGCCACACTCATTTTCACACATCCCAGGATAACATTTGCTTTCTCGGCCACAAGGGTACACTGCTGGCTCATGGCCAACCTGTTGTCCACCAGAACATCCAGGTCCTTCTCTGCAGAGCTCCTCTTCAGCAGGTCATCCCCCAATCTGTACTGATGCACGTGCATATTCCTCCCCAGGTATAGAACTCCATACCTGCTTTTGTTGAACCTCATCAGGTTCCTCTCCACCCAACTCTCCAGTCTGTCCAGGACTTGTTGAATGGTAGCACAGCCTTCCAGTATGTCAGCCAGTCCTCCCAGCTTTGTATCATCAGCAAACTTGCTGAAGGTGGACATCAATGACCCTTCATCCAGGTCACTGATGATGAACAAGATCGGACCCATCACTGACCCCTGAGGAGCACCACTATTTACAGGCCTCTAACCAGCCTGTGCCACTGACCACAACACGCTGCCAGTCAGCCAGTTCTTAACCTCAGTGCCCATCCATCTATCCCACGTTTTCTAAGTTTCATAGCAAGGATGTTGTGGCAGACAGTGTCAAAATGTCTTGCTAAAAATCAAGGTACGCAAAGTACACTCCCTCCATTTAGTATGACCGCGGAGAGATGTGGTAACAGAGATGCCTGCCACGTTTTGGCTTTAAGTAGTTTTCAGGTCTTCTTAGCAATTGGTTTTTACATGTGCAACAAAGTGTTCTCAGTGAGTGGTAATCAGATGTTGAAGCCCAGACTGAAGAATTACCACCAATTCCCCCTTTATACTGCAAATATTATTTAGAGTTTTGCTTCCATTGTATAATTAGATGAAACAATTCACTTACATGTTTCTCTTTAACGTTTCCTTGAAGGTGAATAGAAAGATTTACTTCAGAAATCATTTGCAATTTATTTTTCCTCAAAATGGTTCAGCTTTAAAAATAGTGCAGTTCCAATTCAGCATTGATATTGATAGAAAAATTTACTCCATTAATCTGCTATGGCGTCCCATCCCACAACCCACTGAAATTATTCCCATTTTTCTTGTTTACTGAATCACTGAATTCTAAATGAAAATAAAGCCTTTTCCAATTGTGTGTGGCTAGTGGTCTCATTTATTCTCAAACCATGGCAAAGACCTCCATTCATAGCCAATTAATTTGATCCAGAGTTTCATTTAGCCAAAAGCATTCACAAGCCTCTCAGTTTTCCTATCTTCCTTATGTTTAAAGTGAAACATTCTCCCTATCCTCTAAATGTCTATTGCTTCCTAGAACAACTGCAATGTATCAGTGGTTTTCATTCTGTTTTGTTTTTAAGAAATAGTTAGACATGCCAGAGTAGAAGGAGAGGGGTGCGATTCCTTCTCCTACCAAGGGGCAATGAAGTGTGTGAAGTTTTCAACCTTGTCTTTAAATGGTTTGGCAATTTTGCCTTCTTAAGACAGTATGTTTGAAAGTCTGCTCATCAGTGATTGAATCATAGAATCATAGAATCACTAAGGTTGGAAAAGACCCACGGGATCATCCAGTCCAACCATTCACCCATCACCAATGGTTCTCGCTAAACCATGTCCCTCAACACAACATCCAAACGTTCTTTGAACACCTCCAGGGTCGGTGACTCGACCACCTCCCTGGGCAGCCCATTCCAGTGCCTGACCACCCTTTCAGAGTAGTAGTATTTCCTAACGTCCAGCCTGAACCTTCCCTGGCACAGCTTGAAGCCATTCCCTCTAGTCCTATCACTAGTCACACGAGAGAAGAGGCTGACCCCCAGCTCACTACAACCTCCCTTCAGGTAGTTACAGAGAGCAATAAGGTCTCCCCTGAGCCTCCTCTTCTCTAGACTGAACAATCCCAGCTCCTTCAGCCGCTCCTCATAAGACCTGTGCTCCAGACAATTGAGTGGGAGAAGGAATCTTGTCATTCATGATGGCTGATAATTCATTTGACAGATCAAAATTAAGAATAACCTTTCACCTCCAGCTATACACAGCCATCATCCTTCTTGCCTTTTCAGTGAGTACCAATGAGATTGCAGTCAGTTTGCACATGACAAACCAAAAATAACCTCAGAAGTCTGTTAAAATCTAACTCCCCTTAAAGGATTACATCCTAACGAGCTCTGCAGCCTAGTGCAGTTCAGATGATCAATGGGAGGTGAATCATATGCTTTATTTTTTTAAAAAAAGAAAAATCTCAATCAGAAAAGAATTGTGTTGTGAACAGGGAACAGTTTAAGGTGTTGTAATATATAATACAGGTTGAATGGTTAAAATCTTTGTAGGATTAAAGCCACGGGCCTTCACAACTGCCACATACAACCTTAGTTAAATCCTGTCTGCTTCCAAGCATAATTTATTGTTCCACCGTGTTTCTCCTACTCTATACATGAAAAGTTTAGCATTAGCTGAAGGGCATCTCAATTTGCCATCTGTATTCCGAGCTATTACAATATGAATTCTTTGTAGTTGTAAGATTTCTCTTTAAATTGTTCTTTAAGACTTCTTTCATTCAACACATTCAACAGAGAAATAGGTATTCAGAGTTGGTGGGGTAAAAATTCTTGACCTGACAGATTGTGGAGAAAAATTAACGAGAGAAAATGTGGAAGAAAAGTAAGCAGCAGCTTTGAATGTCTGGAGTGCAGTGCATAGCAACAGTATATTTGTGGCCACCTACCCCAAAGAGGGAATGCACTAGACATTAGATGTGCATAGGTCACTGAAGCAAGAAGCTTTTTACATGGAAATGGCTGTGGGCTTTTCTGTGTGACTATCACCATTTCTCTGTGCCCACTGTCTTTTATCTCAGAACTTTTCATTTCTTCCCCTCTTGGGCTCATTCTTTGATCTTTCTCTGATCTTTCACTGTTAAAGTCACTGAGAACTTTGCCCACAATTTCTGTAAGCATAAGATCAAGCCCTTACTTTCCTTTCATACTATTTCTTAAGTTTCCCAAATGTTTCTTTCTAGGCTTCATTCCCCAAGGAACAGATGTCATTTCTGTCTCTTTCTCTCTCTTTTCATTTTTATTTCTTGGCTAAAGAGTAGAAACACTTCAGAAAAGCAGTGAATAATTTGATTTGTCTTCAAGCATCTGGGGAAATCCTCTTTAAGGTAGAGGTGGTGATCAAGTTAGTTCAGTTTTCCAGCTCTCGTACAGTTAACGAATCAATGCCGGTAAGATACTTAGTTACCAGAAAATAAATTCAGATGCACATGCATAAGCACATTCCAATAGATAAACCTGCCTGTAAGTAATTGGGTATTCATGTTAAAAATAATTAAATCCTTTCTGGTTGCTCACATCTAACCATGTCAACAACTCATGCAGTTAAAGCTGCAAATTACACCTTCCTGATGCTATAGAGCTGATATATGAAGCAGTTGTATTCTGGAGTACTACCCACTGGCATGCTATCTACATGTAAAGAGGGAAGAACATTTCTGTAACACCATCTATAAATATAGCAACCAACATTCAGTCTGGCTCCAAAGTTACATTTGCTTTGAGGTTTCGAGCTTAAATCAGAACTAAAACTGACATAGAAGTTGTTATAATGATTGAATATTCTTTCTCAATTTAACATCTTCACAGTCCTATTTAATTTCCTGTAGTATTTTTAGTTCACATAAAAAATATTCTCCCTATTCATCATAAGATATTTTAATCCTGATAAAGGGAATGAGGGGAGGGTAGGATGGAGCTACCCATGTCTGCTTCCTCTGTTTAGTCCTTTACATTTGACACCTTGAGCTCCCACATCAGTTGCTTACCAATGTCCTGGGAACCAAGGAAAAATGCTGTACAGTTGAGCTGTAGGAAATAATGTAAGAAGATGGAGCAAGGAGACAGATGTGAATCTTTTTGTGTTCATGTCAATGACATGGCCACTGCATATGCTGGAGTTAAACTACTAGGGAGAGGTTCCCTGTAAGGATAGGATTCTCCATTTCTTTAGAAAAGGCTACAAGGACTTCAGCCACAAGCAGTCACAGAAATCAGATGTTTTCTCCAGACAGTATCTGAGACTATCTGCTTATGCAGTACCATGACAAAGGCATCTCTGTGATAAACCTGAAGCATTTAAAAAATATTTTATTATTTTATTTTGCCTTATTTAAGACAATGAGTCTCAACTATAATGTATATAAGGAACGATGAGACCTTTATCAATTGCTGCTATAGCAAAAAATCCCTAGATAAGCCTGAAAAAAAAAAGACAATGCTTGGTGCTACAGAGGAAAAAGAAAGAAAATATTCAGGTCTAAGCCAGCACTAACTGGCAGAGTGATGTGAAAGAGATGTCCCTTCCTGATGCCAAATCTGGTGCTTGGTTTAACTCAGCTCCTGCAGGGGCTCTCCATGGGCTCTCCAGGTCATGGCTGCACCATGGGGTCCTCCATGGCTACATGTGGAGACGTGCTCCATATGGTTCAGGGAACTTCTGCTCTGCACATGGAGCACCTCCTGCCCTCTTCTTGCCTTGGTGCCTGCAGACTATTTCTCTCTTATTTCTCACTCCTCTCTCCCTGATGCTGCTGAGCAGCATTCTTTTCCTTTCTTAAATTAATCTGCCCTCACAGAAGCAGAACCAGCATCACTCATGAGCCATTTTGGAGCCAGATGGAACTGTCCATTATTTAATGTGGAGCAGCTTTTGGGTTCTTCTCAAAGAGGGCACTCCACAGCCCCCACCCCATGCCAAAACCTTGCCCTGTAAACTTACTACACTGTCAGAAAATGTCTGACACAATGTGCTGATATCTCACCAATTAGGAATATTATCTGAAGCAATTGTTAGTGTGGGCCCAATCTATTTAGCTTTCTATACCATGAAAACTGGTGGAGAGCATCAGTATCCCCTGATTTCAATCTGTTTTTCACTTTTGCTTCTTGTTTTTTTCTTTTATCAACTGTCTCACAAAGTTTTTTATCATTGTCTCACAAAGTGAGACATCATCCGACCGATAGGAGTTGCTACCAAATCAACCTGTGAAGTCATTGCTGGACCTGGAGCATGTAATGTAAACCATACTTTTGGGATATGGTTTTGGGTAATGGAAAGGTTAATGCAGTAATAAAGGATGAATGAGCATACATGTGCTCTGTTAACTAGGGAACTAATAAAAGCTGTGCCAGAAATACCAAACAGGTACTTTCGGGAACTGAGGAAAAATGAGTATGTGCCAATATCCTCCAGTATAAAAACTTCTATGTATTAAAAACTGACAGAAAACATAAACCTGATATTGTGAATTAAAGCACTGAGACAAGGTAGAAAAATGCAACCGAATGTACAAGATGATTGCTGCATTATTAAATTCAGCTGTCTCAGTTATCTAGATCCAAGGGAAAGGCTGTTCCTCCTCTTATGCACAGTGTGGCACAATCAGAGCATGAGCCATGTCTTCTACAAGGAGAATGAATTGAAATTCTTGGCCCCCCAAAAACAGTAACTTACATGCTCTTATATCCTTCTGACCTTCTGTGAAGGAAAGAATACAGTGATCTTTGTAGGAGGAAGAAGGGATCACAAGTTCCCTCAAGAGCCCAAAGCATGAAATGTTTCTTAGGCTTCTCCATAACTTCAATAATGATGCATGAAGAACTTAATTATGTGCTTTCTATTATAGGCATGTTGAATCATTTGTGTTACATAAACAATATCCACAGCCACATTACAGCTGTTTACCGTACACTTCAAGTAGGAACCTTGAGATACATCTAATAACCTTACAAGCAAGCTGTGTGTAAACGTGCTTATTTTGTTAATGTCACAGTGACTGAAATGGTGCTGGTAATTTAATGTGAAGTGCACACCACAAAAACCTTTCAAATTTTGTCCTTGTGAGTAATTAACTTTATCGGCAGATTTCCACAGCACTCTCTGAATTCAAACAGCTTGCAAGCTCGTTGTTACCAGGTCTTACAATTTTACTGAGTTGGGTGAGGACTGCAATACTTGATTTCTTCTACTTTTCTTTAACATTACCCTCATAGAAAAAACTAAGCTTGTATTCTTTAGAAAGAATTGCTTTAATAGTTGTCTTGGCCATGGAAGAACACTTGAATGCATGCACCCTAAGGGGCAAAAATAAGAGAGGGGGAAAATATTTTTAAGGACTTCTCATTATCAATTTTTATTTAATCTCGTGAGTTTTCAGTCTTGAGTTTGGGGAAATATTTGAGTGTCAAACATTGTATGTCTGGTTATGCTGGTAATGTAGAGTACGAAAATAGCCCCCTTTTCTTCCCCCTGCTTTTAAAAGTTGTATTTAGATGTTTGTGCCTTGGAACCCAATGGACAGCTGCCTCTTCGCCTTTACCCTTTTTTTATTATTCCCAACATTGCGATAGAATGCTAGGTTTGATTCATGGATTGTTATGTGAAACTGTGTGTGAGACCTATCTGACCTAGTCACTTCGGGCACTTTTTCCAGATGGAGAAACAGACACTTCTAATACATATGTCATCTCATCCTAAAGCAGACACCTAAAATAGGCTAGGTGAGTCATGCTTCTAGGTTCTACAGTTTTCCCCATTGCTTTAAATGGAGCCAGACACACTGAGCTTGCAGTGGCGATGTCTGCTGTAGGCTGAGATGAATCCCAGCCTATGTTCCAAGTGCATCTGGCCTGATTTTTATTGAATCAAAATGCAAGCAAAAACCTTAAATGGTGAAAGGGAAAGCTGAGCTGAGTTCTAGCATTCACACATTGATTTAAAGGCAATTTGAACTGATCTCCTGTACAGAAATATTGTTCAATTTATTCCTAAACTTTCATTTTTTGTTTAAATTTTAGTTTATTTTGAAACTTTCATTTCTTGTTTATTTAAACTATGGACTGTTCTGAGTAAAGAACAAACTTCTGAGCCTCTGCAGGACAGTGTTGCTGGTAAGCATTTTATCCATGTATGATCAGAGCTCTGAGATACTGGAGGGATTGTTCAATTCATTCATTACATCTTCTGCCCAGGAAGGATTTCTTCCTAGTGCTCACTTACTAATGGTTTATTTTGTCACGTGGCAAATGTGTGACCCTATCCCTGGAGATGCCCTAGTGGAAGGAAGAAAATCTGATTTCCCATAATCTTTAGAAGTCTTTGTCAAACACCACTGTTATCTGGAAGGCCAATAAAAAAGCCCAGACCTGACACTGATCCATCTGCAGCATTCGTAGTGTTACTGTGACAACTATTTAGACTCAGCAAAAGAGAAAAGCTCTGTATGTTTGATGAAAACTCCCTCTGTCATCTCAATATTTGGAACCAGCAGAGGCCTTGTAAGCTGTGAGCATAGCATCAGAATTGTTGCTTTTTGCTTCAGGCTTTTTGCTTTTGTTCACCTACACAAGATGAGATTCAGCTTCTGATTAAGATATTAAATTTAGGCATCCAAATATTTGTGTGCATACATGTGAGTTAAATATCTACAGTCCTTGTAAATATAAATAGTTATTGGAATCAGTAGAACTCGGAGGGCAGTTCAGCTCACTGAATGAGCTCTATTGGCTTCTGGTGGTCAAATCTGTCATTCTCTTCCAGAAAATGGATTTAACTCTCCAGTCTTACACATTCATTTTAACATTGGCATTCCAGCCCCTCTCTACATTGATCCCACAACAGAAGGAGGTGGGAAAGCTCACATTAGGAACAGGAATTTCTAATCCCGTGGACGTTGAATAAGAATAGGAATGTTATGTCAAGGCTGTGTCACACTGTGCCCAACGTTCCCCTTTACAGAGGACCTTCCTTCAGTCAAACCAGCTGTTCCATTTAAGAGAGAACTGAATGAAGATTCATCTTTGAGGATATAAACATGTGAGTCTCAATAGAGCTGCTTAGTGCAGACCTAACTGCCTTGCTAGATTGAATTCTGCATGCAGAACTTCTCATTACAGCAAATTGGGTTTTATTTTTCTGAATGTACTTAACGTATGCTGAATTCTGTTCTGTTTCAGATGGCTTCACTAAATAGAGCTCTTTCTTCAGAGAAAAACAAATAGAAAATGTTCCCTTCCATATTGCCATTTTTTTTCCTGAAGGTTTGATAGGATTGTCTGTATTTGAAACTGTCAGGTTAAACAGGGATAATGTAATCCAAGACATTAACAAGTCAGTTGACCAAAAGGGCCATCATATTTAACAGCATTGTTACAGATGCTGGTGAAACACTTCAGGAATAAAATTGGGCAGGTCTGGAAAAGGCTGATAACCTCCTCCAAAGACTTCAGACTTCAAATGAAATATCACATGCTTACAGATGATCATTCTGAATTTTGAATGTTGATTAATTGTTTATGGTAATTAAAAGCAGAAAAAATAGTTTAAAACAGCATCAAATTTACATAGGTACAAATACCATGTGCAATTGTTTGGTTTTATAAATCAGTAATGATGATACAATGACCTCTATGGTGCTTATCCAGAGTTCACCTTCAGGGAGGACATGATTCATCTGCCATGCAAAAGCAACTTATAATTTACTAATGAACTTGAACTAAAGGTGAAAACGAAGCACATATATCTCATCAGCTCTCTGTGCTTCAGCTGTTCCTATGTTGACCTTAGTGGTTGTGTTAACACCACAGGTTTTCAGCCCACTGGGAGTTGCATACACTTAAATGATCTTTCCTTTGGAGGTGAAGATCCTGTAGAAATACCACGTGACACAGCCTCTGTAGGCCCCTTTACTGAAGCACTTTAAAGTTATTGATAGACATTACCGATGTATTCTCATTTGTTCAAAGATGAAACATTGGAAAATCACAATTATGAAGGATTTGCCTCTAAGCAATTGAACATACCCCTCACATTTCTCTCTGGACCACGTATCTTCCTATGTGTTAAACCATCAACACAGCAGCTGACATTTATAGTTGAATCCATTTATTATCCCTCTTCTTTCTTCTCAAGAAACTTTAAAAAAAAATCCTTGCAGTGTTCATATAGAACTGGGAGAGGATGTATTCTGAAATGTGGGTAGGCATTAAAAGGCATACAACCTATCACAGCAGTTTGACTAGTATGCAGCTGGGTGACAAGGAATGGTTTCATTTCTGCACAGTATGAAAGAGTATGGCCAGCTGGGGTTGGTGTTATTAGGAGACTATACTGCTCATGTCGACATCCACACAGCATTGCTCAATTCCAAGAGTCTGATCTTCAGCACTGACCTGATGCTCTCAGTGGATATAATGGCTCCCCCAAAAAGGAAGAGCAGCAGGACTTCAGTCTTGTGCATCCAGGGCACTGTGAGACATTGCAGGGGATCTTTGGTGTGCACACAGGGTTGGTAAATATGGAACAGAACCTATCAGGCACACTGTAGAGCCTCAGTAGGATGCCCATGGTTAGCTGATAGAAGTCCATGCATTGGGTGGGACTCTGAATGAGATAGGACACCTACACTGAAATATTTACAAATGGCTAATATCAGATATCTGAAAAATATGGAGACATCCTCAGTTATTCTGTAGAAAAAGATCTTCAAGAATATTCTGTTTTCAGTACTCTGTGGCCTTCCCCTTGCCTCCAGCTAATGCCATTTATGGGGACTGGCAGTGGGCCAGAGCTGTGAAGCCTTTTTGCCCAACAGATCATCAGTTCCAAAGTACAGCCTGCTTATCTAAGGAGCATGAATTCTGATGTAAGAAAAGGCTTGTATCAGCAGCGTCAAGTCAGATTGGAATCAAAATTGGGCTTGATTTGTAGTGAAGTTTGGTTATGGTTCTTATTTCTTTTGTGTTAATTTTTGAATCCAAAGTAAACATTTCTCCACAGCACTACCATTTGTCAGATCCGTATCTGCTGTAACTTGAGTTTAGCCCTTGCATCTCTTAGCACAGATCCTTTCTTCTTTTTCTTTTTTCTCCATGTGAATAAAGTGAGGACAGCTCATCTGCTAGCTCATCTGCTTTGCATTCCACAATTTAATAAATTGTTTCCCCACTGATTGATATGGGCTTATTTCACAGTACCACAGATTTGTGAATTGAACATAGACTATAGATCAGTTGGGGAAAACTGATGTGCAGGGCTGTCACATAGAGTAAGATGCAGAGATGACTCTGCATTCTTCACTTGTATAAAAAACAGAAAAAGCTCAAAAAGTCGTCCTAGACTAAAAACAAAAAAAAAGCAACCAAACAAGCAAATAAACAAAAACCTCCCACAACACAGCAACAATATCGCCCCTAATGGAAAACCCACTATTTTCTGGCAATGTTTTTGTGGGATGAAGGTCATGTGTAGCCATGCTCCTTTTTCATACTTAGTTGCAAATCTTTAACCATGTAAGAATGTTGGGAATGCTGTGATGTAACTTTTTTTTTTTCTCAGTGTCCTACTCCAGGAGAAAACTGAGCTCACTGCATAAAGTGCTCATGTTCACACATTGAGCTGAGTGTGTGGTGAAGGTTCAGATGGCACAAAGAAGAGTTCAAATTAGAAGTTGCTTTTTCGCTTGGTGACCTCACATAACTGAAAGTGTTAGATTAGGTTGGAAGTATTGGCTTTATCTATAAAAATATGCTCTTTTGCAATGTATTTTCCAAAACAGAAAAAAAATACATACTGTCAGAGCTCCAAAATGGTTCAAAGTAGAGGGTAAAGAGTAAAGATTCTCTTTTCACCTCGCTCTAAGAATCAGGCTAGCTGCCAAATCAGTTATCACTCCCCTGTCTAGAAACCCTGTATTAGAGACTAGAGAGGCCATGCAGAATGGTATATTCTTGATATTAGAAATTCACTCCCAGATATATTGCTTGTGGAGAACATAATATATTTGTCATGAGCACCTGTCAGAAATGGGAATTTGGTCAAGTGAAAGAAAGGATGGGTAGATTGTTTTACTATTCATTTTCTTTTGTCCTCTACAGTCTTTTGATTTTCAGTGATATCAAATGGGAAGGCAGAAAATAGCACAGCAGTGTGTGCAACCAATGCAAATGATGGGACAATGGGCTCAGAAGTTTCTCCACCAGCGTGTTATTTGAAGCTCACTAAAAAATCACTGGAGAGTATAATGTTTCTTTCTTCCTTTCTAAAGAAACTGGAAGGGTTTGTGAGGTACAGGTGCATGTCTGTGTGAGAAATGCTAACCCTTGGATATTGCAATTTGTTGCTTTTGGAATCGATCTACTTGATCTTCATCTCTCTGGACACATCAGCACTGATGAGGTTTAGAAAGGCACTTTCCTGGAAATTTCAGTTCAAGATGTGTAACTGGTGACATAGGTGATTAATGTTCTTACCTCAGATTCTTTATATACTATAAATTCACTTTGTTACAGAAGACTGGGCACTTGATTGCCGAATTTTGGGCTGACATTCAAATGTCTCACACTCCTATTTCACAAAATTTAGCTGAAACCAATGTATAAATGTTGAAGTTTACCTTCAAATAATTTCATACAAATTTGTTAATGTCATTTGGAGAATGTTTTAACCCTTTCTGAAACTGATTTGATTTGCTGTTATGGCAGCTGGGGCTGCTGGGTAATGCAGTTTGGCTCTGTAGTGTTCCTGCTTTGCTGTGCTGCATGGCCTGCCATGCTTCATGCTGTCTGTGTGTCTCAACTCAATTAGCAGCATGCTGCTAGAGAGAGATAAGACCATGGACAAGCATACTAGTCATGGCAGATAAAAGGCCCAAACAACAGTTCAGTTCTATGTCATTGCTTATTATAAAAATAGATTGTAAAGCCAGTAACAGAGCAATTCAGAATTTAGTTGCAACAGTCAGAGTCTTTTCCATCTTTATTCAATCCATAGGAAGATAGATGTCTATCTCCTCGATAGCTAATGCTGCTACTGCTTCCCCTTTTCTTCTGCAATCTGCCCCACATCACTCGTGTTAAGATACCTAGGCTTTTTCCTGTACCCTATGTATGCTAGAACCTTCTGACATCTATAATACTTGTCTCAAAGACAAGACAAGATAGTATTGGTTTTTTGGTGGATGACTCTTGTTTTCCAAGCTGAGAACAATCTGACAGGGTTTTCTCTGGCTTTCTATTTTGCACTTGTGCAAAATGTGACAATCCAGTGTTCTGAAATATCTTACAGAGCAGAAGATCCACAACGGTGGTGTATCTGACATTGCTGACCCAAAGTATTTTGTATCAGCATGCTAGACTCTTTAAGGAAGCTGTCAAAGGTGATTAAAAAAGGGTGAATTAAAGTGGTGCATTATAGCAAAATGTTTTATCAGTGTACTGGAAGAAAAGGCAACAAGAGGATGAGGCCTTAACCAGACTTTTTGCTTGTATGTGGAGGAAAGAAGGAACTATCTGATTTACAAGTTGTTCTTTAGAGTCTTAAATGCATTGCTATGAAGCACAATTTTCCTTTCCTAGATTTTCCTTTTTAAAAGATTTCCAAACTTAGGGAAACTGCAGTAAGGCCTATTCAGAGGAATTCCTGCCAATGCAGGTCACAAAAGAGTATTTTGGCATGAATATGAGTCAATCTCCTACCAGTAATAGTCCCCACTTCTGCTACCAATGGACTGATGTAATTCTGGGCTACCACATCATTGCTGGATCTGCTAGCCTGTCACTAACGCTAAGAACCCATTGGGGATTTCTCTTTACTTCCTCAAGGGTTTCTTCTAGCTTCAAGTGGAGATTCTTCCTCTGTCTCTGCCATCGAAGTGGAGCAAGAGTGCAGTTTGGCTTGTTCAATGTGGCATTTTTACTGTGCTCTTGCTGTATGGTGGCATTGGGCCAGGGACTCGAGCAGAGAGCTGTGAACATGTGTGTATTCAGCAGAATTTGTGGGCACAGAGAAACAGAAGTGCAAGAGGTACAAGAAGTAAAATATTAAACAGTGTGTGTTTTGAGCCCTGAGAAAGTCAGGTATGCATTCCCTTCTCTCTGAAGAGTTGTTCTCAAATATTTGGTACTTACTTTTTTTTTTTTTCTAGTAAATATCCCAACTCAAGCCTCTTATTAGCAACCATAAAACGATCAGTGTAAGATACTGCAGATGTACTGTGAAAACTGAAATTTGGATGCAGAGAAAAAGGTGGTGGGTGGGAATAAGAAGCAACTGAAAGAAGTGTGAGAAAAGATCCAATTTTAATCTTTATGGATCAAAGCCAATAATTGAAAAAAAAAAAAGACTGTTCCAATATGAAGTTTGGGAATGAGAACCTGATGCCCTGATTTTAAGACCATATTTTATTGGGAACTGAACATCAAAACAATTCAGCAAAACTCCACCATATTTTGCAAATTTAGTCTTAGATAAATCCACTAGCATTTACCAGGTGGTAGAACAGAATTAAGCTAGATTTCAATCTTAGAATCATAGAATCATAGAATGGCCTGGGTTGAAAAGGACCACAATGGTCATCTAGTTTGAACCCCCCTGCTATGTGCAGGGTCGCCAACCACTAGACCAGGCTGCCCAGAGCCACATCCAGCCTGGCCTTGAATGCCTCCAGGGATGGGGCATCCACAACCTCTCTGGGCAACCTGTTCCAGTGCGTCACCACCCTCTGTGTAAAAAACTTCCTCCTAATATCTAACCTAAAACTCTCCTGTCTCGGTTTAAAACCATTCCCCCTTGTCCTATCACTATCCACACTCGTAAACAGCCATTCCCCCTCCTGTTTATATGCTCCCTATATGCAAGTTTTAAGGAAAACAAGAAAGGATGAAATGAAGTCAAGCAGAAAAATCTTAGATTCAATTGAAGATTTGGAGAGAGAGGAAATTCCAGTGGATTTGCAAGAAATGGCACCACAGATTTGAAAGCCAATGCAAGTCTATGCACTGTTGCACAAGAAGTGATATCTTAATAGTAAGTGTGTATGAATCTGTCCTGCCCAAACCTTGGATTATAATCTTGTAAGTGTGATTCTGGACCAGATGTAGATGTGATACCAAAGTTGCAGCAAAGGATTTCAGAGAAACCTGGTCACATAAAAAGTGGGTTGGTAAAGCTGGTAGGCTAATTCTTTCAGTAGTAAAATCATATAAATATTTGTAATTAAATCCAAAACCAGGCTGAACATAAGGGGTGGCATTCAGCTGATTTATGCAGTAAACACTTCCATAGAATAGAATAGAAATAGAATAGAATAAAAGTGAGGAGAGAAGAGGAGAGGAGAGGAGAGGAGAGGAGAGGAGAGGATACGGAGGGGACTTTCAAAAATTATCAAGTCCAACTGCCTGACTCCTTCAGGGCTGGCCAAAAGTTGAAGTGATAGGCATGGGGCATCAACCACCTCCCTAGGAAGCTTTTTCCACTGTTTGACCCTCACTTTCACATAGGACCTAGTCATTACAGGATTTTCTTTCAGATACAGAGAATATATTGTCTTTGTAGGTGCTTCTTACCAGCTTAAGCTGTCTACTTCAAAATAACGTGAACACTAGGAGTGTATGTTCCTCTCTATTAACTCTAAGTCTACTAGAGGTGTGTGATTGCAGATGTCCATAATGAGCCCCAAAACACATTTCACTATAGGAGACAATACAATAGAAGATCAAGACTCCATCAGTGTAACTGCTAGCTTAATTAACATGTGTGGGAGAAAAGAGCTATACAAAAATCAAACATACTGCATGTAAATGTATGCTCAAGAAAAGTTTTGCAGACAGATTGTGTTGTAAAGGCAAAGATCTTCACACAGGACAAAAAACTGCCAAAATGATGGCAGATGTAAACATTGTTTGACCTGCCTATGATGTTTCTGATCTTCATGACAGCTTCAAAAGAACTGCTATGTTTTGGAATAAGTTCTAGGCAAATCACTATGTGATCTGC
Source organism: Pavo muticus (assembly GCA_016647715.1). Taxonomy (NCBI): domain Eukaryota; kingdom Metazoa; phylum Chordata; class Aves; order Galliformes; family Phasianidae; genus Pavo; species Pavo muticus. The sequence goes on along the minus strand of JACDJE010000066.1, from coordinate 3,172,074 downwards.
TCCCAAAATTTGATGGAAGAGGTGCTGAATGGGATACATGACAAGCACCTATGTATAGAAAAAATGTAAAAGATCTCAGCTATGTCAGCATCATTTTGGTTCATATGAAAGCAGATACAGAAGAAACACTTAAAGAATCTGAAATATTAAAATAAATCAGAATTTATCAGCAAAACAATCCATGATGTTCATCCAGGAAGAATCAGTTTCATAACCTAGCATGGTCATAAATTATTTTTTCTTTCCTGGAAGAAGTATGTATTGTTTTTGGAAGATTATTTTTAATACTCCAAAATAGTTTGATTTGAAAATATGAATGTTAAATGTGATTCTCAATGGCAAGAACATTTATTACTTCGAATAGCATATTAGTTGTGACATTGACAAAAGAACACTGCCATTTGGTGATCTGTAAATTATACATCCATCAAAATAACCAAGATTTTAGGAATAAAACTGCAAATAGGTACAACTTACTGGGCCATAAAACATTATATGAAATGATAGCAAGGTTAATTTTTAAAAACCGAGGAGGTGAATTGAAATCCTTATTTGTCATATCCGAATTAGTCTAAAGGTACGGACTGCCACCTGCTGTGACACTGTTGTCAAGAAGTCTGGACTTCAGAGGACTCAATTTTTATGATTAGATCTTGATTTTTATGCTGTTTCTTTCTTCTAACCTTTAGTGCTATATGTCTCTTGATAGCATCACTGTAGCTGTGTGTAAACTTCAGATGCTCCCTCCACTGATTCCCCAGGTCACTGTTTGCCTCTCCTCTCATCATCCCCTGTCATTTCAGCGCTCTGAGTCACCTGTTATGATTTTACAGCCAGACTCAACCACTAGACCCACACTTCTGCCTTTAAAAGATGAGATTAGAAAGCATAGACTCAGGTTCTGTCATATTGCCATGGGACAATACAGACTGAGCAACGGTCAATCAAGTTCAAGTCTTTCCGATTGCTTAGTCACCATATGGGCAAAAAAATGGGTAGAGGTGACACTCTTGATGAAGATATAATTGTTGTCTTTGCTGAGCAAGGGGAGCTGATAAAAAAAACATGATACCTTTCTAGCATCTGCTATAGAAAGAGAACTTAAGAAGACTTCTGGGTTTTGTAAACACCAAATCTGAAAGAAACAAAACAGGCTGCAGGGAAACTGGTGGGTTGCATAGCATGAACAGAGATTAAAATTCACAGAGTGCTCTGAATACGGTCATCATTTCAGATGCTAAATGAGGATTGCTGAGATGTGATTTGATTAACTTGCAGCGGGTGTTTATCCTTTGGAAGCAGGGTGGTAGAAGGAAATCTGATGCTTCCAAGATGGATTGCATTTACTTGTCGCAGCACAGGCTTTTCATCACTGTGCACCCCAGATTACTGTAGAAGGAGCAGCCTGGCTCTGCAGGATGTGGGTTTTGGGAGATATTGTGGTTTCTGCTCAGCAGTCAAACCTCTAAAGGCAATTTTCTGGACTGCATTCACATAATTCTTAAAGCTAGAGGTTCAGATCATGTTCCCTTCTGGGACTGAAATTATTCTTGGTGACTTATGATCTCCAGTCTCACCCTCCCACCCTCTTTTTCCTTTTCTGTCTTCCACGATCTGTTATTTGCAGGTGGGCTCCTGCTTGGAGGAGCGTGGGCTGTGCTGCAGAGCGTTCGAGCAAGAAGCACCCCTTGCCCATTCGTCCCAGTATTTGTTTGGTTGTTAGTGAACAAGGAAAAGATTTTCCAACGCAGTGAGACTCATTTTCTTGCATATCAAATACAGGAATGCGATCACCTGAACACCACCTGCGATTCGTTTGTTTCACGCGGAGGGAAAATAGGATTGAGCAGGATTCTTCTGGTCTGTGGAGTGCTGGTACCCTCTAGTGGTAAAACTGCAAGCATTTTTAGGCTACCGAGTTTCTGTCTTTTTGAACAAAAATCTGCACATCATCTTTGTATGACAGTGCCGTTCTGTTTCATTATAATGTGAATTCACACCTTAAGTTTAAGCAGCTGATAACGTAATTTCCTTGGACTATTTTCAGTGTGATTCACCTTTCATTATATCATTTAAATGGTACCTGTGTGCTACTGGGTGACACAGTGTAAAGAAATGACTGCAATGGAATTCATCAGGTAGCTAAAGCTCAGGCTTTTAATTGGAGAATTAGTGATGGTGCCACTGTACTGGCTGTAATTTGGTAAGTCATGGTTAGTTTATAGCTGATTGAAGGAATCACATTGTCTTGGTTGAGTTAGCATCATTTTGCTTGTGGAGGTGCAGGAACAGAGAGTCTTGAGCAGCTAGTGGGCTACTGGCTTTATGACTGCAAGATTGGGGACAGCAGGGTATGGTGTGACAAAACCAGCTTGAGGGCATGGCAAGAACTTCACAAAGGTTCTAAGTTAACTGCTTACTGTCTTGACTGTAGCACGCATGTGGTTATAGGTTGATGGCAAAAGACATATTCTGGACCCAAAGGCTGTTTCCTGTCATCCACATAACCCCTTCCTCCAGAGCATGGCTGGTGAGTGGGAAAAGGAGAAACTTGTCAATGAACTTGTCAATCCAGAGTGAGTCAGCATGAGTAAATCCATGTATATCTGTTCTAACCTTTCTCAAAATGGCTGATCTGAAATTTTCCAAGTGATTATACTGGCATAGAAACTTCAATCTGAACAACCCTCAGGGCCAGGAAAACTACAGCATCATAACCCTTCTGGGTTTGCTGGGAGCTGTTTCAATGTTGTCTATTCCTTGCATGGAAGTATTGTCTTAGCCCCATGTTTCACCATGCACAAAAGAAACAAATGCCCAGGACAGGTTAGAGGAAACATATCCAAGCTGAGCTTCCATGGTCATCATTCTCCCTACCTCCACATGTAGACTGGACTCTGTCCATTTCACCCAGTGAAACAAATTGTAGGTTTACTTAGCAAGACATGAAATGGCACTTCAGGTATCAGATTGAAGTTCAGAACAGGAATTACACAGCTCAAGCCTTAACAAGATTTTTTTTTCCCCCTGGATGATTTCAGTGCTTAATGCCTAATCATTTCTTTGATGCATTCTAGCAAAAGATACAGAGGTTTTATGGAGACGTCCTTCCCATTTATTCACTAAGCTAGGAAGTATTTCCATGCCCACCTGCCCCTTTGTTCCTGTGGATCCGATTTGGGAGCACATTCAGAATGCCTGTGAACTGGGTACATAAAGTACTAGAATATGAGCTTATTCCACTCTGCTTCACAGCAATCACTTACAAGACTCCCTTGATTTTTTCCTACCTATTTATCTATAGAAGATTTTTAATAGTTTGAACCTGGGAATAGTTTTATAAAGCAGATCAACGTGACTTCAGATTGGACTGAATTGGATTTACCAGCTGTGGGAGTTAAATTTTCTGTCAAATCTCTGAGTTCTGGGTCTTCACAGACAGTAGCACAGAGGCAGTGATTTATCACATACTGGGTTTATTGGAAAGCAGAACTTTACCCTCTCTATTGTCTCTCTTTCAAGCTTTTTCATCTTTTCATCTGCATAGAAATGAGTGCAAAAAGAGAAGTAAAAAAAAAGAAAAGCAGTGTGGTTTTCAAGGGAGAGTTTGTCCCGATGCTGTATTGTATTGAAGTATTTACTGTTTTCTCTGGTCTCAGTATGTGCCAAGTAGATTAATTTCACTGCAACCACAGTGCCTTTTTATGAAGCACACAGAACATCAGCTTGGAATAGACGTTCTGAGCATTACATATCTTATAAATCCCTTCCTGACATGCAATACTATCTGTTTTCTTCCTGAAGAATGCAATGGAGTTAATTAACATATGCTTGTCTTGGAATCATTTTGATGTAGGCTCTCACCATGATTTGTTGACTTCCATGTCCCCCTTGGTCTTCCTGAGAGTCCACTCCACTGCTTACTGATCAGAAGTGCCTACCTCCTATAACTAAATAAGCAGTATCTCCCATGCAAATGCAGAGCAGTAACATTCTCTTGGTTTCTCCTTTTTGTTTCATTCCAGGTTTCTGATTGTTTTGGGGTGTTTGATCTTAGCCATCCTGACAACTTTCAAGGAGTATGAAACCGTTTCGGGTGACTGGCTTCTCTTACTGGTAAGTAGTCTGTGGCCAGCGTGTCACCCTGCTGATGTCCCTGAACAGAAATCAGCTCCATCAGCAGTGATGGAAACTTGCTCTGCATACAGTACAATTTCTTCTGTTAGTCCTGGGACAGTGACTGTGCTTTTATGTATTGGAGAGTTCCCAGTCCATTGTCAACATCAACTGAGTATAAAGGAAGAAAGAAAGACTACTAGCCTGAGATTTTTAAATAGTGAGTTTTTCAGTATTTCCACAACAGCTCTCCGTCTGAAGTACCAATAAATCTCCTACTGATCAGACTAGAACTCAACACTTTTGAAAACTCAATTTTTGAGGTCTCTCAATAATATTGATTTATTCCATAATATTTTTCCATTCCCAGTATTTTTTTTTTTAAGGAAGGTCTTTAGAATTGGACTCAAAGTTGTGTCTGATAGTAGCATAATTGAAACTGTTCAAAGTAATGTCTCTGATTATTACCCATGAAAGAGAGAAATATACTTGGAGAAAATAAATATATTCCTTTCTCTGAGTTTCCAGCATGTATATTTTATCAATGCTGGTTTCATACTCAAGACTATTTGTGTAGGACTCCTATTTGGCAGAAGGAGAAAAAAACAGGAAAAGCTCACTAAGTATAAACATGACATATTAATCATTTTATGAAAATGACCCCAACTTCCTCTTTTCCCATAGCTGTCATGAAATAGAAAGTGGTCTGTCTCACTAACCCTAGTCTTGTGGAATAGCAATTCTAAGAGAACCACACAATACTTTCAGGATCTCGATTTGCATTTCCCTTTATACACCAGAGGCAAGTAGATGTAGACAAGAATTAAATGCCAAGAGGCTTAGAAGGTGATTTCTCCTTGCAAGTTTCTTCTTAAAAAGCAGTTGTATGAAAACACCTTCATCCACTAGGAAATCTGAATCTCACTTTTGTCCTTGTTACTCTGCTCTGAACCATCTATTCACATTTGAGAAAGCCTAAGGTAATTTCTCCTGTGTCTGCTTTCACATGGCTCTCAGCAGTTTTCAGAAGTGGACAACAGCTGGGGGTATGAGTATTAGGGAAAATCCTCCTTTCCTCTTTATCTCATATTTTCAGAGGCCCCATGATGCTCTTGTCCCATCTCCTTCAGTCACCTCAGAGAATTTCTCTCCTCATTTCCTTCTCGTGCCTAGAAGAGATGAAAAATTCCCCAGCCATTAATCACAATAGAAAAATCTATTTTTCTTTGCAGAGAAACTGAGAGTGATTATATACGTTTTAAATTTGTCATATATATATATCTTCATACATATGCCTTAAATATTACGATATGAATACACTTGCTCCTGTCCTTGTCTCTTCAGACATGGTTCCATGAAGGAGCTACTGGTACATAATCCCATTGTAGGTGTACTGTGCACTGGGCACTGTGAAGTCACCATGTATGTGTTCTTATTTCATAATAAAAAACAGCAGTAGTTTTGTTTTGTTGAAATAATTACATTTCCTTCAAGGCAAGGTAAGCACTTCACATATACCCAATGGGAAGAGCACATCCTATACACGGATTACTTAGCAAGCTGTAAAACTATGTCCCACTTTGCCTTGACTCTCATCAACATACATTCTCTTCCCTGCTTTCTTCCTCTCTCTCTTTCTCATGCCTGTCCCCAACATTTGCACCTCAGTTTGCAACTCTGTTTGATTCATCTATTGTTGTGCATCCAGAGTTACTGCAATATTTAAGTCTAACAGTCTCATTTGCGCCTTTAATGCAGGAAACCTTTGCCATTTTCATCTTTGGAGCAGAGTTTGCCTTAAGAATCTGGGCTGCTGGGTGTTGCTGTCGCTACAAAGGATGGAGAGGGAGACTGAAGTTTGCCAGAAAGCCTCTGTGCATGCTGGGTAGGCACACATGCTCTACTTCTGTTTTCCTTGTTAGGTCCTCTTCCTTCTGAGCCACGTTGGAAGGGTGTGCAAAAGCCAGTGAAAGGCAGTACAAAGAGCACCAAAGTCAGCCCAACCTTTTGTGCTAGGAACTGTGTCCTGCTTGGAGTGGTTATTTGTAATATCTGGCAATAAGAATCCCCTCCTAGAACTCCTTTATATCCACAAAACCAACTTGCCAACATGCAGGACCTCATTCTGCCTGAGCACTGGTCATTCATATCCACATTCATTCATTTTTTGGTTTGTTATTGACACTAGTTTGTTTTGAGAATGATTGAAAATGAGTAACTCTGAAACCCATCTGGTACCACTCTTTTTGACTGGAAATAAAATATGAAGACAATTTTAAGAATGAGTTTCCAGAGAATTTTTTTAACTCCGTTGGTACCACTTGTATGAGATTGACAATTGAGGTGAATCAAGGGGGAGAAAAACAGAAGGAAAAAAAAAACAACAAAACACACAAACCAGAGCAACCAACAAGAAGATACAATGTGATCTGAATTTTGGATTTCCTCGGTTGATCAGGGAATTGGCACAGTAAGTGCTTGCAGAGATTTTAATAGGAAAACTCAGCCAAAAGAACTAAAAACTACATGTACCAAAAGAAAAATTCTTACCTGATGACCTGTACGTCTGTGTTCTCTGTGACCTTCTTGAGGGACATAAGAATTCAGGGTTTTGTGTTATTTATTTTTTTTCAGCATTAGGACACTGTTTCTGTGCATCCTTATGCTACCTCAGCCAGTGTCTCCAATACAGTGCATTGATCTGTAGATAGATTACAGGGCTCTCTGTCGGGTTCTGTGCATGACTCTTTGCTCCAGGTGCAGGTACATGTTTAATTGGCATGAGGAGGCATTTTCAGGCAGCTTTAAAATTTGCCTTGGGAAATTTGCAGCACAACCATAGGGGATTAAAGACTGAGTGATGGGGCCACTTTTGTTGGCAGGCTTTGTTCTTTTCACCTTGCAGATATCTTTGTGCTGATTGCTTCAGTGCCAGTGGTTGCTGTTGGGAACCAGGGCAATGTTCTGGCCACATCGCTCAGAAGCCTTCGCTTCCTTCAGATCCTGAGGATGCTCCGAATGGACAGACGAGGTGGCACATGGAAACTTTTGGGATCAGCTATTTGTGCACATAGCAAAGTAAGTGAGGAGCTTGCAAGACTCAGCTGGGGCCTGGGGGAGATATACTGAAGTGGAAGAGAGGGGATGCATAAGTGCAGGAGTGCCTTAGGATTATTTCTAGCAATAGTAATCATAGAATCATATAATCATTAAGGTTGGAAAGTCCACTAAGATCATCTAATCTAACCATCCCCACCATGCCCACTAAACCATGTCTCTCAATGTCACATCTGCCTGGTTCTTGCACACCTACAGGGGTGGTGACTCCACCAATTCCCTTGGTTTCATCTTTTCAGCTTCATTTCCTTCTTCGCACTTTGAACCATTTGGGCCACTTGTTTTACTCTCCCCTACTCAACAGTGATACTTGTAAGCGGCAAGAGTATGCTTCTATTCTCACAGTCATTGCAACAGGAATTTTGTCATTACACAGAATGAAAGCAGGGACATCCTTTTAATAGTTAAGTACGCTGAAATCTTTGACTGAAACACCTTTGTAGTTGCAGCCTATCTTTAGTGGCTTCACAAGCTTACATGATCACCAGATGGAGCAGGACTCCAGAGGGATGGCAAAAGACTGGCTGGCAGAAATGTCGTTTCAGAGGAAGCTACTGGTAGAACTCTTTGGAAGCATGGGTCAGACAATACAATGATGCACATAGTGTGAATTTCTAAAATCATCTTTTCTCAGTCTAACTTCGTGCTATAGTCAGACATTCTGTCTCACACCGGAAAGATACACTGTGCTTTTGCATTTTCACCAAATATTATTACAAGTTTAAAACTATCTCCATAAAAAGCCTTTAGATTAGATTTCTCATATGTGCTGGGTATAGAAAAACTGTGCTACATATTGGGGTTTTTTTTAATCCATGAATGACATTCCTGACATTTCAGGTTTTTTGAAAATTAAAATGCCAGCTGGCACAGCATAATTAGACTTTACTTCTTTGTAGTGGCTGATAGGGATACCCTCCTTCAGTTCATACCAACTTCTGTTTCTTCCCCATAAAGCTTGCTATAAGGCAGGTGGCATATAAACACTTATGTCTAAAATGCTTCTCAGGAAACTGAGATCATGGAAGAAGTGTATGTGCTAAAGACATTGTTTAGAAATTGTTTAAGGCTTCATAGTGTGGGATTTTTTCCCCATCATTCCACATTGATTTCCCATCACCACCCTTTGGATCTCAGCTGAATGAGAAAGACAAAAAGAGGTTATGAGAAATTTGCTTCTCTGGAAGACAGTAAAGAAACAATTTTATTAGCAAAGTTCGCCAAAAAAGTTGCCCACCAGAAATCAGCCATAAACTAAAAGAGAGGAAATTTAGATTAAATGAGAGGAAAAAATTGTTTACTCAGAGGATAGTGAGGCACTGACACAGGCTGCCCTGAGAAGTGGATGGCCCATCCCTGGAGGTGTTCAAGGCCAGAATGGAGGGGGCCCTGGACAGCCTGAACTGGTGAGTGGTAACCAGCCCATGGCAGGGGGGTTGGAGCTCAGTGATGTTTAAGGACCCTTCCAACCAAAGCCATTCTATGGTTCTATGAAAAAAAGGTGACATCTTAAAACTCAGTTATGAAATTCTCACCTTCTACCCTTTCTTTGGTAAAAAACATTGATCAGAAAATGAAAGAAAGTTAAGTATTGACTTTTTACTGCTTGTGAACACCTTTTGCCCTGTTTCAGACATTGCAATTTTTAATTTGGTTCATTGCATCTCCCACCTCAATAGGATTAGGCACACACTCTACTGTAGTTACTCCCTCTAAAGCAAGCTTAGATTTTGTTTTAACACAGATATTTTTAAAGATATGTTCTTGTTGCATCATTCCATGCTGAAAGAAAATATTGAAAGCTGCTTTGATATGCCTAAAGAGAAGAAACTGCATTCTGCAGCCTTGACTCTCTCAAGGTGAAGAGAGCAGAGCCATTGATTTGCCTGCTAAAACCACTCCAGCCCTGGGGCAAAAGGACTGAGAATGACTTAAGACTCAAGGTCAGGGATACAGTCCCATCATGGTGCAGCTAAGCTCTTAACCCAGCTTTACTTCCACTTTACTGCAACTTTGCCAGTAAGCGCTGAGCTAGGCTGATCGTGGAATTGTGACCAAGCTTCCAGTGACAGCCCTGCTATTGTCAGTGCTTCTCTCCTCTCCTGACAATTATGCTGCCACTGTGGATTTTGAGTCTGTTTTCAGCCCCTTCATTGTCCTTTTGTTTCTTTTGCAGGAACTCATCACTGCTTGGTACATTGGGTTCCTGACACTCATCCTATCCTCGTTTCTTGTTTATCTGGTTGAAAAAGATGTGCCTGAAAAGGATGCTAATGGGGTGGAGATGAAGGAGGAGTTTGAGACCTATGCAGATGCATTGTGGTGGGGGCTGGTAAGTGAATCCAAAAATTCTTTGTGATCTTCTTAAAAACGTTGTATCTAATAAGTATTGATGTTAGGGTCTACAATATAAGTGCTGCTAAATTTGAGTGAGTGGGATGTTAGTTGTATAACATGAGCAATAGTAGAGACGCCACTAAAATCAATTATCAGAATTTATCTCTCTGTGGATATCTAGTCAAACAGGGGCTCTTAGGTACTCAAAGCCTATAGAGATATCAGTCTGTGCTCCTGAATTCTAGGAAGACTGTTTTGGAGGTGGGTCTCTAAGTATAATTGCACTGGTAGAGTGTATGCATAGGGGCGGCCAAGTTCTTACAGCAGTGCTGTCCATCTGGTGAGAGCTATATCCTTCAGCAAATGACAAAAGTAGAGCTGGTACAAGGTCTGTTTTGTAGACCTAGGAACATGTGGCATAGGTCTGAGCATTATAGGTAGATGCTGATGGAAGTTAGATCTATAAGGAGCCACTGAGACCCTTCTCCTGAGAATCCCTCTGGATTCATATATAGAAGGGTAGAAAGATGTCTCTGGAAAAGAAATCTACATGTTGCTTGTGTCTTACATGGATTTGACAAGAATCCCTCAAGGAATTCCACTGGTGGTAGGATACTGATCAAGAGGGATTTATAACATCTGTTCTTATATTGGTTTGCGCCACTGCTCATTTGATCATGTAAAACTCTTGCCATCTTGTACAAAGAATTCATGCTTCTCTACTACCTATAGTTATGGGAATTGACTGTATTGTACAGAATCTGTGACTAAAATTCAGCGGCATATTTTTTTATTCAGTGCAGTTCTTGTAAGTGGCAAGATATGTGGCATGGGAATTGGAACTAGATGATCTTTGAGGTCCCTTTCAACCCAAGCCATTCTATGATTCTACGATTCTTCCTTCCACTCACACTTTCTATTGCTAACCAAAAGATGATACACAGAATTGTTGAATGTTTTCATATTCTTCTCTAGCAGGAAGTTCAGGTAGGGTCTCATTAGTAAGAAACAGTCATATTTGAAAAATGAGGATTAGCAGATGTGTAGGAAAGGAATAAGTTTTCACAAAATTATCTTTGCTTCTTAGTGACTGGGACTTTAGGAAGAGGTAGCCCTGACTTGTTGTTAAAGCTCTGCAAACTGTTAATAGGCAAATTCCATTCCTAACTGTGCACTGACAGTGGGCATGAGGCTTGGTCTTTATGCCGCATCTATTGCCTTTCAGTAGATGCATCCTAGAGAGGCAGCTGATTTAAGACTAAATCCATTCTCCCAGATGCAGTGCCTCTGGACTATGATACCATGAAAAAAATTGACTGGTCCATCATAAAGATCCTCTTTTAATAAGTTATGTGTGAGCACCCATAGAGCTGCGTGACACAGGTTTGATAGTGATATTTAAAACAGGGTTGTTGGTTTTGTTTTGCTTATGGGAAGGCCTGGTCATTCTGCCCACAGATCACCCTTGCTACGATTGGGTATGGTGACAAGACTCCCAAGACGTGGGAAGGACGGCTGATTGCAGCTACATTCTCACTCATTGGAGTGTCTTTCTTTGCTCTTCCTGCAGTAAGTAACTTCTTTCTCCTCCCTTAGCCACAGCCCAGAGCTGTGTGCTTGCAAAAAGAGGATAAAGTGATCAAAACTTCCAATGGAATCAAAACTTATCAATAGAAGTGATTCAGACACTTGAGCTGGTCTATATTAGTAAATAACTTTGGTCTGTGCTCTGCTTCCTGAAGACAAGTAGGATGCTGCTATCAAAATCCTTTATTCCCAACTTTACATGCAAACTATTGTATATAATATGTCACTCTGATAATTTCTGAACCATGTGTGAACGTTGTCTGAGACAGTGCTAGTTGGCTCAAGACAGAACAAATTCAGCAGGTGAATGATCTGGGCAATCACAGGACAGATCTTGAGCTTGTACCCTAGCCTGCATTAGTTTACTGGTAATGATATAGCCACACAAGACATATTTTTAAAAGATTTGGGCCTATTGATCTAGGGTTGTGACCATTTTACTGAGCTCTAAATATTTGCAAGCCAAAGATCTATACTTGAGTGATCATCCCAGAGCACTGGCCATTCTGTGCAACCTGGTCTGGTGGGAGTTATCTCTGTCTGTGGCAGAGAGTTGGAACTAGATAATCCTTAAGGTCCCTTCCAACCCAAGTAATTCTATGATTTTATGATAAAATCTTGCATCACTCTATGCTTTCAGGGCATTCTGGGTTCAGGGTTGGCACTGAAGGTCCAGGAGCAACATCGTCAGAAACATTTTGAGAAAAGAAGAAAGCCAGCAGCTGAACTCATTCAGGTTTGCAGCCACTTCTCCTCTCACTGAAAAAGCGTTTATGAAGATTTTTGCATGATGCAGCAAGGACCACCTCTTCCCTCATCCCAGATTCTCATTTCTCATTGCAGGATGTATGAAACTGTATTTTTAAAAGTAAAATTGTCCACACTGACCTAGATAATCCCATGGTCCTTGCAGTTCTTGAGGAATCTCTCGATTTCCATAATGTCTTTTAGAAGAAAGGTGTCATTAGAAGAAAGACACCCATCTTCTAGCTTCTGGAAACCAACAAAATTCTGTGTCAGCATCACAGAATCACAGAAAACATGCTGTTTAAAACATATTCTTTCCAAAATCCAGGTTTTATTATTTCCTTTGAGAAAGAATTTTATGTGGAAACAAAGTCGTGTTGTTATTAGTGTGAAAATAGCAACAGCAGTAACACAATAGACAGTGACTAGCTCAATCTAGTCAAAATGCATAAATAGTATGTATGGTTTGTAAAAGATGAATCATGCCATTGGATCTTCTGTTATGTTATTGGAAGATCAGAGGACTCCATGGGAAGACTCATCTTAGCTCGCTTGGTCTTTTATTCTGATCTTTGTTATGGGTTCAGGAATTTAAGCATAAAATTACTTGTCTTGGGACTGACTAATTACTCAGCGTAGTTGTGGAATGCATCTTGAGTGCAGTGAAACAAATGGTAGCATTTGCACAGAGGGACATAGAAGCTTTCTGTGACATCACATGGAAATGTTGGTTTTCATTACAAAGGCTGTTCAGAAACAGAAGGGGTTGCAGGAATGAGCAGTGAATGGAATTTACTGCCTAAATTTACTGCATATCCACTTAGCAGGCAGCAAATTTAGTCATAATATTTTTAATTGTATGCTTTGAGAACTTTGTATTGAGCTCAACAAAATTTCTTGTGATGGTACATTAGATAGTAACCAATTTAATCACTTCTTGAAATATTGCGCAAGTTCAGCAGTCTTTGGTTCTCTTTCAGGAGTATGCAACAGGAGAATAAAGCTAGTTTAGTCAACTGTTATGTCTTGTTTGCTCTGGTGGTACTTCCTCCTTTAATAACCTGCCCAGATCAAAAGTCAATGTTAATAACTTTTGCCATTTATTGCCACTCATTTGGTATGACTCATTAGTAATTCATTAGTAATTCATTTCCAAATAGTCACTCAGGTGAATTATTGTGGTCTTTGAAATAATCGCTGTTTTCAGACTGAGGAATAGCCTTGCCTTATACTGATTATTGTCTCACCCTTGAAATCTCCAGGCTGCCTGGAGGTACTATGCTACTAACCCCAACAGGATTGATCTTGTTGCTACCTGGAGGTTTTATGAATCAATTGTATCATTTCCATTTTTCAGGTAAGTGAATTGCCCGCCTTTCCATCACCATTTTCTGCGAAGTTTAAGTCAGGACAGAAAGTATGGAGTTTTGTATGTAATGAAGTTTTCCTAGGTAGCAGAGAGTTGCCAGTTACCATTTTCCTAGTTGAAAGTGAAAAAAATGCTTTTGTCTTCTGGCTCCATGGGCACATGGATAACTCCCTTTGTGTCTCTCACGTTGGGGTTGAACAAAGGAGAAGGTTGCCTTGCAATCAGCTTCCTTTTGTAAGACTTTGGAGTTTATTGATCTAGAAATCTCAATTTCTCCCTCTGCAATTTTGATCCTGAGAAAGTCTGAGCCACAGGCACCTGCACTGTTCACATCTTCTAAGATGCAACTGTATATTTTAAGATGGGCTGTGCTGAAAATTCTTACTTTTCCCTCTCCAGTTCAACCAGTCTGAGAAATGTGTTATCACAGTGGTGGCCATGACACAAGAACACAATTAATACTTGCTAGATGCTTATTTTTTGGCAACACTATTTGCTTATGGGTATAATTCAGTGGAGGACAGTCAAGGAATGTCTAAAACTGTCCTGATGCTGTTCATTGAAGGTTCAAAAGAAAACTTTCTTGGTGAGTTGAGGTCATTATTTTTGTAATCCTATTTATGGTCACCACTCCAGAGTTCAGTGGAAAGCATCTCATGCATAAAACATAATTAATCTGTGCTTCTAAGTTCATGGGTATCTGATACTTTCTTGTCTCACCTTGAGGTATTAACACAAAAATGCCCATTAAATGCCCATTCTTTTAGCTATGGACTATCAGTTGCTAGTAATGGGTATTAATAAACAAAGGATATAATTTCAACATTCATTCTGGGCTTGCTGTTATGCTTCATTCTGAAAACAAGTGCTCTTAACCCATCGCTCAGCACAGATGAGCTGTACTCGCTGCTCTAGTATGGCAGTGCCAGCTGTTTCTTAAAACTGACTTGAAGAAACTTTTCAATATTACCTCTTTCTTTGTTTTATTCACAGTGTATTTCTTTAAAACTAATCTCCCATCCATCACAAAGGAAATCTCTAAGAAAAAGCACAAGTGTTTAATTAAGGCTCAGTATATTTCTTTTTTGTATCCCTCCTCACTCTGTATCTATTCCCACATTATCCATTACACTACGATTCCTACAGAGTTCCTTGACCTCACATTTTGTTCAGAGAACACTTCTCAAGTTCACCTGAAGTCTAGACTCACTACTGTGTTTTCAAACTTGTCTTTTGTATGAAGGTTCTTCTGTGATTTAAACGTAACCTGAAATTTAAGAGGTGTTTTGCAAATAAGGTCCTGGGAAAGAGGGCAAGGGATTGACTTCTCATCAAAGCCTGGATTACCATTCTAAGCAGCAGAGATTGGTATCAGTGAACTGTTTCATTTACTTTACTTTATGACTAGTTGAAAATGTAGTGTCAAAGCTTTTAATTCTGTTGTCAATAATGATCTGATCACAGAACAAAAAAAGTATAAACAATTAGCAATAGATTAACAGTTTCCATTAAGAGAGTCTGCTGGATTTATTGTGTAATTCTTCTCTCCTTGCTTTCTTGTAATGCTTCCTCTCTTCTATAAAAGGAAAGAGCAATTGGATGGTACTGCCAGGTATGCCTTTGTCGTCATTAAAGACTTCTTTTAATAGAGTTATTGGAGAATGTGGGTTAAATGGTTCTTTGTGGATTTGTGAGCTGTTAACCAAAACCTGCTACTAACACCATAGGTAGTCATTAAAAATTTTTAACCAATCCATTTCTTAATTGCTTGCTTTTTTCCCAACTTAACAACACAGCTAAAATGCTAATCGTACAAATGGAAAGTGTTGCTTGCTGATTGTCTGTAAACAGCTTTATTGTTCATCATGATTAATCAGAGTCTATAGAAATTTCTCCTGGTCCATGCTATAGGGGCAGGGTTTAGCATTCAAGTTGTTCTGCAGTGAATTTAAAGTTCTGTCTCATGTTATTGCTCAACAGTACTGCACAAAGCAGTATTTTGATGGAAGGGATCAGGTCTGTGTCATTTCAACATATTCTCAGATTTTTTGATGATAAATAGGAAGATGAAAGGCTAAGGTGGATCAATAGGATAATCAAGCTATCCCACTTTAATACAAAGGCTACATTAGAGTTAAGGGCTTGTTCTCACCTCTGCTGATGTAGATGGAAAAGTTCCCAGTAACTTTGGGGCTTTATAAGCAAAGAGAAAGAAAGAATAATTGATCCTAATACTGGTTAGTCATTGAAGACTACAGCAGAGCAGACCGTGTTAGTGAACCTACAAGGTCTCAGACATATTTGGAAATGAATTATTCATAACCCCTCCAGCAAAATTACAGATTTGAAAGTACATAAAAGAATTCAACCTCTTAGGTGAGACACATAAAGCACTTAAATGCTAAACTACTATCAATGGATCATCCACAATGAAAGTCAATAGGTATTAAAAGATAAATAGTTCCACAAAGATTTGTGATTAAGCTGTTTCCATTTTCATTCCCATTTAAAACATGGAGAAAATGAGCAAGAATTGTAGGAAAATTTGTAAACTGACACGGAATTACAGCCCTCCTAAAGAAGTTCCTGTACCTGCAGTGACAGAACAATTCCTGCAGTAGCCTCTGAGCTGTTCTATCGTTTAGGCCAGTAGAAGGCATTTAACATGGATGAATTGGATTAAAAACTGAAAATTATGACTCTAATCCCAGAATCTTTAAAATTGTAATCCCATGGCCATTGTTCTAGAAGGTTATGTGTTGCTTTTATGTTGTTAGTAAGTAACAACCTTCAGCAAAATCATCATTAATCCTGCATGGGAGCCTTAGTAACAATGTGTTTAGAGAAATAAGCATTATTAAAAAAACAGATTGAAACTCCTCCAGCTAAACAAATGATGGTACTTGTGGAAGCATCCACTGACTTCAGTAGATATGAGACTGAGCTCTAATCTGCTTGTTTTGACAGTTCCACATCCCATCTCTCATAAAACTCTTGTTTACAGACCATGTAATTTAAAAAAAAAATAAATAAAATTTAATCTTCCTGTACTGATTTAGCATGGGAAGTATTAGTTGTACTGCAGTTTGTGTTGAAGGCTATATTGAATTGAATGGGCAATAAGGAAATGTGGTCCTAGTGGAGAGAGCAGCCTGTCAGTGCACTCAGTCTCCAAGGTCTTGCACAGCAGAGTACTTAATAGGCAAGTTGTAGTAATAAGTTCATTGTCTGAACTGTGGTTGATAATGTAGAAAGAAGAATTGGTCCAAATCTTTCCCAGAAGAGTCAGAAAACATAAGCAGTTAATAAAATAAGAAGGAGGAGAATAGATTGGGTAAATTACTGTCTGAGAAGATGGTGTTGGGATCAGGTTTTTTGGGTCCTATGATCTTGGGCAGGCCTTTGAGAGAGCAGGTGTGTGGGCTTCAGACAGAATGCAACTGAGAAAATGGGACAAAAGTGTTCTGGGGAGCAATCTGTCTGGATTGATTACCAGAGCTTTAAACTAGATTTGATGGGGGAAGGGGATGGAGTTCCTTGTGACAGAGAGGGGACTGGTAATGCTGCCTTTTTAGTAAACTCTGGAGAAATGCCTCTCAATTGTCTAATTGGATCTTGTAATTACTCTTCAAAGAAGATAACATTATCAATAGTCTGGCTTAAACCTTCTTGCATCCCTCTAGAGATACCTGCACCCTCTGCTTTCCTAAAGTGCCTGTATACCAATGCACGATATGGGAAATAAACAGGAAGAACTAGAGATCTGTGTGTGATCAGAGTCATGACCTCATTGTGATCACGAAGACACGGTAGGACAGCTCACATGACTGGAATGCTGTCATGGATGCCTATGTCCTCTTTTGGAAAGGAAGGCTGATGAGGCAGCGTGGTGGAGTTGCTCTTTATGTGAGAGAGCAACTAGAATATATTGAGCTGCACTTCAGGGGGAAGCAAATGGATGAAACCAGGCTCTTCTTGATGGTGTGTTGCAATAGGAAAAGGAGTAATGGCCTTAAGCTTGAACATAGGAAGTTCTGTAATAACACATGGAAGAACTTCTTTACAGTAAGGGTGATGGAGCACTGCAACAGGCTGCCCAGAGAGGTTGTGCGGTCTCCTCCTATGGAGATATTCAAGACCCATCTGGACTCCTATTTATGTGTCCTATAGTAGGGTGCCTGCTTTCGCATAGAGGTTGGACTTGATCTCTTGAGGTCCCTTCCAACCCCTGTGATTCTGTGATTCTTTGAAAATTAAAAAATGAGGCCTAGCTGTGTGAAAATGTCAGCGTATCTATTCTGCAACATGAAAGCTCTTTAGGAACTCCATAGAGTTGAATTCTATGACAGATCTTTGTAGAACCTCTCCTCCAAGCAGGAGATGGCAGCATAACAAAATCACAGGGAGATGCAACTCCTTGATCTTAGACCATTTGGGAAAAACACAGGGTAAAGCCAATGAGCAAAGAGTCCATTGCAGAAGTTGAATCCCAAGGCAAGTTTGCAGAGAAGGATTTGTGGTAGTAGAAAGCTAATTAAAATTTGACAACAGCCAAGGCTTTACTGAAGCTTACTTTAAACTAGAACTAAAGATGTGAGATGTGATGAAGAACATGTTAACCCAGACAGCGGGCTGGATCATGTAAGTACTGAAGAGATTTGCAGTGCTGCTCCGTTAAGAATAGCACTTTACCTGCAAGCCCTGTACATACCCAAAACCGAGAATTACTGATACTGTGCTCTTTACTGCTTACTGGTGGTGAGTGTGGCGACTTCATGCTGCATATGCCACTAGCTGTTTCTTCCTTAATCAATGCTTTAAGCTGCCAGACCTACTGAAAAGTACCTGAGTGTACTGGTGGGTGGGAAGCTGGACACGAGCCAGCAATGTGCCCTCACAGCCCAGAAAGCCAACCATATCCTGGGTTGCATCAAAAGGAGTGTGACCAGCAGGGCGAGGGAGGTGATCTTGCCCCTCTACTCTGCACTGATGAGGCCTCACCTGGAGTACCACATCCAGACGTGGAATCTTCAGTACAGGAAAGATATGGACCTGTTGGAACACATCCAGAGAAGGGCCACAGAAATGACAAAAGGGGTGGAACACCTCTCCTACAAGGACTGGCTGAAAGAACTGGGGCTCTTCAGCCTGGAGAAGTTTCCAGGGAGACCTGACAGCAGCCTTTCAGTATCTAAAGGGGAACTACATGAAAGAAGGGGAGAGACTCTTCAGCAGGGTCTGTGCTAACAAAACAAGGGGAAGTAGTTTCAAGCGTAAAGAGGGTAGATTTAGGTTAGATATAAGGAAAAAGTCTTTTACATTGAGGGTGGTAAGGCACTGGAACTGGTTGTCCAGAGAAGCATTGGGTGCCCTGTCCCTGGAGACTTTCAAGGTGAGGCTGGATCAGGCCCCAGGCTGCCCGCTCTAGCTGTGGATGTCCCTGTTCATTGCAGGGGAGTTGGACTAGATAACCTTCAGAGGTCCCTTCCAACTCCAAGAATTCTACAACTCTATGAAATCTCAGATAGCAATTGTGTCTGTAGAGAAAAGATGATTTCCTGTTTCCATCTAATCTGAAGACTCCTATGTTGTTGCACTTCCGCATGTATTATAAAGGATTTTCACCTTCCCAAAAAGGAAGTTTTATGAAAAAAGTGACATTAATATCCTCACTTATTAGAGTGCTCTCATTCAGCTGATACTATGGTCTTACATGTTCCAACCCTTGGGGTGGGCTTTTGCAGACTGAACACTGTTTATTTTGAAACAGCTGTTTATGTCTGTGTTTGAGGAAGTAACTGTGGCTTGATTTTTCTGCACTGTTTTTAATAGCTATTAGCACTTATTTTGATTAGTGTGTTAATTTTGAATCGTGTGTATACAGGCACTTTAGCGAAGAATTTTGAACTTTCTCCTAGGGCTTTGCTCCTAGGCCGGTTTTTAATTTCTGCACACAGCATTACCCAACTGTAGAGCTAGACATCAGGAAAACATTAATTGCTAGGTCAGCTATCGTGTGACTGCAGAAAAATTGTTTATCCCTGTTTCCTTATGTCTCCAAGATAAATAATATCCCTCTGCCTTTGGAAATATGTTTTGAAATCTTTAAGTGGCAGAACACTGTACTAGTTCCTACCTACTATGTGAGTATAAGAGAATATAATGTGGTGCATTTTTGTATTGCCAGTAGTTACAACTTAACGAAAATAAAATCATATTTAGCAAGGCTGGAAAATTTCACTATCAGTATTTCTTTTTAATGCAACTTCCCTGAACAGGAAGGGGAAAAAAGTCACTCTGAACTGCATACTTCATTAAATACAAATGAAAGGCTATTCCCATTCTTTTTCATAGAGCTTTTCATGAGTAATCATTAACGTCTCATCTTAATAACTTTTCTTCACTTTACAGTAATGTCATGTTTAGTAGGGAGTCATTCTTTGGATCGAGCCTCACAAGAAAACTTAGGTATATACATTCAAGTAACAATTGAGCCTTACTCTTCATATTTCTTGCATGCCATTCTCTGCCTGCAATTTCTGTTTTGACAGCAGTAGTTCATCTAACCATGAAAAATAAGGGAAATAAGAAAGAAACATTACTTAAGTATAAAAATAAACTTGCATGACCTTGCAGATAGTTCATTGTTCTGCTGTTCTGAAAACAAGGGATCTAGTCATAGCTCTGCCAATGATCTGCTTAGAAACAAGCGCTTTTCACTGTTTTCATAGAATGAGAATGATACTAACCTACTCTGCTAAGCATCTAGAAGTCTATGGGTGAAAAATATTCTGTAAGAGCTGAAAATCATTCCTTGTGCAGCCCCAACCATGTCAGTACAAATGCATGCAAGTAACTTTGCATTTAAGTTCAGCAGATCAACATCCCTGCATGTGTATTTACAGGTTCCGGTTCAGGAAATGGAAAAAAAGTGATGATTTTGATCATCTGAATGAAGTTAGTGAGATGTTTAAACATCTTGCTGAACTGTGACTTAAGACTTGGGGCAAACACTTTATCTTCCTGCAATGAAACATAGAAATAATTAGTAGCAATCCAAAATTCTGAAAGACGCATCATTGGAAATACTAAGATTTTGACTACATTGTTAAATACTTTATTTTATCCTGCACAAACATCTTCCTATCATTCAACTTTATCTTGTTCTTCTCATTTCTACTTCATTTCACAAACATCAGTACACAATTCAGCTTTCCTAGCCTAAGCCCTTCATCTTTTGGAGAGCTGCTAGCGAAGCACTCCATTTTTCATTGGACAGTTGGCCCATGCAAAATATTTGATTTGCAGTACTGTTCACTGCAGAGTAAAGAGTGGGTCAACATCCGTGTGATTTCTATTTACATTTCTGGCTGCATCCTTTGGTGAAAAATATCCATCCTGTTTTCACAAGGAATTGAACTTGGATTATTCTCCCCATGGATTGGGGTGACATTGCTTATTTTTGCCCATTTCTAATCACTTTAGAGAAGAATGAGGAAAGGGACTGAGCAAAAGCCTGTTAGTGTGAACAGGGACTCTTTCTCTTTCTGAAGAGCGTCAAAGATGAGTCTAAGGAAGAACTCATGGTCATATTTCTCACCAGACAATTTGGATGGTAAGTGAGTTTGAGTTTAAAGTTAGGTCTACACTTAAATACCAATAAGGACATAAACCACCAAAGGATGAGGAAATATGTTGGCTAAAATGGGACATTTTTTCCCTCCCAAATCAGAATCTTGCAAATTTAGACCTTGAAATTCTAGGCACCAGGTGGCTTTTTAAAAGAAAATATTAGTTATCAAGAAGTTATGGTCAACTATTTTGAAGTTGATCACTTTTGTGTGTTATTCTCTATACAAACGTTATTTGTTTTTCTTGGAAGGATAAGCTGATTGGCTAAATTTTGTAAGTACTTTGGAACAGAAAAGTGTTATTTGTTTTATACTGGGAAAACATGTGGACTCTTAGAGATCAGTTGAAAATATTCACTGAGGGCTAGATTTTCAGCAGGGCTCATTGCTGTCTTCATATTAGTTGTATGCTAATTTCCACTGGGAAAAGCGCAAAGGAGAATATTTCTGAAAATCTCATTTAGAATGTTTGATTTCTCAAAGCTCAGTTCACCTGTACAGTGATAGTACAGCTGATAATGTAGTAAAATACTGGAGTAAGCCTGACTTCCTTTTGCTTCCAGTTACTTGAGACTAGCCTAATTTAATGATCAGCTATCCTAGTGATTACATAAACTGCAAAAATATGGAAAGATTTCCTGATTATTATTACTCTGTGTGAGGTGAAAAGGGTAAATATATGGAGTAGGGCTGTGTTTTATTCATTTTTAGTATTAATTCATTGTTTTTCTTCTCATACACGTACCATTTGCTTATGAAAATCCAATGTTAGGCAAAACACAGAGAGGAGAGTATCTGGCTTGCATGATGGGATGTAACTGCGTTATTTCCATGCATGACTGTTTATGAATCAGTATTTCTAGTTCAGTGGTTCCCACTCTTTATTCTTAGCAAGGGTAGATCATCTGCTGCAGAAGCCAGCCATCTCTTGTATATCCCACAAGCAAATTCTTCTCCCAGATGTTCCAAAATAATTCCCTCTGCTCAACGGGAGCAAGAATCTGAGAGATGAATTGTCCTTTAGCTGTGAAGATAGTTTGCAATGCATCTGTCTTCCTCCCTTTGTAGTGGTCTGTATTTACCCTAGCGTAAAGGAGTTCTCATCCTAGGACTCCACTTTGAAGATAAAGTTTGAGAAAAACTTTTATCCCATCACAAGGGAGAGGATGCAATGCCATGCGAGACAAGAAATGGCAATGTATCTAGCTAGTCAGAAAAAAATAGTCTGCACTTTCATCAGTATTTTTGCGATGTGTTACTCCCTGTGATTTCTGGAATTGTATTGGAAATCAGAAATCCTGTTTTCCTGTGGGAAAGCCAAATGATGTGAAACCACTGTCCCAAGAGAGGAAAAGCAGCTAATATCAATAGATGGATTCTGAAAGACAAGCAGCAGTACATGAACTTGTAGGTGGGAACCACTGTCCTAGCCACTCTCATAAAGGATGATGTGATTTGCGCATGCTTCATACTCTGAGACTGAGCCATGCGCATGCTGTTTTAATGATGGGGATTGTGTCATGAGAACAAATGTTTCCTAAGTGTTTTTAAAAATCACTATGTAAGCAAAAACCCCAGCAGACCCAGATTTCATCCCCTGGAAATGAGAATACAATCCACCTTTTCCATGATGACAGATAGCCATTTTTCTGGAAATGTTTGGTTGTTTTTTTTGTTTTTTGGGTTTTTTTTATACAACATATTCTATTTTTCATGTGAAGCTGAAGATTGATTTTCTGAGTATTCTACTGCTCTGGCTGCCTACATATGAGCACAGTTGTCTATATTTATTGTGTATAAATCCTGTTATAAGTGAATGTTACTTTAAGGGTTAATAATCAGCATTAAATTAATGAGAAAGGCTTCGGGTCACATAACTTCAGCTTAGGCTAGAGATCTGCATTTTAAATTAATTCTCACCTAGATCTCCCTGTAATCAATAATGACAGACAGGTTTCTCCAGCTGGAAAGTCATTCCAAAGTGAAACAGTTCTCTTGGCAGGTTGCTAACTTCCCACAGAGCATAAGAAGGAGCCTAAAGATCAATCTTAGGCAAGATTTTAAAGAGTTTAAAACAGATTGGTTGAATTCTAAACCTAAGATGCCCAAGCAAGTCGTGAGACAATGATATGTACATGAACTGGCACTTATCAATGGGAAAATTTACTCTGGAAAGGCAATTTGGGAATGGTTTATATTTCTATTAGCTACATTAAAAAAAAAAAAAAAAAAGAAAGAGGGTAACTATATATGCAGTGAATATCATAGCAAGTAAGTAGCCTTTTGTGCTGAATGCAGAGGACTATTTTGATCTACGAGCAGGTTACGAAATCTTGATCACTGTTATTCTGAGGTAGGTCCACAAAAGAAATTTCTGTCCCTGAACTGAAAAAAAAATTTTAAAAAATCACCACCACAGAAAGAATATTTTGGATTCTTTGCATTGTCCACTGACCTTCTGCCTGCAGGTTTGGTCTATGTGAACCCTTCAATGCAATTTGTACCTCCTTATCTTCTGGTAGAAAAGAGAGTTGATATAGGAATTTCAAGGGGAAAACTTTGAGGCATCTGGATATGTGTTTTGAAGTACTGAGCAACTTTATGGAGGGAGATTCAGAGGCCATACAAAATAACAGCTACCTTTCTCCAATATAATATTTTAACTGCTTTTCATAAACAATAGAAATCCTCTGTCTCACCTGTTATTTTCCTTCAGTTTTCAAGTTCTTTTCTGTAAGCATATTCTTCCATTTAGAACTTCTCTGTAGTGCTACTAAAACAAATCTTGTAAGGTTTGATAGATTGCTCCAAGGCAATGTGTTGCATGTGGACACATCTTGCCTTTGACAAAGTTACTTCATCATCTGAAATTGTCTGAGTTTCACTCCTAGATTTCATCCCTTTGGAGCTTCCTTCTTATCCTTGAATGTTTTTCCAGAAACCCTTTAAACTGATATGTTCAATCTTGAAATCCTAAGAACAGATGGGCTAAAGTCTCCTCCCTCATTTGAGATGTATTTATCACTGGTTATCTGTTAATCTTCTCAGAAAGAAATGCTAATCTCCATAACAAGCCTATTTTATATACAGTTGTTTCAAACTTAGAGGAAAATGTTTAGTTTTAACAGTAAACAGACCTTTTCTGATTTAGTTTATTCCTCTTTGTAGCTTATTTCACAGTTTCCTTCAGTTTACAAAGATCAACACCTCTCCAAGCACGCTTAATTTCTCTTTCTTTCTTCACTGTGAAAACTTCATTCCTTCTAATTTTCATGCCCATGAATTTATATTTCCTGGCTGACTCTTCGCTATCATTCAGCTAGTTTTTAGTACCTTCCTTTGCATTAAAATATTTTTCAGTGTTTCTCCTACTTTAACCCCTCAAACCTTACACAAATCATTCAGTCGGCTTTTATTGTCGTGCCCTTTCAAGACTTGCTCAAGTTAGCTGTCTTCCTCTCCTGTATATGTTCTTTCTATATACAGTATGAGTGCTTGAATAATGCAAAGTTCACAGGGATGCTTTGGAATAAAGACATAGAATCATAGAATCATAGAATTGCTCAGGTTGGAAAAGTCCCACCACTACCTAACCATACTACCCTAACTAACAACCCTCCACTAAATCATGTCTTGCTAAGCACCGCTGCTCTCAGATGTGGCCTCTGAGAAAACAGATAAGTGACAGTAATGCAGAAAAGAGACCACAGATTTCTCTATCTTAATAGAAAGCAAATCGCTTGTTCAGATCCTGTACACACCATTAGTTTATCCTTTGGAGCACTGTGTCAGATCAGTCAGATCCAGAGTCCAGCCCAGATGGAAACACTATGGAATTAATTTTTAAAATAATTCCTAAGGCTGAACATGAAACTACCCTAATTTTGTGCTGATTTGCTGTAGATGTCAACAAGTAGTATTATTTTTCCACAAACAGAAAAGTATTCCTTGATTTTTTTGCTGTGCATATTTGTCTGTACTTTGTACATCTTCCTCCAAAGCTATTAATTCCTCAGGAAACTACATGAGGGCAAAATCTGGGTAATTAATGCCATTCACCAAGACCATTCTAATTCTTCTCTCAGATCTGTGCTTTTATTTCCTCAAATCATTGACTTCAGGCCTGGCACTGCTGATACTTCAGGACTAGCTGTGTGTCTCCATACTCACGCAAGTCCTTCTTAGTTTTGCCACTTCCATACTTGCACATGTCTATACACTTAATATGCACATCTGAATAGGCAGCAGAAATTGCATTCACAAGTATTGCACTATTGTCAACAATAAAATTCAGAAAGTCTGAGGAGACTTTCTACACAAATGTTTGCACTTCAGTCTTTTGAGACAGGGATATTTCACAGAATCACAGAATTGCAGGAGTTAGAAGGGATCTCTGGAGATCATCTAGTCCAGCTCTCCCTTCTAGGTCAAAGGAATTATTAATATGAATCTGATAGTAAAGATGACGGCTCCAGTAATTCATATTGGGGAAAAAAAAATCACAAAAAAAAACCACAAAAGAACACAAAACAAAACAAACAAACAAACAAAAAACCTACCTGCAACAACTGTAACCTGCAATGCTCAAATAAATTAGAAACTTTGTATGCTGTAAGTTGCAGTATTCCTACTAGAGTCAGCGCTCCTATGAAAGCTGCTGTTTCTTTAAAACTTTTGAATTGCTATTTTAAAAAGATTATTCCAAAAACTTCTGCTTAGATGGGATGCTGCCACAGGCAGAGCTCTGAGGTGGGAAAAGCTTCTTCTGTCAAAGAGGTGTATTGTTGATACCAGAGATCCACAGCTTCCAAAGACATTGCTAGAACACACAAAAAATCCATCTGACCAAGATGATAACTCCTTAAACAGAATAAATAGTACTGTGAGGCTCTTTACTCACAATATCTGCACACTAACTAGGTTTGACCACTATGTCCTTCCAGGGTAGACCTTCTCTATCCTTGCTCTTCCACACCAGCATATTCAGTGGCTTCGGCTGAACAGTGTGCACAAACACCTCTCTGAATACCAATAAAATCTCTTTATCCCGGCCATCAGTTTTTCCTTCAGCTTTTCTCCCCCCTGTGGCTCTCAGAAACCTGTCAGCTGCTGTGTTTTTTTCTCTACCCCACTGAACCCTCTTGCCCTACTCTCTCATACAGATTTGCCGCTTGGTCACATGCACCCCATTCACTTCTTCCCAGAGCTGTCCCCCATTGCACTGTTCAGGATTGGATTAAGGGGCAGGCTTTCTTCTCATGATTTAGTACCACATTTACATTTTTTGTCAAATGTTCAAAACAATATATTTTTAGCAGTAAAACAAACAAGAAAATCAAACGTTTATACCATCTATTGCCTACAGATTGTTCAGAGCATATTTAAGCTGGTAAACTAACTAGCAAATTCTTTTGTTCTGCTGTCTTCAGTGATGTTACTAATTACTTTTAAGACTGTTAGGGTCTTTAGGCTGTGAGAAGGGTTACTGATGCCAGCAAGATAGCAGGTAGATACAATTCTAGCTATACATCGTCACTGAAGTGACAATGTCTGGTACATTATTCTAAAAGAGGACAGTGCAAGGAATCATCAGAGCAACAAAATAAGTCATTTTACTATAATTTGAATAGAACACTTAAATTTCTAGAATAATAAGAAATTAAATGGAGAGAACTGGGCAGCCTGCCCTACTAGGTAGCAAGTAATTGCTTGGCAATGCCTTTCCAGTGTCTTGCTGACAATTTATTTGGTTCACAGCACATTTGACCTTTCTTCTCCTCTTGACTATGCACATGACTTATTCATTTAATAGTCTGCCGTAGATGCAGTAGGTCAAGAAAGCACTGATGAGGGAAGGCCAAGCACCCTTGCCTTTAGATAACATAACTGCCTGAGTAATAATGTTTTTTTCTTAATAAAATATCTAATGCTTCAGACATGGTACTGGAGCTGAAGCATTGTGATGCATTACATAAAGAGGATAGTAAGACCCTCTGGTAACATTTTCAACATTGATACAACAAAAAAATACTCATAAAAACCAGTTAATTATATGTGGAGCTTTGCTGTTGCTTGCAAAGACATTGATGTATTATGGTAGCCCCAGCAGTGTCCTTGTGTATAAAACATTTATTTATCCTCTTCTATATTTAAAGCATCATGAAAACAAGTTTAAAGTGTACAAAGGAGGAAAATGATTACTTTTGCTTATTTTGTAGCCAAAAGCTGGGTCTCTTGGATCGGGTTCGTGGTACCAATACTAAAGGAAAGCTATTTACCCCTCTGAATGTAGATGCCATTGAAGAAAGTCCTTCAAAAGAGCCTAAGAATGTTGTCTTGAATAATAAGGAGCGTTTTCGCACTGCATTCCGAATGAAAGCTTACGCTTTTTGGCAGAGCTCAGAAGGTAGCCCATCTGTGTTGATTTCTTTCTATCCATCCCCTTTTCTCCCCATTTTACTTTCTTCCTCTGCATCTTCTGTTCAAGGTTTGCAACTTTCTGGAACAAGCATTGTCATCTCCTGGTTTTATGTGGCACATGTGGGAAGCATCAGGAAACAAATGCTGGTGTCCAGGCAACACAGTGCTTGAAATAAGGCAATGGCCCTCCAAAAAACAGCAGCTGATATTGGATTTGGCCAGTGATGTAATCACTGAACTTGAACTGGGACAATAGGGCACAATGAGCAGTTAATCTGTATCCCCCAAAAAGCACTTGCTATCATGGCTCTGCTTATTAGCAGGGATTATATGCTAAGGTAGCTCCCAGCTGGACTGCATCCAGACCTGTGACCAGGTATCCCATATATATCTACTCATTGCAAACCCTTTAAACCTTGTTTTATAGCGTGAACTGCTGTTTCCCTCCCACTCTCCCTAGGAAAGCTGCCCCCTAGCATTTCCATTTATGGGTGTCTGTGCAACAAGACAGGATGTTTTTCCTCAGCTTCCCTCAACACATTTTTCTGCTGTTGTCTGTTGTGTTGAAATGTTTTCTCAATGGCAGTTTCTCCTTTATTGTGCCAGCTGGCCTCAGCACATACATCCATAGTACCACGGATATAGTTTGGGTGTCCTCTCTGGGGACTTGATTATCCTTCCCCTGAAATTACATGAGCTCAGAGATGTGGAAATGGGAATATTTGGCCTGTATCTTCTATAGAAGTTCTATCCAGTACTAAGCAGGATTATGAAATCTCTTTCAAGAGCTGACTAGAGTAAGAGAAGCCTGCAAAAGATGTTCTTTTACTAAATTACACTTGTGTCGTCAGATGCTCACACATCTTTTTTTGACCTACCTTGCAGATGCAGGAACGGGGGAACCTGGGGGAGAA
The DNA here is from genome assembly GCA_016647715.1 of Pavo muticus. Taxonomy (NCBI): domain Eukaryota; kingdom Metazoa; phylum Chordata; class Aves; order Galliformes; family Phasianidae; genus Pavo; species Pavo muticus. The sequence continues at coordinate 3,143,836 of JACDJE010000066.1, read as the reverse complement.
GAGAGAGGCGACAGTAGTGACTTCCTTATGGAAGATATGATTCCCACATTCAAGACAGCCATCAGAGCTGTCAGGTAAATGTCTTTAACCTCTCCACAGTTTTTGAGTGTTTGTGCTTCAGGAAATCTCTTGTTGCTGTTCTTGTTTTTATGAATGCAATAGACTGAACAACTGTAGATAACTGAAAAACATCAGGCAAATCCTCTTCAAAGTCCTCTTTTAAAATATGCAGAAAGGAAAATGTTTTTCAGTAACATTTATCGGGCCATTTTTTTCAAGACCATCCACAAACATACTTATTATAAAACAAGATATTATACACCTTATCATTAAAATATACTATAATTATAGTATCCTGCTCAACTTACTGTAACATTCGTGTAAAGCTGAAGTTTTAGTTTAGCAACAAATCCTCAACTGACATAAATATTCTTTATTTATATTTGTATGAGTCTGCAGTATATTTTTTTGTCTGTCATGGTTGAATAGATGCTGAGATCTCCATTTGATCAGTCCTCAGCCCATGGCTTGTGTCATTTCTAGTTCTACATTACATGAAATATTCCCTGAGGCTAAAAATTCCTAGTAAGGATTGATAATGTGCTTAGCATGGCAAACACACGAAATTAGTTAACTGGTACTCTACTACCTCTACACTCAGATTTTTTTTACTCTTTCCCCATAATTTTCTCAAGGAAAATATTCTGCTTTCATTGCATTTCATTTTTATTTTTATTTTTATTTTTATTTTTTTTTCCGGTAGTTGTTAAATCTTGGACCGGGCAGTCACTACATCTAGTTGAAAAATGTCTGGAGTGCCCCAAATGCTATGTTCTTTACAAAGATTCAAAGAAGATGATTGTATACTCTGAATCTAGAAGGGCTCTTAAATCAATTTCAGGTGTATGGGATGGATGTCCCATTGTTACTGATTATGATTGTATGTATTCCCAGTTCATGCCAAAGCTCTCAGCCAATCCACCATCCTCCCATTACAGTGTGGTTTCCACATAGAATAACTTCCAGTCAATTACTAAGTGATGCAAGATCTTACTTCACATTTTCAGTTGATGGTATCACAGAGTAAGACCTGCATTACAGTATCTTAATTAATGACTTCAGAAAAGCTTTTTTTTTTTCACTTATGGATGCTATATCATACTAAGAACTTGTGTTGGTAGATGATAGCTGAAGACCTATATAGGATTCATCTTTTTCACCTCCACAATGAACTTAATTTTTAATAACCAGGCAATGGCTGAGAAAGGAAAATAGTATACAGATAGTATTTCCTTCACAAAATGCAATTGTCTGTAAGTCCAGTTTGCCCTCATCAGAACTTCCATAACCATTTAGTGCTCTGAATTCAATACTTTATTTTCTTCTGTATGATATGATGTCTGTTTTCATTTTATCATTTTTATCAATAACCCAAAACTGATTTATCTGATTAATATATACAAATAAAATAAAAATTAATACTGCTTCCATCCTGCTGGAAGTTTCTCCATCCTTGCTCCCTCTATAATTTCCCCCTTTTTTTCCTCCTGATACCTGCTTGGTTTCAAATGCAGGCTTTACATCTGCCCTATTTTGTACACTTCCGTAAGGCATGTCATTATTATTTTTGCAAGACTTCCTCTCCCATATCCTGTGTAAATCTAATTGATTTCATGTAATTTCCCTTTAAACTCAATCATAAGCCAAGATTTTTTTCCTCCTTTTTTTTTTTCCCCTTATACAGTTTATCCAGACCTTGAAGGCTAATAGAAGGTAATTCATTCAGACAAGACCTCTTAATGGGTTTCCAGAGTCATAGTCAAGATTTTAAACTGAAGTCAGTAACAGTGTGTTTCCTATTTTAAATACAGTTTGGGTGTTATCATACATATTTTGGCTACAATAATCAAGTTTCAAGTTTTGAAATCTCAAACATTGAAAGAGTTTAAAGCAACAGAGTTAAATAGTTAGATTTCAAGCCTAAGACAGATTAAGAAGTTAAATGATATTTCATTCTTATGTTTATTATCTATTTGTTTAATCTTCCAAGATACAAGTGTGAACAGATGAATAAACAGGAAAGTATTTAAGAAAAGGATGTAAAGCAGTTTTCAAGCTTTCTTGCTAGCATGGATCCATATTATATCTACGATTATGTTATTACTAGGATATATAATACTACTAATAATAATAGTAATGAGAATAATAATGATGCCACATAATAATAATGATGCCACAGCTATAAAAATAATGTTACACTGAAAATTTTTCAAGGACACTTCAGGTATTTCTAACACTTTCTCCTTCTATCTACAAATTCAGTTGCTGACTATGGAACTTTCACATTCCTAATAAATTAGTATTTCCTCTCCAAAACTTTCCCAGGTGCAAAATCTAAACCAAGCTGAAAATGATTCAGCATTGTATATACTGTAAACTAGTTTCAAATTAAGTTGAACCATGCCTTCAGTTTCAAAATCTCCTGTTGTGATTTTTGATATGAGTTCCCCATCTGAATGTAATGCTTTGAACCATTTCTAGTTATGAAGATAATACTGAAAAAGACACGTTGTGTATATAACTATTTTAAGGAAAATCTATTCTATTAGTTATGAAAAGCCAACTATTATGTGTTTTAAAACATGGTATGGCATTAGGGATTCTAGGGATACTCTGCTTCTGTTTTATTGTCTTGTATTTAAATAATATGTTCAATGTCCAAACATCCAGAGTCTTATATTCAGTGAAGATGCAAATAATCATTTTAGAGTTTATACAGGAGCTTAGTAATGTTTTCTTCTATTCCACAGAATACTACAGTTTCGTCTCTATAAAAAAAAATTCAAGGAGACTTTGAGGCCTTATGATGTAAAGGATGTGATAGAGCAATACTCAGCAGGGCATCTTGATATGCTTTCCAGAATAAAGTATCTTCAGGCAAGGTAAGAAACTTCCGAGAAGTGGGGAAAATGTGTAGTTTCACATTTCCAGAACTGTGCTGGAAAAAGTGTAGTTGGTTTGTATGTGTACAAGGCCACCCAGAAGCTGTCTCTGCACAGCGTAGCTGATCTATCAGAAAGCCTCTTCCCCAAAAAGTAGAGGTGAGTGAGCAGCTAGCTGGGGTGGCTGCAGCAGAAGAGAGCACTGGCTCATATGTAGAACACAGTAATAAAAAATTTTCTTGACTATTGGCTCATGTGATTATAGTGAAATTTTCCCCTTCTCCCATTTTTGCAGATGATCAATAGAAGCTATAGTTGCACTACATAGAGCTCTCCTTTGGGCTGGTTTATCTGTTGAACTGTGCATAGTGAAACATCTAATACAAGTGCAAAAACACATTAGCACAAAAGGTTTTAAATCTCTTCAAGTGTAAATTGAGGTAAATGAAAATATTTTTTGAGTTCAGAAAGTTGAGGAGAGCTCATGATGTCAGAAATCCGTGTCTGCAGCGTGATCTACACACCCTGTGCTGGAAGTCATTCCTCTAACTTAGACTGAGCTGTTGCATGATTTTCAGCAGCGGGGGATCTCTCTCAGATGCTTAACTGCTGGTATTTGCAGAGGTGCTGATGTGATTATGCTTGCCTCACATTGTATTTATGGCAGAGCTCTGTGGGCTGAAGACTCATCACCGGTTAGCCCAGGCAAGAATCACAGCACAGCCTCAGCTCTGTGGTGTTCAGCTCAGCAGAGTAAAGAGACACCAGTTGTGGAGGTCAAGTCATGTGAGATTCCTCTCATAGTTAATGGAGAGCTAGTCAATGTAAATAACTGTGTTTGTGACACAGCTCATTCCTCCTTAAACCAGATTTGGTCAGATGAATATTCCTTACTCTCTCCAAAACTTTCACCTCTGAATTGACTAAATCTCCATTCACTATTTCCAGACAAAACTGGGTGAGTACAGCTCATTGTGTCTAAGAATAATTAGATGCCAAAGGAGTTTGATGGGGCACTGACTGATAGTCCAGCAGTACTTGAGTGCCTAGGAAATACTTAGTTTGCTTTTTCAAGTTTTGTCTCGACTTTTTTAAGCTCTATTTTCAAAACTCCTTTTTGAGTCTTTGCTACTGTGTGCTGCAGAGATGCATAGTAGTTTCTATCATGTTCTAACATGCTATGTTAGCATTTAGAGGTGGTCTTATGCAGTTGCACTTTTCTTTTTTTTTTTCAGAGTAGATATGATTTTTACACCTGGACCTCCATCTACTCCCAAGCATAAGAAATCCCAAAAGGGAGGAGCTTTTTCTTACCCTTCACAACAGTCTCCCAGGTGAAATTATTCTTAGTATTTTGCACAGACCAAAACAAGAATATAATGCTCACTCATACTAAAAAGCATGCACTTCATTCATACATCTAGAATAATGTTATATTAATGATACTAAGATATGTTGCTACAAGATACTTAAGCGTGAATGTTGTACCAGAACAAGACTAGCTTCCCTTAGAACAATGTATAATGAAAATCTAATCTTATTGGCTTCTTAATTGTCTGGCTCAGCTTCTCTGTATTTTGTAAATGTGATTTTATATGAAATATGAACATACAATTGCTGAACTACTGAATTTTTAGCATTCATCGAGTGAGACCAGTTAAAAACGTTAAAAAAATTGCCAATAGTTTTAAGGTAAGCCAATTATCATCTTGAAGTGAAAAAACGTTTTATTACAATCCCCACCAAAAGGCAAGCACAGAATTTCAACAATTCTGCTTTTAAATCAATGATTAGAAGGAGTTACTGAAAATGAATTGCAAGAACAGGTTTCTGGGTGTGAAAGTTACACCATATTATTGTATTGCAGCGATCCTGGTAGCAATAATTCTATAACAAATGACAATTTTTTCTGTTATTTGCATCTATCAATCTGTCACTAAACACCCATGAAGAACCACACAAAACTATCAACAATCTGTCCCCAAAGCTGTCACAGTTTCTCAGGACAAAAGTAATCTTACAGAAAATAAATTAACTTGGCTTTATCTGGTTTACCCCACACAGTAAAAAAGCTGAAAATATGTAAATACAAAGACAGAGCCCTACATATATGGAAGAGGCAATGATCATTTGGGAAACAAAGCAGATTGCAAAATTTGCATGAGCCCTGTCCTTGGTAACCCAACCTTTAAACACAATAATTGGAAAGAATTTGATTTCAAAATAGTGCTGTATTACATCTGTAGCCCTGTTATCCACTACCTCAACATTTCTCACAAATCTAGAATTATTCCACCAAGTCTGAAACTTATTTCATTTCCATTTTGAGCTTTTTTGGTTTGCATTTGTTTTGCTTTGATCTCTATCTTGATATTGAAAACAATATATAATTTTAATCTCAAGATCAGGAGTTCATTCTTTAGAAATTCTTTGAAATTGTATACAGTGATCTCTTTATCTTGTTTGTCCAATCTTTTCTTAAGTGGGGCTCCAAGAAGGTATATTAATATACCACCAAGATGACATTTAAGTTTTCTTATATAAAATACTCACTGTGATGCAAAGAAAAATAGAATGCTAACAGAGATATTAATTCTTTATAGAAATGATCCATACGTAGCCAAAGCATCTGCAGTAGATACTGAAGACCAAAGTATGATGGGCAAATTTGTTAAAGTTGAACGACAGGTATGTAATTTCACAACCATGATGGATAATAAGTTGATATGAATTCTATGTGATTCTTTGTCTGACCTATGCAGATTTGTACTGTTGAAGATCAAGAGTCATACAGGTCTTGAACTAATGATCACAGAATTATGTGATTAGTTTTCTGTTAAATAATTTAATTACTTGGGAAGTATGCATTTTGAGACCTGTTGAATGAATATAATTATGTATGGTGGCAGATCATAACAATAAGGTTTAGATGGGACTTTTTCACACCTTTAAACTCCAGTCTACCCATGGTGTTTTGCCATGAGTACACCCTTCTTTTGGAGGGTTTGGCACTTAAAAGGGTTGCTTACACGGGTATTTTGAGCCCTCTTTATGCATGCTAGCCTCTTGCTTAACAACACGCTTATTTTTAAAATAACTAAGATGGAGCCAAGTGGCACTGACTCGTGTCAGTTCCTATCACGGAATGTAAACGGTCAGGCACAACATACTATCAAAGACAAAGGAAATTAGTACTGTTATGTAACCCTGATGTTGTGGAACTGTTAAGAGCTAGTAGATTTGTATGCAAAGGTAACTTCATCTGTTGCATTTTGGTAATATCTTTTTACTGTATGCTATCAAGACTTTGGTCATAATGCTGTAAACTGCCATTGAATAGTGGATTGCTAAATATGCAGCAATGCTAAAAAAAATATTTGACACAGTTCATAGTGACTGATCTTAATTTGAGGCAACTAGTGGATGAACTGGCATCCACTGCAGTCCAGCGTCCAAGGGGAAGTCATGATTATCTTATAGTTGCCTTCATGACCAATAAAGATGGCAACACAGTGGGGGGCAGTGCACCTATGGAAGCATTGACTGTTTCATTGAACAACTGACTTGAAATGATACGATAAAACTGGTATTTTTCAGGTAAATGACATGGGGAAGAAATTGGATTTTCTTGTTGATATGCATATGCATCATATGGAACAGTTGCAAATACAAGTCGCCGAGATAAGTCCGTTGAAAGAAACTGCTTCTCCTGCAAAGGAAAAGAGAGAAGAAAACAAGTATTCCGAATTAAAAACAATAATCTACAAATACACTGATCAGTGTAGTCATGAAACTCCTTACAACTTCCAGCAAGTTCCAGTCAACAAAGTCAGTCCTTATGGTTTCTCAGCACATGGTCACATGACTCATTCACAGCCTTTATCAACAGGTGGGCAAAACTCTGGCAAACTGCAAGCCACACCTTCCTCAACTTCATATGCAGAAAGGCCAACAGTTCTGCCTATATTTACATTAATGGACTCCCAGGTTAGCTACCATTCCCAAGGAGACCTGCAAAGCCCTTACTCAGATAAAGTGTCTCCAAGGCAGAGAAGGAGCTTGACAAGAGACAGCGATACCCCATTGTCCCTTCTCTCCGTCAACCATGAAGAACTTGAGCGCTCCCCAAGTGGCTTTAGTATCTCCCAAGACAGAGATGATTTCCCATTTGGCCCCAATGGGGGATCTGCGTGGATGAGAGAGAAACGCTACCTAGCAGAGGGGGAAACAGACACAGACACTGACCCTTTTACACCAAGTGGCTCCATGCCTTTGTCTTCAACAGGGGATGGGATTTCAGATTCAATATGGACCCCTTCAAATAAGCCAGTTTAAAAGTGCGTGGGGGGTAGTCTCTGGCTGACTTCTCCGTGTAATGTAAGCATACTTTGTATATCTCACTTACTCTGCACCCAAAGCTTACTAGTTCAAAACACCAATGGCTGCATAAGATGCATGTGATATTAGTGGTAGTCATTCTGCACCATTTCATACAATTTACTAATGCAGTTTTTTTCATGCTACCAAAACTAAGGAGCTTAGTTTTGAGCATGGTTTGCATGACTTTACCCTATATAAATGGTACAGCTGATTTCTTCTATGATACATATCTATCTGATATTCTTCAATACAACCAACAATGGTGGATTGGTAACAGCCAAGATATGGTCCTTGCTACACTTTGTAAACAGAGCAGCAAAGTCAAATTAGTTTCAGGAGCACTATCCTTTTGTGGAAATAAAAATTCTGAATCCGTTATCCAATCTAAGTAAATCAATCTCTATCCAATCTAGCCAAAAGCATTCTTCAATTCAAGCAGGGAAAAAGCTGTCAAAGTAAATGACCTTACTGAAATAGCTTTGTAAACTAAATGTTTTTCAAGTGATCTATTATATAACTACCTATGAAATACAATGCTAAATAGAAATTAGGGGTAGAATTAAAAATGATGAAAGCCACCTACTAAGATCAGTTTTGGATATTTAATTACTGCATAAATTCCTCAAACTACTTTGAAAATTACCACTAGTGATTATAAAATTGCTGGAAATACGATTACAATCCTATTTTGTAGAAAAACTTTTGCTACGTCTATTTGTTTCTTATGGGGCCAAGATTTCTCTCTGTTCAAAAAAAAAAAAAAAAAAAAAAAGTTGTTCATTGCAGAGAAGCTCAGGTTTCTACTCTCCGCTCTTTTACTGAGTTACGCAGTGTTAAGTTCCATAACATAAATATTTTCTTCAGTTTCCCTGTATGTTAATTTGGAGTTGTAGTTACATAAATACAGATTGTGAGGCTCAATTCACTATTATTTGTGAAGTGCTTTAAGCTTCTCAGATCTGCAGAGTAACACTCTTCTGTTCCCTGGGAGCTCCACAGTGCAGGAAGATGAGTGTCTGGCTTACAGTTTCTTTTTGAAATGGACAGCTGCAAATCCATGTATGGCAGGCGTATTTAACTTCAATGTACAAATAAATAAATACCATTATTTTGTCCTGTCCCTGAGCAACAGAGGTACAACTCCTTAGGCCTCAGCCAAACAATTTCTGTGCAAATTGGAAACTGTGTTGAGAGAGAGTGGGAAAACAATACATTCCACTGGGCACAGGGCAGAAATGAATCTGAGATCTCACCACCACAGTGGGAATGCAGTTTCTATACAGCTAGTGAAAAACAGCCTATCCAAATATCCTGTGCAGAATCTCAGTCAAAGTGTCCATGAAATAGCATCCATTTGATGTCAATTTCAATTGCTATGCACTCTTTACAGCAGGTGGATAACTAATCTGTACATTCAATGAGCACAGGGTACAAGAACCAAAGCTTGCGCCTTTTTATGATGAAATTAATTGCACCTTTAACTCAATTATCTACAATGACCAACTTTCTACTGACTTCAAAGTGAGCAGAAGGTGATTTGCTGTGATGTAAACATGTCACAGACACCCACAGTCAGTGAATGAAGTCTCACCTCCACCCCGTCATCCAAGGTGCAACTGCCGCCATAGCTCCTGTCCACCTCTTGTTAAGAATGACTTCTGCCTCTCCAGACATCTAATGGCTCTACCACCAATGAAGGCATAAGGATTTGACTAGGGAGGATGCTAGAAAGTGAATTTTCTGTCATGGCTGTACAGCTAAGCATTGTTGGCACATGCAATTAGAGGACGAGAGACCCTACAGGTATTCCCATGTATGTCTCTAACTGGGAATTGCACAGGCCTGGATAGAGTGTACCTCAGTGGAGAATACCTTGCTGGGTTTTGCCCACTTTGTCAGCAACTCTATGTTTGTTGATTCTTCAGTGTTGTTGACATCTCATGATAATCATTCCATCTGGGGAACTTCTATTCTGCTCCAGATATGTGCATTGTCTCCATCTTCATTGTTTATTTAAGAGCTACATAAAAAATTAGGTTCTTCTTACTCTAGTATTTCATCTGCTTCATCAGCTAAAATCATGATACAGCCTTCTTGGCCAGATCTTCAGGGAGAAGAAATTCTTGTAATTGCTTGTGTAAATAGATCACACCAATTACAGCCTTTGAAGACTGAGCTGAGTCCGTGAAGCTGATCTGAGGCCAATATGAGGTACAGTTTTAGTAGTTACTTATTTGACAAAGTAGCTGTTCATCTGAAAGACAGTCTCTGTCTGTTGCAGTTTCCTGGCTAAAATCAATGAGAATAAAACTAGCTGTGAAATTGTAATTCATTGTGCTTTGGCACATTGAGGAAAATTATTTGACTATCAGTGATTCTTGGAAACACCTATACTGTGCCTACTGCAGCCTTTTCAATACAGTTGTATTTATCAGTGACCCTCCTGTGATGAATGAAAAAGAATGAAAACTTATCTTAATATTGCTAGACTTCTTCCGATGTCGCTTTGCTTTTCTAGTGTATCAAGTGCTAGGCATTCCTACTGATTTCAGTGGAGATTGTTACTTTTAAAAATGTTTTATAGATCTGAGCAATCAAGAATCAAGGCAGCCCACAAGCAAGGGCAATCTGAGAATTTTTTTTTGTGAATGTCTTTGTTATGCAGTTATGCATAAATATGCTGTTACATACTTCTCTGCCCAATTCGCTTCCAGTTCTTCAGGTTTCTAATCTCTCTCATGCCAGGTCATACAAAGGTAATATTTTCTCAGTATTAAGTCTGGCTGAAAATCCGTAAATCAAGTCATTGTAAAGGTATGTTTATTTCAAGAGGGAATCCAAGCAATGGCAGATGCTTGGATCAGTCTTATCTGCATATTAAAGTGCAGCCCCAGGGAAAGCAGGATTTGGGCTATGCTACATTCTGTATGCAAAGCAGCTGAACTACCTTACTTACCTTACTAACCTTACTACCTTACTAACTACCTTACTAACTACCAGTTAGCATTTGCTGTGGGTTGTAAGCACCAGTTTGCCATATGTAGGTTAAAAACACAGGGTCAGGTGTCTGTAGTTACATCATGAAATATTTAATGACATGTTAAGTTGCCAGTTAAAGCTTTTTGGAAGGTGCTAATGGCAAGCTCAGCAATGCCCTGTGCAGCAGACATCTCTGAATTCTCTAGAAGAGATACCAGGAGAGAGCCAAGGAAGGTCTGACAAACTTATTATTTTTTACCCAGTGAATTAATTTCCATTGAAATCAGCCACTGGTCACTTCAGAAGGGTGTTCTGCTCAGCAGCTCTGTCCTCCTGCATCATCCGGATGAAAAATAGGGTGAGCACTCATTCTGCTCTCAGTGTTGGCATCATAAATGTGTCCAGATGTCACCAGCAAGGTGAAACCTGGTGATCATCTCAGATCTGGGAGCTTCATCAGATGCACTTCAGTTTGAGTCCAGGGAGTGCATCAACCAAGGCATGCCATTTGTGTGTCTGCTATAGACACTGGGCACTCCATAATATACTATCTATCTGTGATGTTGGCCCTGCCCACATTTAAAAGTTCAGGGCCTGTATTTTGAATTAGGTTTACCACAAAAAAAGGAAACATTCACAATTTCAGGTGAGAGTGGCCTCTGAGTTCATGTTGCTTTTCATATTAGGAGTGAATGTGAATGAATAATTGAGATTTATTCTATCTTTTATTAGTATGTGACATTTCAGTTTAACAGCTATTAGTTTTCTTAGACTCACATCTTTCCATCATCTCTCCATATAGTTAGCATTAAAGACTATTTACTGGAATCTGTTCTTTGCTAACTCTTATTTCCTACAAGTAATAAAGAATCCATTTCAGGCCTTGAAATGTTTTTCTTAATTAGGAAGTGTGGGATTTTCCTCTGCTCTCCTTGAAGTCACTGAGAAGCCTGCTCAAACTGATGCACTGGGTCAGCATGAGGTCCTAATCTGCCTTTATTTATGAATTTCCTTGTGAAAACACTGATTGGGGAATAGTTGTTTTTTTTTTAGCTATGTTTTTAGACTGATTTTTCTGTCACTATAAATAAAGTTTATCTGTAAGTTTTTGAAGAAGTACATATGTTTATATTGAGTACCTCTCTTTGTTGCATTATCATCAATCAATCTTCCTCCGTTTAGATTCAAACCAAGAACATTTAATTATTGCAGAAATTAATGCCTAGTCTAAGTGCACAGTTGTAGAAGTATTTTATGCTCCATTTAGGAAGTAAATACTTTCAGAAAAAGTCTAGTCAGGTAATGGTTGCTGTCTTTGGCTTTTCCCTGCACTGGATTAATTGGTTTGGCTCCTGTCAAAATATATAGGAATTAAGCACATGGAGAGATTGATCGGATCTGTCCCTAAACTGACTTTGGATATATTTGTTCTGTTCTTATCTCTAACTTTGCTGCATTGTTACGTTTCAGAGTGGAAACAGTTTTATATTTTTCTGCTTCAAATTGCGGCCCAGCAAGGCTGCAGAATAATTCACACTGAACCACACATAGTGGGGCTGCTGACTCATGGCTTTCAGGCAAGCATCACAGTCCAATCAATTTGCAGGATCAGAGCCTAAAGTGATCAGAAAATGCAGGTTAGGGAGCAAATTCAGCCCTGCTGGGGGCCCAGGCATTTCAGGAGCTGGATTTGTCCCACTCAGAACAAAACATGTAAGAAAGAGCTGGATCTTAATTCCTTGCACCCCACAGCCTCCTCCATTAAGCTTGAGGTGCTAAGAGCAAACCGAAATTTTCTGCAGTGCCTCACAAATTTGGAATGGTATCACTTTTTGAGAAACTCAACTGAATGTGGGTGTTGCCTTTCGAAGACCATTTTCAGAAGTGCAGGAGGAGAAAGGGGCCATTTTCAAGTGTCTGCAGCCGGGCACTATGAGAATTAAGACCCTGGATATCACTATTGCTTATGATTATTTAGGCTGTAAGATTTGATCCTTCCCAACTCAGCTTTTAGCAGCTTCTGTCTGAAGTGAAGTGAAGCAAAATCCTGGAAGCGGGATCCTATCTCCATCCTGAGAATATGCTGAGACTGAAGGTTACATAGCCAACTGCATTTTGTTTTCTAGTTATGGCATCTTATTATTACTAGTATTTGTGCCTTGCTCACTGAAATTTTCTCCATGCTACAAAGATGCTTTTCAGATTCTGGCTGACAAGGGAACACAACTTTTATACAAGTGGCCTTTAGTGCTCTTTATAATATTATTTATTGTAATTTTTAAACTGTATGTGTAATTTATATTCTGGCACTGTCCAATATTTGAACAACTTTAATATGTTTATTTCAATATATTATGCAAACAATACTTCTTAACTGATTTTTTATGTTTCGTCTTTAAAAACTGCACCACTTATTAATAAATAGAGATTTCAATTATGATGTGGAGTAATTTTTTTTCTTTCATTTAAAACACCCATTCAGTGAACACTGTGTCAAACGTTCAGTCAGATAAGACACTGGCATAAGACTTTCCATGCACAACTGCATGGAAAAACAAAAAATACATTTTATTTTGTTTCTACACTTAGTCCTGTTAAAATACACTGTGCAGTAGATCACATTATTTGTGACTTCTTTGGTTTAGTGGCCATGCATCTTGTATGCATTTGTTCATAGATGTGTGGGAAAATGAATACTATGGAAAATGCATTCAAATGAAAAGCATTAATGTGCTAAAACACAATGAAGTTGCACACAAAATACATAGAGAATGTAGTAATGGTACAAAGCTGTTCTCTGTACGCTGGGCAGGGAATTTAACAGCTGGGTGCAGCATTGGGTGGGCAGTTCACTCTCCTAAACTCTGTCCCTGTTCTTGTTGCTGCATTTCTGTGTGGTCTTGGCTTCACACTCATGTTACAGTTCAACGTGCAGTTGAAGATGCAAGTTTTTATTCTTGTTAGGCTCCTCTTGCAATGAATGGAGGGAAAACAGTGTTTTCCAGGGGATGGCTTAGTCCATCCTATTACAAATGATCCTGATTCTCTCTTTTAGATGTGATATCTTTCTTAGCTACAGAGTTCAAAATGACCAACTAGACAACACATACCTTTCAGATAGGTAAAAGAGGTGAGATGAATTACATCCTATCAGGTTAGTGAGAGGGCTGAAGGGTAAATGTCCTGAATGAGACAGAGCACATGAAATAACGTGAAATAACAAAGAGGCTGGGGCTGTTCAGGCTGAAGAAGAGAAGGCTCTGGGGAGACTGGATAGCAACCTTTCAGTATATAAAGGAGGCTATAAGAAAGAAGGGGACAGACATTTTAGCAGGGTTTGTTGTGATGGGAAAAGGGGAAATGGTTTCAAACTAAAAGAGGGCAGATTGAGGTTGGCCGTAAGAAAGAAGTTTTTTTTATGGTAAGAGTGGTGAAGCACTGAAACAGGTTGCCTAGAGAGGTGTAGATGTCCCTGGAGACAGTCAAGTTCAGGCTGGATGGGGCTCTGAGCAATCTGCTCTAGCTGTAGGTGTCCCCGTTCACTGCAGGGGAGTTGGATCAGATGACCTTTAAAGATCTCTTCCAACTCAAACGATTCTATGATTCTGTGAACATAACCTCTTTCCAGAAATGTGACTGGACTCATTGGGATAATTTTAAGTTTCTTCAGCTTCATGGTTTTCAACAAGCTCTGCTTAAAAATTGAAATGCAACCTAAAAATATTTCTTTAATTTTTGTGGTATGTAAAAATATATTCAGCATTTAATTCCATTTCTTATCTGACTTCTATATCCCTGTAAACTGGGTAAAACTCATAAAATCATGAAATACCACAGCATCCAATTGTTTCTGTTTTGTTTTGTTCAGCTTTTTTGGTTTGTTTGTTTTTAAAAAAGATTAAATAGGATCAGTGCCAGTCTCCTATGGACATATTCTGTCAAATTTTCTGAAGATGGACAGCAGTTTTTTTTTTTTAAATGAACCTACTAGAGGTGTTGTGAATCTCTTCAGTTATCCACAATGAAAAAGTACAGGACTAGCATTTTCTTTATTCTATGCATTTCTCTCAAGGTAAATACACAGGTATTTCAAGTGTATTCATGTCCCTTTATAGCCAGTACTGCCATGCTTTAACATTACTTAGCAATGAGGGATTCAGTTTGAACTGAATGCAGGAGAATTTTTCTGCAAAACAAAGCAGCAACAGTAATGACATTTAAATGGGTATTTCATAGGCTTAAAAGGAGCACCACTCCTCTTTTATTCACCTGAACAAATACATTGCAATAAAATTTCCCCTTGGCAGTCACCCAAATGCACAAGCTTGCCAAATCACTGGATTTTGCTTAGACCTTAGTACTGATTTTCTAAAAAATGAATTCTTAAATGGGAACAAGATATGATATCCATCTTCTGATAGAGCCCTGCTTATATCCAGGGAGCTTTCTACTTCTGCAGGCTCTGATTAGATATACATTGGAATGCGGTGATTATGTATAATTGTTCTATGGCTGGGCAGAGTGAGGCCAAGAGTCCTTAATGATTTAGAAAGAGTAAGTACTGATGAATCCAGTACAGTCCAAGTAACGGTGTTAGAAATGCTAGTTTCTCCACTTCTCCAAGTGCATCCTGCTCTGAGTGCATCCTTCCCTTTCTTGTCAGGACACTTACCAGGGAGCTTATATTTCAGCACTCTTTCCACAGACTTGAAAACGAGCTCATTAAAAAATGGCTCTTGAGTGACACTGAGCATCCTACTGGATCACAGAGAAGGGAAGGAGTCACGGCAACCAAGTCTCATGGCACTGACCAGCAAGAGAGCTAGACTGCCATTGAGGAGGTTGCCTTCCAATAAGATTTTCAGACAGGACAGCTCAACAGCTTCTCTCCTCTTCCTTGATTCATATGCTGATTGTTAGCAGAACACAGACGAAGGCTTATGAAAAATAAAGCAATGTAAGATATGCTGTGAATGTTTTGGCAGGTTTGCAGGGACCAGCTGTGTGTCTGACGCATATTATATCAGAAATAACAACACAGGGTAAATGATTAAATCTATTCTAAGTTATGTACTGGACTGCTGTAAATTCTGTGTATCTAATCAAAGCCTAAGGAGTCTAGAGGTTTACAAATATAAGTGCTCACTGTGTTCTTTGGAAGCCTCAGAGGAGCTGTGCAAGGTACTATGTGGGTCATTAACAATCTCACGGGATATATATACCGTGCAAAGAAAGAAGCAAAACCATCAGTGCCCACCACAAATGAACTATTTTGAGATTCAGTATATTCCCTGTAGCTCCCATTCTTCTTTATGAACTGGAGCTGTGAATTTCGTGTAACAGTGATTGTGC
Source organism: Pavo muticus (assembly GCA_016647715.1). Classification (NCBI taxonomy): domain Eukaryota; kingdom Metazoa; phylum Chordata; class Aves; order Galliformes; family Phasianidae; genus Pavo; species Pavo muticus. Next base: position 3,128,183 of record JACDJE010000066.1, on the reverse strand, counting down.
TCACTACTTTTCTGGAGAAACATTTATGCTGGAACATTTGCTTTGCAGAAAAATGACTGCAATATCTTTGTTCTTTTCATGACTATGCAATGAGCGTATCTCAGTAAATAAGTTTTACTGTATTCACTCTGGCAGCTCATCTGCTTCTGCTTTGTTCTTTTCTTGTCAGAACAAGTCAATGACTTTGCTGAAGAATGTAGTAGTACCCAGCTCCAAGGTTCCTATTAATTCTTCTTCCATGGGACAAGTGATAGCTGTCTGCAGCTGATGCAATTCTGGGTGTCCCTGGTGCAGGCAAACCTTGGCTTTCTTAACCAAGTGAATCTCAGACACTTTAAATAAAAGTGTTAGCTACTTGGAACATAAATATATAAAACATTCTTACTGGAATAATTCAAGCTGAATGACTTCAGAGTTTGATGATCATTATTTTCAGGGTTTTTGAGGTGCTAGTACCAATTTTAGCAAAACCTCAATGAAAAACATTAAAGAAATGCTGTTGCAAAGAACAGAATTCTTTTGCAATTCTAAATAAATTAAATGGGAAAGACATTTTAGTGATAGGAATAAATAAGCTTCAGATGAGAAGAAATTTTGTAGAGCTTTGTTTAAAAAAAAATCTCAAGAAAGAAGTGGTGCATTGCTTCCACACTATATTCTCAGCCTATGGGGAGATAAAGCACCAACACTCAGCTTTCTCCTTCCTTCCCAGTCTTCTCTCTTACAGGTAAATCACAGGCTTTATTCACAGCATTTATTTAACTTGTGTTAGTGGGAGACTTCTCCTGCATAGCCTTCAGTAAACGAATGCATTTACATGGCAACTGCCATGAATGATGCATCTAAACTGTATTGCTAAGAACACACTAAAAATGACTTATTTTCTCATTCTGGATTTTGAGATACCAGCTATGCACACAGTTCTGTCACACAAAGAGACACTGGAGAAAGAAGGCACGTAAAGACTATACTCCTGAGAAAGCTGCTTGCTCCGAGTGATGCTCTGAGTGAGAACACGGCATTGTCCAGAAGAGTCCATGCTGGGGCTGAACAATGTCCCTGCCCAGACACCTGAGCATTGCTCTGCAGCTGAGCAAAGTTAAAATTACAGGGTCCCAGGGTAAAACACAGCATGAGGTATAACCTGTTGAAAGTCAAATTATCCTCATAGCCAAACATCAAACGGTTGGAACAGATCCCGGTGCACACATTTTCTTGGCTATACCTGTTGTTGTTTTTTTGTCAGCTGCTACAGAGAGGACTTTCATTCCAGTCTTGTTAATGAGATATTGAGCAACTGGTAATTAAATCAGTAAAAGAAAGGTGAGTCTAGCCAATGAAAAAAGGTTTCCAAATTCCTCATTTAGTCATGATTCACACAGAAAAGAATCTGATAATTCTAGACACGATAACATCCCACTGGTTACAATACAATACATATTTTCATGTATTATAGAATCATAGATTCATTAAGGTTGGAAAAGACCTCTAAGATCATCTAGTCCAACCATCAACCCATCACCACCAGCCAATTAAACCATGTCCCTCAGTGCCACATTTACCCTTTTCTTGAACACCTCCAGAGATGGTGACTCCACCATCATCCTGAGCAGCCTGTTCCAATACTTCACCCTTCTTTCTCAGAATAAATTTTTCCTGATATGCAACCTGAACCTCTCCTGGCACAAGTTAATGTCAAAGTGAAAGGCAAAGTGCAAGAAGATAAAGGTAAGACTGAGCATGTATGTGTGTGCACCTGTCAGCTTCATACTTACCAGCTATAATTCTGTTAAGCGTTGCCCTCCAGGTTCTGAAGTTCTTGCTGAAGTGAAGGTGGAGACACCACCCTACCACACACACAATGTGACCTATAATTTAATTTTCTATAGGAAACCAGGAACCCCTCAAAATAGGATTAGAATCTGAAAGTCATATCTAACATACCAGGAGGCTACAGTGATTTTGCTGGACAATAGCATTCTTGCTTCAGCTGGTGGAAGTGCGAGACTGGGACAATACAATTAAGTGAAGAAAGTTAACGAAATGAAAACAAAATAATGAATATCCACAATAATCAATTAAGTATTGCTGGGGAGCATAGTCCATCCCTTCAACCCAAGTGTCCATACTATTTGTAGGACCATGACACTGAGAGTACTGTCCCAGAGCACTCCTGAACCGGGCAGCCCCAACATTTCCCAAGGTGTTTTTGGGAACTGAGGGGAAAGGCCAGGGACCATTCCTAACAGCCTGTTTACATGAACCATGTCTGCCAGGTCTTCTTTATCCTCTCTGTTTATAACAGGGGTCAGGAATTTTTTTTTTTTTTATAATTATTATTTTTTTTTAGGTTTTAAGCTGGTTCTTAGGGCACCTTTTATTGCATGGACTAACTGGTTGTGAATTCATTTTTTTTTCCCCTCTTTCCTCTGATTGCTGTAAGGGTTTGAATGACAGCAGAATTCACATGTTTTGGTCGATTGTAGCTTACAGAAAAGCTACTGAATGGATGATTATTTACTTTTAATCAAGTTGGGTTTGAATCCACTGATTTCAGAGGAATCATTTCCAACCCACTAGAGTAAATGGGAGCAAAATTTCAATGACAGCTTCCGATGATGATCATCTCTTAGCTTATATAATTAGCACTCAGCACCACTGAAATTGCCCTATATCACTGTAACCTGCTCTTTCTTCCTTCCCCATCACTTCACCCCAATTCCAGGCAGTTTTCTGGTTAATCTCTTGTTTTCTTCCTTTTCATTTTCTACAGTTAATACACACATCAGGTATCTTCACAATTCTCTGACCAACACCTCTTGTTAAATTGGTACCCCAAGCATGATAAAGCTTTTTCAAAGGGTCTTCATCTGGCCAACCTCTCCCTTTCTCAGGTGGCATTGGCCTATTTGCAGTAAAACAAGCTGTCCCTTTAAAAGGGGGAAAAAAAACAGCCATCCTTCTACTTTGCAGTTCAGGTTATCACTGCCAAAAGGATCTTCCAGCCCTGACCTGGCTTGCCACAGAGTCTTTCCATGAGGGATTCAACAGGCACTTTGTTTGCTTATGATTGTGTTACCTTCAGTTGGTCCTTCTGGGATTAGGATCACAGTTTTTACAAGATTTTAAAGCAAGATTATCAAGCCTGTCTACTCCAAGTCTTTCACTAAGTGATTATTAAGACCTGGCGATAGCCTCCTGTTTTATATAGGCTCTGAAGATAATTATCTTTGTCAAGAGAAGTTGGGTAAGTTGATATCAGCTATTCCAAATCTCAGTAGTTTCAAATGTATTTTGAAGGAATCATATTGCCTGTGCTACTGTTGTTGAGTGAGAACATAAAAAATGAAATGTATTTTGATTACAGTCATCTAATTCTCATACAAATAAACTTGAGCTTAAAAAGTGGTTATTGCTATGTAATAAAGTGTATAATTCTAACAGAGGCATATTTTCATATTAACGTGGAATATTTCTTTAGACCTGGTCTATCATGGTGTGCTTAAAATGAGAGGTGACCTTTAGATGGTGAGACTGAACAAAGGAAAGGAAATTAATAATCAAGGAATTTCCTTTAAAAAAAAACAAAAAAACCCAATTCTTTGGTCTCTTAAATTCCATTTTGCTCTGTTTAATATGAAGGTACGGGAAAACTACTTGATATCTGTTTGCATTCTATTTGTACAGAAAAAGAGGAAAACAGTTCTAACTTCATTAATGTCTGTCGCATTAAAATGAGTTCAAATGAAGCATAGCTCATAACCATGTTGTTTTAAAATTACTGTTAATCTAGAATAGCACAGAGGTATTTAATAAGAGGTCTTCATGAGTACATAAGTGGAATCTGAACTGTATTAAACTTTCTAGTTCAGCAGTCCAGAGAACTATGGATCAACAATCCTGAGTAAAATGTATTCTAGTATTGTTCAGCTTAAAATCAACACAAGCGGTGGATTACTGCATCCAGTAGTGGTTAAAGAGAATTTGCAGCTAAAGGCCTGACCTGCAGCCTGTATCAGATAAATGTTTGAAAGGCAAACATTAACTGAAAGTCAGTTTATGGGATTTTTCTGTTTGCTCATGGTTGTGTGACACCTGCTCCTTCCACGCCTGTGAATTTTGCTATCATTTGAAGTGGAACTTGTTAGTGATTTTGAACTGGAGTATGAGAAAGGTTTCCTATTTATAATCCGGAATGTATTTCAGTCATCACAGTAGCGTTGCTTGTATTGGCCAACAAAAAAAGATACAGCTACAAAGTAATAAAGTCCTGTCCTGATAGACTAAAAATTGGAAATCAGATAAGCACAGTAACACAAACATGGCATATATCATAAGAGCTAATATTACTATTAAGCACAGAGCTGGGAGATAAGATGGCACATGCAGAAGTTCCAGGAGTATTTCTCACACATGCCTTTAAAATTTAATTGGACAGCACAAATGTGTTAATGATTGAAAAGATCTTGGAAAGCAGTAAAAACATAATGCTTCAAAGTTAAACCAGTCTTCAGCTGTTGAGAAGTAGTGGCAGTCTTCCCAATGCACTGTTCTTAGTATTAAAGTTTCTCTACAATTTCTTCTTAAGCACTTACGATGGTCAGGGGATACCACGGAGATAAACCTGGAAATCAGTCAGAACATTCTCCTATGAATGGAGAATTTACCAATGATTCCATAGCAATATTACTTGGTATTTCTACTCTAGAACAGAATTTGGCTTATGATCCATTCCAGGTTTGAATGATGTTCGAATCACTAGATATTTTTCTTGGTGGAGTCTGTAGCATGTAATGACATCCCAGTTAAATGTGCATGTAATGGTCACGCTAATGCCTGCTCTGAATTCGTGCTGCAAAGCAGTGCTGTATGTGGAGAAGGTTCTGTGTGCTGTCAGTGTGGAGGGGTAGCTCACTGGGGTGGGCAGCAGAGAGCTGCAAACTCAGGTGAGCAAGAAAGCATTTCTCAGTGTCTGTCGGATGCTTCTAAGCACAGCTCTGTGCTGCTTCTTTTTTTTTTTTTCCTCCTTCAACAGCTCCTTTTTTCCTCTCTCCCAGTGTGTTTTGTTAAGACAGTTCTTTCATTTGTCAAACTTCTCCCTGCTCTGCCCCTTGGAAACATGCTCTCCCTAGCTCTGTGTTAGCACACTGCACCCAGTCCATTGCTAAACAGTTTTCCCTGTCCTACCACCACAGACAGCAATGGGACATATTAAATAAATAAATCAGTAGTGAAATCTGATCCACTTCAGCAAAAACACTGATGGACATCTCCAGGGGGAGGTAAGTGGGGCAGGGGCTGTCCTCCTCTCCCACCTCCTGTATTTGACATTCTCTCTTGCCACACAGCCAAAATCTCCATGAAAGGCAGAAGTTTGGGCTCTTCTCCCAGTCTGAGCAGCAAAGACCCTTCAGCCAAGGCCAGCTTTATGTTGCAGGGGCAGTACAGTGGCATCAGTGTTGTTGGCTGTGTTTTTGTCCCTTGAGTCAGCATGCACAGAGATAGCATGGGCACTGCTGCCTGGTCATACCCTGTGTGCAGGAAGGGGTCACAAGAAACATGTAGTCTGAGGTCTATGGTCCTCAAATACAAAACTGTAATTGCAAAACAGATCTCACAGAGCTAAAGTGACCTCAGTCACGCAGTCCAACAACCCTCTCAATCTCCTCTGACTGAATGTACCAGCCACTGTAGCCCTTCTGCTCCAAAATGTATGTAGTTACAAACCTCCTTTGAGGTTGACTGCCTAGCTCTCCGTTCCACATTCTTGGCTATTTTACCCAGACTGTGAAATCTGGGGAATGAGATTTGGACAAGGCTTTCTCTCAGCCTCAGCCCGTAGCCTGCACATGCTATGAGGAAACTGTAGATGAGTATAGGTTTGGAGACCGGCAGATAGCATTAGACAAATAAACTTAATAGATAAGTACTACCTAGAAACTTCACAGAGCTTTCAAATTAGCAGTGCTAGCGCTTAAACACTTCTGACACACAAGCAAGCAAACACAGGTGTTTCAAATACAGAATAGTTTGGTATCATTTCATCATTCCATGGAAGGATCTCTTTTTAGAAACGCTAAGTACAAGTTAACTATTTTCACTATGTGTTAATTCTCTAGTGAATTAAATATGGGTAAGACGATAAACATGATGGTAACAGTCTGTTAATCAGTGTTACCTTCAAGATAATGGTTCACTGTATACTTGCGGGATTAACTACTAAGAGAAGAGCTAGCTGATATGAAAAAAGAATTGAACCTTTTTCTGCTAACTTTCATACTCTTATTTTCTGATAGATGCATAGTAGTTTGGCATTTTTCATTATTGAAAAAAAAAAAAGGGGGGGGAGGGGCTGGGCACATTCCTCCTTATTTTCTAGCCCCCACTAAGGCAGTACAGGATATATCTTGGTGGGAGTAATTAAATGTGGAAATAGAAGATTGGAACAGGTTACCCAGAGAGGTTGAGGATGCCCCATCCCTAGATGCATTCAAGGCCAGGCTGGATCTGGCTCTGGGCAACCTGATCTAGTGGCTGGCAACCCTGCTCATGGCAGAAGGGTTTGAAACTAGATTATCTTTGAGGTCCTTTTCAACCCAGGTCATTTTGTGATTCTGTGATAAGATTAAGGATGACTGGGCAAGCAATAGTTCTGCAAAAAAAGAGCTCTACTTATGTCTCCTCTGAAGTTGAACCTAATTAAATTTTATCTTGCTTCACCAAAGAAGGTTTGGGAACCTGATGTCTCAGTGTGCTTTGGGTACAGTTCACCAGGAGGAGGACTGTGTAGGCGACCTCACTGAGTAACGGCCTTAAGTTGCTCCAGGGGCAGTTCAGGTTAGATATTAGAAAAACTTTATTCTGTAAAAGAGTGGTGAGGCATTGAAGCAGGCTGCCCAAGGAGGTGGTGAAGTCACTATCCCTAGAGGTGTTCAAGAAACATGGAGATGTGGCACTGAGGGACGTGGTTTACTGGGCATGGTGGTGATGGGTTGATGGTTGGACTAGATGATCTTACTGGTCTTTTCCAACCTGAGTGATCCTATGACTCTTTGAGTCCCGGTAAAGCACCAGCAGTGTGGGACTCAAAACTTAAGACCTATATGCTATATGACACACGAAAAATACTGATTTTGTCATTTCTGGTTATTTACCATTTGCATCACCAATTTTCTTTTGCCATCAAGATGGCTGGTATTTCTCCCCTGGTCATATCATTCTGGAACAAGGGTTGGAGCAAATCACACACTACAAGCAGTAACAATACCAAAACAGTATTTCTTTCTCCTAGAGCAGCCAAAACCACTGGAAATTGGAATCCATGATGCGGTGGCTCTACTGGCATATGCCAGCAAAGTTGAGTCTGGGATTTCTCTGTCTCTTTCTGGTTTGGAACATAGGTAAGGATGATGATTTGGTGTTCCCTGGGGAACAACAAAGGTATCTTTTTTTCAATTTCTCCCATGGCCTGAGAGATTTCTCCATTCTTACATCTATGGCAGGCCTGGTTCTCTGTCCTTTCACGCTGCACAGGCAAGTCTGATGGGCTGGACCTACCAGCTAGATTGTCAGTCCAAATTTAGCGCATATTAAGGGATATGTTAATGCAGCTGATTAGAACCGTATGGGGAACCATGATTTACGGACCTTATACCATGGATTATCCAGAGGTTATTTTTCACATGTATACATATGTAGATAAAGAGAGAAGGAGAAATATATCCTGAGACTGTGCTCTGTAGAAGACCTAGATTTTTGTAAGAATAAGGAAAAGAACCCAGGTTTTACTTATTTAGGTAATAGCAGCCAGACTGTGCAGTCACATCTCCTCTTCCTTCTGCTTTTTCTGGTCCTCCAGCTTTCCTCTTGCTGAAGAGGAAACTGGACCCAGGCTTCCTACTGCCTGGTGGGAGCTCTGTCCACTGAGTTGTAGGGCTGATAGGAGCACCACTGCTGAAGCAAACCCTGCTCAGCACTAGCTCCACGAGAGTTTAATATAGCAAGTGTTGGCTCTTTTGGGTAGCCTTCTCTCTGGAGGCTCTCAGCTCTCCACTGATTGGGTAGGGAGCTTGAGCTAAGTCCTGCACTTCAACCTGTCTGCAATGTCTGCATCACTACTTTGCATCTTGCCCTTGTTCATTACTGAGAGAATTCGGAAAAGGATCCTTAACTGCTGAGCCCCACTCCAGTCTGTTCCCCAAAACACAGCCCTGAACATCTGCTCTTCATAACAAACTTACATGTAGCCCATGTAGATCTCTTTTGAGTTAGCCTCATTATACTTCATCCCTGTCAGTGAGTGTTGAGTACAAGCCCAGATCAATCTGTGAAAACAGTTTTCTACTAATTTTTAGTTTTTGATTCTTGAGTTAAGGGAGCAAACTCTGATAATTAATTCATTTTCCCCATTTAGCTGGCAGCTAACAGACCAGGAAAGTCTTTTGGGAAATGCTTATTCCTTGGCACTTGATCTACTGCTGTTATGGATACTCAGTGTGCTGCTTTGCAGTGCTTGTGTCCATTGGTTTCTGTGCCATAATGAATAAGAGCAGCAAAGTAACCCCAGCAGGGAGCTGCACTGAGAAATACTTGGTAGCTCAACAGGGAATTTTTTTTTCTCAGACTCTTTCTTTGCTTCACAGCTTCATGCATAAGAAGAGAAAACAAGAGAGAGAAGCAAGCAGCAGTGCTGGCCACTGCAGGTAACATCAGCACATCAGGAACCCTTGATCCTGTGTGTGGGCGTTGATGGGAGTGGGAGGCATTGAAATGGGGTGGCATTTACCTTGTGGAGTCCATATACCAAAGCCACCTCTGCTGCAAGGGCTCTTTGCCCCAGCATATGCAGATCCTTGGCCAACTTGACCTCTCTCTGGCAATGTGAAGAGGTGGTACCTCTTTTTAATTGCTCTCCTTCCAGAACCCTCCAACCAAAGGTGGGCTCCTCTGTTATCTCTGGGGGTGTGTGTCTCGCAGTGCTCTGCTCTGTCATTGCCACTTTAATTTGTTCCAACACAGCTTCACACAAACTTATTTTAGATCTGGTTAAAAATAATACTGATGTCATTGGAAAATTGTATTTCTTTCCAAATTTGATTTTGCTCTCATTCTGGCTTTCTGTGCTTCTTTTTCCATCCTGCTCTGTTTTCCCTCTCTGTCATTCACTCACAGACCTCCTTGCACACGCACAGGCACCATGCCACTCTGCTTCTTCATCACCTCATGGTAGGGAAGGAAAAGAATATCTTTGGAAGCTCAGACCTGGGAGAAGTAGGCAAGCAACATCAGCGGAAAGGAAACATCTTTTAAATAAAAAGTATCATTCAACAGATTTAATTTAATCTGCAGTAGTAGTATAGCCATCAAGGTAACTGAAAAACAAACAAACAAACAAAAAAGCAACTGTGTTTACATCCCAATTCCATGTAGCACTGTGGAAAGGGGGGACGATTTCCCAGGTTTTTTCTCCTCCATTTGTGTGCTCTGTTTTTCCCTTGGAAGGAGCATGCATCATCAGCATGAGAGGGCACCAGGAGCTCCCTTCTGCCACCTCCAGCATGCCCAAGGCAGAAGCACAGAGCACTGCCTAAATTCTGGGTACCATTCCACTGCTCACTCTATCTTGTGATTTTTCCAAACTTGTCTCTGCTCTCCTGGCATATTCATTTCCTCACAGCCTCAATACATGAACTGCTCATTTTGTTTTCTTGTTCTGGAAGCTTTTTGCCTCGTACAAGCAGGTGATTAGCAGCCATTTCCAGAGACTCTTTCTTTTCCAGAGCTGCCTGCAAAGTCCGTGGATCTGGCTGCTGTTAACCTGACCGAACTGGTGAATGGGATGCTGAGCACGGCACTCAGAGGTGACGGGCAGTGGCCAGGGAGGTGACAGGGTGCCAGCAGCAGTGAAGGAGATAAAGAACTGGTGGTGTTAGCAGGAGAAGCCACAAATGCATGCTGTCTGCATCCAAAATTAATTCTCAGAGCAAGTTAAACTTGTACATTTTAATGCAGATGTCTTCCTACTCCAAAGAATTTATAAATCAGTGTGTTCATTGATAGGCACAGCATAATTACTTATGGGATGCCTTTAGAAAGCACTATATAATCCAGTGCAGGTTTGCTTGCTTTCTTTACTTATTTATTTTAAGAAAGTAGTACTGATGAATCATCCCTCAGTGGTAATGAAAAGGAATTGAGTCTCAGGCATCTGCATCATATCAGCATCTCAGGAGTCTTTTTGAAATCAAATGAGCAGAGCCAAAACATTCTGTTTGCATAATTTGATCCAACTGCTAATCACATGGGCACGTGTTTCTGCAGGTACCAAAAAGCTCTTCTCTTTGCTGAGCGTCACATCCTACAGCTCGTTTGCCTTCCACAAAGTGTCAGTCACCATTTATAACAGTGAGTGCATTTGCCTGGCACAGGAGCTGTTTCCCCTGTGTGGCTGCACATCAACACACCCATTTTCTCTGTCTCTCTACAGTTTCTAGCCTGAAAAATGTTGACCCTGGCAAGTTCCCGATGCATTACTGCTACTGTTTAAACAACGTGACAAATGACTTGACAGGTTGGTGGTATACAAGAGATGCTGGCAATCAAATGAGTATACCAATGGCTTCTCGTCCTGTTCAGCAGAAAAGTTCTGAACTTTCAAATGTTTCAAACATTTTCATGTGCAAGCATGTATTCAAAATGTGTTCATGTTTATTTTTGTCAATGTCAATTTGGAATATGTGTTTCAGTTATAACTTTTCTCTATTTTGTTGCCTAGATTTCACTGCTTTGCTTGTTGATATTATTGGAAACTCTACCAGTTATCTCACAGAAATTTTCAAATCCACTTCTATTCTCTCAGGTTTGCATTTCTTCCTTAGTATTTATTGTTGTCTTATTTGCCTTAGTCCTGGCATGGAAACAAGCACAGAAATGTGTATAAAATCCTATTGCTCTAATTCAGCATAATTTATCTAGCAAAGCATGACCTGTGATTGTTAAAAAAAAAAAAAAAAAAAGAATCCTCCTTAGAGAACAAAAATCCATATATAGTTTGTATACATAATACAGACACATAGGAGCAATATGATTTTCTATGAGCATCTTTTTTTTCTTTGAAATTTCAGTACATTATAACTGAGTGCTGGTATCTAGGGAAATTTTGACCCCCCAGAAATAATAATATACAATATTTTCTGAAGATTTTTTTTTCTTTGTAAACATACTAGTAATTTAGAATTTTAATTATATAGAAACATTCCTCCAGGAAATATTGATATTTGGATTTCTTTGTAAAAAATCTGAAAGAAAATTCTTGTTCAGTTATAGTAACCACATACCATTTCAGTATTATGTTTTCAACTACTTAAGATGATATCATGTAATGAAAGCTAGTAACAATTGTCTGTTCTGCATTTCTTTGTCTTTCAGTGCGTCAGAGTAATGATTCAGACTGTATCTACATCTGTGTGATGACAGGTCAAACAGGTAAATTCAAAAACCATTCCAACTCAATTACTGCCTTATTTACTTACAGTGATGACATATCAGAAACAAGTCCATCTTCATATTTTTAATCCTTTATGTTTGCAGGGAGAAATCTGTCTGACTTTTGGGAAATACTAGAGAAATCTCCTGTTATTAATTACACATTTTCCAGTAACACATCTTCTGACCTGGGTAAGCACATCCTGGGGAGTAAAAAGGAACTACAATGAAAACCATGTCTAGGTAGCATTTGCAATCAATGTTCCTTCTCCATCTTGCAAAACTAAGTAAAATTTACAGACATATAAATATTCAATGCAAGGAACAAAAAAAAAGAGCTGGGCTGGTGAAGCTCTGTGATACTTTTGATCCAAATGAGTATCCAGGTTGCCCAGAGAGGCGGTGGATGCCCGTCCCTGGAGACATTCAATGTCAGGCTGGACGGGACTCTGAGCAACCTGCTCTAGCTGTAGGTGTCCCTGTTCAGTGCAGGGGAGTTGGACTACATGATTTTTAAAGGTCCCTTCCAACTCAAACTATTCTATGATTCTATGATCTGCCTTAGCTCTCAGCATGAGTAATCTGCTTTTCTATGAGTAACCTTCAGAAAGGAGTCAAATATACTCATCCACTGTACAGCATGGATACTCCACCTATCACTGACAGGAAGACTTGGACTCAGTGGCAAGTTTACAACTGTGCTGAAAGCTGCAGGATGTTTCTCACCTGCTATAAAAAAAACCCATAAAACTAAAAGATCAAAGGTACTTTGCTAAAAAATAACTTTATTTTAAAGGGAGAACAGTTGTTGCTTTCATATTATAACCTGATTTACTTCCTTTCTAACATGTAATTTGCCGTAGATACTGAGTGTACTAACCCTATCTTCTCATACTTCAAAGATTTAGATTCTCTTTTTTCAAGTTTCATGAAATCACATGAAGACTCAAACAAAACCGTGGATCCATCAGCAGAACATCCACGGACATTTAAAAGTGAGTAAATATTGTCAGACTTAAATGTATATTATCCTTTGTTAACGTCTTGACAAGTGACAACGTATCTTTGCTGCAAACCCCTGTGACGTTAAACTATGGATAAAAGTTTGTCTTAACAAGCAGCAGATCAGGCCAGTAATTCCCTCAATAGAAAAAAAACATAGATCACAGAATCATAGAATGTCTCAGGTTGGAGGGAACATTACATATGATTTAGTTCTAAGCCCCTGCTGTAGACAGGGCTGCCACCCACCAGCTCAGGCTGCCCAGGGCCCCACCCAACCTGACCTTGAGTGCCTCCAGAGATGGGACCTCCGCAGCTTCCCTGGGCAGCCTGTGCCAGGGCCTCTCCACCCTCTGAGTAAAGAATTTCACCCTGAAATATAATCTAAACCTCCCCCTTTTTAGTTTAAAACTATTCCCCCTTGTCCTATCACTACCTACCCATGTAAAAAGTTGATTTCCCTCTTCTTTATAAGCTCCCTTTAAGTATTGGAGGGCTGCTATCAGGTCTTCCCAGAGCCTTCCCTTCTCCAGGCTGAACAAGTCCATCTCCTTCAGTCTTCATAAGAGAGGTGCTCCAGCCCTTTTTTTTCCTGTTTGTTTGTTTATGAAAACTTGCATATTGAAATGTTCTCAGTTAAAATATCCAACTTTATTGGCATTCCACATATTTTCCTGGAAAGAAACTATAAAAGAAAATAAGTTTTAAAATGAAGTGAAAAATTGAATCTGACCTGCTAGTGGAAGAACTCAAGGAGTAGACAGGATTTCCTGTGTATATATTTTAGGATTTATTGGATTTTCTGGGTGTATTTTGGGATTTATTGTCTCTCAGCATGTTATTCTTGCTGGTACCCTCTGTCTTTCTGCTTTTCCAGGTACCAGCACTCCTCTTGCCCCGAAAGAAGATGACAGTCCCAACACGAGGCCCCCACCATGGACAAAGATGGTTAGTGTGAAGGCATCAGGGTTTCCAACACTGCATGTAGACACTTCAACACCACGAGGTGCAGCTGGAGCCCCTCCTGCTGCTGAGGGGACCTTAGTCACATCACCAGCCTTGCAGCCCAGCCCTGGTGAGTTCAGCATGGAGGACCAACACCCGCTTTACTCCATTAGCTCTGGAGTTTGTCCAAAAGCCCATCCCAAAACACATCTCAGAGATGGAGGTTGGGACGACCTTCAGGGTGATTTGCTCTGGGTCACTAGTGAAGAGGCGCCTGTATCACAGAAGTGCTAAAAGAAGTTAGAGGGACCGTCCTGTAGTTTCTTAGTCCTTTTGGGGAATACCAAGTCCTGCCAATCAATTCTTTGCTCACATTTTGCTCCAAACCTAGTGAACAGACCTATGAAAAAAAACAATACAGAACTGTTTCTCTGGGTCTCCAGTAGATGAATCATCTTTAAATCCTATCTTTTCTTGGCCAATACAGTTTTCAAGATCTAGTGAATACATATGTTGTCCTTTCTTTTTCATCTTTACATCTTTATATGCCTCTGTAAGTACAGGGTAAGGACCTGACTGTTCAGCAATCTTATACATGACTTCTCAGTAAACAGATAAAAAACAAAGTTTCTGAATGAAATGAAGCAATTATTTCTCTTCCTGTAGCTGATGCAAACATGTTTTGGGTACAGACTGTGCCTCCTCAAGATGCCAACAATCAGATACAAACAGAGCAAGGTGAGATTGATTTGGGATGATAACAAAAGTAAGTTGGGATGTTTCTGAAATAGAAAATAGCATCTACTAAAATAGGTGACTGTGAATGCATTTATATATCAGTATCTACAGAAGTGTGTATTACTGGTTTGTGAATTCAGCTTTTTTTTCAGTTACTCTTGATCAAGTTGTTTTTTTTTTTTTTTTTTCCTCCTGTTAATACATCAAAGCCTCTTATATTCTTCTCCATCCTATAGATTTGCCTTCCTCAGTTCTGTCTACTCCACCCTACCGACCTGGCCTGATACTGAAACTTCATTCGGCTGCACGTAAGTGACTGCACCTCATGCAGCAAAAATAGTAGCTTGGCTGAGTGTACACCAGTATGCAATTGTTTCCATCCAGAAAAAATGTGCATCTTTAATGTATATTATAGTAAATTTTATACATGTAAAACACCCCAAACATCAAAGAGTTTGTTTCCATATTTCTGAATCATACTTAATTTCACACTGAACACACAAATTCTGCTATGATGACAGAGTTAACTTGCATATTCTGTATGTTCTCCATTTTAACATGGAGAATCATAGAATTCATTTGTTCCAAAAGAAATGGGCAAGCTTCAAATTTACTTGTTGGTACAAATGAAATGATTAAGTCAATCCTCATCATATGAAATCTCCAGAATATCCCCTGAGTTTTCAGTGCTGAAAACTCCCTCTTGGACTAAAGAGGGATCATTACCAGCTCAATTTTCAGGAGAGTTCAGTTCTTCCATTTATATGCCTAATCAATTAGAATATGAGAGCTTAAAGCAGTACACATATGATGATGTGCCACTCCACTTATAAATATAATCTAGTCATGTGATCAGTAAAATTATATTTCCATGTAAGTATTTAGAATGAGGTTACATCCTTTCAAAAGCTGGACTTGATCCAAAGTCAGAGAGGGTGTCTGCACTCTGGGAGAGCCTGCCCTGACTTTGGATGCTGAGCATGTGAGTGTCTAAATCCAACCTACCCACTTACACATCACATCCTGCATACACCTTTAGTACTTCCAGGGCCTCTGGCATCCCTGCTCCCAGTGATCGCACTGGAAACTAAATCATGTGGCATTGGTTGCATGAAGAAAATGAACCAGCATAGTATCATATTAATACAGTTTGATTTCTTTTCACTCTTGATGGTGTGAGGGGAAGAATTTAAGATAAATAAGGTCTTCTATTTTGATGGAGATCAGAGGAATATGATAGTTCTTGTCCATCAAAAAATAATTCTACAAAAGCAAACAAAGAAACTTCTCTGTGTTGTTTGTTTGCCTTGGATGAGTTTGGCTTGAAGACTAAATAATGACCACCTAACTGGAAGTTGCTGGAGTCTGGTCAGTGCACATCACAAGTCCACTCACAGAGTTTGTTCATCTGCTATTTGCTATCTGGTGGACAACCCTATAAGCCCAGATAAATCTATGACTGGGAATCCAACCTTTTTGAAAAGTCCAGAAAACACAGATTTCAATGACAGCAGAGAATGGAATGCCTCTCTATCAGAAACCATGACAGATGCTGTCCACCTGCACATAGCAGTCGTGGCATTTTGAGGAAAAAAAAAAAAATCAGGTAATGGGATCACAGAACAATGAATAACATCCATGATATGCTGAAGATCAAGACATTACTCAAGGAAACAATTTCTTAAATCACAAAAGTGGATTTATTTATATAATTATTCATTCATTTTGCATTCTGATTAATAAAATGTGAGAGGATGTTATAGCATGAAGAGAGGGATATTTTAAGCCTGAGTTATTCACAGTAGCCACAATACTGCTTTTCACTGGCAGCAAAATTTAATCTCAGAGTCAGAGAAAGCTGATACCCTCTTCCTAGTAGAAAGGGCCCTCCCCTGCAAAGGCTGGTCTCTTACCTGCCTGTAACAGTAGTGCAGTGATTTCAGAAGGACAAAACCAAAGCTCTGCACAGACAGCTGTGGTTTCTCCTATCTTTTGCCTGTTTTTAGCAAGTCAATTTCTTAAAAACAAAAAATCTTAGAAAAGAATGTATTAAAATAAATTTCTTGTTGAAAATGTCTTTGTATCAATCTGAATCTGTAGGAATTTATGAGCTGAATCAATAAAATATATCTCTTTACAAAGAGATGTAAGAAATTAGTATGAACTACTGAAAATTCTGATTTCAACAATGTAACATGAATATACTATCCAATCCAAATAAAATTAAATCAGTCTTTACTTGAAAGAGAATTTCAGCATTGAATACAGTTATATGTAAATATAGCATCAATTTAAAATGAAATTATTGTTAGAAATGAAAATCAGAGCAATTTGTTTAACTTTCAACTTTTAACTTTTATTTACTTCTCTTTCCTGCATAAATGAATCCATGTTGAAATTACTGTCATTTGATTTACATTTAGATAGAACAGAATTTCTGCTGGCAAAACACACAGCTTGAGTAAAGCACTAATAATACCTGTTAGATGGGATGGTGAACACCCACTTTGGTGGAGACATTAAAACACATTGGAGGGTGGCTATTAGCAATCTTAATTACTCCCAGCAACACTAACATACATCTTAGTGGACAGTCTATGCTGAAATCTCATTGCCACATGTTCTGATGTTCAGTTATTAACACAAAGAATGCTTTATTAAAGCAAGACATCAGTCATTTTTAATTGCCATCAAGAGAAAACAAAACAAGGGCTGTAAAATGCTGGTGATGTTCCTGCAAAAATAGTGCAGCCAGCAGAAGGGAGGTGATTATCCCCCTGTACTCAGCACTGGTGAGGCCGCACTTCGAGTACTGTGTTCAGTTTGTGCCTCTCATTATAAGAAAGACATCAAGGCTCTGGAGTGTTGGATATTAGGAAAAATATATTCTCATGAAGAGTGGTGAGGCATTGGCACAGGCTGCCCAGAGAAGTGGTGGAGTCACCATCCCTGAAGGTGTTCAAAGAATGCGTAGATGTGGAACTTAAGGATGTGCATTAGTGGGCATGGTGGTGATGAGTTGATGGCTGGACTAGATGATCTTAGTGGTCTTTTACAACCTTGATGGTTCTATGATTTTAAGTAAGCTGCAAAGATTGAGGACTCCCTCTCACCAAACACTGACTAATTTCAGCTGAGAGTTGTGCAGTGTCTGTGACTCTCAGACTGCAGCCATTTTTCAGAGGCAACCAAGACTACAGTAGCTGCAAGGCCTACCCGTTTCTTCTTCATGATTCCTGCTACTTTGGGCAAGCTCTGGTCAAAGGCAAATCATTTCATAACAGATCTCTTTGAGCTTGGCAGTGCCTTTATTTTCTTCCTGCCCATGAATGCCATTTTATATTAAACTTCTTGTCAGCACTAGACAACTGAGTCTCATTTCAACAGAACTTCATTAGTCTAAATTTAACCCCTGTATCCTCTCCTATCACATAACATAAGATAGCCCAAAGCTATAAAGCATGTGAGACATGTGAACCTGGAAATGCAATTACACTGTCTAAAGGGATTATACTCTGCACATACAGCAGTTTATCTGAACGTGTGGCCAAAGCCTGCTACTGATTTCACAAATGGAATAGCTAGCCAGCATCCCCACTGCTGCTGCCTCTGCTCCCCTGCTCCCCTCATTCACTCTCCCCTACTCCAGTAGGTGAAAGGCAAAGGCACAAAAGCACAAAGTGTGCTCCTCCGATATCACCTCTTCAGAGCAGTGTTATTCAATTCAGAAAGCAGTGGTGCTCACACACCAGCTGTATCTGTGTCCTGCTGCCTTTTAGCATATTTTACATGTTCCATTTCTTTTTCTATCAAGTCCTTTGATTTTTACTGACTATAACACAGGTGCTAAGTAAAGGCAAAAGACATCAGATTATGTGCAACAGAGTACGGTTTCAGGAAGACAAGATTATGGTTAATGTAAGGTTTTCTCTTCATATGAAGAAGAAAACACTGAAAAAAAAAATTGAAAGCAGCATCAGTTTTGCCTTACCTTTTCTCAGTTTCCCTCATTTTCATCTTTTCTTTTCTATGACAGAAAGGGAACCTGAAAGGAGATTCTATTTCACACTGAAAAACCACATAACAATACTTACAACCTGCCATCACCTATTCTGTTGTATTAATCCATCTGCAGCCTGGCACAGCTGCATTTCCTGGTGTTTTGTGTGCAAATGTTTACCTCTCACTGCTGACTGCAGAAGGTTCAGTGAATAGAATAAACCAGATATTTTCCTTTCAGTTGTCGCCAGAGAGAGGAGAGGCAGTCCATAACTCAATATACTATTTTCCTGCACTTTTTTTTTCAGTTCAAGCAATATAGTGGTTGTCACTTGAAATAAAAAATGATTAACCAGCTGGCAGCTGAAAAATAAGAGTAAAACAGGGAAATTGTTCCTACCTTCCTCTCAGTGCAGGCAAAAAATGACCTTTTTTTCTTCCAGATTCTTGGCAGTTTTGTAACCTCTAGGAAGGTATTTACCCAGAGGATTTTTTTTTTTTCTAAAATCATGGCTAAAATTAGGTGATTATTCAAGGCAGTAGAAGCAAAAGTGGGAAATGCAAGATAACTAGAGTGATGGACAGTGAGAAAGCCACAACCCCTGCATAAATTGTGTTCATTTTGTTAATGGGGATAAAAAAGGAGATTAAAAGAACAAGGTGTCTGATTGTTTATTAGCGCTGTTGTTTTAAGTCCAAGATTCAGATATAGAGAGTGGCTGTAGGAAACTGTGGAACTGGAAATGACTGTTGCATTAGTGTTTGTATATAGAAAGGATCAAATGCAATAAGTGTGTTGTGCTGTTCTTCATCTCACTGCTTTGTGCTGTGGAAAACTGATGCTACAGTGGCAACTGAACCTCCATCTGGAAAGGTAACAATAAATAAATTACAACTTTAGAGTTGTCCCTTGTATTTGTAATAACAATGATTTCAGTAACTTTCCAGAAGTGATAAATAATAATGAATTGATAATCGCATTTTGCTTTCACTCAAACAAGTGCCAGTCTGTGTGTTCATTCTTTTTCAGTTATCTGCCTCAGTTGAACTTGTCTTTAATGTACCTGTAAATCTGTATGTTCCCCTTTACCCAGAAAAGTCATTGCACGAAATTTTATGAGTCAATTCTTTGGACTAGTTCATGGTTCTATTTCTCCTAGGGTGTCCACAGCCAATCCTCAAAGACCCATACGTGACCTCACCTCCTGTCACTATCATGCTGCAGAAGATCAATCCCTGTCTGATGGAGCTCTGCAGGTTTTTTCAGTTGTGCCTCTGTGTTGGCCAAAGAAGACGTTCCATAAAGGATGCCATGAGGTAAAGTCTAGCAGCAGTTTCACTTCCTTCTGTCTTCTTAAAATGCTCCATTTTACATTTTCCAATGACAGTTTTCAGTCATCAGTGATTTGAGTCCTTTTGATCATAGAATCATTAGGGTTAGAAAAGACCACAAAGATCATCTAGTGCAACCACCAACCCGTCCCCGCCATGCCCACTAAACCATGTCCCTCGATGCCACATCTACACATTTCTTGAACACCTCCAGGGATGGTAACTCCACCACCTCCCTGGGCATCCTGTGCCAATGCCTCACCACTCCTTCCAAGGATAAATTTTTCCATGGCTACTGGCTGAGTCCCAGATGGAGCCTCAGGGAGTTGATCTGTTTTTCATCAGTCAGTGAATAGGGCTCAGCTAAATCTTCCCAAGTATCTAATTGCATAGGTTAGAGGTTAGAATATAGATTTTTATTTCTATATTCAGAGAGCAATATTACCAGCATGATGTACATAGAGCTATGTTTATGAAAGACAACTAAACAGTACTCTTCTAATTTTACTACTTTAGGTACTGTGTTGAATACTATTCCTGGTTTTTGAAAAATGCAAGTTATGTCTGTGAAAGAGTCAAAAGAGTTGCTTACTCCCACAGTAAGTATAACAAAAAGTCTTAGACACCCACAGAGTATTTGATTGCTCTTCAAAGTGTTATCTGATGAAGATTTTTAAGATAACTAAAAGAAAAAAAACAACAGACTTATATAACCATGTATGTTTTTGATATTCTCCTTGTAAAACCTGTTCTGACTGTGTTATTCTTTTTTCTTCCAGCATTAAAACAGAAATGCCTTAAGAACATTTGTAAATCAGTCTAGAGCACTGAGGAATTTTACTGCAGTTTGGGGAATGGTGGCAGTTTTAGTAGTCTTTTTCACTTCAGTGTGAGAAAAATCAGATTGACGTAGGTTATTTGCAAATATGTTTGTAACAAGACAAGTTATTAACCAGATATTAACCTAGAAATCTGTCTTCCTCCAAAGCAATGTGAAAATGGTGTGTAAAAACAGATGCATTTATACATGTGTTGTACCTGCAATAAAAAGAACATTGGAAGGCTTTATAAAATTGAGTTTTATAAGGATTCTTATATGGTGCATGTAATATCTTTTGCTAGAATAGTACCCGGTTAGCATAATGTAATCAAAGTGAACGAATATGGAAAATTGAAAAACAACCTGAAGTACTGAAATATTTATGGAAATCCACGTGAACTGCCCGATTCCAAATCCAATGTCTCCCATTTCTTTAGTAACTCATTTAGTGCAGAGCTCTACTAAGGAGATGCTCACATCTCGCTCTGTGATGCATTTATGTGAGCTCACCCAGGCTTATATGTATCTTATATGTACGTCTGTTGAAGTAGAAGATAGTTCTAAAAAATGAAACAATAATCAAACAAATTGCACAATCCTATATTCTGCTACGTTGCAGCAACGCGATTCCTCAGTCAACTGTAAGTACGTGATCAAGACATTAAAACATCCAACAAAAGAAGAGTATTTGCAGTGCAGATGCTATGCACTGATGTTTCACTGAAGATATCTGTGTGTTCAAAGTATGTGTATGTTATTTGTTACAGTCATTGTTAGCATTATGTTTTTGGGAATTGAGGAAGAAGGACATGCAAAGATGAACATAAGGGAGGAGGGAGAAAATGGTTTTGACTTTCTGTTTTTCAGGTTTTAACTGAAAGAAAATATCAAAAGAAAAATATTTTCATAAAAAGCTTCCCTTTGAAAAAGTTTTTTCTATTTTTACATGTTTGACTTGTATTGTTCTCTATGCTATTGGAGGCTTTTGC
Organism: Pavo muticus; assembly: GCA_016647715.1. Taxonomy (NCBI): domain Eukaryota; kingdom Metazoa; phylum Chordata; class Aves; order Galliformes; family Phasianidae; genus Pavo; species Pavo muticus. The sequence goes on along the minus strand of JACDJE010000066.1, from coordinate 3,106,874 downwards.
ATTTGTAAGAAGTTATTAGCTTCTGTATTTCTCCTGAAGAAATATGAATCCTAGGACAGAGTGTTAACCTCTGTAGTATGGTAAGCCTGAATCATGTCTGACAATGTGTGTAGGTCACAGCTATCTCCATTTTAAGGTCCTGGAAAGGGTTGAGAACTAACACTCTGTGTTCATGGGGAGAGAATTAACAGGTGCCACGTAGCAGTGTGTGTCTTGTGAAAAGAGCCAATATCACATGTCCTGAAGGACAACTTTCTTGTCACAATTGTTCAAGACTTACTGCTTGATTTGCCCACAAGGAAAATAAAAAATAATGGTTGAAAAAAGAAAAAAAAAAAAACCCACTAAATAAAATAAAGAATAAAAACCAAGGCTTCATGAAAAAAAAAGAAAAAAAAAAAAGAAATGAGCACATTAGCAACTCTTAGGAAAAAAAAAATCAATATAATTGGACCTTCAGTCCTACAAAGCCTCAGTTCATAGCTTTGACAGAAGTCTATACCTTACGGTGGCATGTGGGTAAATCACCATCCACACTGACTGGGACCTGTTTTGTCATCAGTTTCAACCTCAGCCTTCTGCTGACATTCAGGACGGATGAACTGACCTTCACCAAAATCACATATCTGAGACAAACAACAATTCAGCTTCACTTATGGCATCTTTGAAAGGTGTGTGTGTCTGAACTTGGCAGAAAGCACACCTACCTGAGGAAGGAAAGCCTGCCCCAAAGATCATGGACTCACCCTTACCCTGGATTTCATTCGGCTTTGGATCGGAGCCACTGTAGATAGACAAGAGCAGACTTCTCAACCCTAAGGAATGTCAGTGTTTAGAGCTGTATAAATTTTCACTCATCTTTCATCACTGAACACCACCTCTTACTAAGCTATTAAAGCCATATTCACAAGCCCCAGAGATTTTGTGATTAATAACAGTGAAATGATTGTTATTTAATTACAGCCGCAGAGTATCAGGGCAAGTTACTATATGGTGAGTGCACCTGCAGAAAAGATCTCTCAGTATAGATCCTTTACATGACTGGAGCCATATTACTCTGCTGGCATTATGAATCTCAGGAACTTCATGGAAGGATTAATTAATAAATGTTGAAGTGGGTTTGATAAGGGGACTGATCACATGGGTGAGGTATATACGCAGTGGGTATAAATCACTTAGTACTAACTTTGCTGAAATCCATTTGTTTTACTTCCAACTGCTTTCGAATAATATCCCTCAAGGTAAGTTTTTCTAGATGCACTCTATAATACAGGAATAAGGAAGAAAATGTAGGGGAAAGTTATTCAGGATTGCAGAGTGGTAGACTGAAGTGCAGGTATGAAGTTTCAGATAATAGAATATAAATATTTATGGCTCTTATATTTATAACCTCACTTTCTAATGAAATGTTTTTTAAATGACCTTACACTTGAGGAAGAAGATAATCAACAGTAGGTACATGTTTGAAAATTGATAAATAAATGTATATTTTTTTTAGCTGTAAAAAACTCCGTTCTTGACTTAGGAAATTGTTTTAAATTAGAATAAACTGCAATGGTAGTTCAAAATCTATCTGTCTTCCAACATTAACTGAATATTAGTGCAGAGCTTTGGCTTCAGAATAATTCCTTACACACATTTTTATAAGGTCAAACGCATCCAAAATTTGAAGATTCCTAAGCAGCACAGTATTTGATTGGGAAAATATATGATGCTTTAGATCAGTCTCAACACCGATCAGAGTACATGTGTGACTACAAAGTGATTTATATGATGTGAAGTTAACTAAGACATAGGACTGTAGACTAGCTGGGTTCAGTAGAAGTAATTCTAGAATGTTAGTTTGTTTGTAAGAACTGTTAGATCAAGTAAGCCATGAAAATCGCAAAATAAAAAAACTTTCATTGCTAAACGGACTTGCCCTGTCTATGGCAATTTGAGGAGCCTGTTGACCTCAATCAATACTGAAGTAAATATTTTTAATCAGGTTCATAGAGGGGTTTGATAAAGTGTGGAGCATATATAAGACCGATCTTTGGTGCAGTATGTGCACTTACTTACAAAAAACTGTGTTGCATTAAGCAGATATATGGCCAGGCTACAAAAGAATGATTTTCTAACTTAATGGCTTCCTACACTCAGATTAAAGAAATAACTTTCTGACTATTATTTTACTTAACTCACCAGGCACACCAGTCTGCTGTGTGATTTTTTCTTGTATTTGAATCAAACAAAAAATGACAGGAATTCTTCTGATGTCTATGTTCATGGTGTTGCACAGTGGTAAGTCATCATTTATTTTTATGGTTTTTTTGCATTTATGACTAAATAGTATTTTAAGTATATGCATTTGGAAATATAACTCTAGAAATTCACACTTACCCCTTCAAACTTCTTTGTTCAGCGCTCACATGCACCAAAATAATTAACTACGGAGCAGTTATAAAACATTTTTTTTTCTCAGGACATGCAGTGAAGGAAGAAACATTTAGAGGGGCTAATAAATATAAACAAAAAAATGCATCTTACCTTCTGCTTGCATTTGGTCATCATCTGAGCCCTTTAGATTTCCAAAAATTGCAAAAATATAAATTCTACTCATGAAAGAAGTGTATTATATAAATTCTCGAAACTGTTAAGTGGGTCCTTGTGTTCCGTTAAAGTCTTCTCTGAATTTTTACTTAGAATATTTTCTTTTTTTTTTTTTCTGCATGTAACTATTTACATTTAGTTGTCGTATGATGAATGAGCTTTCGATGATCCAGTGACAGGGACAGGCAACATTTCAAATTTCTACAGTCCCTACACTGTGTGTGGAAGTCATAATGAGTAACGATGTGCCATTGAAGGGAAGTATTTTTAGAACATTCCTGTTTGTTCCATGAGGTTATCTTTGAAGTGAAATGAAAGTTGAACACCTTGGCATACATAACATTCTGCACTGACCTATTCCATACCATTTCATCTCTTATAAAGAATCACATGTATTGCAAGTCAGTAAATAAACTAGTCTAATACAAGATACATGGGGAAATTATATTAATGAAACTGAGCATTAAATCTCCTAGCATAGGGACAGAAATCAGTAAGGATATCAGCATATTCCCAGTTCACTGATAGGGAATGCCAAAGCAGGAATATATATTGATAATAACCAGTATACTCAGAAATATCTGTGCACTCAGAGATTTTTCTGACATAGCAAAGACACTTTCTCACAAGGCCTTTTGGCTATGCAACGGTTTTTAGATTGTTTTCCTCCATCTGAGCACAGTCAAAGCATAAATATTTGAAATGCTGCCCTAGGCCAGTTGGGGCTTCGGGAAGGATTATCGATTTAGACTTATGTGGAATCCACTTTGCTCATCTCTACTTTGAGATTGAAACAAATATCAGTGCACAAACAACTATCTACATGAGGATCTAATGGGATTTCCCTTGCAGAAGTCAAATAGGTTGGATTTGCTCTGACATTTCCTAACGCAATCAATGTTTGTGCTCCCCAGATATTATAATGACTGTGTTCATGCCCTATATAATGGCATTTTAATTGGACATGACTGCAAAAACAATCAGAGACACAGTGTTTTTTTTGTGGGCTTTGTTGAGGTAACACTTCTGAAAAGCGTTCTCAGCATAGCAACATCACAGACACAGCCCTTGCATCTAAATGATGAAAAAATTCTGTGGGTAAGGCATACAGCTGGAAATCCCAAGGGCTGATGTACCACACAGGTCTCCTCAGGATGCATGCCAAGCAATTTAGCAGGTTGTAGAGAAAGGTGAGAGAAGCTGACTCTCTCAGGGAGTTCTGCAATTTAAAAGATTGATTTGTGTAGCACAGTCTCTCACTGACTAGGCAGGGAATGAGGCAGGAACATTAGTCCCAAAAGGCATGATAGAAAAAGAATAAGAGAGAATGATTGATTCAGAAAGTATTTTCTTACTGTCCCCACATCAAAATTTAAATAAATTAAGCAATCTTGTTAGAAAATATCGATTCATTGATGTTGACTCTCTGCCAATTAGAAATACCATTTTTAGCAATGGAAGGATTAGAAAAACTAAATGCTTTCCAAACAGCTGACCCTGTGCTAGAGATGTTTCTCAGGGGGAGCTTCAGGTATCTGTGTGTAATTGCGTGTGTGCAAATTAATTTGCTGAGAATTATATGCAAATGAAGGGTCCTAGAAGAATCACGTATCCCAGCATCTCCGTAACATGACTTTATAAACTCTCTTTTCTGTTTCATTCAAGTTGATAGAATTTTCATGCTTTCCAAAATATTGCTGAAAGGGCCTAATGATAAATAGATAGACATCAACAGACACTCGGTTTGAGGCATGGAAGTGTGCAGTGTTTCAAAATCTAGCTCTACACACACTCAAAAGAACATGGCTTCAGGATAGGATGTTTGTCATTGTAGAGGAAATACAGGTTTTAAGTCAAAAAATAAGGGGAAGCTTTTCTTTAGTAAGCATGACTTAATGCGTATATAAATACACAGTATTAAATGCTATTCATTTGCTCAGCACAACATTATTCTTCTTGAGTTTGAATTCCTTGTGGCTGTCAAGCTTTCAATAGACTTGTTCCAGTTCTGTGATGCCAGGAGGCCTTTTCTGCTCTGGGGAAAGCAGTCTCTTCCTCTCTGTCTCTTCCATTCTGTTGGAATGAGGGACATTTTTTGCTGGTTTGCTCTTCATCTGAAATATTTTAATTAGGGCAAAGACATTCAGGGAGACCATAACAGTAAGGGGAAGTACCTTTTCCTACCTCCTTCAATCCCATACTTAATTCTGCCACCAAACTTGATAAATGTATTGCTGGAGGCATAGTGACTATGTCTAAGGATACTTCGTTCATTCCAAAATAGTTGTGATAAACTCCCAAGTCCTGAGAAGGTCCTCTAATATAATCTTAGAAAAGTCTCCCCAAATTCCTTGCTAAGCATCACATTAAGTCTTACATCTAAAACATCCAGTACTCATCTTCCCTCTCCTACAGCACTGTTTATTGCAGAAAATTCAATAGATTTGCTCTTCCCCAGAGTCTTTTGCAGAAAATGCCTGTTATTCCGAGACATAAGCTGTGCCGTGATTTTAACTTTACTTGTTTTCTTCAATCTTTAGATCCTCGAGACAGCAAAAACCCTTGACAATATCTGTAATAAAAAGTCTAGTTGAAATAAATTGAAAATAACATGTTTTCTCCTAAAAATGTGTAGAAGATACGAAGAAGGAAAATATGCAGGATGGGCAAGAACAAGTACTAAATCAGGATATGACAAACAGAAAAAAAAGTGTGGAAATGGTGAAGTGGCACCTTCAAAAGGAAAAAAAAATGATTGCTAGTTTCAGGAAAAAAATAGCCATAGGAAGAGAGCATAGGCAATGAGGACTCAGCAAAACAAATCTGAGAGGCTTCAGCTCTTACAATCATGTCTGTCTTTTCTATGTTTAGCAAACATCATTTTGGGAGGATAGATTATCAGCCCAACTAACTGAACAGCAAAGGTTTGAAAAAGGTGGAGGCGAAACTAAGCAGTACTCCTGATGCATCACGTTGGAACACCAAAGGGAAACATATATCTAATACAGAAGCTATCTCACTATCTATAGAGTAACATTCTGGGAGGTATATTTAATACTACAGAGAAGTGAAATCAGCTGCTGACCTCTCCACAACCCAGACGTGAATCAAAGTGAGCCCTATTCACCAAACCTCGAGGGCTTCCCCTGAATTTGAGTGCTGGGGTCACAGCTGGAAGGAGATGTGTATGGATGTGCACAGAGAAAATGACAGAGGAACTGAAGAGGTCGGCACTCAGGAGGACAGCAAGCAGTTGCAGAGAGGTTTGCACAAACATCTTGACTTCCAACAACTGAAGAGCAAAGGGCTACAGAGTAGAAAAGAAACATCTAGGGTGGTGCGAGTTGTTTGTAACAGCAGTTTTGCATGATTCTAATAATTTATCCCAGTGTGTGGTTTTATTCAGAAGAGCAAAGGAATATGAGGATTAGTATATCCTCACCAGCAGTTAAACAGAGACTGATTATTAAGTTCAAGTCAATGAGAGTTATCAGAATATTTCTGGATGTGAATTTCTGGTTGTGGATGGAACTAAGTAAGTGTTTCATTGCTTTGCTAAATCAACTTGCTAAGGTATTCAATATGCATGTGGTGTATGCATCGTAATGAAGTATATGTTATTTTGTTCCCAATTTTAAAATCTCTTTTCTTCTCAAATCTGTTTGCTGAAGTAGGTGGCCAAGAATTGGAGCCACCAGCATTTCTGCCAGAGCTTCTTTACACACCTGAAAGAATCTTGAGTAAGAATGCTTTAAGCTTTACTTTCTATGGTATAGCATTGCAGTGTTGAATGACTCATACTCCAAAAAATTGCGGGGAAGCATGCAGTTAGTAAATATCATGTAATTCTCATCTCCAAGGGTTTTGACAACAGAAGCAAGATAAGCAACAGTCTGGGAGCCATTCTTGTCACCTGCTTTTTTAAAAAATATTTTTGTTTTGTTCATCTAGATGCCACATTCTTCAGTGGAGTCTTTCAAAATGTGGAAAGTGTTGCATTATTTTTTGGTAAGTATGTGCTTCACTTGTACTTCAGCTGTGGGATATGCTTTTATACATACTGAAATGGAACAGGAATTGTTGAGACTGCAGGTTTCTCAAAGACTGCTACAGTCCTAAATACTGCTTAGTGCTGAGCACTGCTCAGTGCCCCTGTGTTACTGTACTGCCTGGTTTAGGCTTTGCTTTCACATTCACATCACCCACGTGTGACCCATGCTTGGCTAACCTTTGCTCACTGTTCTCTTTGCAGACTGTCTGGGTTCTCACTTCACCTGGCTGCAGTCCATTTTCACAAACTTCCCTGCCTTGCTCAACTTTGTGAACAAAATGAAGTGTGTCAGTGGCTTTTGTCCCAGAGATTTTGAAGACTATGGCTGCTCTTGTCGGTTTGAAATGGAAGGGCTCCCTATGGATGAAGCTGATGAGTAAGTCTTTTCCATGAGATTATCCATGACATAGTTTAGTGGGCATGGTGGTGATGAGCTGATGGTTAGACTAGATGATCTTAGTGATCTTCTCCAACATTCATGATTCTATTCTATGATCTCTTGTCTGCCCCAGCTGGCTGGCAGTGCCTTAATGCTCTGATGACCTGAAGCATAGCACTTGCCTATGAGATTTAAGGGCAATTCTACAACTACAGAAGATTTATTTAGAAGGCAAGTCCCTTATCACTCAGCTCTGTCTAACCATCACTCACTTGCGACCCAAATGTCTGACATGACCTACAAAAGACATCTCCATCTATAGTTTGTCAGCCTTGTCCTGTGTTGAGCTAATGAGCGTAGTCTTTTTGTTGGGCTGCCACCCAGCACCAGTCACCGCCCTTACAGCAAGTACTGGAAACAGATGAAGTTGAAATGGTCATAACCTACAGCATGTGATCATCTAGTGGCTTCTTTTTTTCCCATGACTTAGTTTCCCACACCTGCATGTGATTCCAACAGTGCAATCCTGGTGGCACAGCTGGTTTAAACTGGTTGTGAAGAATGACCACTAATGCAATAAAGTAAATGCCATACTCAGCTCCTTGGCATTGCTTACCAGAGGTCTCTAGATTCTAAATAGAATTCATGAACAAAACCTCATTCATTTTTATTTGTTCTGCGGAACTATCTCAGCCTGAAATTTTATTCCTGTGCTAAAAGTTTGAGGATCTGTTAATAAGATAGATGGGAGAATGTCAATCCGAGCTTCTCCATGGGTTTACAGCCTTATCAAAATGCCAGTACTGGGAATCTGAGTAATACACCAGCAAGGTAGGCACATAGTGGAAAGAAGGGGGAAAGAATAACATATTTAGTGGGCAATCCATGTATTACAATGCCCTGACTGCAAAGGGGGCATTATTTTCTGATTAAGTAAGTTGCCTTAAGAGTTGAGTGACAATGATGCTCTAATAAAGAAGGAACTTTACATCACTTGTATTAGATTAATTTTCCAACTGGAGGAGTTTCCAGGTGCTTGCAGTGAAATAAACATCACCCATTACTGAGGTGGGACATGACACTGTTCAACAGTCAGACATTTAAAACTGTTTTCTGATAGAGCTACAAACTTCAGCCTCACCTCTGGAAGAAGCGTTGGTGGCACTGAGAAACCATCAAGGCCTGTCTCTTGGATGCTGTTTGCTCCCACCTTTGTTTGGTACCCTTCTGCAGTTACCTCAACCAAGTTACAGCAGGGAGCAAGACCACAAACAGACACTGAAGTCCAAGAAACTGGGCTTTGAGATATCGGAATATGAATTTCTTGGATGAGTATTTTTTTTTTTTATGTTTCCTGGGAAATCAAACACACAAAGAGAAATACAAAATGAAAGCCACCTTTGCCTCTGTCTAAAAAGAAGGAGGCCCAGCCATCAGCTATCCACCTCATGTAACATCTTCCCACAGTTAAACACTGCCTGAGGAGATGATGCTATTTATGAGCTCTTATCTGCTGCTGGCAGCCTGAGCAAACCTTATTGCTGATGTCTTTCATTTAGTCAGAAGTTCGATCGTGGTTAGGCCTTGGACTGCTTCCTTAATTGTTAGGAAAATTAAATATTTTAGCAATTAACTATTAATGTATTAAGTGATTAAATATTAAATACTTGCTAAATTTAGGAAGTGAGAAAGTGACTGCATAGCCTAGGAGTGAGCCTGCAGTGCATATGCAAGCCTGTGGCTGATGTATAAAACATATTTATTACATCCTTAAAAAATCCTCCAGCCAGCTCCTCACATCATGAGTCACAAGTTAACCCTTTCTGGCAGCACACTGTTTGTTGGGTGCTAATGTTATCTTTGGATTTGACAGGGACAAGACCACTATCAATGCAATAACAAACCCATGTTTTGAGTCCATTTCACTGACATGATAATGTTGCAATCTAAATCTAAACTCTTGCTTAATTTATGTAACAGTTTTACATGGGGTAAATTGTGACTAAACGTTCTACTGGTGTTTCATTTACATCTGCCAGTGCACACAGATACTGCTACAATACAGAAACAGACAAAAGAAGAGAGGATTGATGAATATGTTATTTCATTTGAATTTTCATTGCTGCTGACATCTGAAGTGGCCATGCAGATGTTTGGGGTTTGCATGACAACAGGACAGTGCAAGGTTTCTAACTGCCTGAGTAGTGTTGTGGTACAAGAAAACTGCTTTACTCAGGTTTGAGAAACATGTTATGTCCCCTTTCCATGGCTAAAAGGTTTATTTTAATTCTGATTGTTGCACTGAGGAGAAAGAACAAGTATCGTTTTCTATGATTCTGTGATTCTATGGTAACACCACATACATTTATAGAGTCCCAATGAGACACAGTGGTTCACAAGATACTGCAGAAACATTTATCCTCCAAGAGTACTGGGTGCAGCACAGTTCAACACATTTGTATTGAGATAGTTTATATCAGGGCTGAATCCAAGAACTGATCTGTGGGGCTTTGTTTGGTGGTGATCTGTGGGTGATGTTCAGGCACTGGCAGTGCATTTCTTATTGAAACTGCCTGTAAGGTCCTTGTCCCTCAGGTTCTGCAGCAGGGTTGGAATGCAAACATGATCTCCCATGACTTGAAGACCAGCTCTCAACACTGAGCTCTGCATCCAAGTGTAATTATTCCACCAGACTGATTCAGAGAAAAGCCATACTCAGCCTTTCTTTTGTCTGTGGACTACACAAGGACCCTTTTTCTCCTTTGGCACCTTTTGCATTATTGTATAGGAATGAGCATTGCAGTCTGATCTTGAATGGAAAGGAAGACATATTGTCTGAATTTTGTGCTGTTTCATGCTTTAAAGATGCTGTTTTCAGCACCGCAAATGCTACGAGGAAGCAATGGAGATGGAGTGCGCATGGGACCCATCAAAAATTTCTACAGATGTCACCTGCTCTGCAGAAAACCTGACCTGTGGTAAGATTAACTTGTCACAAGAACAGAATTTTGAAGTCCTCTGTGGCCTACCTACCAAAAGTCGTATATAAGTTAAGGAGAAACCACCTCCACATGTGAATTCATGAGGAATTAAGTATTCCACTCAAGGATGAATGGGAATAAGAATGCACGAAGGTATGAAGGTCCAGCTTGGTAGGAGAATGGAAGTCCTGTAGCTAGGCTCCTCTAACAGGCAGCCTCCTCATGAGGTTTCCAGACTTCTGTGACTTTGCAGGACCATTCAGTATTGCTTGAGATATCTCCATGTACTGAGAATGGAGATGATGCTGGGGAATTACTTGAAAAGTAATGCAGTTTCTGAAGCTTCAAGGCGTTTTTCACGTAATTTGAGGGATTCAATTCTGTGTTTGCAGGGTCCCATACATTCAAATAGAACTGTATCACTAGCGGGCAGAGACCTTGCTGTTCTAACAGGAGCTTGGCGAGTGTGGAGTGCCCCCATTCAATTTTAATATCACTTTTCACCCAGTGTTGGCTCCCAGGAAATACTGTGCTCAAGAACATGACTTGGGGTTGCCCGCAAAGAGCAGCATCCCCAAACCAAGAACTTCATCGCTTGTTTTAGTACAGAACTGGCCCAATTTCCACTTCTTGTTTCAAATGGAAACCAATTTTGTTTCTGGGTCAATCTATAAAGATTCAAGCACATCTGAACACGAATTGTGTTTTTTTAGCTCTTTCCATACTTAATCCATACTAATCAGAAAATGTCTTGTTCAAACTGAAATAAGAGAGGAAAACAAAATGAATAGATATTGGATGTTGAAAACGGAAAAAACTGTGTAAAAGCTCTGAAAGATCAATATTTTTGAAAGCTCTGAGAGGATTTGAAGTGGGAAAACAGTATTTTTGTAGAGAAACTCATTGCCATTATAAAGTGCAAAACACATCCTGTGTGAAAGACTTGGCTTGTGGAGTGTGACTTCCTGGGGTTAGGTGGAATATTTTACACTCAGTATCAGATGGATTAAGTTTTCCATGGAAAAATTAGATGCAGCAAAGCCCTGCTCTGAGCTCCTCACTTCTCTGTAGAAAGAACCAGGCTCCAGCAGCCCATTACCAGCTCTGTCAGATTACAAACTCTGTGGGACTACAAAACTGGAATGTATTTAACCCGAAGAATCGTGGTATAAGTAGGCATGCACTAATGACTATAGACATAAACCTTACAGGGAAGAAAAGTGAAGAAGGGGAAAAAAGATATTTCAAGAGCACTTTGGATTTTTGTTTAATTTGCAGAAAATGGGGATCCCTGTGAACAGTTCCTCTGCACCTGCGACAAAGATGCCATTGAGTGTTTTGGGAACGCTCATATTAACTCTTCCCTGAATGGTCTGGATGTCTCCTCCTGTCCATCTCTGGCTACAGGTAACAATCCAGATCTGACTGACTCCCCCTCCTGCTGGGCTTTCTTTTGGCATTGAATCCGACTCAAGGTGAATGGAGCAGTAGCTGAGTAGTTTCCTGCACTAAATCTGGCAGTCTGTCCTATTCTCCACTTACTCCTACTCAAATGAAAACCAAGAGAGAAGAAGGCAGGTTAATTGCTGTCCTGGATCAAGGCCAGGAGAGGTTACCAAGCTGGTGAGAAGCTGGAGCACCTGCTGAAAGAGGAGAGGGATCAGGGTGTCTTATTGTTCTCCTCTTCTTTGTGGGGTTGTGCAGAGATGAAGGAGCCAGACTCCTCTTGGAGGGGCATGGGGACAGGACAAGTGGCAAGAGATGCAGCTGCAACAAGGAAAGTCCAGTTAGACATGGGGATTTATTTGTTTTGTTTTCTTTTCAGGAGGCACCTGTCGAGCTGAATGACTGGGTGCTGCTTAGGGTGATTAGCAACCTACTGAGGTCACCCGCAGTGTGCTCTGGTGGCCAAGGAGGCCAATGGTGTCTTGGGGTGCATTAAGAAGAACATGGCCAGCAGGTTGAGGGAGGTGATCCTCCCCCTCTACTCTGCCCTGGTGAGGCCACATCTGGTGTGCTGTATCCGTTTCTGGGCTCCTCAGTTTAAAACAGGCAGGGAACAGAGGAGGGCCACACAGAGATGATAAGAGGCCTGGAGCATTTGTCTTATGAGTATGGCTGAGAGACCTGGGACTGTTCATCCTGGAGAAGAGAAGGCTGAGAGGGGATCTTATCAACACTCATATATATCTAAAAGACAGGTGTCAAGTGGACAGGCTCTTTTCAGTGGTGCCCAGTGACAGGACAAGGGGCAATGGGCACAAACTGGAATACAGGAAGTTCCATCTGAACATCAGGTAAAATATCTTTGCTGTGAGGGTGACAGAGCACTGGCACAGGCTGCCCAGAGAGGTGGTAGAATCTCCTTCTCTGGAGATATTCAGAACCTGCCTGGACACTTTCTTGTGCAGTATGCCCTAGGGAACCTGCTGTAGCAAGGGGGTTGGACTCCATGATTTTCAGAGGTCCCTTCCAGCCCCTACAGTCCTCTTGGATTCTATGACTCAAACTCCAAAGCTGGGTCAGATGTGAAAAAGCACTGCTAGTTTTTCTGATCCCTTCACTTATACTGGCGCACCTCAGTGCTAAGAACAGATACATGAATTTAGGGCTCTGCATGTGTATACCCCTTCATAAAGAGGCCAAGGGAGAAGAAAATGCCTCAGCAAAATTTGTGTCAGTGCCAGCAAAATGTTTTGTGTAAGCCAGTAATCTTTCACTGGGATCAGGTGGCTCTAATACAGGGTATGGCAACTCAGGCACATTACAAATAAAAGGGAAATTGTTATGTGCTAACAGGAAAATCATGCTGCTTTCACCCCAGCTGATAAAGAGAGACTCCACCTTAGCTCACTGAATACCTCCACCAAATTGGGCTCCTGGTAATATTTATTACAGGAAAATTTAAATCCTTTGAATGAATCATTTTTATTTGGTGTTTGCTCATGTAATTACCTTTCTCTGTAACTGTTTTGTCCAGTTCAGGCTTTGTAAAAAAGCAAAGAACATAACAAGGATATCAGATACATTTCTAGGAAAAGTAATTTGGCAGGTTCTTTATTACAGAGAAAATTCAAATATTTTCCTAAACCTTTGCCTTAATAGGAATAAAAGCAATGAACTCCTGATTTGTTGTACTCTTGAGTTTAAATGTTGATTTTAATCTACAGATTTCAGTGTGTAAGGGAGCTTTCTCCTTTTCAGAAATAACCAGCAAGAGAGAGCTCACAACACTCCGCATAGGGGGTACGTCCTTACCTCTGTGATTTTTTCACTGAAGTATATTGAATCAAGAAGAATATCTGCATTGAGAAAAATAACATGGGCGTTTTGGAAGATATGAATTCCTTTTTTTGTTTTAGAAGCAAAGGCAATTTTTAGCAAGACATCATAATATGAAAGGAAGAGAAAGAAATAATAAACCAAAGCACTGCTTTTGTGACCAGCCGTTACTGAGAAGCTCAGGATAATTTCAGCCAAATGACTCATTTTTCAAAGAAGGAATTCAGAAGAGAACCTGAATCTCATTTAGAAATAATGCAAGAAGAAACACACTGAAAGCATTTAAAAAATATTTTCAGATGAGTCCTTTGCTATTTGCATGGACATTTTGGGCTCTGCTTCAGCAAAGCGCCTAGGCTGAAACATTTGAGCTTTAACCTCTAAACATTAATTCTTATCCTTAAGGGATACTTACAGAATGCTTATTGTTGATCAGTTTTCTAGTTTAGATTGAAACAGTGATAGAGACTGGGGGCTTTTTATTAATTACACTGTACATTGTTGAGTAGGATTTGGTATGTGTGGTCAATAAGCGCTAAGGAAGTATTTTAATACTTAAGTTAATTACCTATAATTAGGTTAATATTTACTACATTTTATTGTATTTATATAAAAACCCAATGAAAAGTACAATAGTGATAATATTTGGAGATAAGTTTTGTTCTGCTGCTGTGACCATGTTATACCAAGCTCCTATCTGTGAGCACCCTAAGCCATGACTCTCTTTGGAGCAAAAATGCTTTTCTTTTTGCAGAGTTCTTTCATCATGGGATTGAGAAAACAGAGGCTGTGACAGCATCTGTGGAAGAAGGTTTGTAACTTACAGTGTAAGAAGTGCTGTATTCAGCTCCCAAAAGCTGGAAGAATAAAATACAAGAACAAGCTGTTTGCTTACAGCCCTTCTTAGAAGACTGCTATAAAAGTAGATATGTTCTGGTGATCCAATTCAAGCCCAAATGAAAATGTGCAGTTCTTCAGCTTGTGTGCTCCATGTGCTTAACCACTGTTTACACTAAATTTCCCAAGAGTTGAGACTGAGAACTTCAGAACAAAACCTGTTTTCACCAAAACAGACTTTTTGGGAAAGTTGTGGCAGGGGAGTCCAGCAGAGACATACTGTGTGGGTCCCCACCACCACACCCTCAGCCAGTTGAACATTTGTTGTTTTCAAAGAGACATTTAATTATTTGAGATGAAGATGTAGTTATTTGCTGTTCTTGCATATTTGTATTAATCTTTTACATCCCCCAAAATAATCACTCGTGCCCTATGAACAGGCACAGTTTATTGTAATGCTCAAAATATTGCCTATGGATAAAAACCAGTATATGAAATTTTAGAAAGCTGAAATTGCAACACAGATAACATATCTAGACAGACTGTGAAGGTGGTGGAGTCACCGTCCCTGAAGACGTTCAAGAAATATGTAGATGTGGCAGGGAGGTATGTGGTTTAGTGGGCATGGTGGTGATGGGTCGATGGTTGGACCAGATGATCCTAGTGGTCTTTTCCAACCTTAATGATTCCATGACTATGATTCCATGAAATATTTTGAGAACCACTTCAATTGAATTAGTTGTCTCCCCATTTAAATCCCAAGAGCTTCACCGCTTCCTGCTGTGGGAACCATATTAAGCCAAAACAAGACACTACTCAGAAATTCATTTGACAGCAAAAAAATTCTTTCTTATATCACATCATCCTAACAACACACAAAAAGATGCAGAGATGAATTTTGGGATCATCTGATTGCTCTGTTAATCAAAATGCTTCTGATAAACGAACATCAGTGCATGAAGTAAAGCAATAAATTAGAGATTAAGGAAGAATTCAGTTGGTTGCTGCCCATTCATTTTTTACTTTCAACACAGTCAAACACAATGTGTTCACAAGGAATTTGGCATCTGTTCTGTGCACAATAGTGAGATTTTGCACCTAGTTATCTTCATTGTAGTCTGCCAAATGGATTCAATATGGAATTTTCTGCTTCAGTTCTATTTATGTTGCTTCTTTATAGCACCTCATCTGAATGTAGTAATGAGGTTATTTTTTGAGCATCACTTTGTCTATAACTATTAATGTTGTGCATAGAAAATCAGGAAAATCTCCATACATGGGTCTTTCCTCCTCTGCTGAAGAAGCTGTTCTCTTGGCTTGGAGTTAAGTGACTGAGAGGACTTGGAGTTGATCTTGATGATCCTCATGGGTCCCTTCCAGGTTGGGGTATTCTACGAGTCTGTAACTTCTCATAAGAGTCTGTGCTGCCAACTTCTCTGAGTTTACATTTTCTGTCTTCAATAGTGATTTCCTTTGAGCCCAGTGAGATGGCCCTGGGGACTTCCAGTGCTGGAGGTAAGAGCCCGGTTGTACTTTTGCTGGTGAATTGGGCCTTCCTGACTCCAGGTGTTAGCAGGTTTTAGTTTATTAAGCTTTATTGCTGGGATTTCTGGGTAATACCTGTAGTTCTGCTCACCTGCACATCCTTGAGCAAACCGCTTTGTTTCTCCTAATTACCCTCTTTATAAAGCAAGGCTAATAGTGATGTTTGGTTAAGCTTTATAATGCTCTCCATAAAAGCCACTCCAGACACGCCCTGCAGAAATGCAGAAGATACTTCACTACCACGATGCTCTGCTTTCTGTCCAGCTGTCACAAGGGACTGAGGTATGTCTTGGTCTTCTCCCATTCCCTCGGTGAAAAGTCAGTGGTACCAGGCTTTTCCTTGCCTTTGGCACAGCAGTTCTTTATCAAAAACATCACAGTTAAGAATCTGTGCACGGTGAGGACTGGGCTGCTGGGGATTTGAAGTTAGATAGGAGTCAGATCACAGATATTAGTTGAGGATTATTTGCTATCCATTGCCTCCAGCCACTCATTTTGCACACCTCATGCAAGTATATGAGAAAACCTCTTCCCATCAGGTTTTCTGATACAACAGTTGATCCTTTAAATTACATTCATAGCATTTGCTGCCAGAAGGGTTCATTTTTATTTTACCTCCTCCTTTTATATACAGAATTTCATGGAATCCTTTCCCAGACTAAAAGTTATTTCACATTTTTGCCATTATCACTTTTATGAGAACATTCACACCAGTAGCTACAGCTAAAAGCAGGTGGAGTACCGTAGCAGACTTGAAATTACCAATGACTCCTTTATGTGAAAATGATCATTCAGGAAGAATTAAATGCACAAAAAAAATGTCAAGTGACTCTGAATACGGAGAGAAGGAAGGAGCCATTTTTTGACTGAGATCACACTGTCTGGGTAACACCCATGTCTCCCACCTCAATCCAGAAATAACTCATTGCTATAGTAAGATCTGCTCACAAATCTTCTCCTCCACTAACTTGAATGTATCAGAAAATGTGTGTGTTGTGTTGGAGGTCCACATGACTGCTAGAAGATTATCTGTGATATCTGTTCTTAGCAACCTGCAGAATATTCCAAACTCCAGTTATATTATCTGCACCTGGCAGGAATCACTTTCATTTCAATACATCACTGCCAAACAAAGTGACATAAAATGTGCACCTTGCTGAGCTGTGAGACTAGCGTGCTGTTATTCATCCCTTCCTGCAGCCTTTCATGGTCTTCCTTCTGTTCTTAGTGGCGCTTTCATTCTTTTTATCCATTCTCTTATGCTAAGGCAGGTTATTTCCAATTTATGCCAAAAACAGAACTTCAGAGGGATGAACTTAATGAATTTGAGTGGAATCCAATTAATTAGTTCAGTCCAGCAATTTGAAAGGATAGGCTTTCAAAACGTGGAAACTATGCACACAGTCCCTTTGAAAATGAAGCATTTTATTTCTGAAATGCAATATCCTTTGCACTGATATTTAGAAAAAAAAATGAAGCCATTTGAAAATACTGTTTTTATTTACAAGTTAGCTTATATGAAAAGAGGTAAAAAAAAAAAAAAGAAAAAGAAAGATAAGTAATATCCAAATTCATCAAACATTTCCATCCAATGATGAAGTTTCAGATAACCAAAAAAAAAAAAAAAGAAAAAAAGAAAAAATTAATTTCTAGGAGTCACCATCCATGGATGTGTTTAAAAACTGTTTGGATGTGGTGCTCAGGGACATGATTTAGCGGAGGGTTGTTAGAGTAGTATGGTTAGGTTGCGGTTGCACTCGATGATCTTTAAGGTCTTTCCAACCTGAGCGATTCTATGATTCTAAAGAACTTCTATAAAATGGTGCATCTATTCAACTCAACTTATTTTCCCCTTGATATTTCCTTATGTCTGTAAAGAAGTAATTCCTGTAGTTGTCCAGCTCTGCACCATTCAAGCAATATCCCTAGTGTTGCTGCTATCTTTGGTACCCTTTCATAAACTGACACTGTGTTTTTTAGAAGTTCTCTCAGATGATGACATCTCATCTTATCCTTCTTATCCTTCCTCTCTCAGTATGGCCAACTAATCAGCACCCGGCCTTATTTTTAGTACCTGGCACAGCTTAGTACCTTGGTATGTGATATATAAATTTAAGAACAAGTGAGGAAATGAGCGAAACACCTACCAGTTACATTGGTTGTATTTAACTAGCTCCATTTTTTTTCTGAAAGACAAGAGATGTGAACAAATGACCAGTGCGGATGCTCTTTGCTTTCCTAATCTTCATCTTGAATGGCTTTTCTCTATGACCATCAATTCACAGCAGTTCTGCCCCCGGAAATTACTCTGACCTACTATCTGAAATGAAAATCTTGATGCTTATTGCTCCATATCTTCTGCTTTCCTCTTTCTGCTGATTCAGAAGAGGACAGATTTACAGGAGCTGAGGTCCCAGCAGGAGAGATAACCACCTCTCCAGGCTCCTTCCAGGCAGATATTAACTCGGCGGAAGTCAGAATTATCCCCACTGAGTTTATTCCTGCAGGCACATCTGCAAGGACAAAAGAAAAAGGCAAGTACAGCCTGCACTAACTCTGCTGTAATTTGTAGTGCTCCCTCTTGCTGTTCACAGCCGTTGGGATTCAGTATTTCTCACCAACATGCAGAACAGCACCATTTCCTCCCTAAATCTGGTTAGATTGTGCAGGATGCTGTGTTCAATACCAGTAGTGGCAGTTCATTTTCAAATATTGCCTAGGGAAGTTTAATTTACCACTAATGAACAATCTTCCAATCATTAGTAAAACAGATGTTGGAAAACTGCAAGAAGATTGGTTTTGGTTCAGAGTATGCCCTTTGGGACGTATTACTGATAGAGTTTATCCTACGTTTGCAAGTTTAATCTTTGCAAGTCTGATCTGTGCATGTGTAATCTCCAGAGGCAATTCCTACAAGAGGTGGCCTGGGCACACCTTCCCCTGGAGCAGCTCTGGAACTGTCACTGTCTGTTAGGGGACCCAATGGACCTGCAGGAAAAGGTAATTTATTTTTTTTTAATTTTCCAGTGATATATAATTAGTGAAGTACTGGAACAGGTTGCCCAGAGAGGCAGTGGATAGGATATCTCCATCCCTGGATACACTCAAGATCAGGCTGGACAGGGCTCTGAGCAACCTGCTCTAGCTGTAGGTGTCCCTGTTCAGCGCAGTGGAGTTGGACTAGAGGATCTCTAAAGGTCTCTTCCAATTCAAACATTCTATGATTTTATGAAAACTTCAGCTACTTCTATATTAAGAGTTAGGATTGTATTACACATAAATACAGTAGTTATTCCAAACCAGGCAGATGCACACATATAGACTGGTGTGTATCAAAAGGAGATAGAGTCATCTGCAGAAACTTTCCAATCTGAAGGAGTGACAGACAGGACTCCAGAATCTAGAATCTTTCCTCTGATGAAAGCAGGACTGTTACTGATTGGTCTGTCATGGTAGCCAAGCTTTATTAGAACTATTTTGTGAATACACCATGAATAAATTGTGTACATGCCTTAGTCTGAGCACACCTTTACTGCTAGGTGGAAGATATATCAAATTAAATATTTAAAAGTTTGTAAAAAACTTCTTGTTGTTTCATAATTAATCATTGTCCAGTGTGTAAGAACAAGAGGTTAGGGCTCTATTTTAAGAATTAGCCAAGAAAGAAGCTACTGACTTCTTATTTCTTATCTCAGCTAGGTTTGAATATTCTTGAAAAAAATATTTAAATATGAAAGATTACAAGGGGTTGCAAAGTACTGCCTGCAATCCTATTTGACTTGCATTTTAGATCTTCATAGGGATTTCTCTCTTTATTCAGTATCTTCCCCCACTTCTTTTGCTGTCTTCCTTAGTGCTATTATAAAAGTCATAGGTCAGTGACTGGGGCAATGACTTAGAAATAATGAGAGTCTTCAACTGTTGAGAACACAGTATGTCAAACAGTTTTTTTTTGTTTGTTTGTTTTTACTTAATAGTATGTGAACGATTAACCTTTTTGCAAGAGAGAGGAAATGGAAGAGAGAAGAGAGAGCTGCCCCAGCTGGGAGAAATGTTGTTCTGTTTAACTGAGAGATGTCCAGAGGAGTTTGAGTCTTACGGTTGCTACTGTGGCCAGGAAGGAAGAGGGCATCCCACTGATGCTCTGGACAGGTGTGGGCTCTTCTGTAAACTGCCATTAGTTGTAGGTATTAAGGAGTGCCTATGGACCAGCCAAGATTGGTGTTTGCTTCTTGGTTGGACTTAATGATCTTAAGGGTCTTTTCCAACCTACAGTATTTCATGATTCTATGGTATCTGTAGTCAGACCATGCTTAATATAATCCAATTAATTATATAAAATGTGAAATACTCAAGTGTCACTAAACATGGTCTGTTCTTGCATCAGTGTTTTGGAGAGGACTTTTAGAATAAGAAAGAAGCCAGTAGAGTAGAAAAAACTGCATATCAAAAGAGATGAGGATAAGAGTTGCAGTGAATCTTGGCTAAGAGGTGGTTTGGAAGGTGATTTATAAAAAGAAGAGTACTAACTTTTGTGTCAGACTGTCATTCAGAAGGAGTCCATATGGAGTGCAGTGCACCTGACCTGGAGCCCAGAGACCTGCAACTGTGGGCCATCGGGGAATGGCTGGTAAAGAGGTGATGGGGGTGTGCTTACCCAGCGTGAGGCAGAGAATTCACCCAAACCAAGGAAATCTTCCCTAAAAGCATTTCATTTTCAAACAAAATCGTTCCTTGAGTGGAAATCATTACAGCTGGAGCCATGTCGAGCCTGAGCATGGCTCTGAGTGCACAGCACACAGAATTTGCCTGCACTTGTACACAAGTAAGACTGCCCATGCATGATAAAAATAGCATCGAGGCTAGTCAGTGCACTGGCTAATGACATGCGGTTTTCAGATTCTCAGCCAACAATAGTTGAACTCCTCAAGATACTGCTAAAGGAGGGTTTGTTCACAGATGCAATTGCAATTTTAAATCTTAAACAAATGAACAAAACTGCATCCTTAAGCAGATGATACCAAAGGAATTAGGAAGGGGACTATGAACGTAAATACAGGTGGTTTTTGCTATTTTTATCTTTTCTATAAAGATTTTTCCACAAAATAAAAATGATATTTTCAGTTGTAATAGATACTGAAAAAAAATGGATAACATAAATTGTGAATATTGTGTGATGTAGGAAAATGAAACACGTTTCAGTTACCTCTGCTGTTTATTTTAGGTGCTGCTTCTCTCATCACTGCTGTGTGGAACAAGTTAAGAAACTTGGATGTCCTGCAGAAAGAAGTTCACGATCTGAAGTTGTATGCTTTGATCATACACCAAAATGTAGGTTTGAGTTAGAGACATTACTCATCTTCTGACAACAGTGTATGAAATTATTACAGGCTGAATACTACCATGCCTATAGCTTGCTGCAGAATGGAGACAGAAAACTTGGGCTTACAAAATGTCATCAATGGCTACTCCAAAACTGGTTTTTTGTCCTAGCTGAGATCAAGGTTATTACATCACTGTGCTTGATGTGATCAGGTCAGGATAAGAATTGCATTCAGACTTCTTTTGACAGGAGACAAAGTACAGCTGTTGGTGTTTTTGTTTGCACAAATCCACCTCACGCCAGCCACAGCTCCAGGCACTCAACACCTTGGTGTCAGGCATATTTAAGTGCTTAATGGTGAATTTGGAAGCTGAAATTCAAGGAAATTCAAGAAAAAAGACCTCACCTACCACTGGCAAATTACCTACTGACTAGCTGTAACTGCTTTTAAATATTCATTTTAAAACTTCTCTTTAAGGTATTGGTTGGAGCCTGTGTGAGAAACTCCTATGTGCTTGTGACCAGACAGCAGCTGAGTGCATGGCTTCTGCTTTCTTCAATGAAAGCCTTAAGTTTCCACATGGTCAAGCATGCCAAGAGGAGAAAGCCTCGTGTCGAGGTGGCCCTTACGAAAGGCCTTCAGTCGGCAGAGAACCAGGGGCCGGGACCTCCAGCTCCGAGGAGAGCAGCGAGGAGGAAGGTTCCCTGCAGAGGAGAGCACGGAGAGAGACGCACCATCCTCCTGGAAAGCCCAGGAGCGGGCAGCACAGAGGCAGATAGTCAGCCATGGCCACCTCTGTGAGAAATGGCACCGGGAATTTCACAGCCAGCCTCGTGTACCTTACTCCTTTTTGTCACTCTGCAACTGCCTTGCTTTTCCCAGCGATAGACTAGATATTGAATGTTAAGATGCATAACTTCCTTCCACAGAGAAGTTGTCACTGCAGAGTACCTATGTAGGCCAGCTATTACCTGCAACACTACATGAAATGTGCATTCTGCACAACTTCATTTGATTTCTGATCAAAATTCTGATTTTTGTTCTGATCAAAGATTGATTTTTGTTAGCCATGTAGTTGGTTCAGACCAGATCTTGCTGATGGTGATTGCATATTTCAGCTTTTTAATTAAACCAATCTGCAATTACTCCAACTCCTTTTGTGCATTCTTCCTATACAGAGCAAAGCAGGAAACACCCAGAAGAAAAGCTACAGTAGTTACATGGAAATGTGTTCCTTCTTCCCTAACTGAAAGTTTCAACACACAGTTTCTGCTGGTCAGACAGGTCAGGGCAGAAAAAAAGAGTATTTCGTGTCCCAAAGCTGTGTATTATGCAGTTATCTCCAGTTCTCAGAGATTTAAGGATTACAGAATCATAGAATTGTTTGAGCTGGAAGAGACCCTTACAGGTCATCTGATCCAACTCCCCTGCTCTGAACAGGGACACAAACAGCTAGAGCAGGTTGCTTAGTGCCCTGTCCAGCCTCACCTTGAAAATCTCCAGGGATGGGGC
The DNA here is from genome assembly GCA_016647715.1 of Pavo muticus. Taxonomy (NCBI): domain Eukaryota; kingdom Metazoa; phylum Chordata; class Aves; order Galliformes; family Phasianidae; genus Pavo; species Pavo muticus. The sequence goes on along the minus strand of JACDJE010000066.1, from coordinate 3,084,371 downwards.
ATTCACCACCTCTCTAGGATCAACTAAAACTAATGCACAGTATCTAATACAAAGCTACCATAACGTTGGGATATTTTTCTTCCCCTTTTTCCTGCTTTCAACTACAAGTTTTGCCTCAAGGACTTTCCTGGCCAAATTCACCACTCAAAGTATTCACCAGTTATCAGACAGCAGCAGTATAAAGGAATGCATGTATTTTTTTTTACTTGATAAGGTGTTAATTTAGACACTGCTTTGATCATAACATACTGCCACAAGGACTAAAATAGTTAAAATTTGACTATATCAACAAAGCTAGGAAACCACTGAATAAAAACAACCAGGTTCAAAATCACTAGCAGCCTTATTACTTGAGTATGAAGGACTTACTTACACAAAGGTATTATCAAGCTTTCCCATTGGATTTCAGCTGCATAACACATGACAGTGCTGAGAGTTCCACCATTCTGTGTCAGCAACATACAGTTAAGATGAAATTCAACAAAAAAATATTAACTCCAGTGTCAAAGTTGACAAAATTTGCATAAGGTTCTTAAGAAATTCAGAAGAAGGATTTTTCACTGAGAGGGCAGTGAGGCGCTGGCACAGGCTGCCGAGAGGATGTGGATGCCCCATCCCTGGAGGCATTCAAGACCATGTTGGATGGGGCCCTGTACAGCCTGCTCTGGTGGGGGGCAGCCCTGCCCATGACAGGGGTTGGGGCTCTGAGGTCCCTTCCAACTCAAGCCATTTTATGATTCTATGAAATCACGTTTGATTGTGTGGTCCCACACACCCAGAAACAAATCAATTATTTATTTGAGGACCAAAATGTACCTGCATCACTTTGTCCTGGAATTAGGGAAGATTCTAAAAATTCTTACGCTTAATGCTTCAGTCTTCTCAACATAAGCAGGCTTTATTTTATCAACGGAAAATTTATGCAAGAGCAAAATGAAAATTCTGTAAAACATTTCTATGGAGATAGATAGAAAGCTTTCCACATTTCCTCCCTTTACAACCTCCCCTTGGAACAAAAGCTGTCCACTAACATTTCTTTGAACAAAAAATTGCTATAAACTGTCCTACTGATTTGGCTGTTCCTGAAAGTCTAAATTTCTTGTTTATAATCCTGCTTTAAAAAGTTTGATTTTGTCATAAAAGTATTCATTACAGATCCATGACTGCAATCTAATGGTGGATATAAAAGTGCCACCTATGTCCCTCCATTTCATGAAGTACTTAACTGGATCATTTAACTTCGATGTCATGCAAGCTGACACAGTGACAACAGCAGACTAAAACATAAAGGAATGTTCTTGGACATTAACACAATTAGAAGTAATCAGCACTTTAAACTTGTGGTTTGTGATATTCCCCCCCCAGTAACTTTCCTGTGCAAAACGTACAAAAGATGAAAGCAGCGCTCATCCATTACCCAGTGCTGATAGAATTTGCATTAAGCTGATACAATTACTCATTCCAGAGCTGGAACTGTTCAGGTATCAACCTATTATTATAGTGATAGGAGACTACTCTGTACTTCACAGCAGTTAGAAATAAAAACGATAATGAAAAGATCAGATAGCTAATCAGTTGAAGTAAGAAAAGATGGCCTTTAAACAAGTGAATGAAGTGCATCACTGCTTAATAAAAGCACAGCTCACCTCTCTGATTAATGAAAAGGAATGCTGCTGCTTTGAAGCTCGCATTTAAAATATACACTTAAGAGAAAAAAGAAAACAAAAGACAAATCCTTTCTGCTAATTATTAGAAGATAGTACTACATTCATGATAATGCATCAACACAAGCATATATTTGCTCAGAGAAGTGTATATTCATTCACATGCTCTCATTTCAGAGATAAAGATGGGTCATTTAAGTCATATAATGGCTTCGGCAGGAAGGGACCTTAAAGATCACTGAGCTCCAATCCCTCTATTGTGGGCACGGTTACCAGCCACTAGATAAGACTGCCCAGGGTCCCATTCAACCTGCCCACTAAGCTCTATTCATTCTCAGATATGCCTTCCTTCTAATTGCTAGTCTGGAAATATTTCCTACTTCATTAGATACTGATCTGTTTATTTCAATTTTTAAGCTTTTTTTTTTTTTTTTGTATTATTACTTTCTCAAATTTTGGAGGACTTCACCGTAGTAATTGTTCAACAGTAACTAAAAGTAGTGGTTTAATAATGTTTGCAAGAAAAAGGCAAATAAAAAAAGGTTTAGCTTAAATGTCAAAAAGTCATTGACATTTTAATTGAAAGCACTAAAAATCACAACACCTTAGAGAAGATTTATTTTAAATTCTGATTTTATTGCTGAAATATAGATTGCACAGTGTGTTCTTACATTTATTGAACTGGTTCATTACATACAGTACAGAATATATGACCATCAGAACAAAAGACAAAATAGCCCTACTCTGATTTTGGACAACAGGCTACTTCTGCCTTTTGAAACATACAGGGATTGCATTTACTTTAAAAGTGACCTGCTACCAAAAAAACTCTAAAAATGACATAATGGGAAAGAAAACACAAAGCAAAAGCTGGAATACGTTTAAACAGCTGGATACAAGTGTATAAACATTGTGACAGCACTGGATGTATTGCAGATAACAGAGCCAGTATGCATACGGAGCTTTGAAGTTCTGCAACTTGTCTTAAGAACATAAAGACGTGAAACAAGCAATTTTAAACTGTAAAACAGTATCCTTAACTCATTTGGTTTCATTCATTATCTTCATGTTACAACAGTTACAAAACATTTTACAGCGACTCTCATATTCCAGCTGTCAAAAATGGGCAGTGTGAACCAACTACCAACTCAGAGACTTGCTGGATTTCCAGATAGTAAGAAACTGAATATCATGTGAACACAGTGTTAAAAGCTCTTCAAACCCTGCACAACACCTGCACAACACTTGCATTTCCCATATAAAGCTAGTTTGAACTTCAAAAACGTGGAAACCTACAGCATAAATGAAGAATACCATAAACAGAATAGAAAATGAAATGCTCAATTTACTTTTCACATGCAGCATTCATGCAACAGAATTCAGTCACTGAAACAATCCTGTATTTACAGCACAGTCTGCATACTGCAAGAGTGCAAACAGCAGTACATTCTTTATTTCTTATTCTTTAGACTCCTTATTTTCTTTTCGTACAAAAGTGCACAGTGTTATTCTTAAAAAAATGACAGAGTGGATAAGTGTTTTACATTTTATCCATAGGTTAGATTTACTCTTTAAAAAATTACACTATATAGGCCAAAAAACTACTGTCTTACATTAAAAAAACCCAACAAAACAAACAATAAAAACCAAAAAGCGAAAGCTATAAGCTAGAGTGGTAACGAAGTCTATTTATGTGTAGACTGTGGTCTGATCAGGCTGATAAGCTGCAGCAGTAAAAATCACAACGGAATGCTGTAGATAAGGGGCTGTTTCGTCATCCACTAACAGCTGTGATTTCACTGTTAAACTGAAAAGAAGGTCTCAATTACCTTTTGAGTTTTGTGAATGCTTTCTGAAATTCTCAGCATGTTATCTCATAGGTTTAAGTAGCTGAAATTTGTCTGATGCCGTGTGCCATCAGGTTTTGAAAGTAGCCTACGTGCTGTAGTACGGTTCAAATATCTAACAGTCTGTTTTACGGTGGGTTTGTACATGTCCCAAAGTCAGCAAATTAGCTGCCCTGCCCATCAGAGAGCAACCATCCAGCTCTTAGAATTATGCAGTCATAGATTAATTCTGACTGGGACTTCTGAATGTCATCTCATCATGCCCCTACTCAAAGCAGGGCTAACTGAAGTTAATCGCTTTGTTCATGGCCTGTGTTCACTGCTTATATATACTGCAGGCTACCTTAAATGTCTTGCATTTAATACAGACATTTTTGTGCTAGTTCAGATTCAGATAGACCAAGGGACTTCAACTTTACAATTCATGGCAACAACTACAGCTGTTTTGTTTTGCCTGCAGAATTTAGTGAGTCAAAAACAGCCATGACAGTTATCATCAAGACCTGAGGGATCTACTGGATTGGTTTTACTTTATTTTCATTTCAATAGTACACTCAGATACATAAACCTATGAAAGTCAGCACATTTTCCTTATTTCTAGAAAGATTTGTGAAATGAAACAAAAATAAATGAACAAACATATGCATCTCTAAAAAATGCTTTTGCTTGAAAACACATTTAATAAACTCTTGGTCTTTAAATGGTTTCACTCAGTTTTCTTTCAACTTCTAAAACATCACTAAAAAGCTGTAATAAACGACAGAGAAATACCCCATAGAATATAACTGTAATCTCTGCATTTATGACTTAAAATGCCCTCGGTTTATTTTTTGCTATACTAAATATACTTCTCATGTATTTATACTAAAGCAGACAGAGTAAAATAGTACTGCATTTTCAAAAGTACAATCTGTAAACTATACACTTTAAGATGTGAAAAATATTGCACAATTCAGGGTTTCAAGAGATTTCTCCTGTCTTTATGCAAAGCAGTAATTTTCACAGCAAGAAACACGGGATATATACTAGCTGTATATATCTAAAAAGCATATTGTACGATGCATCAGAAATACTTAACAAGTGTCCATTCATTCATTTACTATACTTGAACACATGTAAGGTATTGTGTTTTGTTGTTCTGCTTTTTTTCTTCATCTATTACAAAAAGAACAAGTTGATCAACTGTAACAGCAGGAACAAAAGGGAGTTAGGCCAGCACTCCACTGTTACATATATTACGAGTTTCTCTCAATACATGAATCAGGTGGAGAAGAAAAAAATAAGAAGGAAAAAGCATTTATCAGGTCCCTCAATTAAAAAGAATTAACATATTAAAGCAACTTACAAATTAAGGGAATTTACAGAAAGACTAACTGCTAGAATAATTCAATTAACATATTTGAAAAAAAGTTTTATATATGACATCTATGTGTATTCATACATGAAAATGAAGAAATGTGATAAATGAAAACCTAACTTCAAAGGAGAACCAGACTTACAGAAACTGAACAGATTCAAGAGTTTGGCTAAAGTAACCTGCTTTTGGCTTGTGTTCATCACTATTTTAAAGTTAGCTAAAAAGAAAAACAATAAAATTTGAGAACTCATCTTGTTCTTTCTATTGTACTCTACTCTAAATAATGTCCAGCAGACTTCAGAAGACACTTAATACACACAAAGATCTGGAAACTTCATCTCATAGACTGGAACAGATTGGTAATGAGCATGTCCAGCAGTAATCGTCATCGTTCCTGAGGGGCTAGGTGGAGGTCTGTGTAAGAAGAATGATCATTATCACTCATAATAATAAAGATAGCATTTTTTTTTAACTGTATAAACTAATAGCTGAGAGAAAAGTCAACTACTATTTTTTTTTCCTTCACAGCCATCAGTGTTTTATCCTGATCCATTATCATGTCTCAATTTTTTATCAAGGTTCTTTTCTAAATCAACAAATCACTGATGTTATAGAATTATGAAAATGCATTTTATTACTTATATTACTTACAATGCACAACAGATGTGCAAGAACTCCCAATAACACTGTATGATGTTCTGTATGATTTTTGTACTATTTTGGTTGTTCAATTTCTAAATTTCTCAAACAGTTTGGGAAGACAACCACATTCTTTGATATTACTGATATGCATATAAATAATAAAAACACAAACATGTTTTTTACTTGTTAAAAGGTAACATAACATAAACACTCTTAACATCTCCACAACTGCAGCCAGTTATGCTCTTTTTGATAAAACTCTTGAAAAAATTCAACTGAACAATTAAAATTGGAAGAGTTAGAAGTGTTTCTTGATATTCTTCGCTACATAAAGGACTCAATAACAAGAATATCAAAGTTACTGTTTTATACAACTGCTTTCAGCAAAGTCAGTTATTTTCTGCCTATTACGCACGCTTAGAACACTATGACATTACCACCTGAAAGCAGCCACAATTGCTTTATAACTGTTTTTTATTCACAATATTCTTACTGCATACAGTCTTACCGAATAGTGAGTTCCAGTATCTGGGCGAGTCTATCATGAAGCAAGTTTGCCTGGAAAAAAAAATTAAAATTTAATAATTAATTACTGAATCTTGAGCAGAGTGAAAATGAACACGTCAGGCTGCTCCCAGTGTACTGCACATTCGTACCCAGCATATCTAGGAAGCGTTTCCTGTTTAATTTCCCACTGCTGCATAGCCTTGAGGAGGCATGTGAAATTGAGTGAGCCTACCTTGAAGCACAAGGCAAACTTTGTTGTTGAAGGTAGAAGTTACAGATTTAATTAGAAAAAAAATATATATCATGAGGTAGATACTGTTCTGCTTATCCCAGAAGGAAATAGGGATGGATAATCAATCCAGATTTCAAAGATAGTAAAAGATAACATTAAGGTGAAGAGTGAATAAGACTTCCATTCCTTTTAAAATGGTGAAGAAGCAACAAAAAACACATTTTAAATAACTGGAATTTCCCAATACAGATAACTGATATTACAGAGACAACAGCTGAATATAAATAACTGAATACAATACTTCAATAGCAATACCAGCAGTGACATACATAGAAACACAGCGCACCCTTAGTCACCACATCTCTATTAATGCTTGTACGAGCATCTTCAGTAGTATGTAACATATTTCAGAAACTCACTTTGGTTTCACATTGTGCTGCAATTTCTTCAAATGGTGCTTTTTGGAACTTCTCGATCACAAGACGCCTTTTTTCTTTTTCCTGTTCTTCAAGTCCGTTGTTATCTTCAAAAAAATGAAAAAAAAATAAAGACCAGTGTAATTTTGCCCATCAAGCATGAGTGATTTGAACCTCTGAAATGTTTTTTCTTCTTTTACACTGTATTTTTAACTTTCAAATGTGCACTGGAAAAGCAAACATGCAACCACATCCAAGCACGCTGTCACTGCTTCTAAAGCAAAATGCTGATAGAATTTCAGGGAGCTCATTTGAGGATGCCAGTTTTACCCTTTCTTACTATGTGCTTTAACCACCAGTCAAAGCTTCCTGTTGTTTCATCAGCCGGTCTCAAGACTCCACTTCTCACTGCACCCAAGTCTCTTCCTTCAAGAGAAGAGGGAAATATCCGCCCTCCCGCTATCATGCAGACAGCTGGGAAGGATTTATTTTTAAACAGAATTTGGAATACAGGCCAAGCGAACCTACAAGCAGCTGGAAATTTTCATTATCTAATGAATTTATGTACTTCAGCAATTAGCTAGTTTTGGAAAACTGTCAGACTGAATTATTGCTTAAAATGTCAACGTTCAATCCACATTTTTGACAGAAGTTTGGTAGGCTGGACTGTATTAGTAACTACTCAAACAGTTCTCTTTTTTTCTCAACTTCATGAGTTCTACTAGCTGAGTGTTTTTGACATCTGCAATCGTTATCTTACAATCTATTTCCTGAATGCACTGAAGACTTTGAAAATCTCACAACTAGAAAATCTCATTATTTCTAGCTAGGCCTGAAAGGGCAAATTCCATAGAAAAGCATTTCCATATGGTTTCACTCAGTCACATGAATTTCAGAAAATTAATTCACTAAAATTATCAAGATCTTATTTCAGAAACTTAGAAATAAATGGCTGAAACTTTAAATCAGATGACCAGCTAATAAAAACAAATATAATATTTTAATTATGTTTTTCTGGCAACAAATTTTCTCCAGCATTTCCACAGTAACCTAGAATTACGCTGTTAAATATAATTGTAATAAATCTTACCAATTGCTTTCTTCAAAGCTTCAAAGGTGATTTCTTCAGTATTATCAATCTAAAGACAAAGATAAAAAAAAACCCCTTAAATCTCACACACCACAAACTTCTAAAAGCTGTGGAACAGGATAAATACTGAAGGACAAAATAGCCACAGTTTTTTTTTTTTTTTTTTTTTTTTTTTTTTTTTAACCATATAAGTTTCTAATGGTTTTATCTGGAGTTTCTATGGCAAATAGACCTCTAATTCTTTATCGTTAACCAGCAGAATGGTTGGTATTTCATAGAAAACTACCATTTTTATACATTCAGAACTGATTCTTGCCAGTTTTGCTTACAAATATTGGAAAAACAGAAGCTGACCAGCTTTGTTTTCATTACTAGCCTGTTTTCATACAAAAACAACAGACCAAAATCTAAAAATAGATCACTCTGGCCAAAGTTTTCTGACCCAAGAATCTTTCCCAAGGATGACTGAGGAAAATTTTAGTGAATAACAAAAGCCTTGGAAAATGACTTGAATTTTGGCAGAACACTTCTTTGGGCCAGGAATAGCCTGTGGCGTTTCTATACTGATATCTCAGTGAGGGAGCTGGGATTGTTTAGTCTGAAGAAGAGGAGGCTCATTGCACTCTACAACTTCCTAAAGGGAGGCTGTGATGAGGAGGGGTTTGGCCTCTTCTCCCAGGCAACAAACAGGACCCGAGGAAATGGCCACAAGTTGTACCAGAGGAGGTTTAGGTTAGACATAAGGAAAAACTTTTTCTCTCAGAGAGTGGTCAGGCACTGGAATGTCCTGCCCAGGGAGGTGGTGGAGTCGCCATCCCTAGCAGTGGTCAAGAGGCGTCTGGATGAGGAGCTACGAGATCTGGTTTAGTGCTTGTGGTAGTAATGGCGATGGGAGGACAGCTGGACTAGATGATCTTGTAGGTCCTTTCCAAGCTTGTGATTCTATGATGATTCTTAGGCAGCTATTGAGAGTAACAAAAACTGCTTACTTAGATTAGTTGAACAACATGATGCTAAAGTAAGAGTTGATAGTTGATACATTCATTTACCAACACGATTATCCATTTGTTTTCTACTTCATTAGGAATTGCTTGGGGCTAAAATATTACCAAAGATTCACAAATGTTTTTCCAGAGAGTTCCAGCCCACAGATCTTTGTGTTTCTTTACACGGTGCTTCTGCATGAGAAAATCTTTCTTACAGTGAAAACACTGTGACAATATTAGGAGAGAATGCCTGGACAGTAGAACAGTGTGCAGCTGAATATAACATCATTTCTCAGCTTAGACTACGTTACTTCAACCATTCAAAACTATGTGTAAGTAGGCAGCACTTTTTTCTTATAAACATTTTAATATAATCTAAGATGAATGATCTCTACAGCATAAAAAAGTTACTTCCCTCAGTTCTAACAACTGCAATCATCTTGCTTTTGTTTCAAAATGCTTTGCTTGTTTCTCATAAACTAAAATCTAATTTTTCTATATCTTCATTAAAGCAGTATACAAACACTTCAAATACAACAGTAAATCTTAGCAGCCAGTGGAAATCTGGTTAACAAAAAAAAATCAGCAGAGCTTTGAAAAAAATTAATTGGAAATGAATTTATTTTAAGAAATAAATGAACCTTTCCTTTCTACCTTTTCCTTCCTCTGTCATTAAAGCTCCTTGTGATTAAAACTCTTCTGGAAGGGAGATGCAATACTGTAACACTGTAGTATAAGTAGCCTGTCTAGTCTTCACCTGCTCCGCTCAAAAACATCACATCTCCCACTAGTCTTGCATCTGTCAGACCCATGTTGATGAGCAAGACCCTTGGAGATGCTTCAAACGATGCAAGGATACACATGCAAGAATGTTATTTAATTTCACAAAATGCAAAGAAAATACTTTATTCAGGATATACTCATAAAATGTTAGTTATTAGGTATATGCATGCATTGTAGCTGTAGCTGTCCCTGTTCACTGCGGAGGAGTTGGACAAGATGACCTTTAGAGGTGCCTTCCAACTTAAATGATTCTATGATTCTGAGATATTTTCATAGAACAGCATCAGCATGTTTGACAACACACTTTATACTTGCAGTGAAAAACAAATAAAGAAAAAGCATTTAGCGTTGCTAAAATTATCAAACTCTAGACCTTCTGCGAAAACATAGTTTGGAGACTGTACCTCCCTCCAGCATCAAATATGGTGCCTTACGATATCTTGTCATTATCATACCTTATCCTCTGCGTTGTTGCCAGGTAGAATATCCACCTGAATAGATACTGTGTCCACAATGCTTTTCCTCCTGGAGAGTCTGTCCTCATCTAGAAAAACAAGACAAAACAAAAACCGCTAAATCAACACAGCTCGCATTATGCGTAACAGCTGAAAGATGAATAATCAAGTTTCTACACACTGGATGCAGTTTTGTGTCTGTACACTACTTAATAACCCTAGACCATCTACTGTATCATTTTTTTATCACTGTGAAAAAAGATCAGTTTCCTGTTTAATTATTCAGTCAGAACAGGAAGAAATAGAACCTCTTAATTGCGCCTTTCCCCTCTTATTCTAAATCCTGTGGATTATCTCTTTAAAGTCCATAACTTAAAAACAAAAAGAAAAAAAGTAAAAAAAGAAATCTTATTCAACTGCATAATAAATAGCATAACACATGATAATATACTGCTGCAGTCATTTATAAAAGCCTAAATTTTTTTCTTGGCTGTGAAATCTGAATGTTAAGTCTTAATTTGAAGGTATTCTGAAATGGAAAAGGGTTTATTGGAAGATGGCTCACTAACAGAGACAATAAAAATTTCTCAATGGAAATGAAAAACAAATCTTCCTTATTCTCGTTGCTACAAATATCATACTCAGCAAGTCTAAAATTCAGTTGGTGAATAAAAATTCTCTCTGCTTATTAATTTCTAGAAACATTCAGTAAGTCACTCTGATAATTTTTTAAAGCAGCTGCAGGTCAACTATGCAGATACTAAAAGGAACATAATTTCATTAATGTGGAAGATTATGATCAAGTGATCCATCATTAGATAGATTTTCCTTTTGTGACTTCATTCCTGAAGCATGACACCAAGTAATCATTTCTCACTTTTGACATATTAACATAAGACAAGAAAAAAGCAAAAATAGATTTGTAGACATGCCATGAGGAACCTCTGACAAATGGAGACATGAATAACCTGACCTTCATGCATGTCATGCATGCCACAAATTACTATGTCACACTGTAGATTACAGCTGAGATGATGACATTGGGAAGCGTCCCTTTTTATTTTCACTGTAGAGTCAGAAGCACCTAAATGCACTTGAAACTAAGATGATGATAAGGAGAATAGGTGTAATATGCTCCCTCCAGATGGCAATTTATTTTTGGTTCTTTGTTTAAACCACTGTGCAAAACACTTCTGCAGTGCAAATATTGAGCATGATCAGAGTTCATTCCAGCAGAGCTGAACGTACTTGGCTTTTAAAATCAGGTTTCCGAAAAGCTACATGAATGAAATGTCAATTCAAGATCTAGAGGCAGCGAACGAACAAGCTTAGTGAAAAACACCTGAGTTCTACCTATCTTTGCCAGGTTCTCAGAGGCCCTGAATATTTGAAGTGGCATTCTGAAGGATTTGCTTAACTTTTAATCCCTGATGGCTCAACTGGTACACAACTGCATACAGAGAGGAGAGCACCTCAAACCACGAAGGGTAAATGCAAGATTGAAGTACATCTTGGCTGCCATCTTGCTGCTCTCTCTTGTAACTGACATGCAAATGCCAGAAGGCACCATTTTTGTGATGATTTTCGATAGAATTCATCTTCTATGGATGCCTAGCTATTCTTGTCTAGTAAGTATTCATTCTGTTCTAATACCAAGGTATTAAGCGGGCAAAAAAAATCTGTAATTCGCAATGTTTTCTGTTAGGTTTTAATGACGTAAGATTCATCTCCACACACATAAACGATCCTAGGGACAAAACAGCAGTGGGGGAGACCCCAAGAGCCCCATGGGCAGGGGGGGACATCCACCCAAAGGGCTGAAGGAAGGGCTCTGAGGTCACTTCACCTACAGCACAAAGAGATGCAGGGTCAGGTCTGCCGGCCACAGGTAGTTCCTGGGGTCTCAGTGATGGCACACAGGGGCAGCTGGCCAGAACAAGGGTCCAAGAAGGGAGTGGTGAGCAGGGCAGAGCTGAAGAGGGGAGCAGACGCTTATCCAAACAACAGGGTTTTAAGGTTCAAAATGTACATTTAACAGCAAAAGGACTCCAAGCAATTTCAAAAGGATAACAGATCAATCATTCTTTCAGTGTTACCACCTTTATTGTGCCCACCAGAAAATTTTATCAGGACTATCATCTTCCAAAATACAAACCAGTTTCCAGCAGTGTTTGTCCTCCGTTTCAAAATAATATAAGCAATTGGCCTAACAAATAAGTTTCCCTCAAGATGCAACTTGACATGATTTACAGTTGTAGTCTGTCTGGAACGTCATACATTTCAACTCTGTAGATACTAATTTGGTAAGAATTTGAGAGGGAAAAAAAAAAAAAATCACTTCACCTGGAGATTCATTTACATTAGCAGAAGAACATAGAAGGACAAAATGTTTACAGGAATCAAGTTTCCAGAGTAAACAAAATGCTAAAATCCCTATCCATCATCCCTTTCACTAAACTGATTAAGACATCACATTTCCTCACAGACTGTTCTCTAAAATGACAGCATTATTCTAGGAATGAAACAAATCTTCCCAGTTAAGTGTTAAGTCCCTTTCCACGTGCCCAGCAGAAGTGGAGTAAAATGTCTACATGAGGAATATAAACAAACTGTACACCTAGAGACAAAATTTACTTTTTACTTTTCATTTACAAAACAGAACCTACCCTACGCTCAACTCCTGTGTTTACAATTCTACATTCTACTGGGAAAGACTAAAAATATTGAAGCATAAAAATATGTGGTAAAATCTTCACTTAACTTGATATGGTTTAAGTAGAAATTAAATTGAATTAAAAGGAATTTATTACAAATTGAAATAAATAACGGAATGAAAGTGGTTAACTTAGCAATGCATTCACTCACCCTCATATTTCATTAGAAAATACCCTCAGCTTTATAATAATCTATCACAGAATGAATCATCATCATTTTGTGAGCTGCTGACAGCTTCTTTCAACTTTCAACTAAGTTCTTGTAATTTCACTCAAAGAGGTAATTGGCACTATCACAAAAATGACACCTATGCCCTTCCACCTGTTAAGGGAAAGAAAATAGGAAGCTACCATAATTTAGAGCTCTAAATTGAGAATAAACACAAAAGGCAAACCTTGCAGCTTCACACAGGCATACTAGGAAGGAGATAAGCAAAANTTTTGTCCTAGCTGAGATCAAGGTTATTACATCACTGTGCTTGATGTGATCAGGTCAGGATAAGAATTGCATTCAGACTTCTTTTGACAGGAGACAAAGTACAGCTGTTGGTGTTTTTGTTTGCACAAATCCACCTCACGCCAGCCACAGCTCCAGGCACTCAACACCTTGGTGTCAGGCATATTTAAGTGCTTAAAGGTGAATTTGGAAGCTGAAATTCAAGGAAATTCAAGAAAAAAGACCTCACCTACCACTGGCAAATTACCTACTGACTAGCTGTAACTGCTTTTAAATATTCATTTTAAAACTTCTCTTTAAGGTATTGGTTGGAGCCTGTGTGAGAAACTCCTATGTGCTTGTGACCAGACAGCAGCTGAGTGCATGGCTTCTGCTTTCTTCAATGAAAGCCTTAAGTTTCCACATGGTCAAGCATGCCAAGAGGAGAAAGCCTCGTGTCGAGGTGGCCCTTACGAAAGGCCTTCAGTCGGCAGAGAACCAGGGGCCGGGACCTCCAGCTCCGAGGAGAGCAGCGAGGAGGAAGGTTCCCTGCAGAGGAGAGCACGGAGAGAGACGCACCATCCTCCTGGAAAGCCCAGGAGCGGGCAGCACAGAGGCAGATAGTCAGCCATGGCCACCTCTGTGAGAAATGGCACCGGGAATTTCACAGCCAGCCTCGTGTACCTTACTCCTTTTTGTCACTCTGCAACTGCCTTGCTTTTCCCAGCGATAGACTAGATATTGAATGTTAAGATGCATAACTTCCTTCCACAGAGAAGTTGTCACTGCAGAGCACCTATGTAGGCCAGCTATTACCTGCAACACTACATGAAATGTGCATTCTGCACAACTTCATTTGATTTCTGATCAAAATTCTGATTTTTGTTCTGATCAAAGATTGATTTTTGTTAGCCATGTAGTTGGTTCAGACCAGATCTTGCTGATGGTGATTGCATATTTCAGCTTTTTAATTAAACCAATCTGCAATTACTCCAACTCCTTTTGTGCATTCTTCCTATACAGAGCAAAGCAGGAAACACCCAGAAGAAAAGCTACAGTAGTTACATGGAAATGTGTTCCTTCTTCCCTAACTGAAAGTTTCAACACACAGTTTCTGCTGGTCAGACAGGTCAGGGCAGAAAAAAAGAGTATTTCGTGTCCCAAAGCTGTGTATTATGCAGTTATCTCCAGTTCTCAGAGATTTAAGGATTACAGAATCATAGAATTGTTTGAGCTGGAAGAGACCCTTACAGGTCATCTGATCCAACTCCCCTGCTCTGAACAGGGACACAAACAGCTAGAGCAGGTTGCTTAGTGCCCTGTCCAGCCTCACCTTGAAAATCTCCAGGGATGGGGCATTCACCACCTCTCTAGGATCAACTAAAACTAATGCACAGTATCTAATACAAAGCTACCATAACGTTGGGATATTTTTCTTCCCCTTTTTCCTGCTTTCAACTACAAGTTTTGCCTCAAGGACTTTCCTGGCCAAATTCACCACTCAAAGTATTCACCAGTTATCAGACAGCAGCAGTATAAAGGAATGCATGTATTTTTTTTTACTTGATAAGGTGTTAATTTAGACACTGCTTTGATCATAACATACTGCCACAAGGACTAAAATAGTTAAAATTTGACTATATCAACAAAGCTAGGAAACCACTGAATAAAAACAACCAGGTTCAAAATCACTAGCAGCCTTATTACTTGAGTATGAAGGACTTACACAAAGGTATTATCAAGCTTTCCCATTGGATTTCAGCTGCATAACACATGACAGTGCTGAGAGTTCCACCATTCTGTGTCAGCAACATACAGTTAAGATGAAATTCAACAAAAAAATATTAACTCCAGTGTCAAAGTTGACAAAATTTGCATAAGGTTCTTAAGAAATTCAGAAGAAGGATTTTTCACTGAGAGGGCAGTGAGGCGCTGGCACAGGCTGCCGAGAGGATGTGGATGCCCCATCCCTGGAGGCATTCAAGACCATGTTGGATGGGGCCCTGTACAGCCTGCTCTGGTGGGGGGCAGCCCTGCCCATGACAGGGGTTGGGGCTCTGAGGTCCCTTCCAACTCAAGCCATTTTATGATTCTATGAAATCACGTTTGATTGTGTGGTCCCACACACCCAGAAACAAATCAATTATTTATTTGAGGACCAAAATGTACCTGCATCACTTTGTCCTGGAATTAGGGAAGATTCTAAAAATTCTTACGCTTAATGCTTCAGTCTTCTCAACATAAGCAGGCTTTATTTTATCAACGGAAAATTTATGCAAGAGCAAAATGAAAATTCTGTAAAACATTTCTATGGAGATAGATAGAAAGCTTTCCACATTTCCTCCCTTTACAACCTCCCCTTGGAACAAAAGCTGTCCACTAACATTTCTTTGAACAAAAAATTGCTATAAACTGTCCTACTGATTTGGCTGTTCCTGAAAGTCTAAATTTCTTGTTTATAATCCTGCTTTAAAAAGTTTGATTTTGTCATAAAAGTATTCATTACAGATCCATGACTGCAATCTAATGGTGGATATAAAAGTGCCACCTATGTCCCTCCATTTCATGAAGTACTTAACTGGATCATTTAACTTCGATGTCATGCAAGCTGACACAGTGACAACAGCAGACTAAAACATAAAGGAATGTTCTTGGACATTAACACAATTAGAAGTAATCAGCACATTAAACTTGTGGTTTGTGATATTCCCCCCCCAGTAACTTTCCTGTGCAAAACGTACAAAAGATGAAAGCAGCGCTCATCCATTACCCAGTGCTGATAGAATTTGCATTAAGCTGATACAATTACTCATTCCAGAGCTGGAACTGTTCAGGTATCAACCTATTATTATAGTGATAGGAGACTACTCTGTACTTCACAGCAGTTAGAAATAAAAACGATAATGAAAAGATCAGATAGCTAATCAGTTGAAGTAAGAAAAGATGGCCTAAAGTGAATGAAGTGCATCACTGCTTAATAAAAGCACAGCTCACCTCTCTGATTAATGAAAAGGAATGCTGCTGCTTTGAAGCTCGCATTTAAAATATACACTTAAGAGAAAAAAGAAAACAAAAGACAAATCCTTTCTGCTAATTATTAGAAGATAGTACTACATTCATGATAATGCATCAACACAAGCATATATTTGCTCAGAGAAGTGTATATTCATTCACATGCTCTCATTTCAGAGATAAAGATGGGTCATTTAAGTCATATAATGGCTTCGGCAGGAAGGGACCTTAAAGATCACTGAGCTCCAATCCCTCTATTGTGGGCACGGTTACCAGCCACTAGATAAGACTGCCCAGGGTCCCATTCAACCTGCCCACTAAGCTCTATTCATTCTCAGATATGCCTTCCTTCTAATTGCTAGTCTGGAAATATTTCCTACTTCATTAGATACTGATCTGTTTATTTCAATTTTTAAGCTTTTTTTTTTTTTTTTGTATTATTACTTTCTCAAATTTTGGAGGACTTCACCGTAGTAATTGTTCAACAGTAACTAAAAGTAGTGGTTTAATAATGTTTGCAAGAAAAAGGCAAATAAAAAAAGGTTTAGCTTAAATGTCAAAAAGTCATTGACATTTTAATTGAAAGCACTAAAAATCACAACACCTTAGAGAAGATTTATTTTAAATTCTGATTTTATTGCTGAAATATAGATTGCACAGTGTGTTCTTACATTTATTGAACTGGTTCATTACATACAGTACAGAATATATGACCATCAGAACAAAAGACAAAATAGCCCTACTCTGATTTTGGACAACAGGCTACTTCTGCCTTTTGAAACATACAGGGATTGCATTTACTTTAAAAGTGACCTGCTACCAAAAAAACTCTAAAAATGACATAATGGGAAAGAAAACACAAAGCAAAAGCTGGAATACGTTTAAACAGCTGGATACAAGTGTATAAACATTGTGACAGCACTGGATGTATTGCAGATAACAGAGCCAGTATGCATACGGAGCTTTGAAGTTCTGCAACTTGTCTTAAGAACATAAAGACGTGAAACAAGCAATTTTAAACTGTAAAACAGTATCCTTAACTCATTTGGTTTCATTCATTATCTTCATGTTACAACAGTTACAAAACATTTTACAGCGACTCTCATATTCCAGCTGTCAAAAATGGGCAGTGTGAACCAACTACCAACTCAGAGACTTGCTGGATTTCCAGATAGTAAGAAACTGAATATCATGTGAACACAGTGTTAAAAGCTCTTCAAACCCTGCACAACACCTGCACAACACTTGCATTTCCCATATAAAGCTAGTTTGAACTTCAAAAACGTGGAAACCTACAGCATAAATGAAGAATACCATAAACAGAATAGAAAATGAAATGCTCAATTTACTTTTCACATGCAGCATTCATGCAACAGAATTCAGTCACTGAAACAATCCTGTATTTACAGCACAGTCTGCATACTGCAAGAGTGCAAACAGCAGTACATTCTTTATTTCTTATTCTTTAGACTCCTTATTTTCTTTTCGTACAAAAGTGCACAGTGTTATTCTTAAAAAAATGACAGAGTGGATAAGTGTTTTACATTTTATCCATAGGTTAGATTTACTCTTTAAAAAATTACACTATATAGGCCAAAAAACTACTGTCTTACATTAAAAAAACCCAACAAAACAAACAATAAAAACCAAAAAGCGAAAGCTATAAGCTAGAGTGGTAACGAAGTCTATTTATGTGTAGACTGTGGTCTGATCAGGCTGATAAGCTGCAGCAGTAAAAATCACAACGGAATGCTGTAGATAAGGGGCTGTTTCGTCATCCACTAACAGCTGTGATTTCACTGTTAAACTGAAAAGAAGGTCTCAATTACCTTTTGAGTTTTGTGAATGCTTTCTGAAATTCTCAGCATGTTATCTCATAGGTTTAAGTAGCTGAAATTTGTCTGATGCCGTGTGCCATCAGGTTTTGAAAGTAGCCTACGTGCTGTAGTACGGTTCAAATATCTAACAGTCTGTTTTACGGTGGGTTTGTACATGTCCCAAAGTCAGCAAATTAGCTGCCCTGCCCATCAGAGAGCAACCATCCAGCTCTTAGAATTATGCAGTCATAGATTAATTCTGACTGGGACTTCTGAATGTCATCTCATCATGCCCCTACTCAAAGCAGGGCTAACTGAAGTTAATCGCTTTGTTCATGGCCTGTGTTCACTGCTTATATATACTGCAGGCTACCTTAAATGTCTTGCATTTAATACAGACATTTTTGTGCTTGTTCAGATTCAGATAGACCAAGGGACTTCAACTTTACAATTCATGGCAACAACTACAGCTGTTTTGTTTTGCCTGCAGAATTTAGTGAGTCAAAAACAGCCATGACAGTTATCATCAAGTCCTGAGGGATCTACTGGATTGGTTTTACTTTATTTTCATTTCAATAGTACACTCAGATACATAAACCTATGAAAGTCAGCACATTTTCCTTATTTCTAGAAAGATTTGTGAAATGAAACAAAAATAAATGAACAAACATATGCATCTCTAAAAAATGCTTTTGCTTGAAAACACATTTAATAAACTCTTGGTCTTTAAATGGTTTCACTCAGTTTTCTTTCAACTTCTAAAACATCACTAAAAAGCTGTAATAAACGACAGAGAAATACCCCATAGAATATAACTGTAATCTCTGCATTTATGACTTAAAATGCCCTCGGTTTATTTTTTGCTATACTAAATATACTTCTCATGTATTTATACTAAAGCAGACAGAGTAAAATAGTACTGCATTTTCAAAAGTACAATCTGTAAACTATACACTTTAAGATGTGAAAAATATTGCACAATTCAGGGTTTCAAGAGATTTCTCCTGTCTTTATGCAAAGCAGTAATTTTCACAGCAAGAAACACGGGATATATACTAGCTGTATATATCTAAAAAGCATATTGTACGATGCATCAGAAATACTTAACAAGTGTCCATTCATTCATTTACTATACTTGAACACATGTAAGGTATTGTGTTTTGTTGTTCTGCTTTTTTTCTTCATCTATTACAAAAAGAACAAGTTGATCAACTGTAACAGCAGGAACAAAAGGGAGTTAGGCCAGCACTCCACTGTTACATATATTACGAGTTTCTCTCAATACATGAATCAGGTGGAGAAGAAAAAAATAAGAAGGAAAAAGCATTTATCAGGTCCCTCAATTAAAAAGAATTAACATATTAAAGCAACTTACAAATTAAGGGAATTTACAGAAAGACTAACTGCTAGAATAATTCAATTAACATATTTGAAAAAAAGTTTTATATATGACATCTATGTGTATTCATACATGAAAATGAAGAAATGTGATAAATGAAAACCTAACTTCAAAGGAGAACCAGACTTACAGAAACTGAACAGATTCAAGAGTTTGGCTAAAGTAACCTGCTTTTGGCTTGTGTTCATCACTATTTTAAAGTTAGCTAAAAAGAAAAACAATAAAATTTGAGAACTCATCTTGTTCTTTCTATTGTACTCTACTCTAAATAATGTCCAGCAGACTTCAGAAGACACTTAATACACACAAAGATCTGGAAACTTCATCTCATAGACTGGAACAGATTGGTAATGAGCATGTCCAGCAGTAATCGTCATCGTTCCTGAGGGGCTAGGTGGAGGTCTGTGTAAGAAGAATGATCATTATCACTCATAATAATAAAGATAGCATTTTTTTTTTAACTGTATAAACTAATAGCTGAGAGAAAAGTCAACTACTATTTTTTTTTCCTTCACAGCCATCAGTGTTTTATCCTGATCCATTATCATGTCTCAATTTTTTATCAAGGTTCTTTTCTAAATCAACAAATCACTGATGTTATAGAATTATGAAAATGCATTTTATTACTTATATTACTTACAATGCACAACAGATGTGCAAGAACTCCCAATAACACTGTATGATGTTCTGTATGATTTTTGTACTATTTTGGTTGTTCAATTTCTAAATTTCTCAAACAGTTTGGGAAGACAACCACATTCTTTGATATTACTGATATGCATATAAATAATAAAAACACAAACATGTTTTTTACTTGTTAAAAGGTAACATAACATAAACACTCTTAACATCTCCACAACTGCAGCCAGTTATGCTCTTTTTGATAAAACTCTTGAAAAAATTCAACTGAACAATTAAAATTGGAAGAGTTAGAAGTGTTTCTTGATATTCTTCGCTACATAAAGGACTCAATAACAAGAATATCAAAGTTACTGTTTTATACAACTGCTTTCAGCAAAGTCAGTTATTTTCTGCCTATTACGCACGCTTAGAACACTATGACATTACCACCTGAAAGCAGCCACAATTGCTTTATAACTGTTTTTTATTCACAATATTCTTACTGCATACAGTCTTACCGAATAGTGAGTTCCAGTATCTGGGCGAGTCTATCATGAAGCAAGTTTGCCTGGAAAAAAAAATTAAAATTTAATAATTAATTACTGAATCTTGAGCAGAGTGAAAATGAACACGTCAGGCTGCTCCCAGTGTATTGCACATTCGTACCCAGCATATCTAGGAAGCGTTTCCTGTTTAATTTCCCACTGCTGCATAGCCTTGAGGAGGCATGTGAAATTGAGTGAGCCTACCTTGAAGCACAAGGCAAACTTTGTTGTTGAAGGTAGAAGTTACAGATTTAATTAGAAAAAAAATATATATCATGAGGTAGATACTGTTCTGCTTATCCCAGAAGGAAATAGGGATGGATAATCAATCCAGATTTCAAAGATAGTAAAAGATAACATTAAGGTGAAGAGTGAATAAGACTTCCATTCCTTTTAAAATGGTGAAGAAGCAACAAAAAACACATTTTAAATAACTGGAATTTCCCAATACAGATAACTGATATTACAGAGACAACAGCTGAATATAAATAACTGAATACAATACTTCAATAGCAATACCAGCAGTGACATACATAGAAACACAGCGCACCCTTAGTCACCACATCTCTATTAATGCTTGTACGAGCATCTTCAGTAGTATGTAACATATTTCAGAAACTCACTTTGGTTTCACATTGTGCTGCAATTTCTTCAAATGGTGCTTTTTGGAACTTCTCGATCACAAGACGCCTTTTTTCTTTTTCCTGTTCTTCAAGTCCGTTGTTATCTTCAAAAAAATGAAAAAAAAATAAAGACCAGTGTAATTTTGCCCATCAAGCATGAGTGATTTGAACCTCTGAAATGTTTTTTCTTCTTTTACACTGTATTTTTAACTTTCAAATGTGCACTGGAAAAGCAAACATGCAACCACATCCAAGCACGCTGTCACTGCTTCTAAAGCAAAATGCTGATAGAATTTCAGGGAGCTCATTTGAGGATGCCAGTTTTACCCTTTCTTACTATGTGCTTTAACCACCAGTCAAAGCTTCCTGTTGTTTCATCAGCCGGTCTCAAGACTCCACTTCTCACTGCACCCAAGTCTCTTCCTTCAAGAGAAGAGGGAAATATCCGCCCTCCCGCTATCATGCAGACAGCTGGGAAGGATTTATTTTTAAACAGAATTTGGAATACAGGCCAAGCGAACCTACAAGCAGCTGGAAATTTTCATTATCTAATGAATTTATGTACTTCAGCAATTAGCTAGTTTTGGAAAACTGTCAGACTGAATTATTGCTTAAAATGTCAACGTTCAATCCACATTTTTGACAGAAGTTTGGTAGGCTGGACTGTATTAGTAACTACTCAAACAGTTCTCTTTTTTTCTCAACTTCATGAGTTCTACTAGCTGAGTGTTTTTGACATCTGCAATCGTTATCTTACAATCTATTTCCTGAATGCACTGAAGACTTTGAAAATCTCACAACTTGAAAATCTCATTATTTCTAGCTAGGCCTGAAAGGGCAAATTCCATAGAAAAGCATTTCCATATGGTTTCACTCAGTCACATGAATTTCAGAAAATTAATTCACTAAAATTATCAAGATCTTATTTCAGAAACTTAGAAATAAATGGCTGAAACTTTAAATCAGATGACCAGCTAATAAAAACAAATATAATATTTTAATTATGTTTTTCTGGCAACAAATTTTCTCCAGCATTTCCACAGTAACCTAGAATTACGCTGTTAAATATAATTGTAATAAATCTTACCAATTGCTTTCTTCAAAGCTTCAAAGGTGATTTCTTCAGTATTATCAATCTAAAGACAAAGATAAAAAAAAACCCCTTAAATCTCACACACCACAAACTTCTAAAAGCTGTGGAACAGGATAAATACTGAAGGACAAAATAGCCACAGTTTTTTTTTTTTTTTTTTTTTTTTTTTTTTTTTAACCATATAAGTTTCTAATGGTTTTATCTGGAGTTTCTATGGCAAATAGACCTCTAATTCTTTATCGTTAACCAGCAGAATGGTTGGTATTTCATAGAAAACTACCATTTTTATACATTCAGAACTGATTCTTGCCAGTTTTGCTTACAAATATTGGAAAAACAGAAGCTGACCAGCTTTGTTTTCATTACTAGCCTGTTTTCATACAAAAACAACAGACCAAAATCTAAAAATAGATCACTCTGGCCAAAGTTTTCTGACCCAAGAATCTTTCCCAAGGATGACTGAGGAAAATTTTAGTGAATAACAAAAGCCTTGGAAAATGACTTGAATTTTGGCAGAACACTTCTTTGGGCCAGGAATAGCCTGTGGCGTTTCTATACTGATATCTCAGTGAGGGAGCTGGGATTGTTTAGTCTGAAGAAGAGGAGGCTCATTGCACTCTACAACTTCCTAAAGGGAGGCTGTGATGAGGAGGGGTTTGGCCTCTTCTCCCAGGCAACAAACAGGACCCGAGGAAATGGCCACAAGTTGTACCAGAGGAGGTTTAGGTTAGACATAAGGAAAAACTTTTTCTCTCAGAGAGTGGTCAGGCACTGGAATGTCCTGCCCAGGGAGGTGGTGGAGTCGCCATCCCTAGCAGTGGTCAAGAGGCGTCTGGATGAGGAGCTACGAGATCTGGTTTAGTGCTTGTGGTAGTAATGGCGATGGGAGGACAGCTGGACTAGATGATCTTGTAGGTCCTTTCCAAGCTTGTGATTCTATGATGATTCTTAGGCAGCTATTGAGAGTAACAAAAACTGCTTACTTAGATTAGTTGAACAACATGATGCTAAAGTAAGAGTTGATAGTTGATACATTCATTTACCAACACGATTATCCATTTGTTTTCTACTTCATTAGGAATTGCTTGGGGCTAAAATATTACCAAAGAAAGATTCACAAATGTTTTTCCAGAGAGTTCCAGCCCACAGATCTTTGTGTTTCTTTACACGGTGCTTCTGCATGAGAAAATCTTTCTTACAGTGAAAACACTGTGACAATATTAGGAGAGAATGCCTGGACAGTAGAACAGTGTGCAGCTGAATATAACATCATTTCTCAGCTTAGACTACGTTACTTCAACCATTCAAAACTATGTGTAAGTAGGCAGCACTTTTTTCTTATAAACATTTTAATATAATCTAAGATGAATGATCTCTACAGCATAAAAAAGTTACTTCCCTCAGTTCTAACAACTGCAATCATCTTGCTTTTGTTTCAAAATGCTTTGCTTGTTTCTCATAAACTAAAATCTAATTTTTCTATATCTTCATTAAAGCAGTATACAAACACTTCAAATACAACAGTAAATCTTAGCAGCCAGTGGAAATCTGGTTAACAAAAAAAAATCAGCAGAGCTTTGAAAAAAATTAATTGGAAATGAATTTATTTTAAGAAATAAATGAACCTTTCCTTTCTACCTTTTCCTTCCTCTGTCATTAAAGCTCCTTGTGATTAAAACTCTTCTGGAAGGGAGATGCAATACTGTAACACTGTAGTATAAGTAGCCTGTCTAGTCTTCACCTGCTCCGCTCAAAAACATCACATCTCCCACTAGTCTTGCATCTGTCAGACCCATGTTGATGAGCAAGACCCTTGGAGATGCTTCAAACGATGCAAGGATACACATGCAAGAATGTTATTTAATTTCACAAAATGCAAAGAAAATACTTTATTCAGGATATACTCATAAAATGTTAGTTATTAGGTATATGCATGCATTGTAGCTGTAGCTGTCCCTGTTCACTGCGGAGGAGTTGGACAAGATGACCTTTAGAGGTGCCTTCCAACTTAAATGATTCTATGATTCTGAGATATTTTCATAGAACAGCATCAGCATGTTTGACAACACACTTTATACTTGCAGTGAAAAACAAATAAAGAAAAAGCATTTAGCGTTGCTAAAATTATCAAACTCTAGACCTTCTGCGAAAACATAGTTTGGAGACTGTACCTCCCTCCAGCATCAAATATGGTGCCTTACGATATCTTGTCATTATCATACCTTATCCTCTGCGTTGTTGCCAGGTAGAATATCCACCTGAATAGATACTGTGTCCACAATGCTTTTCCTCCTGGAGAGTCTGTCCTCATCTAGAAAAACAAGACAAAACAAAAACCGCTAAATCAACACAGCTCGCATTATGCGTAACAGCTGAAAGATGAATAATCAAGTTTCTACACACTGGATGCAGTTTTGTGTCTGTACACTACTTAATAACCCTAGACCATCTACTGTATCATTTTTTTATCACTGTGAAAAAAGATCAGTTTCCTGTTTAATTATTCAGTCAGAACAGGAAGAAATAGAACCTCTTAATTGCGCCTTTCCCCTCTTATTCTAAATCCTGTGGATTATCTCCTTAAAGTCCATAACTTAAAAACAAAAAGAAAAAAAGTAAAAAAAGAAATCTTATTCAACTGCATAATAAATAGCATAACACATGATAATATACTGCTGCAGTCATTTATAAAAGCCTAAATTTTTTTCTTGGCTGTGAAATCTGAATGTTAAGTCTTAATTTGAAGGTATTCTGAAATGGAAAAGGGTTTATTGGAAGATGGCTCACTAACAGAGACAATAAAAATTTCTCAATGGAAATGAAAAACAAATCTTCCTTATTCTCGTTGCTACAAATATCATACTCAGCAAGTCTAAAATTCAGTTGGTGAAAAAAAATTCTCTCTGCTTATTAATTTCTAGAAACATTCAGTAAGTCACTCTGATAATTTTTTAAAGCAGCTGCAGGTCAACTATGCAGATACTAAAAGGAACATAATTTCATTAATGTGGAAGATTATGATCAAGTGATCCATCATTAGATAGATTTTCCTTTTGTGACTTCATTCCTGAAGCATGACACCAAGTAATCATTTCTCACTTTTGACATATTAACATAAGACAAGAAAAAAGCAAAAATAGATTTGTAGACATGCCATGAGGAACCTCTGACAAATGGAGACATGAATAACCTGACCTTCATGCATGTCATGCATGCCACAAATTACTATGTCACACTGTAGATTACAGCTGAGATGATGACATTGGGAAGCGTCCCTTTTTATTTTCACTGTAGAGTCAGAAGCACCTAAATGCACTTGAAACTAAGATGAAGATAAGGAGAATAGGTGTAATATGCTCCCTCCAGATGGCAATTTATTTTTGGTTCTTTGTTTAAACCACTGTGCAAAACACTTCTGCAGTGCAAATATTGAGCATGATCAGAGTTCATTCCAGCAGAGCTGAACGTACTTGGCTTTTAAAATCAGGTTTCCGAAAAGCTACATGAATGAAATGTCAATTCAAGATCTAGAGGCAGCGAACGAACAAGCTTAGTGAAAAACACCTGAGTTCTACCTATCTTTGCCAGGTTCTCAGAGGCCCTGAATATTTGAAGTGGCATTCTGAAGGATTTGCTTAACTTTTAATCCCTGATGGCTCAACTGGTACACAACTGCATACAGAGAGGAGAGCACCTCAAACCACGAAGGGTAAATGCAAGATTGAAGTACATCTTGGCTGCCATCTTGCTGCTCTCTCTTGTAACTGACATGCAAATGCCAGAAGGCACCATTTTTGTGATGATTTTCGATAGAATTCATCTTCTATGGATGCCTAGCTATTCTTGTCTAGTAAGTATTCATTCTGTTCTAATACCAAGGTATTAAGCGGGCAAAAAAAATCTGTAATTCGCAATGTTTTCTGTTAGGTTTTAATGACGTAAGATTCATCTCCACACACATAAACGATCCTAGGGACAAAACAGCAGTGGGGGAGACCCCAAGAGCCCCATGGGCAGGGGGGGACATCCACCCAAAGGGCTGAAGGAAGGGCTCTGAGGTCACTTCACCTACAGCACAAAGAGATGCAGGGTCAGGTCTGCCGGCCACAGGTAGTTCCTGGGGTCTCAGTGATGGCACACAGGGGCAGCTGGCCAGAACAAGGGTCCAAGAAGGGAGTGGTGAGCAGGGCAGAGCTGAAGAGGGGAGCAGACGCTTATCCAAACAACAGGGTTTTAAGGTTCAAAATGTACATTTAACAGCAAAAGGACTCCAAGCAATTTCAAAAGGATAACAGATCAATCATTCTTTCAGTGTTACCACCTTTATTGTGCCCACCAGAAAATTTTATCAGGACTATCATCTTCCAAAATACAAACCAGTTTCCAGCAGTGTTTGTCCTCCGTTTCAAAATAATATAAGCAATTGGCCTAACAAATAAGTTTCCCTCAAGATGCAACTTGACATGATTTACAGTTGTAGTCTGTCTGGAACGTCATACATTTCAACTCTGTAGATACTAATTTGGTAAGAATTTGAGAGGGAAAAAAAAAAAAATCACTTCACCTGGAGATTCATTTACATTAGCAGAAGAACATAGAAGGACAAAATGTTTACAGGAATCAAGTTTCCAGAGTAAACAAAATGCTAAAATCCCTATCCATCATCCCTTTCACTAAACTGATTAAGACATCACATTTCCTCACAGACTGTTCTCTAAAATGACAGCATTATTCTAGGAATGAAACAAATCTTCCCAGTTAAGTGTTAAGTCCCTTTCCACGTGCCCAGCAGAAGTGGAGTAAAATGTCTACATGAGGAATATAAACAAACTGTACACCTAGAGACAAAATTTACTTTTTACTTTTCATTTACAAAACAGAACCTACCCTACGCTCAACTCCTGTGTTTACAATTCTACATTCTACTGGGAAAGACTAAAAATATTGAAGCATAAAAATATGTGGTAAAATCTTCACTTAACTTGATATGGTTTAAGTAGAAATTAAATTGAATTAAAAGGAATTTATTACAAATTGAAATAAATAACGGAATGAAAGTGGTTAACTTAGCAATGCATTCACTCACCCTCATATTTCATTAGAAAATACCCTCAGCTTTATAATAATCTATCACAGAATGAATCATCATCATTTTGTGAGCTGCTGACAGCTTCTTTCAACTTTCAACTAAGTTCTTGTAATTTCACTCAAAGAGGTAATTGGCACTATCACAAAAATGACACCTATGCCCTTCCACCTGTTAAGGGAAAGAAAATAGGAAGCTACCATAATTTAGAGCTCTAAATTGAGAATAAACACAAAAGGCAAACCTTGCAGCTTCACACAGGCATACTAGGAAGGAGATAAGCAAAAAAAAAAAAAAAAACAGAAGGACACACTAAGTACTAAGCAATTTCTGGCCTATTTGTCTAAAAGCCTTCTAGAAGCATTTTTTTCTTTTGACGGGGCACATCCTATCAGTGCACACCACAGCTAGCAGGAGAGCAGGATGACCTACTATTCATTTTTACCTTTTGACTTGTGTCTGCATTTGTGATATTTTCTGCCTAATGAAAATAGAGCTTAATTAATATATATATATATATATATATGTATATACATATACATATATATGTATATGTATAAGGAGAAAAATAGTTAAGTGTGCATTTAAGCATTGGCTTTCCCTCCCTCCAAACAAAGAAGAGAACAAGGTACAAAAAGTATGTCTTTCAAACTGATAAGAAAAACCAACAGAAGAACAGTGAGAGGATTTCATCTCTGTACGTTATTAAACGTAACATCATTAAAATTTATCACTAAGCATGACCTTTTCCTCATTACTCAAAAAGCTGTTAAGTGGGTGTTTCTTCTACCTGAACTCACTTAACTTTGTTGGTGTTAGAACCATCAAGGTTGGTGTTCCTGTGTAAGAATGTATTTTAGGAAAGCATCTAAGTAAGCTCTAAGTAAGGTCATTTAGACACAAACACATCTCATGTTCTAGAAGAGGCTTAACACAATTTTCCAATCAGGCCATCTATCTTTCTCATTTCATTCTCACTCAGAAGACAGTAAAAATTTGAAAACATTTCATTATTTGTTACAAACTTTTCTGCCAATAATAAAATATAATGTTAACTGCCGTTTGGATGCCAGAAGAAATGATCTATCACATAGAGCAACATTTCCCTTTTATAGAAAAAAACATCCAGCGAGAGAGCGCACAGCTGTTTCAGATGTGTCTCACTAGTTTGCTCGCAGCAAAACCACAGTTGTTCTCATTCCCTCCCTAGCTATCCAAAAAGTTTAATCAAGCGTGTCATTGTCTTTGAACACAATCAAACCATTCTGCAGGCATGACGGATATTATATTCACTGTCCATGTATACTGTTTACTTTTGATGTCTAAGGTACAATATAGAGGAACCACAATTTCTTGCTAGGTGCTTTTATTTTGCAAAAAGTTTATGCTTCAGACTGTTACTGTAATGGGACTATGGGGCTTATCAGGCAGTTATATAAAGCCAAAAAAACATGCATGGTTAATAAAAAATAAAAATAAAAAACTCTTAAAACAATTTTTCTGTACAAATATCAAGAACAGAAAGCCAAAATGTCACGTACTATGTAATCATTTGCACGCTATTCACATATAATGGGTAGGTAGTATGCAGTTCCAACAATTGTCCTTGGGCGTACTTTATTTTAATCATATTTCCTGAAACTAAGTTAGCAATGGAGGCAAACATAACATTTTTTATTAAATTAACAACTGCTCATTCTTTATAAAGATGTGAAGTAGGCTCAAGAACTTTGTGCCTCACCTCCTGAATTTAAGGAAGAAAATCGTAAAAAGGACAAAAAGTGAAAACATCATAGCAATAACAGAGTTGCTCATCAGAAAAAAAAGAATCTTCAGAAAATAAAATTGTACTATGATTAAATTTTGTTGCCAAACAGTCACACTACACTTCATCTGCTGTGCTGACAGACAACACCTTAAGAAAGCATGACCAATAACCAATACTTAGCAGTTTTACAACTTACCTGTTACCTGGGGTACGTATGGAACGGACAATCTTTCCACACTGTAACCACTGCCGCCTAATGATTCTGCAATCTTGTTTGTCAAGAAAAATAAATTTTTTTCATGCTTCTCTAGTGATTTTGGGAGGCTGTTAAAATATATATTTGAAGTTATTATCTAGCTATACATCTGGTTATTATCTCTATTATCTAATACACATCGGGTAATCGAGTAAAATATTTTCACACTGTATGCAAGCAATCAGAAAGGGCCAATAGTGATGACTGGGGCAGAAAGAAAATGTGATCAGTTATTTATGAATTTATACGTACTCTGAAATAAGTAAAATATGTAACTCTGCAATATTCTAAATTACTTTAACACTTCTTGGTTATCTGAAATACATTTCTCAACTACTCTGCAACATTTTGAGAGATTATGGCCTCTTTTAAATAGAGAAATCTGAGAAAATAAATGGAGAGTATTTGTTATTTGTCAGCAATGTGCCCTTGCCACGAAGAAGGCAAATGGTATCCTAGGCTGCAATAGGAGACCATAATGATGCCAAAAGGTTGCAGGAGGTGATACTTCCCCTCAACTAAGGGCTACACCTGGAGTACTATGTCCGGAGCTGTGTTCCCCAGTAAAAAAGAGACAGGAGAGCTTTGAAGGAAAAACAACAACAAACACAGATACATCAAATGGCTTGGGTTAGAAGGGACTTCAAAGACCATCCAGTTCTAGCCCCCTTAGATCAGGTTGCCCAGGGCCCCTCCGACCTGTCCTTGAATTTGCAGGGGAATTCATGACTCCTCTGGGCAGCAACCTGTTCCAGTGCCTCACCAGCCTCCCAGTAAAACATTTCCACCTAATATCTAGTCTAAATCTCCCCTTGCTTATTTTAAGATCATTATTCCACTGACTGGAGCTCCCCTCCTGGGGAGAGAGCCGAAACTCTTCAGCCTGGAGAAGGCACAGGGAGGAAAACGCGTATGAATAACTGAAGGGAGGGTACAAAGACAGCAGAGCCAGACTCTTTTCAGTGGTACCCAGTGCCAAGAAAAGAGGCAATGGGCACAAACTGAAACACAGGAGGTTCCATCTAAATCTGAGGGAACATTTATTTACCATGAGGATGCTCAAGCACGGACACAGGCTATCCAGAGAGATTGAGCATCTCCAAGGAAGGATAAAATCAAATTTGAAGGTGGTCTTTGGCAGACTGCAGTAGGTGGTACTGCCTGAATGAGACTAGATGACCTGCAGAGATCCCTTCCAACTTTACCCATTCTGTGATTCTGGAAATGCATTTTGCTGTGTTGATCCTTACACCAAACACCATATTATGCAGACAAAAGTATATCTGACTAAAATTTAAAAAGTGTCAAAAAATCCAATTTCTTTTATACAGCCTTCTAATGCTTGGTTTTCTTCTGTCTATCCCGTACACTACTTAAACTCTTCACATTCACAAGATACTTCAATGATGTGCAATTTTGAACAGTAAAAGAGAAATTTTACTGTTCATTAATTCATATTCTGTGTCTACTTACTTGCATTTGTCCTTGAAAATTGTTTCTGGCAGAAAATATGATGCTTCCAGACTTCTAGTTTCAATGACCTGAAAAAAGACAAGGCAAACAGTATGGAGTATTTCCAAAACCTATTGCACTCAACGACTAAAATGCCTTAAAGAAATTTACTGTAGCAGATTATCAGTCCTTCATTAATATGTATCTCATCAAGAATGAGCCCTTCACAATTTCTTTTAGCCAGAGAAAGATACTGTGGCACCCAACCTTTTAAATAAAAATTCTGGTTCTCATGGTCTTGCCTATGTCAAAACTGTTTATCAAAGCCAGTAAGGCTTACACCAGACAGTGATTTAGACCTTTATCTATGGTAACATGCACAAAATAAAACCACTGTAGGAGAGAATAATTCTTTGCATAAGTTTAAGAGTCAGCAAACAAAACAAATGACAACAAGGAGATGGAAGACAACAACACTGGCGGACAAAAATACAAGAGGTCAAGAACGCGAGCAATTACTTAAAAGGATTTATTTACTCATTATGTATACTGTACCAAATGACTGATTCCTTAATTATGTGTTACCTTGCTGACATGCTGACAGAAGGCAGGGACTGCAATCATCTGACTCAGAAAGTTTAGATACGCTGCAACCAATGCCATGACACCACAACGATTAAACATTGGTAGATTATCCTCATTGATGATGGCAACGTCCTGAAATATAAAGGACAGCAATTACATTCTCTGAAGTTGACAGGTTGTTGTCTCAAACACCTGGAAGTCAGCAGTAGTAGTAGCTATCATATGTCAGCTAACATTACTATCTGGTATGACATGGAATGTACTATCTTTCCCCTTACCCTCAACTTTCTCAAAAAGAGTGTATAGGGTAGTAACTAGTAGCCCTTCTGCCTTAACAATTTCCACTTGTGGATCAGGAAGATTATGAACAGTACTTTAAAAATCACCCTCTTGAATCACAGATACAATACCATAAAGGTTATTACCTAATGCATTGCTATTATTTTTTAGATTGTATTATTCCTTCTCTAGTAAAACTCCTAACAACATTTTCATCAAGTGAGGATATGGTTCAGTGATAAATTTTAAAATTAAGGATGCACTCTGTATTTCAGAGGTTTCATAACGTGGGCACACAAGAGAACAAGGCTAGTCACAGTCAGGGAACTGAGAACACAGTACACAATCTTGTAAAATTTTTCTTGGCACATACTGTCAATATTTTTTTGAATGCTTTAATTTTAGCACAGATGAAGTTACTAAGATTCAAAAGTTTCACTGAAGACTGAATACCATAAGAGAAATGTTAAAGAATAAAGCCTCTCAAGACGATATAATTTTAGCATAGTAAAATTAAATAGCCTGATTTGACAAAAGATCAAGCAGTCAACCAAAGGCTTTCTTCCAAGGCAAGGATTCTCAAAAGATTTAATTTAGAACACTGAAGCAAGATCAGAGTTTGTAAAAATAACTTGTCAATTTGTTAATGAAACTATTGGTCATTCTAGGGAATGTTTCAACAGATTTCTGCATCTGCTCAATTGGATAAAGAGATCATGTTGTAGAAGTTTTTAAACAAATCTGATTAGCTGAAGCTTCAACCTTAACAAATTTTATACATAAAGTATATTTGCTTAAAGGATTGATCATATTAGGACTGAATTATATGTGATTTCCAATTTAAATATCAATATACAAACAAAAGTACTCACATCTGACTTCACAAATATGAACTATTAACCAGTGAACTCAACACTGATTCAGACTCATACCTGAAGAGCAATAGCTAATCGAATAAGATCAATAACCACTTCTTCATTAGCTAATTCAATTGTAATAAGAGCTAGAGATGTATACAGCAGCTCAAAGTTCTTTTGGACATTGTCTTCTTCTTTACAGCCTAAGTAGATGTGTCTGTATAACTGCTGACCGTGCTACAAAAGATGAAAAAGAAAAAATGAGTATTAAAATTCCAGAATAATTTAGGTTAGAAAGGGTACGTGCACTGTAGCCCAACTCCTGACTCAAAGTTTAACTCTGATCTTTGATCAATTTGGACAGAGATTTGGCAAGAAATAAAAAATTAGAAAAAGCATATCTAAACATACACACACGTACGCAAACAAGTACATCAAGACCACCAAGAAGACAACTAGTCTACTACAAAGAGAACGGCTTCATTCTAAACTGCATATGAATATTGCATTGTCAGAAACTGACATAAATTTCTTACTGAAATATTTAGTAAGATATTGCCCATTTATGAAAAGAAGAAAATAAAAATTAGATCTTGAAACATTCATGTAACTGAGGATTTTCAAGGGTTACCCATATTCTCTAGTGTAGACACCAAATTTGTGCATTAAGAAAGTCTTCTTGAATAGCAAAGAAATAAAATTTTCTAGAAGGTGGTTAGAAGATGGACAAGGCTCACTTACCACTGCACATACGGAGGTCTAGTGAAGAACACAGGTTATCTAACGAAAGACCCTCATATTCAAAAGCGATTTTAACATCCTCCTAAGCCTGTACTTAACCAAATATTTCAACACACACACACAAATACAGATGTGGAGGTAAAGAAGCAGGTTTTATATTCAAGACACTACTTAGTACCACCCCAGCATTCTTAATCTGTAGAGGATACAGGTTTATAACAGGTGACGTAGATAATTTTCACTATTTAAGGACTGATGCTTCATCTCTGAAAGTACTAGTTCAGCTTCAGAAGGAGGAGGGCAATTGACTTTTAATATATGCTCTTCAAGAAGAATGCATTCACTTGAGTATTGAAGATTTTCAAAGTCTTTTTTTATACTACCGAAATCAAATTTATAGTTCTTCAAGTATACTTGTGGGGCTAACAGTGCTATGTGTTCAGTGTTCAAAAAGAGTGGAAACAGAGCTATTATCAGAACATAAGAGCTATTATGAAATAAGCACAACAAAGGATAGCTCTATAATGGATATGTTATATTTGGAAAATAGAAGTAATGAAATAATGCACTTCACTGGTAAAGAAAGGTGTTTTATGAAAACAAATGCATTTTGGGACCTTATAGTTCATTTAGAATATTTCTAAAAGACTACTAAAATGCCCTAAGTTCAACAGTTCCCTAATTATGACAACGGCTATCACCAGCATCCTTAAATGGCAGGAAAAAAAGTCTCCTGGCTTTGAGAAGGTGGACAGAGATAAGAAGATTTTGGCGACCATGTCTAGATTAATTCCACCTAATTTTAAGTACTGAAATTCCTAAGTTTTTATAAACAATTCCCTGAGGATCTCCACATGGTCATTCAAAAGTTAATAAACTTTTAGAGAATGTTAACTAATGATCAACAACATCAAAAACTTCATTTGACAATAAAAAATGTCTTTCTAGTAAAATCAGTGCATCTTCTAATTCATAGTTAACAGGAATCAAAAGCAAAGCAACATAGGTTAGCTGTGAAACAGGAATGTATTATCTTAGACAGCTGACAGTGATAAACATTTCTATGGATTGTTTCCACTCACTTCAGGAAGTTGTGTTTTTTGTTTGCAAGTATCACACAATTGTAGGGGTTGGAAGGGACCTCTAGAGATTATCAGGTCCAATTCCCCTGCTAAAGCATAAAGCAGGTTCCCTAGAGAAAGTCGCACAGGTAGGCATCCATATGGGTCTTGAATACCTCCAGAAAGGAGACTCCACAAACTCTCTGGGAAGTCTGTCCTAGTGCTCTGTCACTCCAACAGTA
This sequence comes from Pavo muticus, assembly GCA_016647715.1. Taxonomy (NCBI): domain Eukaryota; kingdom Metazoa; phylum Chordata; class Aves; order Galliformes; family Phasianidae; genus Pavo; species Pavo muticus. The sequence continues at coordinate 3,049,805 of JACDJE010000066.1, read as the reverse complement.
AAGAAGTTCTTCCTTGTGTTAGTATGGAACTTTCTGTGTTTCAGTTTCTGTCCACTGCCCTTTATCTGTTGCTGAATTTATAAACTCACACAGATAAGCTGTAGTCTGTAATAACAGAGCACACTAACAACTATACATATTCTTTCCATGTGGAAAGTAAGGAGATTAATGTAAAAGGTAAATTCAACCCACATAAGCATCATCTAAAAGCAAATCTGTCTTTCTTTAGAACCAAGCTCACTAAGAAGTCAATATCTTGTAAAAATGTATCTTGTAAGGAGGTTCAATATTTCTTCAAAGTTAACTTTAGACATAAGACAAAAGACACTGTACCAAGGCTTCTAAATAATTTTTTTAATTAAAGAAATTTGAAAACATAATAAAATCATATAAAGGAAAAACTACAATTGTTGAGTTTATATCTCAACACATATATCTCAATATTTAGCTTTTTACTAAAAATTTCAGAATCTGTACAAAATAATCACACAGAGGATAAATGAAACGCTGCACAAGGGATCTTTTAAATTACTGAGAAATCACAGAATCATAGAATAGCTTGGGTTGGAAGGGACCCCAAGGATCATGAAGCTCCAGCCCCCCCAGGAGGCAGGGCCGCCAACCTCCACAGTTAATACTAGACCAGGGCCCAGGGACAGGGCATCCATGACCTCTCTGGGCAGCCTGTTCCAGCACCTCACCGCTCTCATAGTAAACAACTTTCCCCTGATATGCAACCTAAATCTTCCCTCCTTCAACTTAAAACCATTTTCCCTCGTCCTGCCCTTTCAAAGAGTTGAAATGTTTTCAGAATCATGGTTTAGATGTATACTTGTCTAATTTCACATATGCAAGGATCTTCACCTAAGAGATACATGAAAATTTTATTCCATAGAACCATCTCTCAAGTACTTGTAACACTGAACGTTCAAGACACTGTCATGTAAATTAAAATCACTGATCTTTGCAACGTGGTGTAAAATAACAGCTATAGAAGAGAAGCAAAGACACTGGTTCAGTTACTTTACAATAGATGGAAAAGTTAACTTTTTCATTCTGTTACCTTTTTCATGAAGCTCACATCTTGCCTTGAAATTTTGTCTCGTTTTATCTTTAGATCAGAAACATCTGGTATTATTCTACAACGGAAACCAAGATAATGCTTCACCAAAAAGTTGAAAGGGGTAGACAGCAAGACATGTATAAACTATTCAAACAAATCTGGAAAAAATTTCCATTTTAGGTTAACAACAAATTCAAATTTCAGTTGAAGAAGCTGAACTACAAACACAATTATGAACACCATTTATTTTCTTTCCTCTATATAAAATACCAAATTCTGTCCCCCAAAAGAAGATAATCAGCTACAAAATCAGTTAAAATTGAAGATACTGGAATGGTCATTTCATGTATCATGCACCGAGTCGCACCTGTTAAACTCTTTCCATCAATAAACGATAAAGAGCAGTGGACACTTATCAAAACAATACATTAGCATTTAATATTTGGAAAAATATTTAAAACAAGCATTGCTCATCATTCAGATACTAAACTAGAATTGAAATTAGGCCAAGGAAAACATAAAAGAATTACCGTATCCCTCTGAGTTTTGCTCTGTTGTCATGCCGATCAATGAGATTATGCAGTATTTCCAAGACCAGCTGCCTTAGCTCAGAGTCCTCCATAAGTGAAGGAGACAGTAATGGGTCCAGAAACGGGGCAGGAAGCGCATTCGTTATCGTCATTGCTTTGTATCCTGAAGTCACCTGTTCACAGTTGAACATTAATGTGCACCTTGAGAATTACTAACAGCTGTCACTAATGCTTCAGCAGGGTTTGCCTGGCCTCTGAGAAGTGGATTAAGTTGGAAGTATTGTAATTTGAAAATTTCTAGCATCACTATGTATTTCAAAGGATTTTAATACTTATGTGCAAATCTAATCTGTTTTAAAGTGGTATTTCCCAACTCTACCAACACTTACAAAAGGAAAAACACAGGTACTATTTATTAAACTTATAAAAAATAACCATCCTGTGAGAAGTTGCATTGGACAAAACGAAGAAAGTAAGAATTTTAGCAGAGACTTCTCCACTTCAAGCTGTGAGATGCTCATATATGGTAGCTGGTATACTCATGTGAAGGGAAAAATAAAATAGTGAGAGCATGTGTGAAAGATGCACGTGCATCTTAAACTAAAACAGGATTCAGAAACTGCCAAGCATAAGCTGTTTAGAGAATGAGGGGTACAAACTAATCAAAAGCCTTACCATATTAAAAGCAATCATATGTTTAAGACTCTGCATAATAATTTTATCTTCATTATTTTTATTCTATAGCAGCACAGCTTTTATTTGTATGCAAGCACTATTCCTATAGCAGAATAAGTAGGTAGGAATTTGGTTTGCAAAGGAGCATGAAGGCATTATCAATGCCACAGGAAAGAACCTAATCAATCTTTTTTAAAATGGGAAATCACTAATTTTACAGGCAGTAATACTGTAAATAAAAATGAACTTACTTTATGTAGTGACAGTTTTGAATTGCCTACACAACTTTTTCTGCCTGTGTGTATGCAAGATGATATTAAGTTATAAAGTATTCTTTTGTACTGAACATATGATTACACTGTGCTCAGTTCAGAACACATCACAGGCAGGATTTCAGTAACTTGTAGTTACTTGAAATGTGTGCAGTTCACACCATATATATACCTAAATAATAGCTTTGCTCTGAATGCAAATTCCTTCCTACATTTTTTGACAATATTTATCAATGTCTGAGTAATTCATTAAGTATCAAAACATTCACTTCCATATCTCTGTGCAGTGATGGGATTTAATTTTTGCATCCCAAAAGAATATTTGAAACAAAATTCAACATTGAAAGTATTCAGTACCTTCTATATGCAAAATCTGGATCTCCCATAGCTTACCTACAGGCCATGTAACAACCCAAACAACTGTGTAAGTTCCACACCAACGCGAATGGAAATTGTCAAAGACAAGGGAGATAAATATTGTCAGGAATAGCTTAGGCAGAGCAGATTCTATCTTTAATAAAGACAGCCTGCAAGATGACCCCCCGAGGTCCTTTCTAACGTTTTCTTATTTGTAATTAAATTGTAACAGTGACTGTTCAGCTCTTCTGCGAGACAGAATCTAGGATTTCCTATTCTGATCTGCAAATAGCATTTTAAGTGATTTGCATAACAACACAAATTTCATGGCAATGCAGGCAAAGAAACTCCTTTTCCAGGAAGGTATTCTGCTTTAGTTATGAAACTGTTCTTCATACTATTTCACCTATTTTAGTTACTAAACAGTTTTCAGCTTCAGCAGAAGCCAGGATTCTACAAGCAAAAGCCGCTTATACTACCTACTTCTGAATCTTACTAGCAGGACATACCTTGTTTTTACTGAATAAACCAAGATAATTGTGGCATTTATATTACGAAGACAAAACAAGGCTGTGTAAGCAAATTATTTTGTTATATTACTGGTATTTATGATTCTTTTTGCAAGCAGCATAATACATATTAACATCATTTCCAAGACACAGAGTGCCAGTATTACAGTTTAAACCATCATCTGGGAAGTTCCTGATAACTACATCCTAAATGTAGTTCCTCAGACCAACTCTTTGAAAAGTAAGTTAAAAGAACTAAATCTCTAAGATAATTTCGCCTAACACCAGGGTCAGAATTTAGCACTGTTTAGCTCTACATGAATTAAATAAAAACACTGACGTATGCTGTTCATCACTGATGATGCAAAAAGAACTAGCAGCTGAAATCCCGTAATTGCATCAACGATAGCTGCAGAAACGTGCTTTGCAACTACAAGTAAGTTGTCTCTTTAAGCTAGGAAGTGTTTTATTTTATCTTAATACTTCATAAAATACTTCAGAGGTGTCACTGACAATTTTCAGGAATATTCGTAGAAGCTTTACATTTGAAAAACATAATTGCCATCGAATAATTATATATGGGTAACTTGGGAAACACTAGGAAAGAAAAAACAACGGTGCCTGTGACTCTGACACCTTGGAGATATGCATCCATTCTCACACTTCAAATATTATTAGCCATTCTACGAATTGGAGCCTAATGCAATGGATGAAAGTGATTTCACTTTGATGTTGCTACCACCGATATCTAAACCAATCAACTCAGCCTACTCTCTGACTTTCTTTTGGATCTGGAGATCTAATTGTAACTGATACTCACTAATGTGCTCTAAGAGATGGAGGCGTATTTACTTATCTATTTGCAACCTAAGTTGGGAAAATGTCACAATTTTACTGAGTAGATCCACAGATCTATTTAATACAAACATACATTAAATTCCATAAAACTAATTGAAGTTTTTCTACATATAAATGCACACATAAAACAAGATATTGCATGCTTATAATATGCCAAATAGAGAAGGCTTACCATAAGTAAAGACCTCAATAACATGATTTGAATTCTTCTAGTTCCCAAATCCCTACAATTGGAAAAAAGTGGAAAATAATTTCTTAGCATATCTTCAAAATATTACACATCATCTGCAACATTATTTTTAGTAACTGAATGTTGCAGTCTTGGAAGGGATGCGGGATGACCACAAGTAAGGAGCAATTATCTCCTAAGAAGGTGCAATAAGTGTTGTTGAAAAGGACATTTATAGCAAAGCTTAAAAAATTAAACACATACAACTGAAAAAGCAGTAAATGATAAATGTGAATCAGATGCAAATCTTCACATTCCATTTTAAAATTTCCTTGTACATGAAGTGTTCAACTGGTGCTGACTTTATTTTCATAGAAATCAATGCTCTGAGTGACTTCTGAATTGAAATGTAATTGAGGCCATTACCAAACCAGAACAATTTTTCCTTTAAAACTTAGACACTGAAAAAAGTAATCTGCAAAATCCGCAAGAGAAACTCAATTCACATATTTCTCAGATCACAGCAAGCCACAAATAACATCACTTAGCCTATTCTTCATTTCTTCTCCTTTTCCACCTGTTGGTGTTAAAAGAAGTTAAATACCTAACAGTACATAGCCACATTGTGATTTGCTTGCAAGATCTTACAAAATAAAAGTGTAGTTGGAGTACACTGCTTTATTCAACGCAGCCTTTCAATGAAGTGAAAAAATCCACTTTCTTGATGTGCAAAACTCTTTGTCCACTAAAGGAAAGAGCAAGTCTCTTAACAAGTAAAAAGTTGGCCCTTACATAACAGCGGAAACTTCCACCTTCACTGACTATAACACTGGCTATATATTGCAGTTATTGGTACTTCTTGTGTAGCAGAGACCAAATTTTCAGTGAAGTATTTTAAGATTGTATCAGCAGTCACAAACCTTTCTGCGGCAGACACATACACAACATACTAACATACTACTCAGTCCCATGTTTATAAAGAATCCCATCAAGGAAAATCGTGAAGTTAAAAACCAAACATCTCCTCCTGCAACTAGCAATGCAAGTACAAAACTCTAAATGGGCCCACATTTCAAATGCCTTCTTAATAAGTGTAAGTTGCCTGGCACAGACAGATTTCAGATTTCTGTCTTTTATGGGACACTACTGCCCATACTGCAGGGACACAGTATAAAAATCTCCCAAGAAGCCAGGAGAACGACTGCAACTTCCTATGTAAACCGTAGGGGAGCAGAAAACTAGTAAGGGGTAAGTGGTAGAAAGTATCCTTGCATACTCTGAAAGAACAGGAGCAACCACTCAACCGTTTCAGTTACCTTCCTCATACAGAGCAAAAGCAGCCTTCAAACATTACCACTACAGTTACAGGAAAAAAAAAAAAAAAGTATTAATAGTATGGCAGTCATTTAATTACAGGTTTATAACAGGAGCCTGCCCACTTATAGCTTTTTCCTATTTTTTCATTAAAAAAAGCAAAGTCTAAAATGAAACAAATTCACTAATTTCTGCAATTTATTAATTTGAAAACAGCTTATACAGAATGCAAAAAAGCAAACACTGTGAAAATTACACTGCTACTTTAAATAACAATCACAATTCAATTTCTCTCACTCAGAAAAAACATTTTAGAAGTTATGTAATTAACAGTCAATTAAGAAGTTAATTTCAGAAATATCTGTAGAGATATAGAGAGCAGAAATGTTTTTACTACAAAACATGGAGCAATCCAATCAAGTATTTTCTATTAGTGATATATCTGAAAACTGAGTTCATGTTGCTGATGCTATGCCTTTTTTCTGTATAGCATTTAATACAGCTCCTACTGAGACTTTGGGTAGGAATTCATACTAACCCAAGGTGACTTGTATCCAGTGACTGTGAAGTTGCTCCAAAAACAGGTACTTTTCCCATAATGAACATCATAATTTCTGATCTCTGGTAGTCTGGTAGATTGCTTCCAAAAAATCCTAAATAAAAACACAATGAAAGCACAAAGTGAAGGGGTAATATAGCCTTATTAACCTAAAAAATAGACAAATCAAATATTTATTCTATTTGGGCATATCTTTTCAAATAAACTGAGTTGTTTTGGGCATAACATTCATTAGTTCATTTCTGCTTAATGGCACAGTGAGTCTCTTCATGACACTCAACTTTTTCTTTGAACCCCAATACTTCCTTATTTCACCCTCTTAAACATATAATTGAAAGTTAAATACGTGAAATCTCTTATTTGTAACTATTGAGGAACTACGTTTCTTGTGGAACAGTTTCACTGCTTTTGTCTCTTCATATGTGACTACTAAAAGTTTACTAACAAATCTTAGAAGTATACAACTTTTTTATGACTATTCCTTTACTTAGAGACTACTGCTGTGCAGTAATGTAAATGCAACTTTCATAGAATTAAAAAGACTTTTTGATATACATATATACATATGTATATATGTATATACACATACACACACACATGTATATATTTAAACACTAACTTGAAGTTTTACTGTAATGGTCAGAAATAGTCTACTACATATCTACTATTGCTCCAGAAAGCTTCACAGAATAAGCAAAAATACAGACTAGTAAGGAGAATTAAAGTTACTTAAAGAAGTGAATGCAAAGGAGCATCATAAATTCACAATATATATTTATGTATGTATATATATATGCCTAATACTGTAAATTTATATGTATATGCCTATCACTACAATACTGAGAAAAATATAAAAAAAATAAAACGGGTGAGAGAGTTTGGCTACTTTAATGAAATAATTTACAGAAACTGTTGCTATGATTTTAAACATTAATTATAAAAGGATATTTTCCAACCAAAACTATTTTAGGCATTTGACACGGTCCCACACCACATTCTTATCTACAAATTGGAGATATGTGGATTTGAAGGTTCTATTGTTAAGTAGATGAAGAATTGGTTGGATTGGATGGTTGTAGCCAGAGTGTTGTTGTCAATGGCTCCATGTCTAGGCGGAGTTGCTGGAACAGGTCGCCCAGGGAGGTTGTGGATGCCCCATCTCTGGAGGCATTCAAGGCCAGGCTGGATGGGATCCTGGGCAGCTTGATATAGCGAATGAGAAGGGGAGTACGAACTAGAGGATCTTTAAGGCCGCCTCCAGTCTGAGCCGTTCTACGATTAGGAGTCTATCATAGAGGTACTTTAGTTAAATCATGGTACTACAACTGGCCACTGGGTGTCACTGTTGCTGCTACGTTTAAACACTGGTTTCTATGAGCTTTCAAAGAGGTAAATTGGAGAACACATTACTATATACAGCTTGCTAGATTATTTTCATGAAACTACTAGCAATGGTGCTGTATCAAAGGTATAGAATGATGTCTATGTTTCAAGGAATATACAAAATAAACTTGCAATAAATATATTGCAAGTTCACAAGCATTTTAATTTTCAGTGAGCTTACTGGATGTCTGCTCAGTCTACAATTACAAGAACAGTCTTTCAGAAGTCAGATCTGCAAACTAAGCCCGTGATATAGACAGGAGTATTTTCAGAAATACCACTCACCATTATTCTTCTTCAATACAAGCTCTGTTTTTGTAACATTTCATTGAGAAAAGGGTTGGGAGAGGGATTTTAAGTGAGCCTTTGCTACTGTCATTACTCACCAATTGTTTGAATAATAGCATTCTGGACTATTCTCTCATCACTCTCCTTGGAACTTGTGCTGAATGTGGCACTTCCTGCTGAGCTGCGTCTATCACCCAACTCAAAGTCAACACTGATGCGCAAGTGCTTCAATAAGGTGTTAAAAACCTCGAGAACTGTTGGACCTGGAAACAATACATAAATGGCTGCACTCGTCAAGGGAAAGGTACCTTAAGGAAAGGAAAACTAGCCCTTTCAAATCCTTTTAAGAAGAAATCAGGTTAAGTTGAAAAGAGCAAGTGAAATTCAGTGATTGAAGGAGACAGCCTATGTAGAAATAAACTTATACAGCATGCCTATATCCTGATATTGTGGAAATTATTTTAAAATCAGGAAACACAAACGGGTATGCATATGTACTAGCAAGCTGTACTGGGTCCAGCTGGGATGGAGTTAACTTTCCTGCTTAGCAGTCTGTGTGGTGATTTTTAACTTAAAGTGTTGATAACACAGGATGTGGGTAAACACCTCCCTGCAGATGGGAAGTAATGAATAAATTCATTTTCTTTGTGCTTGTAGTTTTTGCTTTACTTAATAAATTATTTTTATTTTGATTCATGCGACTTCTCACCTGCCTTCTATTTTCTCCCTGTCCTGGGAGAAAAGTGAACAAGTGGCTGAGGGGATGCTTCACTGCTTGACAGTGTCAACCTTCCACACAAGTTTTATATTTAAAAAAAAAATATGAGTGGTTGCTGAAATCCAGTCAATAATGGGTTAAACTGCAAGCATTTCAGTTTTTCCAAATTCTGCTATTAAAATCCAGTTCCATGCACTGGATCAAAAAATGAGCTCTTTTCACAATATGATAAAAGGTTTCACAGTCTACTTTTGCAGCTAAGTCAGTCTTATATAAACAGGAGGAAGGATAGGCTCAGACACAAGCTCATGAAGCAAAGCAGTAAAGTTTCAACAAGAACATCAACACCAAGAAAAAGAATGGTAGATTAAGTGTGTGCGTGCATGTCTGCACACCTTAAAAACATCTCTTATTTCAGGGAAATACACTACCTTAAATTGCATAATCCACCTTACTTCAGCTGCTTCATAGTTACTAAGGTAAAATTTCCCAAAGATTATTTTACTCTTGACTCCTATATTACCTACTAGTCCTCTCACAGCAGCTGTATGACAAGGCGACAGTTCTCTTGACTTTTTGCAGTCACACAGTTCTCCCAGGGTTTACAACTTCTTACCAAGAAGAAATTCCTCTCTTTCACAAGGCCATAAAAATAAACCTCAGGTTTTTTTAAGCAAAAGATCACACATCCATAGGTATGACAAATGACAAAGTATATTTGACTAATTGTAAAGGAGTAGAAGGTAAAAGATTATATACACACACACACACACACATACACAAAGCCTCCTTAAAATAAATCTTTCCCTTCAGCCTGAAAACTAAGGAAAAACAAAACACCATCCCTCGTATCTATCCTCTGATCTGATGCCATTAATTTAGTAAAACTTACCTATCGATCCTTTAGCGGCTATTGCAACTGCTTCCAAAAGAACCTGAATAATGCCAGCACGAACTCGTGGTGGATCTTTTTTGCAGGCGTCAAGGTGTCCAAGAATTTCTTGTATTACATGATGAGAATATTGTGCCTAGTAAAAAAAGGAGATATCAGCTTTACCTCTGACTTTAATAAGAATATATTTATATTTACATACCACTCAGCTATTGTCACAATGAAGTTCCTATTCTACAACATTCTTACTTCTTCTTCTTTTAATTTCAATCAATTCATGATTAAATATGGATTTTAAATAACTACCACGGTAGATGAAGCCAACAGGTCCATCCAGTTCAGTATATAGAAGTTTACAGTATCAAAATACTTGGAACATCTACAAGAACAGGACTAGAGGGAATGGCCTCAAGTTGTGCCAGGGGAGATTCAGGTTGGACGTTAGGAAATACTTCTCTGAAAGAGTGGTCAGGCACTGGAATGGCCTGCCCATGGAGGTGGTGGAGTCACCGACCTTGGAGGTGTTCAAGTAACGTTTAGACAGTGTGTTGAGGGACACGGTTTAGTGAGAACTAATGGTGACTGGTGGACAGTTGGACTGGGTGATCTTGTAGGTCTTTTCCAACATTGGTGATTCTATGATTCTACGTAATTCAGCTAACTTCAGTCCAAGGATTGCAGCTGGTCTTACAGAAAAGCATAATTGTTACAAGCACTGACAATATTCAGCTTTCTTCTAGGAAGTTGGAATTTTCTAACTTTAACTTTTGGGTGTCAGTGCTTGACATAATCCAAGAAATAGACTTTGGTCACTTGGCAACTAACAAGAGAAGCTGACCATTGGAAAATAAATAAATGCAGCACTACTTCGTATGCAGTTGTTGTAAAATCAGTACAGTTGCATTTGCATGGAGACCTAACTAACTTGAGAGATTTCTTTATCAAGCACAACGTCAGAGTATGGCTATCCTGTTTCTTGATCTGTAGCTTGCTGAGCAATCAACCATTTGAGAACTCCATAAAGACCTTCTTCTTCTGCAAGTTCACATTCATTGAAAATACATCTCAACCTCTTATCATAAACAACTATTAAGTTATTATTTGAAAAGTTTAAGGAATTACAGAAATGGACTTTCTGGATTTACTGACATAACCTACTGTCTAGTATTATCATGTGAAGTAAGCACTTAACTGTTTTGTGTGCTAAGCCTGTGTATGTGAGGAAAACAAACCCAGAAAATACCTACCTGTATAGAATACATGATGATTTTGAAGCAAGAAACAGCAAATTCATTGGGATCCCATAGTTTATGATGGTCTAAGTGCCTGTGAATAAAAAATAAAAAGGATTTGAAATAATGATATTCCACACAATTGTAGTGGTTTAAACGCTAACAAGCAGCTAAGCATTACATTTCTGCTCTCTCACTCCCCTCCTTCAAAAGCACAGGGGATGAAAATACAAAGCTCATGGGTTTTGATAAGGACAGAGATTGCTGTTATACAAACAAACAAAAAATATCTTTCTTACAGAAACTGAATTTAAGCAATGTTTCTAAATAAGTATCTTAGTCACAGCATCACTTTTGGTTTGAACTTCTCCAAAGAACATAGTAATACCTAAAGATACTTCAGAATAACAAATGTGAAAGCATACAGATGAAAGAAGTCAGCAGTCAGAACACAAGAGGACTGACAGGACGCTTCAGTTTATTTTATACAGAATCTGGAAGTTTCAATTAACTCATTGGCCAGCTTCTACTGGCCTTGTGATCCAGAAGAGTACAGGTCTCCTTCAAGGTTGATTAAACCAGCTGGCTTAAAACAATGCTCTTGTGCTCCAGGTTACCTTCCAGTCTATTGGTGAGCACAGAAAATGTATTGCCTTTTAGATTTCTCTAATAGAAATCTCTACAGTAATAAGATTTTCAAGAATTCTAAAAGTAACAGCATATTTGCATTATTAAATATTAAATCAGAGTACTTGTAGGGGATGGTTTCCCTTGTGCACGTTTCAAATGCACAAATGTATTTAATACAACCATGAGGTAAAAAGAGAAACAAAATTACTTCCTTAAAAACCTTCAAGACTTGGTAGCTCACAATATGCTTATTCATGTCTAATTTATCCCTAATACCTTTCTAGTACAGTCCATCATTTATTGTACATGATAGCTTACTTCAGCTAACCTATTTTCTTATTGCCTCATCAAATACAAAATCAAATTCTCCACTACCTTCTTCAGTTGTAACCGATTCTTTAATCTTTCAGGTTAGCACGTGTTCTGTTACCTGTGATAGTTTCCCTTTACCTGCCTCAGAGATCAAGTCAGGCAGACTACAGTCAACTACATCTCATGTAAAGTTTTTAAAAAGCCTTTCCTCTCAAAACAAGACATACAATTTTCTTTCTCCAGAGGGGCAAAATATTAGCTGCTTCATGTAACTGAACTGATGGAAAGACTGAAACGGGAAGATGACAGCCTAAGTTAATGGTTTATGTAATAGCTGAATGGGCAAAATATTTGTTGGACCAGAATTTTCCTCCTTAAAAAACCAAATATTACATTCAGATGGGTAATGTATTTTGCTTGTCATAATGCAGGCAGTGTATTCAATGTAGTTTTATGATTTTGTAGAACACAGTAAATTACATTGTCAGCATGGTACATTTCATTTTGTCAAATCTTGCTTCATTCCCTCCCCCATCCATCACAGTTCTTTCAGTACAGAACATCTAAGTAAGATTTCAAAGCATTTTAACACTGGAGTAACAAATGCCATAAACTATTAAGACCGCATGTATGTAATAAATGTGCAGTACTAGGTGTCTCAAAAATTAAAAGCAACAGCAGAACCAATGGTGCAAATTACTACTTTATGGACCAAGAGATACTAACAGACCCTGAATTCATCCACATTAACTGTAAGTAATGAAAGCAATCCTCATAGAACAAAATGATAAGTTGATACTGTTGTTTAGAAAGCAGAACTGAAGCTTGTATAGGCATATACAACAAAATCTCATGTATCATCCTTGCTGAGTGAATACCAAACATTACCCTTTGATACTACCCAAAACGCTTGCACAGATAATTTGTCACAAGAATGGCATATAATGGAATGAATAGGGTATAACTTGTTATACTTGGGAAGATGTTTGTTTTCAGTAGATTTCTGTATGTCTCTGGATCTGTCTAATCTATTCAAAATTGCAAATTCATGCTAAAATTCTGGTACCTGGCAATTCATGCATCAGATTTGCATGATGGATGCACATAGAAAGTAGGGCAGTAGCACGGTGCTTCACATTTAACCCCTTCGGGCAAATAACAAGTGGTTGCAAAAGCTTCCTCATTAAGGAAGCCATCTTCCCAATTTTCTTTCTGAATTCCTGTTTGTGCTTAATAGCAGTAACTTGAGAAAGGCTTTCAGTATCTTAAAAGTCTTTCAGTGTATGAATCAAATCAGAGTCTGTAGCAAGAATGAGACCATCTAAAAGTACATATTCCCTTAACAGGTGGGTATCTTGAAAATCTACAAGGAGCAGGCAGCTCTCCTCATCACCAAGATGTACCACTGTGCTTACAGCTTCCTGCAAAGATTTTCCTGAGCGAATTTCTAATTTGAAGACACTTAACAGAGGTGAAAGATGCAGTTTTAAGTTATATCAACGTTTGTGTTTTTTGTTTTCTTACTTTTATTTTTTTATTATTAAAAAAAAGAAAACACAAAGGCTACATCTGGAGCAATTCCAAGAACAAAACTGAAAAATGCTTAACAGTTAATATCAGCAACAGTTTGTAGACGTATTTGTCCATAATGTGCATACATCTGCCATTCTCTGGTATCTAAGCTGTTAAAAACATTCTTCACAGAATATCAAAATGGGTCTTGGAAGAAAACTGCAAGAAAGTAGAAGTCTGGACACAGTACTCTTTTGTATGACTTGGCTCACCTCTTCGCCGACTGCAGCTATCATCAGTACCTTGAACAGTTTTCCATTCAAGAGAAAGGCCAGCTGTGGCAACAACCCTTCCTAACCATTGTACTACACTTCTAAAATCAACAAAATAGGATTCGCATTTCTCCTTATATAACTAGTTTCAAGTTAAGAGAGAGCCAATAAAGAGGTGAATTTTTTTAAAAAAGAGTAATTTTTTGAAGAAATTCTAATAACTTAGCCAAATTTTAAATGCTGAAAAGAAGGAAAGAATTGAATGTAGGGATGAAATAAAAAAATCTCTTAAGGTCTTCCAGAATTTTCCAACTTACGCAAAAACAGGTCTGACAGCATTATTCATATTTCCATAGGTTGCTCTTCCTAATAGTTCTCTGAAACAGTTCTCAGCCAGCAAGGCAGGATTTTCCTCTTTCTCTCCTCCTGTAGGAGAGGACGGAGGGCCAGTTCTGCTGAAATAAGACAAAATAACATTCAAGTTACTACTGAATAATATTCACCTTCCACACTGTGTATGCAATTGGTTTTACAATATTCATTACAACACTTGTTCACTGCCAGCCTGTTGATCCAGGCAAGAATTGTATATCAAATATAAATGAAAACAGAACTCTAAAAAATAAAATATTTTATCTAATACGAGAACTGCATAGATCCTTAGTATATTTACTCAGCACTGTGCACCATAATAGTAAATATGTATGAAAGTAAAAACAAATGTCTAGGAATACTGATATGACTTGTTCCCCACTGCATTTGATCAACTATTGCCTCCTACAAAAAATGGAACAGAAGCCATGAAATCATGAAGAGTTGTGCAGAACCTTAGTTATTTTGTTCAGACTAATGATCTCATTCACCTTCCCACTACTGAATCCATGCTGTGGGCGAGTGTTAAATAAAACTCTAATATTTCTGCAGAAACAGATGGCTTGCAAGTTATAAGAAAATAAATTTCTGTTCAAACTAATTAGAAAATTGTCACCCACACAGTTACCTTTAACAAGATAATGCAGAAGTAAGGGGACAATCAATTAGAAAATGACTGATGACCACAGTGAGCAGTGCTGGATCCCCATGCCCCAGTGCTGGCCAAGGGCTGCAGGGCCCCTGTGGGCAGAGGCCAGGGCTGCCCCATGCCAGACACAGCTGGTTCTAGCATTACAATGTACTAATATTACTAACACTACGTTTATTTCAATTATAGAAATGTATTATTGATAGCAAAGAATGATAAAAAATCCTGATATTGTGGGAGGGAAAGAAAAAGCTATGAGTGGGAAGAGCTCCGCATACCACATCTGCCATTTCTTCAGCCACTGCAGTATCTCCCACTGAATTAAAATCAGCAAATATCAACAGTATCTTATATGTAAATTTTAACTTATTACTCAGTGGATACTGCAGTGCAAAAGTTTGAATGTTCTGTATTATTAACAGTTTTTTTGAAGTTCAAATACTGTCATTTGCAGTTACTTCTTTTCTCTTTGTGACTGGGAATCAAATTGACTGTTTATATCAACATGGTACAGGGACAGTAAAAATACTAAATTGAAGAAAGCAAAAGCAAAACCAGGGAAACCATGCTCTATCTTGGACAAACTAAAACCAGCCAGGGCCCAAATTGTTCAAGTGAATTTTGAAGCCTGTCCTCACATTGCAAAACCTGAAGTCTGCACTGGCACCATAAGCAGTGAATGGCTGAACCTTTCCAGAAGAGCTTCTAGTCTGCCATGTTCCATTTTTGATGCACAATTTTAATTATTTTTATTTTTGTTTCTTGTTTCTTTCCCCATCCAACTGCCCTTTTCAAAACACAGAGACTTGAACAACTGCAACAAACTACAGGCAACTGAAAGCTATTCCGAGTTCAAGCACTTCACACATCATACCATTAAGCTGTTAATGACATTTCATTTAAATTAAGCAGTTGAGAAAAAGAGAGATTTAAAAAAAAAAAAAACAGAAAGCAGTTCCCACTAAGGTGCAGTATTACTTCTCAAGAAATGCTGTACCTATAGGTAGCAATTTTTTTTTTTCCATTCTCCACAAAACACATGTTAAAAACAGATGTGAGCATTCATTCACCTGCATTAAAAATTATGCATCTATGCAATAGGAGATTTAAGAGCGCAGAAATCAATATGCTGAATTCTTTAATATAGTTCTGTTTTGCAGTGCAAGCTTGTGCATTAAATGTTTAAAACAACATTCATTAAGTATTAGGTATCAATGTATGTAGTGTTAAATCTTCAGCATCGTAAAACCCCAGCTTTACAGCACTGAAAAAAGGTTGAATACAGAAATGCCACAAGTCAAATGAGCTCATAATATCTGTACACTCTACAGATATTCTAATAGCAAAAATCTTCTAGTATTTCAAGGTTACTGAGATTTAAAAGACATAATATAAAAACCTTCTAGCTTCTGGTAACAACAATCTGGTAACAAGATTTTCATAAAGCCATAACCGTGTTGCTAGCTTGTCAGATTTTAATAGTAAGAAAGTCCCAGGCACCCTGTTAGATAAGTAATGAGGAGTAGTTTTATAAAAGCACAACGATTAGAATACCACCAGCTGCTGTGCACCTTGATTTCCTCCTCTTTTTTTTTTTTTTTTTTTTTTTTTTTAATTTATTTTCTACTCTGGTATAGTCAAACAGTCATCCTCCTCAGGGCAAAGATACAAATGACTGCACAGGAAAATCACTCCTATTAACGTTTTGACACAGACTTCCTAGAAAAGAGTATTACAGAGAGCGGGATGGGGTAAGACAACAAGGTGAAGAACACACATAGTTGATATACCTGGAATAATTCAACTTAAAATGCAATAAAAATAAGTCATAAACTGAGAAGCACTGCTTGAATTCTTGCTTAGAAGAGGTTACAGGAAGAAACTGCAGGAGTTATATGAACATTATGGATATATTCAAACTTAAGTCTTTAAGAAGCACTAATACCTTTTTGCCTTAAACAAGGTTGACACTTCCAATTTTACAGTTATCTTGAATGATAATTTACAAAATAATTGAAAATAACCTTTAAATTTTCTATTAGATACTTGCCTTCCCCACTTGTTCTGAATCTTCTAGAAGATCATTAAAGGGAGAGAAGAATCTCTCAGGTTTATACTATGCTGAAAGTATGCACAGCAATTGTAGCATAGTACAACTTAAAAAACCATTAATTTTTATATGTTACGCAGGCAAATTTATTTGAGAGTCACCTATTCAGACACATGGAAGAACTGAGCCACAATTACAATTATCTTTTAAAAAAAATTGTGTAAATTTTCAATCCTCAACTCCAAAAAACTGTATCTTCTGATTTGTATTCAGGAGTTAAACTCTGAAAGTTACACAAATAAAAATTATGCTGCTTTTTAAGGTAAAGCTTACATATGTTTGCTTCAACTTTACCACAAACAATTATTTTCTATGGACTTCAGATAGGGGTATTTTCTAGAATTTCTGCTTCCATACAATGCTTTCATTCCATCTGACAAAACAGTATGTTTCTTACTCCTACTCTTCAAGAAGCCTCTATTTGTTCTCCACAAAATATGAAGTTTCATATAAAACAAAATAGGACATTCTCTAACATCATTTAAAGCCAAAAGATCAACAACTTATAAATATTGTTTTCAGCTTTTCTATCATACTTGCATCATAAGGCCCCTATTTGCCACATGGAAATTCATGAGTCTTTTCTTCTATTGAATGTGCATTATAGGAAAAGGTTTGAAGAAGCCAGTTTGGATATTCAATTAACAGTTGCTTTATGACAGATTTGTTCTTCTGCCACCAACGCTGCATTGCTCAACAAACGATAAAAATGAGTCCTGTAGCACATATAAACTGATATGCTTTATGTGGTTGATCCAAATCCTACTTCAGTTAGTAGTTAACTTGGCTGTATAAAGGTAAGTATATGCTTGGGGGCACTGTAAGGGGTTATTAAGGAAAGCGCATCTAGAAACCCTGTGAGAGCAAGCAAAGGCTAAAACGTTCTCAAAGAGCAGGTTGAGAAACCTTTGGCTCTCATTCAGATGTCTCCTCAGATTTAAAATCCAAGTGGACATTTTTGTGTGTACTTGGTGAGCCGTTAGTGATGTGCAGTAAATACATAAAGCGTGCACAGATAGACAACAAATGATTTCAGCCATTGCGTTTGAAAATTTACCTAATAGAAGAGCCATGTACTAACAGTTAGGAATAAAAGAAGTAAAGCTGAGGTATGAAAAGAAAAAAAGAGAAAACTGAATGACTGTGAAAGTTGAGTGTCACACGAAAACATGAAAAGCATGTAGCCATTGGATGCCTGCTGTGCCTACTAGGCAAATTTTGAAGCAGCTAGGGCTGGATGCGATGCAAACACTTAAGCTTTTTCACACAGCTGAAGTAGGTTTTCATATAAGGAAGTTTCACAGTGCTATCAATAACCATCTTCTATACCCGCATAGTGTTAAGACATGAATATATACATGGACCAAAAGAAAGTGATATTTCTATTATAAGGTAAATGGCATATCCTCAACATTTGTTATCACATACATCTTTTCTGAATGCCAGCTTGGCAAGTAAATATGCCCAGGAGCTATTAAGGGCAGAAAGAGTAGAAATTTTATCTCTTTTCTTTAAGAACTGCTGCAGACAGGACAGGGAGTTGCTACCGATGACTAAGCAGGAACCGAACCCTCAACTTTTAACAAATTTAGCTTGTGAAATCTGAGTTACCTACAAACTTGTGCTTACTAATCTCTGCATCTGACATATTACAAAAATAGAATTAACAATTAAGGAGTAAACATGGATATACAACTTCTTGGACAGTGAACAAGTGAAATGCAGGTGGTTGAAAAGACAAAAATATTAGCAGTAGGTAGGTAAAGCTGCTCTGTTTCGAGAACACTTGGCTAATAAACTACTGATTTCCACTGGTGAGAAAAAGATCAGTATCACAAAAACTAAAACTTACTAGTGACCAGGAATAAAAATACCTGTCAACATCCTCTATCTTCTGCATATTAAACAGCAATGATGGTACTATCTTATCCATGTGCTGAGGTTCCCATATAGTTGCTCGAAGTTCATCATTAACTGTTTTACGAACCACTCCCTGAATGCCCCTGATTCCAGCAATTCGGATCCTAAGAAAAGAAGAAATGGAATTATGAAATAGGAGAAGCACAGCACTTTGCAGCACGGCTGTTTATGTATTATGCAGTAGCAATTATGTAGTGTGGAATTTCATCAGGTTCTCAAAAACAGTAATTTGGAAATTACTGGGTAAAACCTTGATAAATTCAACAGAATTTAGTATCCATCAGTTGCAAACTTAACCTACTCCAGTGTAGAAAAAACATGTGAAATTAGCACAGCTCAGCTGGTGCAACAGCTACCACAATAACACAATTAAGTCTTTAAAAACTGTAGTTAAGGCTGTGGATTAACAGTAAGTCTTTCAAGATTTGTGTAAAATGAACAACATGGAAAGCATACAAAAGACATTTCTGTCAAATTAAGACACACCAAAGGAGCCACTGCCTTTGTTCTAAAACTCTTTTAGCTAAATTAATTGTGGCTGATAAACAACAAAAGAAAATTTAATGTAAGTTTTAAGAAAGACTTAGTCTAGTTTTTAGCTACTTCCATTACTTTTAACAAAAAGAACATGTACATTGAAATGTACAGCAACTCATTGCTGTTTTATTTTCCAGTTATCAAGTTATAAATACCTAACAATACAGCCCTCTCTTTTAAATCTATTTCTGAACAAAGCTACATGCATTCAAACAGGATCCAATAGCAGTTATCTTGCCATTCTAGACTTTAAATACAACTTCAATAACGTTTATATACAAATCTGAGAAGGAGAGGGATACAGAAACAATGATCAGAGTACTTTCTGATCCTCTAGTACAACTACAGGGCAGTACTCAATATTAAGATTTCAATATTAAGAATCTAAGATTGCCATTTAAGACAGAGAATTTCCAAAATCCCATCACTGAAAGATTTTTCACAGGCAACTGCTGTCACCCACAAATAACTTGGATGTGAATTTAGCGTTTAAAATGAGGCAACGCTTTTTCTCAGAATCTCTGATTTTTAACTATTAGCTCTTCACATCAAATTCCGCTGATACACTGGCTTTTCTGTAGACTCCCTGCTGAAAGGGAAATGTCATTATGAGGTGAAATTCGCTCTCAGGCTCAGAAATCCCCATTATTTAACCATAAATGTAGATGACATTCAAAATCCCATTCACATTCAAGTCAGTAAGTTCAGTGGAACCTCAAGCTATATAGGCAAAATGCAGCTACACATGTCCATTTCAGGATAAGCTGAATTATGCTCTAGGACCTATCGAATGCCCTAGCTACTTGTGATATCTCCATTTAGAATTGTTATCTGGAATCAAGGGTCATTTGTTACTCCTGTACTTACAGCAAATTTGATATGACAGCTCCAAGAATGATTTTTTCACAAAAGAAGACGACTTGTTTTAAATTTATATTTCAAAAGAAATGCATTCAAACTGTCTACGACGATGTGAAAGAGTTGTATTGCTACAGACTTGGTTATTCTAAGTAAAAACACTTTCACTCTCACAGTATATATATACTTCTGTGTATTAGAGCATTAGTAGCACTAATTTCATGTTCCTTCTGTTGTACAGGAGGTCTAGAAAAAGAAGATGTAAGGTTTGATGGCTTGCAGCATCAAATTTAACCCATAAAGAAAAGGAGGGTATTAAAGTAGAGATTACATTTAAATCAAGAATGTGTGCAGACTTACGTCACTAGGATGAAATTTCTCCCTAAGGGTACATCAACATCGCAAACTGAAGCACAGGTAACAATGTAAACTGATAATGTGCAAATCTGAACACTAACACAGTTCTCTTACTCCAATAATAACCACTCCTTTGACATATGTTACTTTGGGGTACCCTTCTTAGTGGCAGATAACACCTGACAAATAAATCAGCGTTACACTCTTAATGCATCCCACCTTCTGGATCATTATTAAAATTACCTCTTTTATGAGGGGAAATGAAGGCAGAAGAAATACTAAAAAAAATCCCAAACTGTGCTCCATATATTAACCTGTTATGAAATGTTTTATGTTAAGTACTTTAATATTTCTTTTCCTTACACTAAACCTTAAAAAAAAAAGCACAAAAATCACAAAGAACTCATTAAAGCATTTATGAATATAATATCTTGTAACCATCAGCTTCAGGTAAATAAACACACTGAAAGAAATATATTGTTTAAGGTAGTTGCATGATACACCAGCTTCACCAGCGACACCTGATTAAGAATCAAAGAATCATAGAATGGTTTGTGTTGGAATGGACCTTAAAGATCATCTAGCTCCAACACGCCCTGCCATGGGCATAGTTGCCACCCATTAGGTCAGATTGCTCAAAGTCACATCCAGCCTGGTCTTGAACTGCCAGGCAAGGAGCACCCACAGCTGTTCTGGGCAATCTGTTCCACTGCTTCATCATCCTCATGGGAAGAACTACTTGCTTAGAAACTCTTGTCCTTTCTCCTGTCACTACACACTCTGATAAAGTATATGGACATATCATAGTTGGTTGAACAATTTACTGCATGGAAATAAATGAGTAAAACAGTGATGAAAATTGCACAGTTAAATACTGACGAATGAGTCACATAAAGAAAAAAACCACTAGGGGGAGCTGAAGTTAAAAACATTGTGGTGCTTACATAATGTAAAAAAATTTAATACAAATTCACAAAGGCATTTCAGTTTCACACAGTATCATACGACAGGCATCTAATAAAATTCAATTTTAAAGAATAATTCTCAAATAACAGTCTCAAAATATGAGTTATGCAACTTGCACACATTTACAGTAATAAATACTGACCTTCAGGAGAGAATCCATGCAATTCAGCAGGCATTAATCAGGTAAAATTTCACCTAAAAACCTAAGAACCTATGAGTTCTATCTATCTAAGATTTTCAATATTTGGTACCACTTTAGAAGTCAATTTCATTTTTTTCCCCATGGAATGAATGATTCCACTAAATACGGTAATAAAGACTTTACAGACAATTCTTTGCAATACAAAATGTATGGCACTTACTCAGTTTGTGTTTCTGGATCATGGTCACATGAATGACACATGGCACTGAACCGAGACACAAAGAAGTCGTAGCGTCTGTGATATGAAGGTGTGTCTTCCTCAATGTTGGCAAATTTGACAAACTGGAAAATGAAATACATTAAAAGAAGCTTTTGATACCAATGAATACTAAGCTTCATTTAAGAATAACATAAAACTGCATTAAAATAGAATCCAGATTTTTAAATAATATCACAATGTTTAAACATCTAACTTCACAGTAGAAAAAGTCAAACTGAGAGATTTTCTTTTTAAAGAATTTCCACCAGAACTTCATTTAGATTATTTAGATCATTACCCAATGATGAAACTGAATCAAATTACATATTACGCAATATGGAAACATCTCAATAGCAAATGTCTTCAAGTCATGCAATCCAAGAAATCCCATGGTAGACTGTCACTGACTGGCAAAGCAGCAACAGAATTCAAAGGAAACAAACCTGAAGGCATTCTGCCAATTCTGCTTATTTTTACAACAGGAAAAAAAAAAAGAAAAAAAAAAAAAGGAGGAATGGAGCAATCATGGTACTGTAACCCAGTCAACCTAAGCACCATTCCCCTAAAGCTCCATTCACAAGGGAAACAAAAAATATTCAGATTTGCAAACATCTACAAAGTAACAAAGTGATAAGTAACAATCAACATAGATTTGTCAACTAGAAATCAGATCAACTCAGCCTAAATTATTCCTATGACAAGGAAACAGATTTTGTGAATGCAGACGAAGCAACATTTGTCCCATCTTAACTTCAGTGATGTTGACAAAAAAAAAAAAAAAAAAAAAAACCCGGAAAAAATCTCAGAGAAGCTAGAAAAACACTGTCAAAAGAATACTTTCCATATGACAGACGCAAAAAGGTTTAAAAAATACCAACACTTGTAAATCATCAAACTGCAATAAGGTACTGAGTGAATTTCTGAAGAGGTCTTTCTAGAATTAGGCAGTATTTCAGTTTTACTAGAGGCTTAGATAATAGAGTGCTACTTTATGGCACACTTTATGAGCCAAACTAGAACTGGGACCTGAACAGAAGACACAACTGAGGAACGAGAAATGCAAAATACCATTTTAAGGCAGCTGTACAAATACACGTCAGACACAGCTGAATGCAGATAAGAAACTGAGGGTTATTATAAATTTCACATTCAACAAAATTCAATGCTTTTATACTGTCACGATAAAGAAAACAATGTATTCTGATATGTATTATTTGTGAGATCTATGAAGAAAGTTTTGCCATCTAATTGGCATTAATAAACCCTCAGAGGAAGTAACGTATCCAGTTTAAGCATCACTGCTGAAGATACTGATTAAGTGATACTGTCCTTCAATTATCCTACAGATGAACAAGCTGCATGTAAAAAACACACGTTAGTAAGACTGAAAGATACTAAATTATCTATTCTAGAGCTGCCAAAAAAGATACTAGTCTTCCAGTATACAGAAGACAGCTGTGAAAAGAAAAGCAATACAATGCTTTATTTGTTCAGTGGTGGTAGGAAAAACAATAGTGAGCTTACAGTGCAGCAAAGGCTACTTGAACTAAACATTAAATAAGCCACCTAAGTGAACAGACTGCCTGAAGGCACTGTGGATTCTCTATCACTGAAAATTTTAGAATGGACTACATAGAGAAGAAAAAAAAGGGCAAGGAAAAGTTGTCAGGTTTAACACGGTGCTGATGCTGCCTTGAAGCAGAGTGATGTCATATTAAGATAACTCCACTTTTTCCTCTGCAATGCATTCTTACCAATTGATAAACAAAAGCTGAGACATTTATTGTGCATCTACTAAGATGCAGATATTTTTATCATCACTTTACCACGTACTTATAGATCAGCCCAAATTTGGTATGATCTACAGTATACTGATTTGTGGAGGTTCTGAGATAGCTGAAAGAGAAATCTGTGTATCCCTGAAAAATAATACACCACTTTCTACTCTGTAATGCTACTTTTTTTCTGCTCTATCTAGGACACTTATCCCTTGCAACCACACTCTCAGTTCACCTTCAGGAAGTTTCTAAAACTACATTCCCATTCATTACTGAAAAACAAACTGGTATTAGACAATTTTGCACATTTTATATAACTTTCTGTAGGGAGTAGCTTGTATAGTCAGGTGGTAAGAGAGGGAAAAAATACAACAAAATGGCAAAACAACAACAACAAAAACAATCCAAAAGAACTGTATATTCTGCTGTCACGGTTGGGAATTCAGTCCTTGAACAGCAACCATGCTGCTTCCCCAATACGGTGAGGTATAAAAACCATCTTTTCCCTCCCAAAGGACACTGGAAAATGCTTTACTATCTTATTTATTTCTCACTAGTTCATTTCACAGATTGTTAAATACAACACAAAAGTACACATTCTGAAGGGTTTTTCTGAAGGAAAAAAACTAATTAATCCTTAAAATTTAATAAAGCATAAAGTTCAGGGGATAAAAAAAAAAAGAGTAATACAATCTTAAGTGTTTTTCATACATTCAAGCATTAAGGTTTACAATTGATTCACACAGCGAGCTTCCATAAATGCATGAACAGAAGTAACATACTACAGATGTGGCCATGAGATTATTAACTCATCTAGCATCCAGGATCAGCAGTAACCATCTAGAATATGTGAGGACTTCTTTGATTAACAGAATCTTGCAACAAGAAGAGTTTAAATAACTATAACAAAACTTGCTAGGAGGAAGATCTTATGTACTAAGAAATTTTTATTATCAGAATAAATGAAGAATTGAGACCAAGATCAGCAACTATGGACATTTCTCCTAAATCACAATGTAGTTTTGCAGCAGGGATACAAGTACTCGGCCTCTCAAAACGATGCTCACAGTTCAATATCCAGAAAGAGAGAAAGAATCAATGATTCCCTCACATATATCATAATTTCACCCACCAAACATAAAGCACTTCCAAACGATACTGCAGGCTTAGCATTCAGATGACTGAATGTTTAGGTCACAGGAAATCTAACTGTCATAAGGCTGTTCTGAGTTGCACTGTCACAAACAAGTTTCCACAGTACACATTAGTCTATACTTCCTACTTGCTTGGAAGTGATGCTCTTAAGATGTTATAGTTGTTGAACTTATAATATCTGACTCCTAAGCATCTAAGATATTTTCAAGCATAACACAAACACAAAAACAGTTTAACTTAAAAAAGGCAATTTTTTAAAATGAAATTCCAAGCAGTTGCCTAGGATATATTTAAAGCAGTTTTTTTTGTTTTGTTTTAATACATATAGATGTAAACATGCCAGTCAATGCTTACAGTAACATACTGACAACTTATGGAAGCTTTGCCAGTACAAGCATCTTCTGTGTTTATACAATACAGAAGGTACAAAGAGGTACTTACATTGGTAATATCTATTTCCATTAATTTTGAAATCAATAAAATTCAAGCAGTATAAAACCTTATCAATCTATCATTAAATGTGGCAGGAACATGTTTTTCAGAAAATTCTCATTCAGGATTGAGTCAAGAAAGTTGAATCATATTACCAGGGAGAAACAGACTGTGCAAGTCCTATGAGTAAATCATGCAAGTTCTGAAATTAAACTCCCAAAGGCATAATTACTTACGTATAATTATGCTGTCTTATCACTCTGAGGTAGCCAATACTTCATATATGTAGAAAAATTAGATAAAGGGACAGAAGTTTTGATACCCTCTAGATGTCTTTAAAGAAGTTTTTTTTCTGCAGCAGTTCAAGAAGAATCAAGATGTATCATATTTAAATCTAAGTTACATTAAAGTGACTATCTGTAAAATGTGTAGGCTGAATCTGAGCAGTATTTTCTGATATTTGAAATTCCAACTTCTATCTTCAATAGCCTGCATTTTTCTCATGTTTCATTTGAAGGGGGGGATGATGATACAGATAATTATAGAAAGAACTACTATATTTCATTATGAGGAAATTATCACATAGGAATAACAAAAAGTGCATGAACGTATACAGGCACTTCGGCAAGCAACTATAAAAAGAACAAATATTTCATGGTTCAAACACCAGATTCATACAGCCACAGAATTCCAGAATGGTTGAGAACAGCGGGGTCCTCTGAGTCCATCTAGTCCAACCTCTGTTGAAGCAGAGACACCCAGAGCACAGGGCCCAAGGCCATGTCCAGGTGCCTTTTGGACATCTCTGAGGAGGAGGAGAAGGAGAAGGAGACTCCACAACCCCTCTGGGAAAGCTGTGCCAGTGCTCAGCTACCTGCACAACACAGAAATGCTTCCTGGTGTTCAGAAGGAACCTCCTGTGCTCCAGTTTGTGTGCAGCACTAGGTACCATTAATTTCAGAAATGCAGTACTAAAATGATAATTAATACTGACAAGAAAAGTTTTCTCAGTAATAGAAATTAGTGATTTAGAAATAAGCAGGTTGTCACCCACCAGATCAGGCTGCTCAGGTCCCCATCCAACCTGGCCTTGAATGCCTCCAGGGACTGGGCATCTACAGCTCCTCTGTGCCAGTGCCTCACCATTCTAAGTAAAGAATTTCTTCAATCTTTCTTTACACAAAATCACAGAACCAAAGTTGGAAAAGACCTCCAAGATCATCCAGTCTAACTGTCTACCTATCACCAAATATTTCCCCACTAAATCATGTCCCTTCGTACAACATTTAATGTTTCTTGAACACCTCCAGTGACGGTGACTCAACCACCTCCCTGGGCAGCCCACTCCAGTGCCTGAACACTCCTTCTGAGAAGAATTTTTTCCTAATATCCAACCTGAACATCCCCTGGTGCAACTTGAGGCCGTTTCCTCTAGTCCTATTGCTAGTTACATGGGAGAAGAGGCCAACCTCCTTCCAGGGAGTTTGGAGATGCTTATTCCTGGTTAAGAAGAGCAAGCAAAATGAATTAACTCTAATAGTATAACAACTATGGATCTAACAACACGTTTAATTATTTGTACAAAGGGAGATACAGATATTCTACATAATTTTTTAAGCCAATTTACAGTATTTCGGTAACAAGAGAGAAATTTAGCACTTCAGTAAATTTCCAAATAATAAACTTACTGCAATCAGCTTTCAGATTCTATATTACTTAAGCAAAGGAAGTCTCAGTTTTTCTTACCACATTTTTTTTTTCAGTTTCCCCACCAGCACAAGCCGTCTTAGCACATGGTTAATAAAAATATCTACCATGATAGAAACAGACTTTCTGCACTTTACAGACATTGCCAATTTGAAACCTACTTCAAAAATGAAAAAATAATACAATTCAACACATTCACTATTCAATTTCACTTGTTCTCAAATATCTGTGTAAGTAGATTTACAGTTATGTTATTAAAAACTTTCTAGTAAGAACTAAACATAATGTACAAATGCAACGTAAAAAATTAGAAAATAATTAACTAACTTGAAGGGCAGGCACAAGAAATGCATAAATGAAAAAGAGAAACAATTGTTTTTCCAGAACAATAATCTTCACCTTTGATTTTTAAATGTAAATAGATAATAATAATTAAAAAATAGTAATTTTAAAAGTCAAAGAGCTGAATACAAACTCTGTGGGCTTTTTTGGTCAGACATAGGATCATTAAAGTTGGAAGGGATCTCTAAGATCATCCAGTCCAACCATCAATCCATCACCACCATACCCCTAAACCACGTCCCCGTAACTCATCAGTAAGTGAGGTACACACAGAGTCCTGGTGCGATGAGCAGTGTTTCATACAGACGAGTGGGAAAGGCAGCTAAGGATCCCTCCATGGAGCACCAAATACAAGATGTTCTGCCTCCAAGAACCTAAGATTTACAAGTTAAGGAAAAACCCTGAAGGAACCATCAGCAGCTTTCAGGTCTTTCCAAGACTTCAAACTTCAGGAAGTCATTCAGTAAATAAATGTGTTTGTTTTTTTTTTTTAAATTTGAAGCCCCAACTGTGACTATCACAAGAGTACCCACAGATGAAGCAAAGCCTGTTTGGGAGGCTGAGAAAAAAATCTAACAATTAGGACAGCTGAATCTTCCTTGAAAGTCGTAATTGCCTTTGTATCCCTGTGAAGCTTTGGAAGTCAGCTTTGGAATGGAAAATAATCAACATATTCTTAAAAAGATATGGAATATGATTGTGACTATAAGCAGAAGCTAGTGTGAAATTCATTTTCAACAACAACGAAAAAATACAGAAACTTTCCCAAATGTTGATATTTCCCCAATTTAAGTTTTATTCATAGCTACTCCAGACAGTACCAGTTTCCCCTTCAAAGTGATACATTAGAATAACTGAAGCAGATAAAGGATAATTCAGTTATATTTCACCATCTGTATTTTCTTTGGGAGGAGAAAAAACGCTATAAAAGGTTAAATGGGATGATAAACCTTCTCCATGCCTGACATTAAATTTATTTAAGATCACAGTAGGCCAATGTCCTCAGTAAAAGACAATTTCATTGCCAATATACAGTTTCCTCATCTAGAGTTAACACAAATTGACTTTTCTCTCAATTGACTATATTGGGCATCTAGAGAAATTAGCATAACAGACTAAAACTAGCCTTTGGAATACTGTTGAAGATCCATATATTCACTCTCCTAACAGAATTAAACATCTCATTTTTGGTTACCAAGTTTCAAGACAGAAAAACAAGAAATATTTCCTAATTTAGGAAATCTATTGATCCATTTTGCTCATAAAAGGCCTCATTAGGAATAGACAGCGATATCAAACAGATGACCATAATGTGAACTTCTGTTCAATATTCATTTGGAAGTGGTGTGTGCCTTGTATACCAAAGTGGAGGTTTACAGTAACCGTTTATCACTGAGGATTTTAAACAGCTGGAAAGTGACACACATCTTCCATTTGGCAACTGCGAAAATAATTTTCAAAGCTATTTTCTAATTCCATAAGAGATCATGCCAAGGCACTGCTTTCACAAACAATNCAGAAAGTTGTCTTCAACACATTGCAGGAACCATCTGGACCATGCGTGCCTGGCCACGTTGCTTGTCCAGCAAATATCTGGATAACTGAAGTCCCCCACAAGCACCAGCGCCTGGGATTGCGACGCTACTTCCAGTTGCTTATGGAAGGCCTCATCAACCTCCTCCTCCTGATCAGGGGGCCTGTAGTACACACCCACAACAGTGTCACCTATACCAGCCCGCCCCTTGATTCTCACCCACAAGCTCTCCACTGCTATATCACTCTCCCCCTGGTGGAGTTCAATAAATTCTAGCTGCTCTCTCACATAAAGAACAACTCCACCACCCCGCCTCCCCAGCCGATCTTTCCTAAAAAGCACATAGCCCTCCATGACAACATTCCAGTCATGCGAGCTATCCCTTCTGTACTGAGATGTCAATGTCCCTTCTGTACTGAAGGGCCCAAAACTGAACACAGTACTCGAGGTGAGGCCTCACCAGTGCTGAGTACAGGGACAAGATTTTATCAATCAAGTCTTCTAATATTTTAGAGAAGCCCTGTAATTCAGTGAAACACCATGGACCAGCTTGGAGACGTTCATAGACAGCTGTAAAACTACAACTGCAGGCAGTTGGGGTGCCCCTATATCTGCATCAAACCAGGAGATTACAATAAAGCTATAAAACCATATGATTCCATGCTTTCAGTGCTTAGTATATACATAAATCATTTTATTTAAAGCCATTAACATACATAAACACAGTAACTAGCACTCATTACCAATAAACTTTAATGAAAAGCCCATGTACTCTGCAAATTATAAACTAAACATTATATAAATCCTGACTGCTCTGCTCATTTTTTCTATGATAGAAGATAAAATCTGATAACACTTTTAAAAAAAAATGTAGCACCACAAACTCTCCATTACACTGCACAATCATGATTATGTATAGATAAAAGCATTATTAACTGTTAATACAGAAATCATTTCAACAGAGAATAATCATTGAGCTTTAATACAACTCCAAGATTATTCAAATGAAGTGTTCACATCCACAAACAAAACAGATGTTCACAGTTCTACGTTGTTATGAAGTCAAATGCTACCTCTGTGGCAGAATACCAAGCTTATTTAAATCTTTATTTAGTTGAGGAAAACATACTTATGTTTTTTCTTTTCAGTATGCACTGCCCTGCTCTGATAAGGGAGTTAGTCGACTATTTAAAGAGGTTCCCCTCCAAATGAATTTTCTACTGATCTCTGTCAAAGATATGAAGCACTACAGCAGAATTTACTGTGAAATGTGAAAATAAAAACAAATGCTAAAGTGTTAGCTACAAAAAAAAAAAGACTTTTCAATAACCCTTACGATTTTAAGTCATCACTCACTTTTGGATCTTCAGGAAATATGTTATCTACCAGACGCTTGTAACGAGGTCGTAAAGCAGCACAGCAGCAGCACACTCCTGCAGAGAGATGTATCCAACAGAATTTAGAACAAAATTTTAGCAACTCTGGTAATTTCACCTTAAATGAGCAGAAGAAAAATACAGATAGTGAATTCAGCTGCTTGCTACTTCCAGCACTTAAGCAAAATTAAGGTAATTGAAAAAGACTGATAAGTCATATAAGCAAAACTATTATAAAGGAATACGTGTGAAAATATGCAAACATTCTGAATACTGGAAATGCACCTGCCATCAAGCCATTCCTAAGTATACGTGGAAAGATCAAGGAATTTCAAAATTTAGCAGTACTAAAACCAAGACTACTTTCACTTTCTCCTTTATGTTCATTCTAAACGATCATTTCAAAACCTAACTGAACACACATTCTGTTTACTCCTCTCAGAAGTCAATGAAATCTTCACTGTATTTTAGAGGGAATCATATAAATTGATACAAAGCACAATCAACAAAAGATGCTCTACTTTCATTATTTCACTGTTTTCCCTGGCATCAGAAAAAAAGGGTCACCTGGAGTGGCAAAAAGTATTCTTCTGGCCTCATTTCTACTCTCCCACTGATACTGTATTCATACAATGACAATCATAGCTAGAAATGTAGCTTGCAATTCTATTAATTTTAAAAGACACTCTAATACAANGATGACTCTTTTATCATGTATGTATTATGTATGTATACATATACACTCATATATATGCGTATATATTTAAACATATTTCCCATCAGTAAAACTGTCCCGGCAGTCTGAGGTACAAGGGGAAACTCCTCCCCTTTGTCACAGCTAGAATCCTCTGTGTTCAAAATCTAACAGGAAATTCTACATCAGTGGTACCACTGTAATATACCTTCTTGCCTCCCTGAAGTACAACTTAATTCTATGAGCTAGGAATCATGCCCACAGGAAAGTCCAACAGTTTTACAGAATCCACAAAGAACATTCCCTCACAGCTAACAACAACAACAACCTACATTAAATGCAAGTGTTTACTTCTTGTAAAACTAACCAGTCCAGGTGAGAGCAGTCCACATCACAATCCTGATATTTCAAAGAAATATGTTGCAGTGGCTGTAATATATCATGGTTATAATGGAAGAATGACAGCAATATAATAGTGGTTGCATCAATTGCTTATTCTGAAAACTAGATCTACATTTTGATGCTTTTAGTTTAGTCTTTCAAGTCAGGATCTTAATCTCAAAATACTTAAGATAAGAAGATGGTGAAGTAAGAATACTGAAAGCTTTTGTTACCCAGTTACTTTCCAAGCTAATTGGAGTCTTTCTCCATAGTGTCAGTGCCATGAAAAAGGAACTTATTTCCTCTTTCTCACATCGCTTCTCTTACTGCTGAAAGAAATAAAGCATTGCCTTATCTACACAATGTCTTTAGGAGGACTGTTAAAGATTCAAAATAAGAATTCACTAAACAGCTTTCCTATTCCTTCCAGAAGTTATTTCTGCAGAGGATAAGCCCAACCATCAAAAGAGTTTGAGACTAAATGGAAACAGGTTTTTCTGCCTCCAGCCAGTAAATGTTCAGTGCTTAGGCTCAGACAGCTTATCCTTCCATATGCAGAACCTTCTCAATTCTGACAGATATTTTGTGAATTTTGAAACTATTTTGACTTAATAAATAAGCAAAAATTTAGTTTGATTTAAGTTAGCATCCAAGTTTACTCACAGAATTAGTTCCAAGAACTTGCAGCTTTGGTTCTCCTGATTCCAGAAGCTTGGCCACCATATGAAGAAAGCTTTCCACAAATGGCTTTATGCTTTGAGAATGGCAAGCCATTAGAAGTTGGTCCAATGCCTCCATGGCAATTAAAACATATCTGAAAATTAATTGTGGAGAAACTAACATAAACACATGTGCAACGTTTATCATTAAGTCTTAATTATGAAAAACATTAGAAAAGAAAGGGTGAAGGTACGTCTCTCACAGGATCTAAAGAAGAAGAAATTGGTAATTTCTATATTATGTCAAACAGGACTTTTTGAAGGAATAAATGCGGTAATAACAGTTCTATTCTAGAACATTTTGTTTTCAACTATAGACCCCAGCTTTCTACTCTACATTTTCCCAATCCAAATCCCACTAAGGAAAGCCATCAAATTATCCACAATTCTGCACATTGAGAGTACATTCTAATTAAATCAAAAAGAAAATGAGTAAAATTAATTATCCTAACAAGTTGCCATTTTTCCATTCTACAAAGTTATAAAAATATCTTCTGACTATTGGCTATTAGCTATCTTAAGCCAAAGACAACAGCCTCTGATGGATACTGCTCTTCTCTTCCAATTTTTGCATTCAGTATTTTTGTACATCATTTCCATATTACTTATAATTTTCTCCTTCTTCTGACTACATCTTACCTTCTAAACTCATTATCTTTATTTTACCCTACGTGCAGCTACCTGTTAGCATCTATTTTTAATGCTGTGACTTACTTCCTTACCCATAGCGATGTCTGACAACGTCTCGGCTCAGTCTCTCTGCTAGGTAAGCACCAATTCGATCCAGCTTTTCTGGTGCAGAAACGGCATAGAAAGTCAGCTTCTCCATGTCAGCTTTAACGAGCCCATCCTAAGAACAGATACACAAAACAGAAAATAAAAATAATTAAATCTACAGAAATTATGAAGCTTTTAAAGTGTTGTCCTTTTGGCTATTCAGAGTAAAAGATCTGACTCAGATTACAAAATATGTAACTTTCAAGTAAAATAGCCAAAAGCTTTAGCTCCAAAAACCAGTAACTTCAGAAATTATGTTATGTAAAAGCAAGATTATAGTTTAAACCTTTCCCTTCTTCAGTGTCATGTGTTGGACAAGGCTGGAATACAGGGTACCTGAAAGCTAATCATTAAAATAAGATCAGGCAGAAATTAATATATTAGCTCCAACATGAATTGTGATTATGGACATCCTCATTTTTATTTTCCTGTAAGTTCTCCAAACATGATCTTTTTCAAATAAATGACTGAAGTGTTAAACATAATCAGTAGCAGTTAAGTACATTTCATAGAATCATAGAATCACTCAGGTTGGAAAAGACCTTAAAGATCATCGAGTCCAACCACAACCTAATCGTGCTACCCTAACAACCCTCTGCTAAATCATGTCCCTGAGCACCACATCCAAACGGTTTTTAAACACATCCAGGGATGGTGACTCAACCACCTCCCTGGGGAGCCTATTCCAGTGCTTAACAACTCCTTCTGTAAAGAAGTTTTTCTTGATATCCAACCTAAACTTACCCTGGTGCAACTTAAGGCCATTTCCCCTCGTCCTGTCACCTGTCACCAGTGAGAAGAGACCAACCCCACTCTCACTGTAAGCACCATTGGAAGACAGCAATAAGGTCTCCCCTCAGCCTCCTTTTCCTCAGACTAAACAGCTCCAATTCCTTCAGTTTCTCCTTGTAGGACATATTCTCCAAGCCCTTCACAAGCCTTGTTGCCCTTCTTTGGACCTGCTCCAGCACCTCACACAATCACAGAATCACAGAATCATAGGGGTTGGAAGGGACTTCCAGAGATCATTGAGTCCAACCCCCCTGCCAAAGCAGGTTCCCTACACCAGGTCGCGCAGGTAGGCGTCCAGGCAGGTCTTGAATATCTCCAGAGAAGGAGACTCCACAACCTCCCCAGGGCAGCCTGTTCCAGTGCTCCGTCACCCTCACTGTAAAGAAGTTCTTGCGCACATTTGTGTGGAACTTCATATGCTCCAGTTTCTGGCTGTTTCCCCTTGTCCTGTCTCCACACACTGCTGAAAAGAGTCTGGCCTCACCACTTTGCCCCCCACACCTTAGATATTTATTTATAGACCTGGATCAGGTCCCCCTCTCAGTCTTCTTTTCTCAAGGCTAAGCAGACCCAGTTCACTCAGCCTTTCTTCATAGGGGAGATGCTCCAGGCCCTTCAC
Source organism: Pavo muticus (assembly GCA_016647715.1). NCBI lineage: Eukaryota > Metazoa > Chordata > Aves > Galliformes > Phasianidae > Pavo > Pavo muticus. Next base: position 3,015,784 of record JACDJE010000066.1, on the reverse strand, counting down.
CATCTTTGTGGTCCTCCGCTGCACTCTTTCCAAGAGATCCCTGTCTTTTTTGTACTGGGGAGCCCAGAACTGGACACAGTACTCCAGATGAGGCCTTACCAGGGCAGAGTAGAGGGGGAGGATCACCTCCCTCGACCTGCTGGCCACGCTCTTTTTAATGCAGCCCAGAATGCCATTGGCCTTTTTGGCCACAAGGGCACACTGCTGGCTCATGGCCAACCTGTCGTCCACCAGGACACCCAGGTCCCTCTCTGCAGAGCTCCTCTCCAGCAGGTCATCCCCCAACCTGTACCGCTGCATGCAATTATTCCTCCCTAGGTGCAAGACTCTACACTTGCTTTTGTTAAACCTCATCTGGTTTCTTACCGCCCAGCTCTCCAGCCTGTCCAGGTCTCGCTGAATGGCAGCACAGCCTTCAGGCGTGTCAGCCAATCCTCCCAACTTCGTATCATCAGCAAACTTGCTGAGGGTGGCCACTATCCCCTCATCAAGGTCATTGATGAAGATGTTGAACAAGACCGGACCCAGCACCGACCCCTGAGGAACACCGCTAGTTACAGGTCTCCAACCAGACTCTGCACCGCCAACGACGACCCTCTGTGCTCTGCCAGTCAGCCAGTTCTCAACCCACCTCACTGTCCACTCATCTATCCCACACTTCCTCAGCTTTGTTATAAGGATGTCGTGGGAGACAGTATCAAACGCCTTGCTGAAATCAAGGTAGACTACATCCACCGCTCTCCCCCCATCCACCCAGCCAATGACAACATCATAGAAGGTTACCAGGTTGGTCAAGCATGACCTCCCCCTGGTGAACCCATGCTGGCTACTCCTGATAACCTCCTTTTCTTCCAATTGTCTGGAGATGGCATCCAGCACAAGCTGTTCCATCACCTTTCCAGGAACAGAGGTGAGGCTGACTGGCCTGTAATTACCTGCATCTTCCTTCTTGCCCTTTTTGAAGACCAGAGTGACATTGGCTATCCTCCAGTCTTCAGGCACCTCCCCCATTCTCCAAGACCTCTCAAAGATGATAGAGAGCGGATCAGCAGTCACCTCCGCCAGCTCCCTCATCACCCGTGGATGCACCCCATCGGGTCCCATGGATTTATGAACACTTGTGTTGCCTAGGTGCTCTCGGACTGCCTCTTCCTTGACTAAAGGGAAGTCTTCCATTCCCCAGACCCTCTCACTAACCTCCAGAACTAACCTCCTGGGGTTCCTGAGGGAGAGCTTTTTCATTGAAGACAGAAGCAAAGAAGGCATTCAGTATCTCCGCCTTCTCAGCATCCCCTGTTACCAGAACACCCCCCTCACTTAGCAGGGGACCCACATTCTCCCTAGTCTTCCTTTTACTGTTAACATACTTAAAAAAGCCTTTTTTATTATCCTTTATCTCCTTTGCCAGGTTCAATTCCAGGCGGGCTTTAGCCTTCCTCGTCGCATCCCTGCAGGCCCTGACAACATTCCTATATTCTTCCCAAGTGGTCAGACCCTTTTTCCACATTTCATGGACCTCCTTCTTCCCTTTGAGTTTGCGCATGAGCTCCTTGCTCATCCACCCAGGTCTCCTGCCGCCCTTTCCCGATTTCTTGCTCACAGGGACGCACCGATCCTGAGCTTGGAAGAAGAGCTGTTTAAATGCCGACCAGCTCTCACAGGCCCCCTTACCTTCTAACACCCTAGCCCACAGGATAGCTCCAAGTAGGTCCCGGAAGAGGTCAAAGTTGGCTCTCCTAAAGTCCAGGGTAGCAATCCTACTTTTTGCTTTGCTTCTTCCACTCAAGATCTTGAACTCCACCATCTCGTGGTCACTACAACCCAAGCTGCCCCCGACCTTTACTTCCTTAACAAGCCCTTCCTTATTAGTGAGAATAAGGTCCAGTAACACCCCTCCCCTCGTCGGTTCCTCCACCATCTGCATCAGAAAGTTGTCTTCAACACATTGCAGGAACCATCTGGACCATGCGTGCCTGGCCACGTTGCTTGTCCAGCAAATATCTGGATAACTGAAGTCCCCCACAAGCACCAGCGCCTGGGATTGCGACGCTACTTCCAGTTGCTTATGGAAGGCCTCATCAACCTCCTCCTCCTGATCAGGGGGCCTGTAGTACACACCCACAACAGTGTCACCTATACCAGCCCGCCCCTTGATTCTCACCCACAAGCTCTCCACTGCTATATCACTCTCCCCCTGGTGGAGTTCAATAAATTCTAGCTGCTCTCTCACATAAAGAACAACTCCACCACCCCGCCTCCCCAGCCGATCTTTCCTAAAAAGCACATAGCCCTCCATGACAACATTCCAGTCATGCGAGCTATCCCTTCTGTACTGAGATGTCAATGTCCCTTCTGTACTGAAGGGCCCAAAACTGAACACAGTACTCGAGGTGAGGCCTCACCAGTGCTGAGTACAGGGACAAGATTTTATCAATCAAGTCTTCTAATATTTTAGAGAAGCCCTGTAATTCAGTGAAACACCATGGACCAGCTTGGAGACGTTCATAGACAGCTGTAAAACTACAACTGCAGGCAGTTGGGGTGCCCCTATATCTGCATCAAACCAGGAGATTACAATAAAGCTATAAAACCATATGATTCCATGCTTTCAGTGCTTAGTATATACATAAATCATTTTATTTAAAGCCATTAACATACATAAACACAGTAACTAGCACTCATTACCAATAAACTTTAATGAAAAGCCCATGTACTCTGCAAATTATAAACTAAACATTATATAAATCCTGACTGCTCTGCTCATTTTTTCTATGATAGAAGATAAAATCTGATAACACTTTTAAAAAAAAATGTAGCACCACAAACTCTCCATTACACTGCACAATCATGATTATGTATAGATAAAAGCATTATTAACTGTTAATACAGAAATCATTTCAACAGAGAATAATCATTGAGCTTTAATACAACTCCAAGATTATTCAAATGAAGTGTTCACATCCACAAACAAAACAGATGTTCACAGTTCTACGTTGTTATGAAGTCAAATGCTACCTCTGTGGCAGAATACCAAGCTTATTTAAATCTTTATTTAGTTGAGGAAAACATACTTATGTTTTTTCTTTTCAGTATGCACTGCCCTGCTCTGATAAGGGAGTTAGTCGACTATTTAAAGAGGTTCCCCTCCAAATGAATTTTCTACTGATCTCTGTCAAAGATATGAAGCACTACAGCAGAATTTACTGTGAAATGTGAAAATAAAAACAAATGCTAAAGTGTTAGCTACAAAAAAAAAAAGACTTTTCAATAACCCTTACGATTTTAAGTCATCACTCACTTTTGGATCTTCAGGAAATATGTTATCTACCAGACGCTTGTAACGAGGTCGTAAAGCAGCACAGCAGCAGCACACTCCTGCAGAGAGATGTATCCAACAGAATTTAGAACAAAATTTTAGCAACTCTGGTAATTTCACCTTAAATGAGCAGAAGAAAAATACAGATAGTGAATTCAGCTGCTTGCTACTTCCAGCACTTAAGCAAAATTAAGGTAATTGAAAAAGACTGATAAGTCATATAAGCAAAACTATTATAAAGGAATACGTGTGAAAATATGCAAACATTCTGAATACTGGAAATGCACCTGCCATCAAGCCATTCCTAAGTATACGTGGAAAGATCAAGGAATTTCAAAATTTAGCAGTACTAAAACCAAGACTACTTTCACTTTCTCCTTTATGTTCATTCTAAACGATCATTTCAAAACCTAACTGAACACACATTCTGTTTACTCCTCTCAGAAGTCAATGAAATCTTCACTGTATTTTAGAGGGAATCATATAAATTGATACAAAGCACAATCAACAAAAGATGCTCTACTTTCATTATTTCACTGTTTTCCCTGGCATCAGAAAAAAAGGGTCACCTGGAGTGGCAAAAAGTATTCTTCTGGCCTCATTTCTACTCTCCCACTGATACTGTATTCATACAATGACAATCATAGCTAGAAATGTAGCTTGCAATTCTATTAATTTTAAAAGACACTCTAATACAACAGAGGCTTATGAAGTACACGTTTCTCTTTTTTTTTCCCCCCTAAGATTCAGGACTACTGGTACCTTGGAATAATTCCAGTTTCTATTAAAAATAGCACCTAAAATGAAAAAAATTCAACACACACACAAAAGAAGCTTCTAGATATTTGTCCCATTAATTTTTCAATGAAGGTTTATTCCCAGGGAATGCAAGCGTTTCAGCAAATTGGATTTTAGATGTTTCAGTAGAAACATCAGACTAATTCACCAGTCAGGCCTCAGACCAACGTTAAAGCAGCTCTGATGAACCAAAACCACTGAGCTGAAACAATTCCAAGAATATACTAATTAATTATATGCCATGTTTGCACGAAGATCATGCCCAGTCTTTCATACCGCTGTGCCTACAGCATTCAGTGTAGCTAGGTACCTTAAAAACGTCTCACAAAAAGCCAGCCACTTATGTGGCTAATTATTCGCTAAAAATATAAAATCTACAAAAGATCAATCACATTCAACTCAAAATAGGAATTGAATAAAGGTTACCTTGGGGATAATGTTGTTGTTTACAATTTATCTCTAAAATTATTAGGCTGCTACGAACTATTACACAAACCTACCAGGATTTGCATTAAGAAATCATAGCTGTTTTGTACCATACTTACTAAAACATCCGGGAAGTTCAGGACTAAGCCTCCCTCTGCTGTACTCATTTATTACAAGGCTCTGCAGGAGTAGACATTTACCCTCTATTCAAACTGCTTTATGATGTTATCATTTCTTAGACCGCAGCCTGAATTCTACTCAGAGTCTGACAACTTTATTCTTGCAATTTATTTATTTGGAAACAATTACAATAGATAGATCTTTGCTTTTTAAACCAGACTTTGACTCTAAGTTCTCTTTGCTAGTCTTTTCACTCAAGTCATGAATGAGTTTATAATCAGTAAGATGAGTTAGGCAAATCAGGACCTCAAAAAGCTATAAAAACAAAACTTGCTCAAGCAATAAAGAACTGTAACACTGAGAATTTATTTGTGAAGCGCTACTTTGTTACTACTGCCAAGTTCTTTGAGCATTATTTCTGCTGACATCCTCCTCTTAGAGGACTAGTCAATGTAAAACTCTGTATTTATTCAAAAGATGTAGGTATTCAGTAACTAAAATCAAAGCTATTTCATATGCCACTGGAAAATGTATATAGATAGCTGTGAATCAAGAGGTTAAAAACCTACTTATGTTACAACAACTATAGTTGTACAATTTTATTCCATCAAGATCAGTGTTTTGCAACATTCTAATATCAAGTAAAACCATAACAAGGTAGGAGTACCTATTAAGTGTCTACTATGTGACACAGTATTGTGAAATTCAAGTAAACAATCAAAATCCACCAAAATAAGACCTTTGTTGAATGTTTCTTTAATTAGATATCAGCTCAGCACCTGACTCAACACTCTTCGTACTATTGCTTTCATGCTTGGTGTTCTGCTTCACAGAAGGTAAATTTCCCAGGTAAACAATGTGTTTGATTATTATTTGTTTAAGCAAAATATTAATACAATAACAGTAGTATTTTTCTACAGCTATCCAAAGTATAGTAATAACAGAAGATATCATAAAATATTACATTTAAGACAGAGGTAAATAAATACTTTCAGAATTTGTTTCTCCCTCTTCATATGACCAGATAAGAAAATTCCTCCAACGAACTAAGTCTGAAAACAATATTTTAGAGCTATGGTGGCCACATAAATTGAGCATAAAACCCGGATACAGCCTCTCACCCGAGAAGGGTGAGATATCAGATAACGCCATACAAGCTCATTCTCACAGCCTAACCAGATGGTTTCAGTTAAATGAAACCCAATATTGTTCTAATACTGATCTTCAAATGAAAGGTGTACAGAGAATTTTGAGATCAGAAAAGGCCTACAAATAAGTGTGTACCATCAGATTTGAAAAACCTATCCTTCTTGGAATTTCAGTAGTATCTTTACATTATTATCTATTTAATTACAGAACAGTTTGCAGGAAAAAAAATGCTTCAAAGCATTCACTATCATCATTAAAATTCATTCATTTTTATTTCTTTATTTTAAATTACATTAAAATAATTTTCTAAATTAAACAGAACATTCAAGTATTAGAAAGCTAGAGCTAATCTATCAAAGTTTTCATCCCTAGAGGGTTTTTTGAGTGAAGAAATTTGAACAGAACACTACTGAAAAACTAAAGCTCTCAAAAGAAGGCAGGAAGAGAAACAGAAAGAAAACACAAAACAAATAACCAAGCCAATTAATAGTCATGAGACAGGCTTTGCTGAAAAGTTGTTTATCATTGCTTAGTGTTTTGATATAACCAGGAAATATATGAAATAGATACTAAAAAAATTACAGGAAAAACAAAATTGAAAAATACCACGGAATAATCATGCCTTAACAATATACATTAGCAGCACACTGAACAAACAAATAAACAAACAAAATCCTGAAACATTTCACTGCCTAAACCAGGAAAGAAGAACACCACTAAATGGGGTGAAGCACTGCAAATCGATTATTTATTTCTTCAATGCCAATTTAACTAAGATAAACCTGATCCAAGTAAAACAGATTCACTTCAGACAAGTGAGCTGTTCTGCAGGTCTGCAGGATGCAGTCACTAAGCTGGGTAAAATGAACATGTTCCAATTTGAGCAGGTTTGTCACCCAAACTTCAATGATAATTTCCTTCTGGTGCCAGGCATAATTTGCACTTAATGATCTCCCATCTCTATGCCGTTTAATACAAGTAAATATGAAAGTTAACGTCAAATCTACAGAGAAGCTTATGCTGTTACAAGATAGCCAGTGTGAAGGTTTTAAACAGCACACAGACAGACACATATACTTAAATCTCAACAACAATGGGATTTTCCAAGTAAAAAAAAATGCACGTTATCTACTGCTCGAAGAATCCCCAAACCCACATTTCATATGTTAAAGCTGCAGCTGCACATATGTATCAACTGCAAGGATACCACTTTTTACAAGCATTTATTCTACACAGTATCAATAGTAAGAAATAGCCCACTTAATCATAAAATGATCGTTTCACCTACCCAAACACATACATGGTCTTGGTTCAAAAGCAGAATTATAATCATAGGCTTTTTCTTGCTCAACAGTTGGAACTTGAACATACTGCCTCATCCTGGGTATGACTTCACTCCCCGGTACTCTGCCCTTGTTCAGAAAGTTGCTCTCTCACACTAGCATAGAAGCAGTTACTTCACGAGAGGGCTCTGCGATACCGTAAGCTTATCTGATTAGTTCTGTGACATCTACATAAAGCCAACAAACACGTGAAAAACTTCAGTATCAAATTCTGTTAACAAAGCCAAGCACAAGAAAAGAGGAAAAAAAAAAGTATATTGTCGTTGTGGGATTTACATCTCACCAAATAAAGCTGAATAAGGCCAGTTTCACTACCTCAGCCTCCATGGAACATGCAGTTTTCTCACTTATATGACAACGGAGAAAAACATCAGCACATTTTTAGAAAACTTCTAGTCATTTGTTTGCCACAACCAAATTTATCACTGAAGACTGATATGTATTTTGGCAAAACACCTCGCTTATCTTGCTGAATAATGCCAGAAAAAAATACATAAGACAGACTGCTTACTATAAAGGCCTTTTAAACAGAAAGATTTAAATGCAAAGTGGTTCTTTAATTTTAAATAGGTTGGTAAAATTAACATTCTCTCTGATAATACTTGCAAACGTAAGCAAGGATTACAGAACTTTAATCCTTGACATCCTTGCTCACAAAGGGTTTGGTGCATCAGGGAGAAATTCCATTCTGAGGTAAGCAATTTTGAAGTTACTTTCCAGCTTCCTGTTATTTCCAGTCATCTAATTTGTTTTATTTTCTGCTTTACAATCACTTGCATAACACAAATAACTTTTAGTTATTTTCTTATATTTGAGATGATAAACGTACGCAGAAATAAATTTGCTTCAGCTATCCAGAGGGAAGTGCATAAACTAACACTGACTGCTACACTGGCCCTACCTGGCTGGGTGTGAAATGTTAGCATCAGTTGATCTAATTCAGAGCTGAAACTATTTTCAAGGGCATTCCTCTTCTGGTATTAAAAACAGATCAAATACTTTGGAAGAGGGAAATTATTCTGGCCCTATAAGGAAGTTAATTAGAAATATTCTTCAACCTGCTATAAAAAGAACAAAAGCTCTAAGGACGTGCTTATCAGCCAGTGCAGTGTCCCTCTCCAGGGGAGAACAGAGGACTCATCATGTAAATCACCTCTTATTCTCCATTTCTTACTGCAGCACCATTTGCCTTCTACTCAGCTGGTCCCTATCCTCACACACTGAGAAGCTGCAAACAAAACATCCAGAATGCAGATCCAATTTCCTCCTCAAGAATGCAACAGTCATCTTGACATCAGCTTCTCACCCCCATGACAGCAAAATCTCAAGACAACTGCAAATGTGAGAAATTCCATCCAATACTTACATTTGACCACCGTACATTTACTTTTAATATTTTGGTGCTTACTTAATTTGAAACAAGAAAAAAAAAAAAAAAAAACAATTTTCTCTCTGAAATATATTCTTACAGTAATTCGTACAGCTAATTCTGGTTTTACACGACTTGAAGACCTGTGCTTTTATACTTGGATCAACATGGAAAGACGCAAAAATAAGTAACAGCATGGAAAAATAATCTACTAGCATTCCATAAAAACAAGAGATGACAACGCACATCAAGCACCTGGTAAGAAACAGATTAAAAAAAAAATCTAGTTAAATAAAGCTTACCACTAAGCTTCTTCAACAAAGCACTCTTTTCAGAACCATTAGCAATTAAAACAAATCCCCAGAGAAGATATTATCTTTGGGATGGTGCCTTTTAAAGACTTCTAATCCATTAAAAGAAAGTTTTCCATTACAGCAAGTTCTCTGGTTACATTCTTTCTCACAAGTTCCACTGCCTACTGTGTTTCCACACTGTCTCTTCTTTCTCCCACCTTTGTTGTTTTCACATGGGAACTTTGTTTTACTTGCTCATTTCTGTTCTCTTCAACACCGCCTCCTCTTTTCCTACTCTGAGATACTATGAGAGTTCTCTATTTTTAAAACATTATTACTATCTAAAATTAATCCAGTTCCAGTGAGAGAAGCTCTATGACTTATTACGCATTTTGCTTCTTGTCCTTACTTGTATTTCTACTGGCAATAACAAGGTCATTTATTTCTTACCACTAAAACAATAAAAAACCCCAAAATTTTATTACTCCCACTCCAGGAAAGAAATCTGGAAATACACATCTTCGTAAATCTCCTTGACTCTTTCCCATCATAGCTAATACTGATAATACCTTTGATAATATTCTGGTCAAGTACAATTTCCATTCCTGCTTTCAGAGTTTGCAGTCAGGAAATGAGTTTTGGTTGATAATACATCGCTTTTTTTCCTCCTTTTATGAGTTTGTCATGATATTCCTATTTATAAAAAAATAAATACTGATTTTATAGCAGTGTTTCATAAATCAGTACAAATGTGGACACAGGCAAAATACCGGAGTAAAGGTGAAGGGGAAGGAACAGGGAGCTCACAATGCCTTGTGCAGCCTCTGAAGCACACAAACATGCATTATTTCTCCCTCCAGACAAGCAGTAGTACAGCACAGAGCAGATACATCATAAACACTGACAAAATACCTGCTGCACTTTAGGGCCACATCCATTAGCACACTGAGCCAGCAGGATATCCTTTTAAAATTTAAATTTGATGGTAGTATACCTACTATTTAATTCAGAATAAATAAAAAAGTAAAGAAGGATTGACATAATCATAGCAGCCTCCTCCTGCTCCCACCGACCAACTCCCACCAATCCTGCTCTGTTTCTCCCTCTCTGACTGCCTGGCTCCTCCAGAATTCACAGCTGTAGCAGAACAGTACCTCTCAGCACAGTGCTGACCCTGGCAGAGAATTTCCCAGTATCAGATAGACTGTCCTGTTCAGCCTGGCTTCACCCTCACTCTAACTTTTTCTCTAACTCAGCTGAGCAATGTACAGAAAACTGCATCCTTATATTACTCTTCTCTACAGGATCCATTGAAGAGAGGCTACAACATTTGCACTCCACTAGCACCACTCAGTTCCCACCTTGCTGGGAGCGGGGAGTAACACCTAACCTGGAAGAGCATTCTGCATGCTATGGCACTGTGCCTGAAACAGAAGAAGGACACTATAGCAGCCGCGGTTAAAAGGCTGAAGGATAACAGGACGAGCAGCAACATGACCAAATGATGACAACAAGAAGCCCCTGAGATGTGCAAGGGGCAAAACTATTCCAAGAAGGCTACTGTTTCGCTCTGGTAAACTTCTAGCAATACCTCAGGACAGTCATGATTAGTGAACTACAGATAAAAATATTTATCTATATACCTGGCTAAACACCTCAACAAGCATTCATGACTGATACCTAAGCCTAGACTAAAAAGCCATGCCAAGATGCTAAAGCTGGTCACATCTTTTCTTCCTAGTCCCAAACCCAGGTAGCCAAACAGACAGCCAGCAGGGATATTCCCCATGTCACCCTCCCCAGTCCTTTCCCCACTCCCACTTCTACTTTCAAGTTCTAGACTTTTCCTGCTTCTCTTCCCATTGCACGTCCTCGCAGATTTACTCTCATTTAAGTACACTCAACTATGTAGACTTCAGTCTACATATGTGTATGTAGACTTCAGTACATACACAGAAATTTGACAAACACTTCCTTATTAAAATAGAACTTTCTTCATGCAAGTATTTAAATAACAGATTACAGAAATTATCTATTTTCTCTCACTATACATAGAAAGCAGCATAAGAATACACCATGGCACCCACACTGAGAAAACTCAATGCACCAACCATTACGAGGCACACAGACAGGGTCCAAAACGTGCTAAGACATCTCCTCCTGTTAAGCAGCACAATGTTTAAATTGCATTGAGTTTACTGAAAAATCAAACGCTAAACAAAATACTGCAGTGTTACTTGGAAAACAGTCACAGAAGACACACGAGATTAAGTACAAACTCTTGGCTGAATTGAACCGACTGTCTCTGATTGCGTCTATCTCTACCTATTCAATGTTCTCAGGAAGCACTAACAAAATGTGACACTCCAGTTTGGATACATGGATGTATTTACAGAATGCTAAAGTTATTTGGGGCTAGAAAATTTTAAGTCTCTTCATAAATTATTAAGAATAGATCTCCAGACCTGCCTGTACATTACACTGTACACAACTTCTTCCCTGAAGACAGTCTGACTGTAGTTCATTCTACCCTCACAAAAGATCAGCTTAGTGCTAAACCAAGCAAATAGAAGCTCATGCATCAACTTTTCAATATTAACAGTTGTTAGTACACACGTGAAAGACAGAAATTACATCAAAGAAAACCTTCTGGTTTAATCTGAATTATTAACAATCTCAAGGATATTTTGTAGAACTAATGGAGAAGACAAAGTGCTCCAGCTTCAATCCATACGTTCCAGAATAAATAGTTCAGCTGCTGCTAGAGTCTGAATGATTATCTCTTCCTCAAAACAGCAAATGCAGTGGTAGAACATACACCTTGAAGGCTCTGTCCAGAACTATGCATCCCAGCTAGCTAAAAAGGAGCCCACCCCTTCTGTAATTTCTACTCAGCAATGGGGTATTTAAGGAATGTGAAGTAAATGACAACCCTTCTGCAAATCTTCAGTACCTAAAGGCTATGTCTCTTCGCCATCACCACTCTGATCCCACTGAACTGCTCACTCTAGAAGACAGCTTTATAACTCCATACAAAGAAGTAGATATGCGGGCACACGCTGTTAACCATCTAGTCTCAAATGTCTTAGTTTGATGTAAAAACCAGACTTCTGCCAAGCAAACATAAAAAATGTTTTCCTCTTGAATTTGAAACAATTCTACACAACTGTGCAAATAATTAAACTGTATGAACATGAGTTAGATTATTGCTCTTTTGATACAGATTTTTATACAGATTTTGAATTTGATAAGATGAAGGAAATTGCAGTCTAAATCTTCAGACTTTTTCATTATTTTTCCTATTATTTGGGTAAGCTATTTCTGTTCTTTGTATAGTTAGGACAAGTAGAAAAACGGCCTGGAATTGACCTGACCCACGCTGACACATTCCCACCTGCTTTGTCATTTTTGCAAAATGCTCAGAACCGAAACTGCTGAGAACTCTTACCCTGCAAACATGGAGATGGAAGTGCTCTAGTGCTAAATTAAACCTAATGATGGGGAAAAAATCCACTAGACCTTTCACAACTCAAACACTTACAGTACTTATTACTTGTTATTAAAATAACTGACAGAAGAAGCTTTCCCCTGTGTTCAGACGCCACGTTTCTCCTAATTTTTCTTCTCTATAATTCTGGTATAATTTTATTTTTGTTTAAGCCATTGAATTTAAAAAGAGTCAAAAAATGTATTTTTAAATCAAATCTTCATCATTTATAAAGATATACAAAATCCCCAATAATTGTGACAGAAATTAACTTTTATTGTCATGAATTTAGTTTAGAAGAAGAATTCAGTATCTTAAAAAAGCCGAAGTTCTTAAATACAAAACAGGAGCACTTCAGCAATGCTCATTTCACACGCACAGTTACTGGCATGTGTAAATCAAAGGGTTGGCAGTTCAAGGTCCAGGAAACATTCTTCCTGAGAACTAAGAGCAGGCACATCAGAATACCCCAGCATTCATTCTACACAAATACATATTTAAAGAAAAAAAAGCCAAGTATTTCAGTATTAGATTTATCTAAATTGCTTTTTATATTTTGTTTGTAGACAATCTGAGAATTCCCTAATTTCAAGATGTCTTGGTAGTCTTAAGATTCTTAGACATATTTTTGAAAGACAATAGTTCTGTAACTGTTTTATATTTTGAAATGTAAAAGATTATGACATACGCCTGTTGGAAAATCACATACCAACCTCTGCACAGGTATCGAAAGGTTTGTAAACTTTAAGCCAGCAGGGATACTATTAATTGTCATAGGTCGTTTCCTTGAATATGTCAGCTATGAAAAAACAGAATTTGCCAAGATTCTTCACAGGCACAAACTCAAAATATGGAATTAAGCAGAACTCTGATTGTTCAGCTAAGCACCTTCAAATACCAAAATTCAGAGCTGCTCCCCTTTGGACACAATCATCAGCCAAAATCTACTACTTACTAGATGAGATGAAGTCTCATTCACCTACTTACCCCCCGCTTTCTACTCACTCCTGTCTAACTGCTGTATGAATTAATCTCGAATGATGTCATTTTCTAGAAATGAAATATCATTCCTTAAAAGCCAAGATTTACAAACACAGTTAAATTCTGTCTTCAGGAATTCATTAGTTATCTGATTTCCTCAGAGCCACTGGGGATCCTTGTGACATAGCAGAGACAGGAAAAATAGCTCATATGCCATGGAAAGTCAGGCCAAAACATTTTTAGAAGCAGTTTATTTCCCTCGGTCTTTCCACAGATGCATGCATTTAATCACATGCTGGTAAGCTTAACCCCTCCCCAAATCAATTTTTCTTCATCATGCATAAAAAAATAGGACACTTGCATGCATAAACAGCATGAGACTTCTTACCCTTTCGTCCCATGATTGACAAATCAATAGCAAATAATGTTGCATATGAAGGTTAATCGACTCATAGAAAAACCACTTGCAAAGCAATTTCTGTAAATAATAATGATAGCAATATTTTAATAAAACCTGAAAAAAAAACCCATTAGGCTACATTTAAACATTCAGTACGCACAGTTTAAAAACACAAAGACTTTAATCTGCACAGAATGAAGTTCAGCTCTAAACCATTTCATTGTTTAATAGTAATATGCCCAGACCGCATACGCAAAACTGACAACTGAAGAAATATACTTTCTAGCTTTCGACAAGCAAAGTGCTGGACAAAACATACTCATTTCTTGGCTATACTGAAGAATGTTCTAAAACTAATGGAAGGCAATAAAGGGAGAAATGATGTCACTAGATATTATCTGCAATGTGTTGGCACAAATGGTTTTCTCTTTCTATGGAGCATACAATTCTCCTGTCCCAAGTGGGTATAGGATTACACATACATTGAGAGAATTAACAGTCAACAGAAACCAACTCAAACTTACTCAACTTACTCAAAATTAAGAGATCTTAAAGAAACTCACGTAGATTCATTAAAAAAATGTGAATGCAGCCACCCCAATAGCACACAAAGTCACTTATGATACCATAAGTGAATAAAAACAGAGCTACAAAGTACATTTTTTCTAGCTGTAAGTTACCAGATTTTTCTTTCTTAAAGAAAAGATACATTGACATGAGTTTTATTTTCAGTGTAGGAAAGACAATGATCTAAAAATCAAGCCTAGCCATTGGTGGGCTATTAACACTGTGCTGACTGACAGCAGGGCACGGGGACAGCAGTGCTGTGCAGCGCTGGCTCAAGTGATGGTTAATATTGTATGCGTGCTGATACACTGGCTAAACACAGGGCTCTGAACAGCAAAGAATACATAGCTGTGCTTTCTGTTTTGATAAAGGAATTTGAAAACAGAATCAGAGAATTGGAAGGGTTGGAAGGGACCTCAAGAGATCGAGTCATAGAACCACAGAATAATAGAATCCTCAGAGTTGGAAGGGATCCTTAAAAGCCATCTGGTCCAACTCCCCTGCAATGAACAGGGATACTTACAGCCAGATCAGGTTGCACAGAGCCCCATCCAGCCTGAACGACTCCAGGGATGGGGCATCCATAACCTCTTTGGGCAACCTGTTCCAGTGTCTCACCGCCCTTACTGTAAAATACTTTTTCCTTATATCCAACCTAAACCCACAGCTTGGGGCTCTATGACTTAAAAAAACATCATTGCTTTACATTTGTGAGACCATTCTTGGTTGATACAAATAAATGACCTGAAAATTTTCACACGGAATGCATAGAGTTGCAATCAGATATTCAACTCAAAAATCTGATCGTGTCTCTTAACCGGACTTTCATAATCTGTATTTTAGAGAAATATCCTTTGCTTCACAGTCACACCTTAATCATGTCATCGTGTTTTGGGAGTACACACATTTTGAACAATTATTTACAAACTGAAGTACAGGAAGAGTAAAATATCATCAAATACCTCCGATGAACACCTTGAGACCTCACTAAGAATTGCAGCCACTGCCATCAAACCAGACTGGTATGTTAGCCTCACAAAAACAAGGTCAAACATCCCAATAGTTCTATGTTTCTGTTCCTCTTTCTTTTTTTTAGTGTTTTAGGAAAAATACTTTAAACTAAATGTTTTGTTACTTACATACTAACAATACTGTATTTTTTGTGAGGGCTGCTCCAAAAGTAATGCCTCCTGTTTTATTATGCTGGCCCAAAACATCAGAGGTGGATGTTGGTGGTATTGCAGTACAGGTTAAACCTCACCATTACATTTTGTTGCCATGTTACAGATGGCAGCAGAGGGGCAAACTGACCAAATAGCATCTGACATGGAAGTGCAAATGAAGCAAAGGTGTGTCACTGAATTCCTCCATGTGGAAAAGATTGCACCCAGTGACATTCACCACTGCTTGCTGAACGTTAATGGAGACCAAACAGTGAATATGTGCACAGGGAGGTGGCGGGTGGTGCGTTCTAGCTGTGGTGACAGTGGGTCACCTTCGCTGGTGCAGATATAACAATCTGATATAACAGATATAACAGTGAGTGCAGCATGCAGGCTCTGGTTCAGCACTGGTGAAAATGCACAGCTAATGGTGGTGGCTACGTTGAAAAATAGTGTTGTAGCTGAGAATTTGCTTTATCAAATAGTGTTATTGTGCTCTTTCCATCTGTTGTCATTTCTATGGAAATAGGAGGCATCGCTTTTGAAACTACACATGTATATAAGGTCCAAGACAACTTCTATTCACTAAACAGACAACCTAGGCAAGCCAAAAGGTTGGACGCCCATGCTTTAGAGAGTTATAATGTAACTATTTTAACACTATTCTATGTAGTCAACAATACTTCTGGAAAACAACTAGAAACTCTACTGCATACAAAATTAATTAAAGCAATAACAAAAAAAAACATTTCATTAAGTGGAAGGTCCCATTTGGCATTTTTAAGTGTCAAGGGTACACAAGAAACATGGAAAGATTGAAGAAAATTATTACTTAGAACTACGATGTAACTTTTTGCTATAAAAGCAAAAAAAACCCAACCAAACCAATAACCAACAATACATTAACCTATGAAATCTTTATACAGACAGAAGTAGGAATACATCTTCAACCACCATGAGGGTATTTTAGAACTTTACTTCATAGAGAAATAAACCTTCCCTTCTCATTAGTCATGTTGTTAATACAGAATAAACCTAGAATTGTCAAAGAGAACCACATTCTCCTAAGTCGTGGAGGAAAGAAACTCAAAATGAAAATAGTTAATGCCTTTTAAAACGAGTTCAGAAGATTAATATGAGTCAAGAATTTACTCATATTTTAAGTATTCAAGTGGATTTAAAAAGAGAATTTCCTTTTTTTTTTTTTTTTAAATATAGGTTGTACAGCAACTTTAAGCAAGATAGTAAGATCAAAGAAAAAAAAAAAGGAAAAAGGAAAAAGACCATCACTCCATTAAATTGTTCTACCTTATACTTCTGTACTGGTGGCTTGCTTAGTCTCTGCATTGCACCTCAACTACGCACCATCTATCCCTACAAAGATGGCAGTAAAAAGCCATAAGGTATTCTGATTGTTGAGGAAACAAAATTTTACACAGCTGAAGGTGAAGCAACACTGAGTGTCTTACTCAGTATGTTCTGAGAAGTGTTCTGAAGTTCCCAAAATGATGACTTCACCGTAACCAGGAACAGGCCAAATAATAGATGGTTTTCTCCATAACTGATACATGCAACTCTAAAATCAACTCATCTCTTTCGATAGCAAATAGTATAGGAGATGTATTAATAAATTTTGCAGTATTATTAATACAACAGCAGAATTCAAGGAAACCACATCGTTATTTTTTCTTGTTTGCTCTCTGAATTTGCATGTCAATCAAGCAGTCATAAAATGATCTGCTAATCACCAGACAGAATCAGTGTAACATAACATACACTATTAGCAAAATCTTGAGAATGAAGGATATAATTTAAGTACGTCAAAGAAAACAAGACTAAGTTATCTAAAAGAAAATGTAAGATTCACAGATGGCTCCCACATAAACTTTCCTACACTATGCAGGCCTTCTCACCTGCACCACGCATCATTTTTCCACTCCCAGAAAGCTTATTCCAGTATGAAATGTGACTTTAAGTTAACCACCTAATTAAAGTCAGGGAATATACCTAGTAAGAAGGTTAGTAGTTTCTGAAAAAAAATCACCTCATTAGCAAGCAAACTGCTGTTTGAAGCATCTGATTAAGCGTGAACATTTGGAACATAATGCCCAAAACCACAAGTCTTAATCAATTGTTTTCATAGATTTACCTACACTTTCTTCCTTTACAGAAGGACTCACTTCCTTTCATTTCAAATGCAGTCGAAAACTCCAAAAGCAGCTTTGTTCCATCCCGCATTAAATGATTAAATTATCAGTTATTGAGCAGGGAAATTGAGGTTGCACATCTGATGACTAAAAACTTATTTTATTCGGATAGCCTTGGCAGGAGAAGGCAGTAAGCTATTTATACTCTATTTTTAAACAAAAGAACTGACTGACAATCAGTTAACAAAATTGCTGTGGTTCAAATCAACTTGCTCTCACTGTACTACAACATCAGTGAGAAATCTTATTTACTTTCTCTTATTTCACAACTTGCATTTCAACTTCTGATGAAGGCACCATGTTTGTAGCATTAATGCCCATGCTATTTGCACAAGAGGATGTAAAGTTATAGCTACAAAAAAACATAGAGAAAAGAAACACCTTGACAATTTTTTTTTTTATCACTACTGCAACAATTTCTTTACACTACAGCACTACAAACTGTGTGTCAATATAAAGGCCGTGCCATTGCTAGTCACAGCCAGCACTTCCACATCTAAAGATTAACAGTGAATATTGGGGGAAATAAAATTTATAATGACTTCAGAATGACCTTTTCAAGTATCTCTAGGAAAAGTTAAAGTCCCCCAAAAGGCTTAATATTGCCCAGAGACCAAAACCATGGCTCTTCCTGACTTTCCATACCACCACTTCCACACCTACACACTGAATAAAAGGGTAAAAAAAAAAAGTACTACTAGGCACCAATATAGACTCATGCAAACAAGCAGGACAAAACTGGAAAAGATGTCATGATGATCTGAAAACTGAATTTCAAAGTTAACACTTTACAGTAGCAACCTATACTACCTCAGTATGCTCTGGAAAGAAATTGAAGGAATGTATTAAGAAGCCTAAATCAGTGGACAAAGTCATCCCTTACACATACAGAAAGCTGAAGTCCTGGAGGCTGCACATTGGTGAAAGGTACATCCATCAACAAAACAATGCTTGCTTCCATTAGAATCCAATCTCTATTGCCACAATTTTTGCAAGGAAAATACTAATAAAGTACTGTCATTTCATAAGAACTACAGTACACATGAACGTTGCAGTAACTTCTCCTTACTAATTCACTAAAAAAAAAAAAATAGCCTAATATAAACAGAAATAAATGGCTGCTTAGTTCTGAACATCTCACTACAGAAAAATTGCATTCAGTTGTTTTGATCTCATTCAAGTTCTACCTGACTGCAGTTATCTACGTGCATCAGGGTAAATAATGTTAATAAAGACCCTCATGTAGGTAAAAAACAAACAAACAAACAAACTTTTAATTTACCAGCTTAATTGCTAAAGCAAACAAAACAAACAAATACAGCAAAACACCTTCTCAGCAAAAATTAATATCATGATGGAGGCCTTAATATTATCAAAGCCACAATTAAAAGGCAGCAGCAGTTCATGATATTGCAAAAGTTAGGTCACAGCACAGTCGGAATATAGATATTTGCCACTGTTTTGTTACATCAGCTCACAAATACGTAGAGGCATAATTTCAACTACTTACCACAAAAATCAAAATAACTCAAAGTACTCACAGTTAAGTATTTTACACGACAGTGATTCTATCAGTGCTACAGATCAAAACATTACCACACTTACAGATCAGACATTCATAGATGTGACCATGGTTCACTACAATTATTTCAAAGTATTTTTAAACAACCACTAATCACAGCTTATAGCAAATATAAGGTCACCTCAAAAAATAGTCCTCAAATGATTCCCCATGAAATGAAACACTTGCTAAACTCATTACAAGCATATAATTAAAATGCACTCAATACATTTTAAATCATTAAACTCAATGTTAAACTGTGAAAGTATATGCTGAGATCTACAGAGACTGCAAAATACCAAGATCTTAAATATCTTAAAAATAACAGCAAGTATCATTTGTTGACCCCCCCCTCCACTTTAAATTTTGTTACAATTTTTAGTTCCCAAAGAAAATACACATATCCATAAAAACCTCTAAACATTATCTTCAGGTACTTAAGGTAACAATACTTACTTGCAGGCATTGTTAATCAGTAATCTGTCTTCTATTTTGCGAGGTATAAACTATAAAGAAAACAAAAATGTAATTCAAAACAGTAATTTTGGACAATTTACATCCAAATATATGTAGAAACTTACCAAGAACGAGACAAGTAACATTCTTTAGCTCCAACACCACAGAGACTGTTACCAAAGAAACCCAGATATTCAGTCTATCTGACCAGAACAATATGTACGTTTTTCCTATTCTTGAAGTTTGATCACCCTGTTCTCACATGTGATGTCTGATTAAATGTCTTCTTTGCGTTTATTGAGATGACCTTCCTCACTGCCACTGTTTATGGTGCAGAATGGTGAACATCCATACAAGGTACTTCCACATGGAAGTCACAGCACAGGGGATGTGAAAGGTTTCTGTTCTACACAAAGAAAACGATGCTAAATATTCATGTGGAACTTTCTGTAACATTTTTCTCTCAGTATTAAGAAAATAGATTCTAGATGAGAGAGCAAAATTTTAAACAGAAGATGCTTAATATATTTTTGATGCAATTAGATATTTTCATGCCATTAAATCAAACTCGAAACAACCCATTTTAGGGATAAATACAGCCTAACCTAATACTGTTTAAGTATTGAAGTGCAAATTATTTGGCATTTTTCTATATTAAACCAGCACATCTGGATTTTAGTAACAACTAAATGCAAAGAGCCCTGCAAATACACCTCTTCACAAATAAAAATATCTCTGATTTACACTGTGTTGCTGTTTGCAAAAATAAGAAATGAAAAAAAACCAATATTCAACTAATTATTGTTATATATGTATATATAAAACACAGATTATTCTTCAAGTACTAACAATGTGAGAGTGAACATTCAGTTTGGTCAGAAGTATGTTTAAATGACACCAAAGCAATGTTCACAGTTGCTAAAAAGAAATCTTTCTCTCGCTGTCTCACTGCAGTTCAATAAAGTGTTCCAATTTGCTGAAAGCAACCCATGATTAAAAATGGTGCTTTAAAGTAATTTATCTAAAGTATTCCATCCTATTAGCAGGCTGCACGTCCATCTCCGAGGACAGAGTCAGAAGTAGCGTAATTTCATAGAATCCATAGAATGGCCTGGCTTGAAAAGGACCACAATGATCATCTAGTTTCAACCCCCCCGCTGTGTGCAGGGCCGCCAACCACTGGACCAGGCTGCCCAGAGCCACATCCAGCCTGGATTTGATATGATGACATTTCTTTTTAAGGCAGTTGTTCAGACAGAACATTTTTTGCTTCATTTTAAAATAGTTCACTGGATTTTTAATTATGTTATGATTTGTAACAGGACCAAAAATTCAATATGGAGCTACAGCAACTTCTACGTGCAAAACAGAGCTCACAGCTTCCTCTCTACAGCGCTGAATCACAGGCAGAATAGGGCTAGGGCAAATTTTTGTCCACAGATGCTGGTATCTCCTGAAACAAATGCAACAGAACAGCACTAACTAAAATAAGAAGCTCCTCACTATGAGCCTGCTTTGCTCTTTGCCACTGGAATAAATTCTAAGCATTAAGAGAAGGGAAAAGAAGTCCAGTATTTGATGAACAAGAAGTCAACAACTAAAAAAAGAAAAAGCCAACTTTGATAAGGTGGTCATAATTTAGTTTAGGAGTGACATCTGAAAAAGAAGACCAGAAGTTGTTTTTCTAAAGATAACAGTACACTTAAATACAATTAAAACTGAAGTACAATGTTTCTGAATCTATATTAAAAAGCAAATCAATGTTTGTGTGACAGGTAAGGGTGCTTTTTCTTAACAAAAACTTTCAGTTTCATTTATAACCTTTTTAAAACAACTTGGCAAGGATGAAGAAACCCACTGTTTCATAAGATTCCAGAAGCACTAACATAGGAATATAAACACACTTTGTTGTACTTATTCTTTCTGATCACTCTCTTCCTCACATGTGTATCTTTTGTCTCTACTTCAAACAACCCAGGATCCAAAATTAAAGGATAGTTTAGAAGTTGAAACTATTTCTTATTATCCCAAGACTCCATAAAAAGCATTAAAAGCCAAACAGAAGAACAGACATCTCCTTCCTGTTCAGCTTCAAAAGAAAAAACAAAAAAACACTGTAGACATCTAAAATGGAAAGATTTTATGGCCCATATTCCACTATGTCAGATTATCACAGTAATTTAAGAGTACATGACTCTATTCAGTGAGGAAAAAAAAAAAAGTATTCAAAGCTTTGGACTAAATCTGATTTCATAAGGATTGTCTTTAAAAAATAAGATTATATGCACAAGTGCTGGATGATGGGAAAAAAAACGTATTAACAGTGGAATTCTTTTCTCGGTCCACTACAATCAGATCTGTATTTCCAAAAATGTACATACCCCTGAGCCTCAGCTGAAGAAATTAGTATATTTAGGGTTTTGTATTTTCTTTCCGTAACTACACCATTATGTAACTCCATTATGTAACACTATAAATAATTAACTTAATTTGAGTATTCGAAATGAGATTGTAAACTGGGCACCCATCCATTCCTGCAAATTAAGACAAAGGAGAGCACAGGTTTAAGCTTCTCTCGCAGTCTGATGGTCTAGGCTGGTGAGCAGGCATGAGCTGAAAATGCTATAATGCACTACACATTAAGTTCTGACATTGCTTGTTTCCCCACTCATATTTTCTACCTGAAAAACTGATCAAAACAGTTAGTTTTGTCAATAGGCAAAAGCCAATGCGATGCAAGATTAACAAGTCCCATGCTCACTCTTAAATATCAACAGTTTAGCTCCAAGTACAGAAAAATGCAGCTTTAAATGGATCCTTCCCCCTTCCTCAAAGGCCAGTTTAACCCAATATCCGTTTCGGTGTCAAAATTGAAAGCACCACTCCTATGCCTCTGTACATACATTGCCAGCAGTGAGTTAAAAATCTATCAAATAAATATTTCTCTATTCCACGTAAAGAACACATGATTTGCTTTTACATAAAACAAAAAAAAACCTTCAAAGTTGTTTAAAAATTACACAGTGATTTTACAAGTATTCCTTCATTACAGAATTAGGCTAGGCAATTAAAAACCACTGATATCAACAGACGCTGTCGTTAACCCATACTTTTTACAGCTTAGACCTCATAATTAGAAGTGCAGTTCACTTTCACAACAGCTGAAGTTAAATTGATGAGTCTGAATGTTCCAATGCCTCCTTCCACATACATTTCATACAAAAATTGTCAGTTCTTTTCTCCTGCATAAGTTTGCTTCAGAAGTAGAGAGAAGATAATGGTCCTCACTAACTGCCCACGTTTCCTTAAGATGATGCCAGATTTAAAGCAATCATCTTCAAATAAACATTAAACAGAAACTACACAACCATTTTTGTTAGTTTTTTCCTTAATCAGAAATGGTGTGAGCCTTTTCATACATCAAGGCATTACAATTTAGTTCAAGAATACATTTCGAACTATTTTGTGTACATTACAAAGGTTTCAGAAAGCAGGCTACGCATGCCTTGCCAAAGCCTTGGGCATTCCTCTGGTTCTATCTTACCTACTCAATTCGCAGAGCAAACATCTGATGTAGCTTTACAAACACAAACAGGCTAACTTGATTTTGATATGGGAGTTAAAACTCATTTTGATATGGGACTTTTCTACAAATTCTCCAACCACGCATGGAGGTAGCATAACCCAACCCAGGCTTTTTTATTCCTAATATCTCAGCTCAAAGTACTATGGGATACCTCCCTAACCGCATTAAGCTAAAAAGAAAGAAATGGTAATATATTTAGTTCTCAGTAACAGGATTTGTGAACCTGCACTTCAATTATCTTAAGCATGGCTCCATGC
This sequence comes from Pavo muticus, assembly GCA_016647715.1. Taxonomy (NCBI): domain Eukaryota; kingdom Metazoa; phylum Chordata; class Aves; order Galliformes; family Phasianidae; genus Pavo; species Pavo muticus. The sequence goes on along the minus strand of JACDJE010000066.1, from coordinate 2,992,305 downwards.
AGCACACTTACTGGCAAGCGCTGCAGTCTGCTAAATTCACCCGGTAATGACTGTCCACAAAAGTGTACATAGTCTGCCAGACGGTGCTGGCAGAAGAACGCACAGCAACACCAAAGCATATAAGAACTTTAAAGTAAAGCATGAAGCTATTTAAGAATGCTCACTGTATAGTCCTATTGGACAGTCCCGTTGTGTTCAATTAATGTTTATCATAGAAAAGTTTGGGTTCGAAGGGACCTTAAAGCTCACCCAGTTCCACCCCTGCTGTGGGCAGGGTTGCCACTCACCGGATCAGGCTGCCCAGGGCCCATTCAACGTGGCCTTGAGTGCCTCCAAGGATGCGGCATCCACAGTGAGATACTACTGTGTTAAAGGCCATTTCATAGATTCATACAATTGTCTGAGTTGGAAGAGACCTTTAAAGGTCATCTAGTCCAACTTTCCTGCAATGAACAGGGGCAGCTACAGTTAGATCAGGTTGCTCAGAGCCCCATCTAGCCTAACCTTGAATGTCTGCAGGGACAAAGCAATCACCACATCTCCGGGCAACCTGTTTCACAACAGACCCTAATAAAGAGTCTGCCCCCTTCCTTATTACATTCCCCTTTAGATACTGAAAGGCTGCTATCCGGTATCCCTAGAGTGTTCTCTTCCCCAGCATGAACAGCCCAAGCTCTCGGCCTGACCTCATAGGGGAGGTGGTTCCCAACAGATCCGTGTCTCTCCTGTGCAGAGGACTCCACACGTCTGTTGTTACCAACCTGCCTAACTGCTCACCAGGAGGGAATGCTATCCGGATTAGGAAGCCAGACAGCTGGGATCCCTACCTATGAAGGGGGCATTGATAAAGTGACTGAAAAAAACAAAATCGCTCCCTGTCTGGATACAACTCCTGTCAGCTGTGAAGGAAAGGGATCTCTACAAAGAAAGCATTACATGTTAACCAGAAAAACAGACCACCACAGAGAGAGGCACCCAGTATCTACGGAGAAAGGCATCCAGGAAACAACTCCAACCCACAATCTTCCTCTAGTGTTAGCAAACTGGTAACGGGGAGCTCAGAACTGCTAGCAAGGCTCTGACTGTGGGCAGTCTCACGGAAGGCCTCCTGCCCTCGAGTACCATACAGGCACCACTCAGGCAGAGCGTCCTCCTGGGGAACTCCAGGGACAGCAGCACGACACGCTGAGGTGACGTCCCGCTGTTCTTCGCTCACCTTCCCTTTCTCTTCCCTTTTCCCCAATCCCTTGCCCCCGCCGCAGCCCCTCAGCGCCTGCCCGCCTGCCCCGCGCGGCCTCCTCGCTCCCAAATGGCACAACAGGAGAAAAAAAAAAAAAAAACCGGGAAAAAAAAAAAAAAAACGACGTTCGCGAAGACAGAAACAAAGAACAGAACTGCTTCCTGACTCCCCTGCACTCACCTCAGCCACCACTCCGACTGAGCTCAGCGGCCGCCATCTTCTCCCCACCCCCTTTCGTCCTGCTGCCTGCCCCGCAGTGCACGCCGGGAGCTGTAGTTCTTCTCGGGCCACGCTGCGTCACGGACGTCATGTATAACTCGAACGGAAATCAACGTAAAACTGCTGTAGATCCCAGGCAGCGTTAGTTCTTAATGCGTTCTCCTTGAAACCAGCTTCATTGTCGGGTGTATTCGATGCCTGGTTTTCTGGACGGGCGAGGAGAAATATTAAATACTTGCTTTCTGTTGCGTATGAAGAAAGTGCCTGTCTATTGAGTTGGGTTGGTGAGTCTAAGAAACTCTAAGCGGATAGCTAAACTATTAGTAAAAATGTACATGTTTCACTGATTTCCAATCTCGTCATGGTACATCTGGTAACTAACATTTAATCTGCTTGAATCTCATTTCCTTCATTTCACCAATTACAGAAGCAGTATCAATATTTCTGGCTCGTGCTAATTGAAAATAACCACTAAAAATGCCAGACAGGGGAGATGAGTTGTCCCCACGCCTCATGGTTTATAGCAGTATCCAAGCCATATGTAGATTTGGGAAAAATGACAAGAAAAACTATCACAATATGTGGGGGAAACCGAGGGAGTTAGAAGAATCCTTTTTATTTGCATGATTTCTGAGATACAGGTTGTGGTTCTGACCTGAATACGATAAATATAATGAGAAAAAGTGAAGAGTCTGTTTTCTATGGATTGTACATGGAGTTGCTGCCTATAAAAGATAGTCCTTTGGGCTTAGAGTGCAATTTATGGATATTTCAGCCAACAATGGGGAACGCTAAGTTACTCCATACAACAGCATTTGTCCTTTGTCCGTTAGTTTTGCTAATGATAAGAACTTTTCTAGTCTTCTTTGAAGAGATATCCCACAAATTTGTCAGATGCACCTCCAAGTTCAGAAATAATTCTTCCAACAATCAGCTACAGGCAGCCTGCTCTCTTTATTGGAATGCTTTGTTCAGGATATTTCTGTCTCATTTTTCTATTAGCTGTGCATAAGGGAGTGCAAGTTCCAACATACTTGTCGTGCCATATGGTATCAGGAAAATGCTGGCAAATAGTGCACCTCCTTGTCCTTGGTAGTTGTCTGAATAAGAAAGGCATCAAGCCGGGCTGGTGCCCATTCAGCCACTACACACAGTTTTAAGTAATGCTGTTAGTGACGTGTCCTTATTACTTTATTGTTCTTTTGTTTTAGAAAACACTAAAGCAATTTAAAACCACAGTTTCAGTTGTCAGACAGTACAACTTCCACGTCTGTGATAAATATCTTTTTTTCTCTGAAGGTTTTTAAAATGTTTTCTTCTAGTTTCCTTGCATTACAAACATCTTATGAATATCAAATAGACTTATAAAGCCCAAAACATAAAATAGATTCAGTGTTGGGATTGTAGTTTGTTTGAAGAGATACAATATATTTTAAAGCAGTTCTCTTTTATGACATTATTTTATAAACTATGTAGTAACTAATGCTCAATAAAAGTCATTAAACCCTTAGCCTAATTGTAGTGCTGCTGTTTAAAACAACCGTTTTCCTAACTCAATTTCAAAATAGAGGAAACAGCTGTAGTCTATGAATATGTATGTGCCAATCTCTGTGAGTTTCCTTATGTATTATGTCGTGAATAGCAAATTTAATTGTACAATACATTAATTTCTCATTTCAGTGAGGGCATCAGAACAGTATCCCACCACCTTTCTCTCCAGCACGTTTTCCATTCACTGTCAATGAAAGACAGACCTCATCCTTTGACCACATCTAGGGTGACAAACTACTCAATGGGAAGTTTAATTAAGTGTACGTGAAATTTCCATGCAGCTTATTTTTAGTCAAGCCATTCAGTATTACTTTCATTCATCCCAAACCCATTTAAGTGGACTCGTCCAAATTACTCCCAACTTCTCCTAAATCTTTTGGAGCTACAGTTCATATGTGTTAATCCACAGACTCACAAAACTCTGTGTCCCAGGTGCCCTGCCAATTTTGTTTTTTTTTTTTAAGCAGTGATGATAACATACGCAGAACTTTTAGAGCTTTTCCTCTTAAAATATGTAAAGTATGAGACAGAAACATTCAGTTCCGTGACCAACAACACGGAGATGTGATTTGTGCTAGTAATTTGGCATTAGCAGTTCCAAGTTTGCTAATTAGATTTCTTATAAAAGTACAATGAAGTGTTCAGTGTCTGGAACAAGCAGCAAAAAGTACCTTATTATGTAGCCAATGGAGGTACAAAAGGGTAAAAGGAATGATTAGTTAGTGTTAGACAGTCTGGGCGTATGAGCTCTTTTCAAGGATTTTTAAAGGAAAAGATAAAAAATATCAACTTAATGTACACCAGGAGCAGTCTAAGGTAGGGACTGCAAAATGTTACACTGCTTTTCTACCTGTATAAGAAAGATATTTACATTTAAAATATTTAGTTTCACATAGTTTTATGTAAACAGAAAAATAAGAGATAAGAAAATATACATCAAAAACAAACAAATAAATGCTAAGTTGGTGAATGATGTATAGCTGCTCACCACTACATTGTATAAATGCTTTACAGTAATTCATTTTGGATTTCAGTAGTAAGAAGCAGTAGTTTTATTAGAATGACTGCCTGGCTTGCTCAACTACCCATAAAGAAAACCATTCACAGGCATTTCATTTGACTATTTTTTTTATTTTTATAATCAGTTGCCAGTTGAAATTTTGTTTCATTTTGCAGTGTATTTTTTCAACCGCATATATAAATACGGTTCATTCTATAAATAGCGGTAATTACAATATTTTACGAGCAGCCAAATGTAGTTGATGATAAGAGAGATTTCTACCAAGAGTAGTTACACTGCAGAGGTCAGATCCTCAGGCTCTGTGTTAAGAAATTTGCTCTTGTCATAGTTCATTTTGGCAGAATGCAGAGTGGATGCAAACCGACGATATTAACCAGCCCTGAAAGCAAAGCAGAGAGTTCATGCCAATTCAGCCCTGCAAACCACCCAGTAGCTCATGTTAGATTTTTTTTTTCCAGTCTCTTCTTGAGCAAGGCTTCTCAGTGACAGCTCTGCTCACTAGGAAGACAGCTGTCAGAAGGACAGTAAAAATAGATTGGAATGATTACGTTTTTTTCAAAATTCTCAGAAAGTGCTGAGCAGCACTGTAGGAGAAGTTGGTGTCTTGCAGATGTCTTGGAGCAAAAATATTCAGATCGCCTTCAAAATCCCCAAATTCTTTCAAAATTATGTTCATATGTACCTGAAAATAAATTCTACCTAAGAATTAAAGGTGTTGATATTACAGAGATGTTTTTGTATCATATATATCATATTGATTAGTATTTGGTAGTATTTGATAGTATTTGATGACCAGTAATAGTTTATACTATAAATGATGCAGAGGTTCTTTGTTTTTTTAAAGTTATTTAAGTCCTGAAGTCGAAGAGAATTTACAAGAAGTTTATTCAAGCATTAAAAGAGATGTTCTTAGTACAAAGGATTATGTGTTTTTAATCATAGAATCATAGAATGGCCTAGGTTGAAAAGGACCACAATGATCATCTAGTTTCAACCCCCCTGGTATGTGCAGGGTCGCCAGTCACCAGACCAGGCTACCCAGAGTCACACCCAGCTTGGCCTTGAATCCCTTCAGGGATGGGGCATCCACAACCTCCTTGGGCACCCTGTTCCAGTGCGTCACCACCCTCTGTGTGAAAAACTTCCTCCTAGTATCTAACCTAAACCTCCCCTGTCTCAGTTTAAAACCATTCCATTCCCTCTTGTCCTATCACTATCCACCCTTGTAAACAGCCATTCCCCCTCCTGTTTATACGCTCCCTTCAAGTATTGGAAGGCCACAATGAGGTCTCCCCGGAGCCTTCTCTTCTCCAAGCTAAACAAGCCCAGTTGCCTCAACCTTTCCTCATAGGAGAGGTGCTCCAGCCTGCTGATCAACTTAGTGGCCCTCCTCTTGGCCACTCATAATGGCCCTAAATGCATTAGGAGTGTTTGCCATAATAACATTTTTACAGATTAGAGCAATTCTGATAGAATTTATTTTTAGGGCTGGTGGTGTAAATGGTTTTATATTACCATATTTAAATGAGGTCTGTGTTGTTAAAATTTAATTTGCTTGTCTTACTAGGGGCAGGAGGGCAATGGAGTACAAAACCTTTTCCAATACTGAATAGGTGGCAATGTGATGTACTGAATATTCTATGTGAAACTCAGAGTTTCTGTAAGGAGAGCTAGCTATATGTATGATTCCCAGTTGATCTACACTACATTTTTTCCTATTCCAAATCAGTGCTATTTTATATTAGTCAAGTTCATAATCCGTTTCTCAGGGCTGATGTACCTTGGTATATTCTGTATATCTTCAGCTGAAGCCTTCTTTTCCCTCTGCTGTGTAATAAGAGACTAATGTCAAGATTTTTCATTACCATCACATCCAAAAATAGAATCTAATTATTTTTTTTTTTATTTCCAGGCTCAAGTGAATTTTTGAGAATTGAGTAAAACCCTATATAAAAAAATGAATTTGCTTCAGTCTTTCTGCAACTAATACTTACTCTGTTTCATTTAAAGTACTGATAACAAATAGTGCACATTAAGTTCCATGCAATTTATTTTTGTTTATTGTTCTTTGGATTCTAAGGCTTATGCAATCACGCTGTCTTATCAGTTCCCAATAATGTCTCCTCCTCTCTGCCAGGAATAGACACTAAGACCTGGGAATCCCATCAACCCTCTGTTTTTAGCTGATCTTTTTAAGTACTGGGTAACTGGAAATACTGGGAGTAGAGCTATCTAAGAAATGACTTGGATCAACTCAATTTTATTTCTTTTAAAAAGTAATTTCCTGCTCTTCTCACTTCAGTTAAATCCAAAAATTGTGTTCAGCTGGTTTATAACATCTTACCCCTTCCTATCTTTTTAGGTCAATTCTGAAGTCATACTATACAACACAAAACCATCAATATATTTCATTTAGAAAATACCAGTATTGGCATAGCATTTTTTAATTTTTTTCCACTCATAACTTCTTGACATATATGTCAGACTTGCATTTTTCTGCAGATCTGTAATGTAGGAAATAATAAATAAATTGCTGAGTTCCATGTTTAAGAAATGCCAGGAGGTGGCGTGAGCCTACTTATTTTACTCCCTCAGACTCAGGTGCTCAGTTTTGCACTGCATATGATCACATACTATTGCTTCCACTTGGACCTCTGCCCAGTTTTATGTACATAGAGAGTACATGAGAAACTATAATTTGTTTGATCATTGCTGTTCAGGATGTGTGCCAATTAAGTGTTTATAACTACTTAGATTTTGCTTTTAAAACTTCATTTTTATGAGGACTCTTGCCGAAGTACTTGCTGGTATTTGTCTGTGTTCACAACATGTAATGTATTAATTTGTTTTACATGGCATCTTTTTGAGATGAATAGGGAATACACTATCTCATTTGAACAGAAGCATCATTAAGTTTTGGGATATGGAGTTTGAGATGCAGAATTCTTGACTTTTCTGGAGAATTTGTGTAGGTGGTCAGTTGCTACTGATATTCAAAGTGGTTGCTGCCAATGCCTACCCACTCATTCTAACATCTCCTGTGATCTCCTGCTCTCCTGTGTCCTAGGAATAAAGTCCGTATTTTCTTCTCTTACTCCCTCCACAGCAGTGTGTGTGAAGAGGAATGAATGCTGCTACTTCTTTACTGAAAAAAATGTGAATAAACATAAGCTAAGAGAATCATAGGAGATCATGGGAGAGGAGAGTAGAAGGTGGAGACCAAGACCTCATGCCCTTCTTTATCCAAGAGTCCTCCAGAGTTGTGCTGACAGCACTTAGTATCCCTTACCAAAAGTTCTGCAATCATCACTCAATATCCCTCATCTCTCACCAAAATTCTCCCCAGCTTCACTTATTTGCCTCACAGCCATGGGGTCTTCCCAGCTCATTGCTTGCATTTTCCCATGCTTTTCTCCAGCCATTTCCCACCTGCTTTCCTCTTACCCAACTGCCTCTCACATTGACACTGAATTTTGCCCTATGTCTGAATAGCTGATTAAAAGCCACTATATTCAAACAGAATGCTAACGAGTGTACTCTCACCTTCTTTTTCCTCTTTTTTTTTTCTCCTTTTTCCTTTCTTCTCCTCTTCACTCCCCCTCTCCTCCCTCCCCCCCCTTCCAATTCCCCTCTCCCTCCCCCTTCCCTTTCCTTTCCCTTCTTTCTCTTCTCCCCCATCCTTTTTTGGAGGAGTTTCCCTTTTATTTGTGCATTTAATTGTGCCATTATTCCAAGTTCACAAATAGAGTTCTGTGATAAAGATGTTTCTTTATTGAGTTTATGTTGGAAGCAGCAGCCTGGGAAGGGATCATACCCTCAATGTAACATCTGTGACTATGAAAATCTGAGGCAAGTTTCGGATTTTCTCTAAAGTGTGCCAGCTGGTCTGGTGTGCTTGCAACCCAATTCTGCAAACCGTATGTCCTTCATGGAAAAGAATTCANTGAAATCTTTATACAGACAGAAGTAGGAATACATCTTCAACCACCATGAGGGTATTTTAGAACTTTACTTCATAGAGAAATAAACCTTCCCTTCTCATTAGTCATGTTGTTAATACAGAATAAACCTAGAATTGTCAAAGAGAACCACATTCTCCTAAGTCGTGGAGGAAAGAAACTCAAAATGAAAATAGTTAATGCCTTTTAAAACGAGTTCAGAAGATTAATATGAGTCAAGAATTTACTCATATTTTAAGTATTCAAGTGGATTTAAAAAGAGAATTTCCTTTTTTTTTTTTTTTTAAATATAGGTTGTACAGCAACTTTAAGCAAGATAGTAAGATCAAAGAAAAAAAAAAAGGAAAAAGGAAAAAGACCATCACTCCATTAAATTGTTCTACCTTATACTTCTGTACTGGTGGCTTGCTTAGTCTCTGCAGTGCACCTCAACTACGCACCATCTATCCCTACAAAGATGGCAGTAAAAAGCCATAAGGTATTCTGATGGTTGAGGAAACAAAATTTTACACAGCTGAAGGTGAAGCAACACTGAGTGTCTTACTCAGTATGTTCTGAGAAGTGTTCTGAAGTTCCCAAAATGATGACTTCACCGTAACCAGGAACAGGCCAAATAATAGATGGTTTTCTCCATAACTGATACATGCAACTCTAAAATCAACTCATCTCTTTCGACAGCAAATAGTATAGGAGATGTATTAATAAATTTTGCAGTATTATTAATACAACAGCAGAATTCAAGGAAACCACATCGTTATTTTTTCTTGTTTGCTCTCTGAATTTGCATGTCAATCAAGCAGTCATAAAATGATCTGCTAATCACCAGACAGAATCAGTGTAACATAACATACACTATTAGCAAAATCTTGAGAATGAAGGATATAATTTAAGTACGTCAAAGAAAACAAGACTAAGTTATCTAAAAGAAAATGTAAGATTCACAGATGGCTCCCACATAAACTTTCCTACACTATGCAGGCCTTCTCACCTGCACCACGCATCATTTTTCCACTCCCAGAAAGCTTATTCCAGTATGAAATGTGACTTTAAGTTAACCACCTAATTAAAGTCAGGGAATATACCTAGTAAGAAGGTTAGTAGTTTCTGAAAAAAAATCACCTCATTAGCAAGCAAACTGCTGTTTGAAGCATCTGATTAAGCGTGAACATTTGGAACATAATGCCCAAAACCACAAGTCTTAATCAATTGTTTTCATAGATTTACCTACACTTTCTTCCTTTACAGAAGGACTCACATCCTTTCATTTCAAATGCAGTCGAAAACACCAAAAGCAGCTTTGTTCCATCCCGCATTAAATGATTAAATTATCAGTTATTGAGCAGGGAAATTGAGGTTGCACATCTGATGACTAAAAACTTATTTTATTCGGATAGCCTTGGCAGGAGAAGGCAGTAAGCTATTTATACTCCATTTTTAAACAAAAGAACTGACTGACAATCAGTTAACAAAATTGCTGTGGTTCAAATCAACTTGCTCTCACTGTACTACAACATCAGTGAGAAATCTTATTTACTTTCTCTTATTTCACAACTTGCATTTCAACTTCTGATGAAGGCACCATGTTTGTAGCATTAATGCCCATGCTATTTGCACAAGAGGATGTAAAGTTATAGCTACAAAAAAACATAGAGAAAAGAAACACCTTGACAATTTTTTTTTTTATCACTACTGCAACAATTTCTTTACACTACAGCACTACAAACTGTGTGTCAATATAAAGGCCGTGCCATTGCTAGTCACAGCCAGCACTTCCACATCTAAAGATTAACAGTGAATATTGGGGGAAATAAAATTTATAATGACTTCAGAATGACCTTTTCAAGTATCTCTAGGAAAAGTTAAAGTCCCCCAAAAGGCTTAATATTGCCCAGAGACCAAAACCATGGCTCTTCCTGACTTTCCATACCACCACTTCCACACCTACACACTGAATAAAAGGGTAAAAAAAAAAAGTACTACTAGGCACCAATATAGACTCATGCAAACAAGCAGGACAAAACTGGAAAAGATGTCATGATGATCTGAAAACTGAATTTCAAAGTTAACACTTTACAGTAGCAACCTATACTACCTCAGTATGCTCTGGAAAGAAATTGAAGGAATGTATTAAGAAGCCTAAATCAGTGGACAAAGTCATCCCTTACACATACAGAAAGCTGAAGTCCTGGAGGCTGCACATTGGTGAAAGGTACATCCATCAACAAAACAATGCTTGCTTCCATTAGAATCCAATCTCTATTGCCACAATTTTTGCAAGGAAAATACTAATAAAGTACTGTCATTTCATAAGAACTACAGTACACATGAACGTTGCAGTAACTTCTCCTTACTAATTCACTAAAAAAAAAAAAATAGCCTAATATAAACAGAAATAAATGGCTGCATAGTTCTGAACATCTCACTACAGAAAAATTGCATTCAGTTGTTTTGATCTCATTCAAGTTCTACCTGACTGCAGTTATCTACGTGCATCAGGGTAAATAATGTTAATAAAGACCCTCATGTAGGTAAAAAACAAACAAACAAACAAACTTTTAATTTACCAGCTTAATTGCTAAAGCAAACAAAACAAACAAATACAGCAAAACACCTTCTCAGCAAAAATTAATATCATGATGGAGGCCTTAATATTATCAAAGCCACAATTAAAAGGCAGCAGCAGTTCATGATATTGCAAAAGTTAGGTCACAGCACAGTCGGAATATAGATATTTGCCACTGTTTTGTTACATCAGCTCACAAATACGTAGAGGCATAATTTCAACTACTTACCACAAAAATCAAAATAACTCAAAGTACTCACAGTTAAGTATTTTACACGACAGTGATTCTATCAGTGCTACAGATCAAAACATTACCACACTTACAGATCAGACATTCATAGATGTGACCATGGTTCACTACAATTATTTCAAAGTATTTTTAAACAACCACTAATCACAGCTTATAGCAAATATAAGGTCACCTCAAAAAATAGTCCTCAAATGATTCCCCATGAAATGAAACACTTGCTAAACTCATTACAAGCATATAATTAAAATGCACTCAATACATTTTAAATCATTAAACTCAATGTTAAACTGTGAAAGTATATGCTGAGATCTACAGAGACTGCAAAATACCAAGATCTTAAATATCTTAAAAATAACAGCAAGTATCATTTGTTGACCCCCCCTCCACTTTAAATTTTGTTACAATTTTTAGTTCCCAAAGAAAATACACATATCCATAAAAACCTCTAAACATTATCTTCAGGTACTTAAGGTAACAATACTTACTTGCAGGCATTGTTAATCAGTAATCTGTCTTCTATTTTGCGAGGTATAAACTATAAAGAAAACAAAAATGTAATTCAAAACAGTAATTTTGGACAATTTACATCCAAATATATGTAGAAACTTACCAAGAACGAGACAAGTAACATTCTTTAGCTCCAACACCACAGAGACTGTTACCAAAGAAACCCAGATATTCAGTCTATCTGACCAGAACAATATGTACGTTTTTCCTATTCTTGAAGTTTGATCACCCTGTTCTCACATGTGATGTCTGATTAAATGTCTTCTTTGCGTTTATTGAGATGACCTTCCTCACTGCCACTGTTTATGGTGCAGAATGGTGAACATCCATACAAGGTACTTCCACATGGAAGTCACAGCACAGGGGATGTGAAAGGTTTCTGTTCTACACAAAGAAAATGATGCTAAATATTCATGTGGAACTTTCTGTAACATTTTTCTCTCAGTATTAAGAAAATAGATTCTAGATGAGAGAGCAAAATTTTAAACAGAAGATGCTTAATATATTTTTGATGCAATTAGATATTTTCATGCCATTAAATCAAACTCGAAACAACCCATTTTAGGGATAAATACAGCCTAACCTAATACTGTTTAAGTATTGAAGTGCAAATTATTTGGCATTTTTCTATATTAAACCAGCACATCTGGATTTTAGTAACAACTAAATGCAAAGAGCCCTGCAAATACACCTCTTCACAAATAAAAATATCTCTGATTTACACTGTGTTGCTGTTTGCAAAAATAAGAAATGAAAAAAAACCAATATTCAACTAATTATTGTTATATATGTATATATAAAACACAGATTATTCTTCAAGTACTAACAATGTGAGAGTGAACATTCAGTTTGGTCAGAAGTATGTTTAAATGACACCAAAGCAATGTTCACAGTTGCTAAAAAGAAATCTTTCTCTCTCTGTCTCACTGCAGTTCAATAAAGTGTTCCAATTTGCTGAAAGCAACCCATGATTAAAAATGGTGCTTTAAAGTAATTTATCTAAAGTATTCCATCCTATTAGCAGGCTGCACGTCCATCTCCGAGGACAGAGTCAGAAGTAGCGTAATTTCATAGAATCCATAGAATGGCCTGGCTTGAAAAGGACCACAATGATCATCTAGTTTCAACCCCCCCGCTGTGTGCAGGGCCGCCAACCACTGGACCAGGCTGCCCAGAGCCACATCCAGCCTGGATTTGATATGATGACATTTCTTTTTAAGGCAGTTGTTCAGACAGAACATTTTTTGCTTCATTTTAAAATAGTTCACTGGATTTTTAATTATGTTATGATTTGTAACAGGACCAAAAATTCAATATGGAGCTACAGCAACTTCTACGTGCAAAACAGAGCTCACAGCTTCCTCTCTACAGCGCTGAATCACAGGCAGAATAGGGCTAGGGCAAATTTTTGTCCACAGATGCTGGTATCTCCTGAAACAAATGCAACAGAACAGCACTAACTAAAATAAGAAGCTCCTCACTATGAGCCTGCTTTGCTCTTTGCCACTGGAATAAATTCTAAGCATTAAGAGAAGGGAAAAGAAGTCCAGTATTTGATGAACAAGAAGTCAACAACTAAAAAAAGAAAAAGCCAACTTTGATAAGGTGGTCATAATTTAGTTTAGGAGTGACATCTGAAAAAGAAGACCAGAAGTTGTTTTTCTAAAGATAACAGTACACTTAAATACAATTAAAACTGAAGTACAATGTTTCTGAATCTATATTAAAAAGCAAATCAATGTTTGTGTGACAGGTAAGGGTGCTTTTTCTTAACAAAAACTTTCAGTTTCATTTATAACCTTTTTAAAACAACTTGGCAAGGATGAAGAAACCCACTGTTTCATAAGATTCCAGAAGCACTAACATAGGAATATAAACACACTTTGTTTTACTTATTCTTTCTGATCACTCTCTTCCTCACATGTGTATCTTTTGTCTCTACTTCAAACAACCCAGGATCCAAAATTAAAGGATAGTTTAGAAGTTGAAACTATTTCTTATTATCCCAAGACTCCATAAAAAGCATTAAAAGCCAAACAGAAGAACAGACATCTCCTTCCTGTTCAGCTTCAAAAGAAAAAACAAAAAAACACTGTAGACATCTAAAATGGAAAGATTTTATGGCCCATATTCCACTATGTCAGATTATCACAGTAATTTAAGAGTACATGACTCTATTCAGTGAGGAAAAAAAAAAAAAGTATTCAAAGCTTTGGACTAAATCTGATTTCATAAGGATTGTCTTTAAAAAATAAGATTATATGCACAAGTGCTGGATGATGGGAAAAAAAACGTATTAACAGTGGAATTCTTTTCTCGGTCCACTACAATCAGATCTGTATTTCCAAAAATGTACATACCCCTGAGCCTCAGCTGAAGAAATTAGTATATTTAGGGTTTTGTATTTTCTTTCCGTAACTACACCATTATGTAACTCCATTATGTAACACTATAAATAATTAACTTAATTTGAGTATTCGAAATGAGATTGTAAACTGGGCACCCATCCATTCCTGCAAATTAAGACAAAGGAGAGCACAGGTTTAAGCTTCTCTCGCAGTCTGATGGTCTAGGCTGGTGAGCAGGCATGAGCTGAAAATGCTATAATGCACTACACATTAAGTTCTGACATTGCTTGTTTCCCCACTCATATTTTCTACCTGAAAAACTGATCAAAACAGTTAGTTTTGTCAATAGGCAAAAGCCAATGCGATGCAAGATTAACAAGTCCCATGCTCACTCTTAAATATCAACAGTTTAGCTCCAAGTACAGAAAAATGCAGCTTTAAATGGATCCTTCCCCCCTTCCTCAAAGGCCAGTTTAACCCAATATCCGTTTCGGTGTCAAAATTGAAAGCACCACTCCTATGCCTCTGTACATACATTGCCAGCAGTGAGTTAAAAATCTATCAAATAAATATTTCTCTATTCCACGTAAAGAACACATGATTTGCTTTTACATAAAACAAAAAAAAACCTTCAAAGTTGTTTAAAAATTACACAGTGATTTTACAAGTATTCCTTCATTACAGAATTAGGCTAGGCAATTAAAAACCACTGATATCAACAGACGCTGTCGTTAACCCATACTTTTTACAGCTTAGACCTCATAATTAGAAGTGCAGTTCACTTTCACAACAGCTGAAGTTAAATTGATGAGTCTGAATTTTCCAATGCCTCCTTCCACATACATTTCATACAAAAATTGTCAGTTCTTTTCTCCTGCATAAGTTTGCTTCAGAAGTAGAGAGAAGATAATGGTCCTCACTAACTGCCCACGTTTCCTTAAGATGATGCCAGATTTAAAGCAATCATCTTCAAATAAACATTAAACAGAAACTACACAACCATTTTTGTTAGTTTTTTCCTTAATCAGAAATGGTGTGAGCCTTTTCATACATCAAGGCATTACAATTTAGTTCAAGAATACATTTCGAACTATTTTGTGTACATTACAAAGGTTTCAGAAAGCAGGCTACGCATGCCTTGCCAAAGCCTTGGGCATTCCTCTGGTTCTATCTTACCTACTCAATTCGCAGAGCAAACATCTGATGTAGCTTTACAAACACAAACAGGCTAACTTGATTTTGATATGGGAGTTAAAACTCATTTTGATATGGGACTTTTCTACAAATTCTCCAACCACGCATGGAGGTAGCATAACCCAACCCAGGCTTTTTTATTCCTAATATCTCAGCTCAAAGTACTATGGGATACCTCCCTAACCGCATTAAGCTAAAAAGAAAGAAATGGTAATATATTTAGTTCTCAGTAACAGGATTTGTGAACCTGCACTTCAATTATCTTAAGCATGGCTCCATGCAGCACACTTACTGGCAAGCGCTGCAGTCTGCTAAATTCACCCGGTAATGACTGTCCACAAAAGTGTACATAGTCTGCCAGACGGTGCTGGCAGAAGAACGCACAGCAACACCAAAGCATATAAGAACTTTAAAGTAAAGCATGAAGCTATTTAAGAATGCTCACTGTATAGTCCTATTGGACAGTCCCGTTGTGTTCAATTAATGTTTATCATAGAAAAGTTTGGGTTTGAAGGGACCTTAAAGCTCACCCAGTTCCACCCCTGCTTTGGGCAGGGTTGCCACTCACCGGATCAGGCTGCCCAGGGCCCATTCATCGTGGCCTTGAGTGCCTCCAAGGATGCGGCATCCACAGTGAGATACTACTGTGTTAAAGGCCATTTCATAGATTCATACAATTGTCTGAGTTGGAAGAGACCTTTAAAGGTCATCTAGTCCAACTTTCCTGCAATGAACAGGGGCAGCTACAGTTAGATCAGGTTGCTCAGAGCCCCATCTAGCCTAACCTTGAATGTCTGCAGGGACAAAGCAATCACCACATCTCCGGGCAACCTGTTTCACAACAGACCCTAATAAAGAGTCTGCCCCCTTCCTTATTACATTCCCCTTTAGATACTGAAAGGCTGCTATCCGGTATCCCTAGAGTGTTCTCTTCCCCAGCATGAACAGCCCAAGCTCTCGGCCTGACCTCATAGGGGAGGTGGTTCCCAACAGATCCGTGTCTCTCCTGTGCAGAGGACTCCACACGTCTGTTGTTACCAACCTGCCTAACTGCTCACCAGGAGGGAATGCTATCCGGATTAGGAAGCCAGACAGCTGGGATCCCTACCTATGAAGGGGGCATTGATAAAGTGACTGCAAAAAACAAAATCGCTCCCTGTCTGGATACAACTCCTGTCAGCTGTGAAGGAAAGGGATCTCTACAAAGAAAGCATTACATGTTAACCAGAAAAACAGACCACCACAGAGAGAGGCACCCAGTATCTACGGAGAAAGGCATCCAGGAAACAACTCCAACCCACAATCTTCCTCTAGTGTTAGCAAACTGGTAACGGGGAGCTCAGAACTGCTAGCAAGGCTCTGACTGTGGGCAGTCTCACGGAAGGCCTCCTGCCCTCGAGTACCATACAGGCACCACTCAGGCAGAGCGTCCTCCTGGGGAACTCCAGGGACAGCAGCACGACACGCTGAGGTGACGTCCCGCTGTTCTTCGCTCACCTTCCCTTTCTCTTCCCTTTTCNAAGCCAGAAAATGCAAAGCACACACAGTGTCAAAATGCAGCTTTTTGACATTGCTGGCTTTTAAAGTCACTCCAAGAAGTGATATTCAGTGAATCACTGACAGGGTCAATTTCTGACATCACCTTCCCTTTTGAGTTGAAATAAGTGAGATTGCATATATGTGAATGAGTAACATTTAGCTCAGTGTGTTTCATCCACATTAGCTGCTGTAGAAAAATTATCAGTTGCTTGACTGTATTCTGTCCTTTTTCTTGGTATAATTTTGGCAGACAAACAAATACAGCATTTATGACTGTTTAGTATACCTGAGAAAAGTCTTTACAGTTTCAAATGCAACAGAATCTATAACCCTCTTTAACCCACACTGTCTTTTCTGAATAGGTAATTTTTGAATATAAGCAAGCATTTCTATATTGCTTATATATTTCAGTTGTTTCTAGTTCCTGTTGGCTTTGTGATTGTTCTACAGAAAGCATGAAAGATAGATATGCTTTATTTCTATTTTTTGAAATAGCCTGCAGAAAAAAACTTTTTCATTGAAGTAATAACTTATTGTTTCTGAGAAATAAAACTTTTATTCTGCAATATTTGAGATGGTTTCTGCTTCAGAGTTTCTGAAGCAAGAGATCTTGTGTGTATTTTTAACAATCTTCAAAATTCAAACCTTCAAATCCTCACAGTACCGAAGAAGAAAACATAATAATAATGTGACTCCTTTCTCAGTTACTGATGAAAATAATTGCTCTGCCTGGTCCTCAACTCTAGTTCCTGATTATTTCTGATATTGGAGATGCTCTTTCCTATCATAAGATAAGACTGGAAGCAGGAAGAAATCACAGTCTTGCTGAAGAATGTTCCTTTAACTTCAGCAGAAAGCAGATTTCATTTAGAAGTTTCTGCAGCACAAGGAGGAATTAAGATATATATATATTTTTTTTCAAATATAGACTCAGATCTATGTGTAATACCTTGAATTTTCAGAGTAAAGGAACCAAGTGAAAATCTCTTTTCTCAAACGAGTCCTAGAAGCAGTATATGCTGCTGTAACTATTGCAGTATTATGTAGTTTTCTTACATTTAATTTATGGAAGGGTAACTGCGTTATTCTAATAATAGTCATCTATTTACTTTCACTAAAATGGTTTTATTGTTCAGGTAATTGGATACAATTGGCTGACAAATATGATAACTAATGGGCAAATTCACAATGTACTGTATTTATACTGCAGATGTGCAGGTTTTTTTATGTATCATTAAAGTGTGTTCCAAAACAAAAAGGACTTTAATAACAAACATACAGTGTGGCAAAAGTCTCTGTGAAGAAAAATGCAGATCATCTGGAGTCAAAGTTTCTTCATTAGGACATTATTAAAATCTTTGCAACATCATGAGAAGGCTTGTTTAAAATACTTTGGTGGCATCAGGATACAGAGTAGGATTCTAATTTGCCATATATTCATTCCCTTGGTGATTGTCTACAATAAAGTCAAAGTGAGATGAATTTACAAAGTGAGATGCATACACAGGATAAGGGATTGGCTGGATGGTCACACTCAGAGTTGTGATCAACAGCGCAATGTCCAAGTGGAGACTGGTGACAAGTGGCATTCCTCAGGGATTGGTGCTGGGACCGATCTTATTTAACATCTTTGTAGGTGACATGGACAGTGGGATCGAGTGCACCCTCAGCAAGTCTACAGACACCAAGCTTAGTGATGCAGCTGACATGCTAGAGGGAAGGGATGCTATCCAGAAGGATCTAGGAAGGCTCACAAAGTTCAGTAAGGCCAAGTGCAAGGTCCTGTACCTGGGTCAGGGCAATCCCAAACGAAGATACAAGTTGGACAGAAAATGGCTCTGAGGAGAAGGATCTAGGGGTGTTGGTTGATGAAAGACTCAGTATGAGCCAGCAGTGTGTGCTTGCAGCCCATAATGCCAATTGTATCCTGAGCTGCAATCAAGAGAAGCTTGACCAGCAGGTTGAGGGAGGTGATTCTGCCCCTCTACTCTGCTTTTGGGTAGACCCTACCTGGAGTACTGTGTCCAATTCTGGGACTCTCAACAGAAGACGGACATTGAAGTGTTGGAGCGTGTGTAGAGGAGGGCCATGAAGATGATCAGAGAGCTGGAGCAATTCCCCTGTGAGAACAGGCTGAGAGCCTGGAGAAGGCTCCATGGGAACCTTATAGTAGCCTTCCAGTACCTAAAGGGGGCCTACAGGAAAGCTGGGGAGGGACTTTTTATAAGGCATGTAAAGACAGGACAAGGGGAAGCAGTTTCAAACTGGAAGAGGGTAGATTTATATTAGATATTAGGAAGAAATTCTTTGCTGTGAAGGTGGCAAGACACGGGAACAGATTGCCTGGGGAGGTTGTGGATGCCCTGGAAGCATTCAAGGCCGGTCTGGATGGGGCTTTGAGCAACCTAGTCTAAGAGGGATATCTTTAGCAGGGGGTTGGAACTAGATGATCTTAATGGTCCCTTCCAACTCAAACTGTTCCATGATTCTATGATTCTGTGATTTTTCATTTATTTTCCTTTTGTAAATATTAATCAAATCTTGGCAGTAAGGAGAACTTTCAGATTCTCCTCTTTCCCTTCCTCCTTCCCTCCTTCTCTTTCCTGTTTATCAAGATAGCTTCTCCAGAATATGTGATAACATCCATTCTACAGTTGGAAAATAATACCATGATATTTTGCATCAATGTGATTAATCAGAGCTGACAGCAGTGTCTCCTGATAGTTTTTCAAAAAAGAAGATCTGATTTCACAAGGAATAAGGCTTAGCAGAACAGAAGTTCTGTCTTATACTCATCTAGCCTTTCATGTTATACTCAACAGATATTGTTGTCTGTATTCTAGCTTAAAAGGAGGAAACTGCTAATACTAAAATTTGCATTGCTTATGGTAAGGAAAAAAAAGAGAGACAGAAAAAGAAAGAAGATATCAGTCATTTAAAACAAACCACGTGTACTGGAGAGAAACTCAAAGCTTGAATAAAAAATACTTTGTAATGATATAATGCAGATCTGTTTTGGCTGTTTTATAACCATCTTCAGAAGTCTTTTATCTATGGATGCAGTTGCAAATAAATCAGCTCAGGTTTAGCCTCTACAAGAGCAGGATCAAGTGATTGGCACTCCCCATAGTTGATCTAGATAACTCTCCAGACTTACTATAAAAGTATTTATGGTTTAGGCCAACTTTTATTATTATTATTATTATTTTTTTTAAAAATAAAATGTTTAATTGCAAGATTCAAAGTAAATTATGTATAATGTTTTTCAGTATAAAATACAAAATATAAACTCATCCATTTATTCCTAGTACCTTTAGACAAATTTTTGTCATTGATGTGATAACTCGGTAACTTTCACATTACAGATATTTACTGGTGGATCAGAAGACATTTCAGTATTTCCTGTGCGCTCTGTACATTCTCTCAAAGTGTAGGTAGAAATCATTTCTTTCACATAATCAGAGCCATTCTAAAGGAAAGACTTTGTCTCCTTACTTGACCTTTTTGGAGGAACAGGTTTGTACAATCCTCTTTTCCCTCCCAGCTACAGTAATGTACCAGGACATAGTGCTTCCTGCCTCATCAGTCCCATTCCAGAGAGAAGTGGTCCATAAGATTACACTTTTCAACTTGACTTGCAACAGATTATCTTTTTCCTCTCTTCCTCTTAAGCAAAAATAAGAATGAAAGTAATTGAAGTAACAGGGCTTTTTAATAATTTTTGTTGTTGCTGTTGTTTTCCCCAGGAACTCTGTGTAGTGACATGAAACAACTTTGCTTACAAGACAGAGTAATGACAGGCAATAACCTAAATTTGAAGCAAGTTGAAATTGAGAAAGAAAAATAGTTTGATTGACAATTGTCTTGACTTCATCCATAATTTTTCTAAAGGAGGCTGAGCAACTGAAGTACTCCATCTGTAGCTTATCTTTAGCCTCTCAGTCTTATGTTTGAGACTCCAAAATAGCTCTCCAAAGCAGGTGGAAATGATTGGTTTTCATGCTTCCTTCATATGAGATTGCTTGTGTTCTCCCATAGCATTCATTAGAAATGGGTTTATGTGATTGGCTGTCCGAACTGAGTTTGAGGAATATTTGCTCAAAACCCTTCATGTCTTTAAAAAGCTCTACAAGTAAAACTTCTGATTAGATTAGCTTGAAAAGTTGCTTTCTTTAATTCTGAGACTAAGAAGACAAACACAACAAACTCAGGGATTTTTATAAAGTACATTATTTGTACTTTACAACTTTTTCCAATTTGTTCATACGGGAGAGATGAGCCACTAAGAACAGGTGGGGGTTGCAGCTGTATGATGTTGTGGCACTGAGAAGGGAAAGGGGACAGCATAAGAGTTGGAAGAGAACTTCAGGGCTTGTAATTTCTCTGTGCTTCTCTTTCTCGTTTTCATTGCAGCTTCTGTACTTCCTCCCAGGTATGTTCCTGGTTGGGATGGCTCCCTGGGAAGTTAACCTACTTACATTGCTGTCCCATGCCTTGCTGAGGGAGGACACCCAACACCTGAAGAGTCACACCGTTTGGTTAATGTGATAGTTGATTTCTTATGTGGCAATCAGTCTGGTAAGGAAAGAATTGAGTCCAGGAACTGATGTCACTGAGTCTACTATATTGAGACTTCGTACAACTCAAAAAAAACACCGATTACACAGCTTTTCCCCTAACATATGAAGTCTCCTCAAGGTTCAAGCTTGAAGGATGTGCTGCCAAACCATAGAATCACAGAACCATTAAGGTTGGAAAAGACTACTAAGATCATCTGGTCCAGTCATCCACCTACTACCAATATTACCCACTAAGCCATGTCCCTAAGTACTACATCTAGCCTTTCCTTAAACACATTGAGGGATGCTGACTCCACCACTTCCCTGGGCAGTCTGTTCCAATGCCTCACCACTCTCTGAGAAGAAATTTTTCCTAATATCCAACCTGAGCCTCCCTTGGCGCAACTTGAGGCCATTGCCCTTGTCACTAGTTTCCTGGGAGAAGAGGCTGACCCTCACCTTGCTAGCAACTTCCCTGTACTCTCCCTCTGCTACAAAATGCCATAATTATATTACAGAATTGTATGCTTATAAAATAAATTGCTATAAAACTATTAGTATATCTGCTCAAGTTAATAAAGCATTTGAATATGAATGATGAGCTGTTCACAATTCATCATTTATGAGATTCTAACATGCATTTCAATGTTATATGAAGTTTTCTGATACTTCAAGGAGATCCCCATATTCCTCAGCCTGAAGAGAGTATTCAAGTAAAATAAAGCTGAGGTGAGAAGCACCTTTAAAATCTCCATGAGCACGCTTCAGTCTCCAGGGCCACAGTACTTCTACACTTCAGAAACTCCTATTTGATGGGAGTAAGAGAAGCACAGGAAGGGACGGACAGGGGACCATATCTGCAAGCTGTGAGGCGTATTTAGAACTGGGAGACAAAATGCAAGAAAGAATCACCAGTCTTTGAATATTTGTGTTTCACAGAGTGAAATCCCCTGTGTTTTATCCACTGGGAAGAAGACTAAAGTTAGCAAAATGATTAAGGGACAACATTAGCCCCCTCCCTGACACAGATTTTGCTTTTGATAGGACTGACTCATTCTGTTCTTTCTTTAGTGAGACAGTGTCTCACTAGAATAACAATGTCCCTCTTCATTACTAAAATTCCAAATAAATGTTGCTATTAATTTCAGAATCTCTAGGGATACACTGAGACACTGATGCCTAATTCCTACTATGCCTTACAAACAGTCTTACACAATCAGATTGCAAAAATGTATTTATATATTCCTCAGTTCTGATTAATAAATATATCAGCAAAATATAAAGTTCAGACAAGATCAGTTTCTTGCAAGTTTACCTTTCTTTTCAACTTTTTGGATGACTGAAAATATGATTTGTGTTAATTAGTCATCACAAAAGCTTTCTCCATGAGCAGGGAGTAGGGAGTCTGCCTCTGCCCTTGCACTTCCGTGTGCTTAGGAGTAAGACATTTCATCTTCTGTTCTCCTATTTCCCATCTCTGAAATGGCATCAATAAATGTTACATCCTCCATAAAGAATATTTGTTTCCACTGGTGAAAAGCATGTGTACTGAAGCAAGGTGTTCTTACAAACTCAGAACGCAGTAGTCTGCCCCACTTCTCTTCCTGTTTCTCCCAAACTGAGAGAGTAGCTTAAATTTTTTAAGATTTAAGCAATAATAACAGGCATGGGATTTTTATTCTTTCCTTTTGGACATTTGCGTCTCATGTGTTTTATGTCAAGTTTTTATTCATGACAGCCATTTAGAGACCTAGTTACTGACTGCTCCTGGCAGGAGGCATTACTAGATATGGAACTTGCCAACAGGAAACTAATGAACAAGATGGTTTCTTCACCCCACTTCTTAATCAGATATTGAGAATGAAGTTAAATTTCACAACAGTGTATGAAGTTAAACAGACTAGACTCCAGATGGACTGCTGAGTTGACACGTACCTGATTTGGTTTCATAACAATTATTTTCAGTTCAGATTGGTCTTCTAAAGTATTGTGCATATAACATTTTTCTTCTGTGCCTGCTTTAAGGTTAGTGTCTCCTTGGGACATTTATAGATGAGATTATGATTTCATCAGTATACTATTTCAAAAAGTACTTTAACTGGTTTGTGAAAGTATTCCATTAAAGGCAAAGTGAAACAGAATGCATTGCAGGGTGTAATCTGTGCTATGAAATATGTTTTCTGTACTTTGTAATGTGCTTGGCTTCACAATATGTGCTGTTTCTGGAAAATTGAGTTGTTTCTCTATGTTAATCCAATGTAAGTTGCCACAGTTAATACACAGATTAACATAGAAACACAGTACTGTAATGCTCTTTTAAAGAAATCAGTGTGTTAATGCTAACAACTGTGTTGAGCGTGGATAGCAGTTGCTTCTCACCCCCTTTCTAACCAGCACTGAGCATCAGACAAAACAAACCTTAAGTCTTAACATAGAGCACCACCTCTCGATGGGATCTCTTTCTGCACAGGGCTGGCTGCAGAGCTGACTCGGTGCTAGGAGATCAGACCCCCATGAGAAAATCTCTTTTAACCATTGTCTGTTTTATATGAAATTTTGCCAAAGGCCAGATCTCTTTTAGCAGGAAAGGTTAACAGGTATCATCACAGACCGACTGGCAGACTTTCAGGCTTTGTACTGCTCTCACATACTTTCAAATTTGGAGGGTCAGGTTGGATATCAGGAAAACATTCTTCACCAGGGGGTGGTGAGCATGGCAAAGGCTCCCCGGGGCAGTGGGCATGGCCCCAAGCTGCTGGAATTCAAGGAGTGTCTGGACAATGCTCTCAGAGATAGGGTCTGATTATTGGGTGGTCCTGTGTGGAGCCGGGAGTTGGACTTGTTGATCCTGATGGGTCCCTTCCAATGTGGGATATTCTTTTTAAAAGAAAACAAATAATAACAAGGTAGTATCTGTAAGTGATCAGAATTTTTCAGACTGATTTACTTTTTTTTTTTTTTTTTACTTTTTTTCATAAAGAAATATGAGTTCAGAACCATTGTGGACTTGATGGTTATGGTAATCAACCTGCAGGCTAACTAGTTCCTCATAGTAACGTTATTGTTCTGAAAACTCCCAGCAGTACTGTGAGCACTTTGAGAGTACTGAATTCTATGGTGACTTTCATTTAAGGAACAGAGTAAAAGAGTATGCTCCTTCAGTACGGAGGCTGCCATGGGGAAGATGTAAATGCATGCTTTCAGTCAGCATGAAATTTATGGTATAATCAGAATTTTATTCTGTTACCAAAATGTATGACACTGCAGGGGTTCAAAGTTCTTTGCATGTTATCTGTCACATTAAAGTCTTGTGCAAATAATATTATAAAATGCCAGAGGCTGATTTATGCTTCAAATGGCCTGAGTGTCCAACATTTTGGCTTGCCTGGGCCACACTGAGTGAAGATGAATCATCTTGGGCCTTCATTATGCATAGTACTGAAATGCATAGCAGTGCTCTATCAACAGGATCCAGAAATGAAAAGATGCATTAAATTAGTAACCTCAAACTTGAAAGTTTACAAAAAGTGTATGTAAATAATTAATCTCAAAGAGGATATAAAAAATTAAAAGTAACTTGAATCTTGTGAACATGTGCAGTCCTTATGCAAGCAAAACTCCCACAGAAACATGAAGTTTTCCTATGGAAGAAGAGAAGACCTCAGGGCTTAGAAGATGGGATCAGCTGAAGGAAGAATGTGTGTTTTATTAAAAATGATCTGATCTGAAAAACTTTCTAGAATTGAAGCAGTAGTTGTGATTATTTTCCGATTCTGTTTTTTCCACGTTATCCTTTGAAGCAAATACAAGAACAGTGATTTCCAAAGGAAGATGATAGCATATGAGCTTGCTATTTTTACTTCTGTATGCTGGCTTGATTCTTTTAAGATGGATCCATGCCTATAACTCTAACTATAATCTTTATTTTGTTTGCATAAAGCAAAGACATTGTATAGAAGCAAGAACTGCTTAGTGACTTTTCTTCTGCTGCCCAGCTGAAGGGAATAGAGAAATGCACGGCTGTTCAAAGGAGATGTGCTAAAGCAGTGCTCACCATGAGTGCTTTGCTGGGCAGTTAACTGCAGACAGCTTATGTGCTTGAGAGAAAATAAAGACCCCTACTATGCATCCACCCCTAGCTATTCTCTGTTTCTGTTCTGGTCCGTGCTCTAGTGCACACTTAAATTATAGCCATTCTCCATTTTCCCAGAATAGCTCCAGCAAGCCTACCAGAAGGAAAAAGTCAGTGAAAGGAAGAAAGCCTCAAGTATTGAAGTTAGCAGAAACTGAGAACTGTAAGACTTACAGTGCTTCCTACCCATAGCAGCCTGCAACTGGGCTTGAAACAGAGAAATCTATGTCAACAGCTGTTATGTGAAATTCACACAACTGCTAAAGTCTTCAGCTCTACTTGAATCCCTTGCTACTGCTGTCTATCATCCTTTCGAGAACCACATCCTGGAACAAATCATTCACTAGTAAATCCTGCAATGAATGTATGAATTCATTAAATAAAATCACTCTCAAGCATACATAGGACTGTGTTAGTAGAAATTATCATAGAATCATAGAATCATTAAGGTTGGAAAAGACCTCTAAGATCATCTGGTCCAACCATCCACCTACCACCAATATTGCCCACTAAGCCATGTCCCTGAGTACTACATCTAGCTTTTCCTTAAACACTTCCAAGGATGGTAACTAAACCACTTCCCTGGGCAGTCTGTTCCAATGCCTCACCACTCTTTCTGAGAAGAAATTTTTCCTAATATCCAACCTGAACCTCCTCAGCAGACTTGAAGCCATTCCCTCTAGTATTACTGCTGTTACCTGGGAGAAGAGGCCAACCCTCACCTCACTACAGCCTGCTTTCAGGGAGTTATAGAGAGTGATATGGTCTCTCCTGAGCCTCCTTTTCTCCAGACTGAACAATCCCAGTTCCCTCAGCTGCTTGCCATAAAACTTGTGCTCCAGACTTGTCACAGCTTTGTTGCCCTTCTCCGGACGCACAGTAGGTCCTTGACGTCTGTCTTGAACTGAGGGGATCAAAACTGAACACAGTACTCAAAATGCAGCCTCACCAGAGCTGAGTACAGGGGGACGATCACCTCCCTGCTTCTGCTGGTTGCACTATTTCAGATACAAGCCAGGATGTCATTGGCCTTCTTGACTACCTTGGCACAATGCTGGTTCATGTTCAGCCAAGCACTGACCAACATCCTCAGACCCACTCCAATACTGACCCCTGAGGAACACCACTCATGACTTGTCATCAGCTGGTTTTGACATTGTTATTGCTTTTTATTGTGCTATGCACACTTGTTGCTTAGGCAAATACATTTCTGATCCTGGCTAGTTGTTGCAGAGCTCCACGCTCATCTTTACTGACTGTTTGATAAGATGAGACAGAAGATGGAGTGTAATTGATGTGCAACAAGTTCATCCTCAGATGTGCACATGGGAGAAACCATTCTTACTCACTCCCACAACCACAGTTTAATTAGACTTCTGTGCCCCTTGTTTTCCTCTTGGACCCCTTTCATTGTGATTTCTATTTGTTTCTCTTGGGGGCAGATGAACACATGCTCACTGACTCTTCAGAAATCCCCAGATCTAAATTACTAAAAGCAGGAACAATTGTATGCACAAAAGAATCTGAGTAAATTTCAGTTTCAGAAAAAAAATCATGGGCATCTTTAAAGAGGAATACTGAAATAATTTCCATTTATTGGTTTATTGGTTTATTGGTTTAATATAAAAATCTAAATGGCCTTAAACATCAGTAGAAAAGCGACCTAGTTATTGTCTCACGAAACATGTTGCTCTTAGTTTCTACTTAAGTTTTTAGAAAACCTGTAAAGAACATTGTGTTTGGAAATGGAGAATAAATTGAATTGTATAGAGTATCAGCAGTCAGGCAAAATGAAACTTTCAGGGAGGCACAATAGCAGAGAACATAATGGTATTTAAATTACTGGGCCATAAAGCATGGATCAACAAGTGAACAAAAAACATAACCTATAAAGAAAACTCCCAGAGCAAAGTACAGTTATTCCATCCCATTAAGAGATTCAACTTCTTTTCTCATTTTTGAAACAGATGGTTTGACAAGATTGGCAATGCTCAGCAGTGTGAACATAATCTAACTCATTCAAATAGGAGCTGAAAATAACAAAATGTAACTCAGCATGGAAAAAGATTCAAGCTAACACATGCTTCAGTAAAGAAATTCAAAACAAAGAGGTGAAAACAGAACTAGAAACCTGGAAAGCAAGTGTGTTAAAGGAAGCCAGGAAAAGAGTGGCAAATAAATGATGTCCATTTGAGCAATAAAGGGAGATTAGTTATGCAGCTTTTAATTATCCAAAATGTAATATGCCTGAGATGTTGAAACTTGCACTTCTACAATCAGATAATGGATCAGTGATTGCATAGCTTTTAACGATGAGAAGTCACTGGAGCCTGAGTTTCCACGCCTTTTCTGAAATTTTCCATACCTCACTGAACTTCTTCACAGCAGAAATGAGACAGTGGTTTATGGTTCAGGAAATTGATAAATCTTGAATGCATTGCAGGTTGCTCTTTCTCCTGAGCCTCCCAGGGAAGGACTGAATCAGTACCACAGTGCCACCTTCTGAATCGCGTACACCAAATGCTACATTTCCTGTATCTCATAGAATAATTTAAAATCAAGATCCTGATACCAAGCTGCTCCAGTTTTTTGTGAAAACTTGTTCTCCGAAGTCAATTCAGAAATGCTGGTAAATACTTCATAATGCTTCCTGAAAGGTTTGGAAAGAATCCTTACTTCTGTTCCTCTTCCCAGCCACTTTGTACAGAGTTAACTGCAGTGCTTCCCTTGCTTCTTCCTGTAATGTGTGTCATGTCTTATTTGATCAGTGCAAAATATTTATAATGAAGACTGAACAGAAGGGAACTTCTACAGATTTCTTTTCATTTCACCAAATAATGACACCTCTTCTAGTACAGAAAAAATTAAACTACAGCCACAGTATGAAATTCTGTGTTTTGCTTTTTTTTTATTTTTTAAAGAGTTGTTAGATATCTTGCTCTGGGCATCTCCGGTTTTGGCTAGCAAAATTACGAATGAATGAACAAACAAATGGCATGTTGGTCATGATGAGTTTCTGTATGGGTTAATGGCTTGTTCCATTAGAGTTCCTATAGAAGATATGGAGACACATGGTTCATCCAAAGAATCATAGAATTTCCTTCATGTTTATAAACTCCCTTTAAATAATGGAAAGCCACAACGTGGTCTCCTCACAGCCTTCTCTTTCCCAGGCTGATCAAGCCTTTAGCCTGTCTTCCTAGGAGAGGTGCTCCAGCCCTCTGGATCATCTTTGTAGCCCTCCTCTGGAACCTCTCCAAAAGCTCAACACCTTTCCTGTGTTGGGAGTTCCAGACTTGGACACAGTATGCCAGGTCTCACAAGGACAGAATAGAGGGGGATAATCACCTCCCTCGCCCTGCTGACCACCCCTCTTCTGATGGAACCCAGGATACCACTGGCTTTCTCGGCTGAAAACACACACTGCTGGTTCATGTTAAGTTCTTCATCAACCAGGATCCATAAGTCCTTCTCAGCAGGGCTAGGAGTTCTCTAGGATTTCTCCCAGTTTGTATACACAACTGGGATTACCTCGAACCAAGTGCAAAACCTCATTAGGTTCACAAGGGCCCATCGGCTTAGTATCTCAGCCTTCTCTATATCTGTTGTGGCCAGTTCTCTTTTCTCATTTAGCAGAGGAGTTATGTTCTCTTTGGCCTGTCTCTTCTGATCTTTGTACCTGTATAATCCCTTCTTGTTGTTTTTGACATCCCTCACCAAATTCAGTTCTATCTGTTCCTTGTCTTTCCTAATACTATCTATCTCTGCAAGTCCAGGCAGTATCCCTGTATTCTTCCCAAGTGGCACATCCTTGCTTCCAATGTCTGTACTTGCCCTTCTTTTCCCTCAGTTTGACCAAATGGTGCCTCAGAACACATAAACTACATTGTTTTTAGTTTTTTTTTTTGTTTTTTTTTAATCTGTCTTTGCTTTGGAAAAGCCTTTCCCTGCTTACTGCCTACCCTTTTCCTACCATGGCCTGAGAAATCCCCTGCCTTAAGTAATTACTGGGGTATCTCCTGGTAGTGTAGATTGTGATGTCATTTCATTTCCTTTTCCACCTCAGTGGAACAACATTGCCATAATGTTGCTCTCCTGCACATCTTTTTCTGCCTGCTTGGCTTTTTCCTCTTAAAACAATTTGAAGGCTCATCAGTATGTGTGCTCACCTTGAAGAAATCACATAACTTAAAAAAATTATTTTGTAATAACCTCATTAAATTCTCAACGTTCATTATGTGAGGAGGTTGATATTTAGATCAGACACGCTATAACCAAGGACAAAATGAAGAAATAGTGCTTAAGCCAAGCAGCCTTAGCCCATGGGCACTGTTAGACTGGTTCCGAACATTTAGAACTTGTAATTTTGTTTGTTTTGAAATAAAGATTCTAAACAAACATGATAAAGAATCTGAAAGGAAATTACTTTGCTCTGTCATTCAAAATACAAGAACAACAATTTTCTGGGGCCAGGCTTTTTATTTTACGTTAATACAGCAGTTATCAAGAAAAAGTTTTGTACTGGTTTTGTAAAACATTACTTACGTGAGCAACAGTTATGTGATATTTCCTGTAACATATCTGAAGTTCAGAATTAAATGCAGCCTTTAACAGAAAGCGTCTTTTTCTGACTTGATTATAAGTCATTACAGTGACTCATTAAAATATATTGTTTCTGAAAACTCCCTAAGGCTGTGAAAGAAATGTCATACAAGCACATCATCATCGGTAAGGCACTGCTTTGCAATTAATATGACTTCCATAACACAGCTTTATTTTTTTTCTTGACAGTGTGCCCTGAACTTTATTTTTTAGAGCATTACAGACAGCTTTGAAATGTTGGAAATCACTCTGGGGATGTACAAAGCGGAATGGTCACGGGGATACATCCTGTCATTGCCTCTCAGAATGTCAATTCTGCATGTCTGTACACCCAGGTGTTGAAGTTCACTATGAGACTTTGTGTATACAAATGGAAGAAGCTGTTTGCAAGCCCTCATGTTGATTTTAGCATAGCTGTAGCATATGTAAGAGTGTCAGACTGCACAGATCCTTGCTGGGATTATCCTTCAGCACTATATGCAGTAGTTGGCCCATGCTGAGGGGAAGAGCCTGGGAAAAGGAATCAGAAGGGTGTAATAGTGTAAGCAGTAGCAATACACAGTGGAGAGAAATATTGGGTTTGGTTTTACTCAGCACCTCAGGGAACTTCAGTCCAGCTGTATCCCACTCAGCAAAAGCCCTTCCACCATCCAAAGGAAGATGGAGCCTTTCTCTCCTGGTAATGCTTTTCAATAATCATTACACTGATGGGCATAAATTTAAGTTCGTGTCCTGACCAGTCATGAGGTGTATTTCATGTACTGCAAAGTGCAGAAAGGTCCAACAGATACCCTGCTAAATGAGAATATTAATTACTACAACCAGAGTGTTTGGCTGACAAAATCAAAACTGCTTAAATCCCTCTATCATGCAGATTATTTTATTAAGTAAAAAGACATGATTTTGGTGAATTCAAATTGACATGTTTTCCTAGTCTGTTTATTCAGCTAAAAAACTGCAATATCAGATGGAGAATGCATCAAAGGTGAATCAGTGATGGGGACTTGACCTCCAGGCGCTCTGAAGAGCCCTCTGGGAATGTGTCTGTGCTGAGCCCAGGGAGATCAACCTGCCAATACAGGTTCAAGGCAGGCAGGGTGTAATGATGCCCATCACCTTCCATTGGCTGCAGTTCATACATTGTGGGACTGGGACCCCCAGGGACCTACACCATACCTCTAACCAGGGAAATACATGTTGCTTTGCTCAGGCACACATAATCTCTGACTTTAACAGCTGGGTAGTCTGAAGCACTGCTAGCACTGTTACTCCTTTGCTCACAGAGAGGATCTTGCTCCTGACAGGTATGCTTGGCTGACTAAGAAATCAGTTGTTTGAATTCTTTACCTCTGCTGCTTAGAAAAACTGCGTGTTACAACATCATCACCAAGCAGTGATGCAGTACCTTTAGAACACACCATGTTTTTGGGATTTCACATCACCGTGGCTGCCTGGCTGCTTCCTCCTTCCTCCTCCTCCTCCTTGTCTCACTCTCCAACTCTCTTTCTTTTCCTCCTTTCCCTTATGAAGGGCTAAATGTTCCCCCTCCAATTCCTTTTAAACTAAAGGGAGGTATTGCATCTCCCAGTGCCATTTAGCTCTTTGCCTCTAATCTAACCAAAATACACCCTAGGAGGCTTTTATCATGCTCTGGAGATCTTTATGTGACTCTAGAGACTAATAGCGAATTTTCAGCTGCTCAATTATATGCTGTGAAAACAGAGATGAATAACCCAGGAGATCAAGAAATAAAAAGTCTAATGAAAGAGGGAAGTGGAAAATAAAATGTGATGGGTCCATGAACCAGAGAAGTACAAAAGGCTTTTCCAGATTGCTGAAGTTGTAGAGGAGAAAGCTTCTCCCTGTAAAAGATAAAATGCTGTGTGAAGAAAAGTCACTGAGGTTAGAAGTATTCCTCCTGTCTTAGTTACTGCCCTCAGATGAAATACCTTTCTCTGATGGCTGCCACGTTAAGATGGAGGAGTCCAGCTGCTGACCTCCTGTTCTGATCTCGCTCACCCATCCGACCCAGTCTGGCTATTTAGGCAGCAAGAGCTGCCCTAACCCCCGAGTGCATTCTGTCATGCCTGGGGGTGTCCCTGCACAGAGCGTGTCACAAGCTGCTCCTGCCTCTGCTGTCCAGAGAGGGGGGAACAAGGAGCAGCTGTCTGCTGCACACTGGAGCCATGTCTGTCTGCATTGGCTGGTGCTGTCACATCGTGACAGGGAAAAAAGTACACCCTTCCCTCCTCAGAATCTGCCCTCTAAAATAAAATATTTGACCTACTTTTCCAAGCTGTAGAGCTAAATTAAATGAATTATCCATAACGAAAACAGCAACGAGTAAAAAGTCTTCCCAGCCAAAAAGAGCAGCTCTGTTAATTCCCTTTCAGTGCTCTGCTGTTCAGTAAAATGTCTGATTTTTATTCGATTTCCTTAACACTTTAATAAAAGGACACAGCCCCAGGTAATTACTCTGCTGCTGGCAGTAAAGCTGGAAGCATTTGAGCCTCCTGTGCCTGTGAAGGGTTTACTTGCTGGGTCATGGGGGACTGCATAGAAATTGCTTTACTAGCGTTTATTCATTGGTTTGGAATATGTGGATGATCAGCAAGTGTTTTTCTGCCATCAGTCAGGAGCTGTGCTTTAACTGAATTATTCAGATAACATACCCAAATTCTCCTCTAGATTTCCCATAAGCAAAAGATAAATTGTGAATGCTGCTTTCAGATTGGAGTGTGATGTTTCATGGGACTGAACCTGAGAGACCTTGCAATGCACATTCCCCAGTCAGCCCCACATCTGGGGAGCAGCTCCTACAAAGCCTCTCTGAATTTAGGAATTAAAACCCGAATCCATTTACTCAAGACCTCCCAATCAAAGCAATTTGAACTTCGATTTCTTGTAGCATCTTTTGGCTGATTTATGCTATGATTAAATTTTTTTCTTGTTGATGATGCATAATGCATGTAATATCTGATGAAGTAAGATCACAGTAAAATCTAAAAATAGAGCCATTCAAGTGCCCTTAAAAGAAAACCTGACATGAATACCAGCTCTCACATCAATGAAACTGAGCTGCAAAGGCACACTCCTCTTATCCACACTTCAGGGAGAATTTAAAGCATAGACAAATCTCTGTTGTTCACATTCCTAACATCTAGACCTCAGAGTTCATTTAATTTACTTTAATTTAATGAGACAACAAGACCGCGAACGTGTACGTTGAGCTCCTCCGTACAGCACGAGTTGATAGTTTTGCCCATTTAATATGTTGCTGTTGGCTATTGTGCCTATCCCTGAGCAGACCAATGGGTGCCACCACAATCAAGGATGTTTTGCCTCTTCTCTAATAAAAGAGTGAAACTACTCAACCTTATCAACATCAACAGATGAAAGGACCTTTCTTTCATTCAAACAAAGAAGGTGAAGCTTATGGCTGACTCCTATAACCTGCTTATTGGTGCTCTTTGAGGAGGATCAGCTGCCTTCTTGAGTCATTGCAGGGCCACAGATCTTGTTGCTGTGCCCTCTTCCGTTTGAATGGGTGCTTCTAATTTCGGGAACATCATTCAGCCTCTCCTCAGATGACAGGGAGGGTAATGAGCGAATGTTTGGTTAGCTAAGCAGAGTTGCAAACAGGTTTTAATCTTTGTATTCACTGAGGGAATGCATCTGTATGGGTAAGAT
Source organism: Pavo muticus (assembly GCA_016647715.1). NCBI lineage: Eukaryota > Metazoa > Chordata > Aves > Galliformes > Phasianidae > Pavo > Pavo muticus. Next base: position 2,958,931 of record JACDJE010000066.1, on the reverse strand, counting down.
AGAGTTATCCAGCATATGATATAAGATCCAATCATGTTCAGGCAGCATATCATAGAATCACGAATAGAATGGGTTGGGTTGTAAGAGACCTTAAAGATCATCCAGTTCAAACCCCCTGCAAGGGCAGGGCTGCCACCCACCAGATCAGGCTGCCCAGGGCCCCATCCAGCCTGGCCTTGAACTCCTCCAGGGATGGGACATATTGCTTCAGTTCTGCTAGAAGACAGTCAGAATTTAAATACCTTGAAACTACAGAGATCCTAAATGTTATAATGAGAGATTCTCCTACTTTAGGCTCTGAAAAATATAATAGAGGTTGCAGAAAACTGAAATGAAAAAGAGAAATGGCTATTGTTTGGAAAATGAAGGGTGATGGAAAAAGTGATCTGACTTCAGGACTTCTCCCCTTCCAGATCACAAGTGTTCTTCAAAGCTTTTCCCATGTCTGTTTTAGTACTTGCCTCCATGCTGGCACTGCTTTTCTCTTCTCTGGAATTAACCCCACAGAATGAAGCTTTCCCTCTGAAGGATGCCTTCTGCAATTTATTATTTTAGTTTAGGTATGGTAGTATCTTCTGTTAGCACACATGAATTGACAGTGTGCTTTGTTTCTGAACACAGCAGTTATAAACAGACCTGTCTGCAGAGAACATGGAGTTGACCTTGCAAACACAGCTTGTGTTGTGGTATCGGCTTGCTCTGTAGTGAAGGGATTTATTTGTTTTACCTCTGCCTCTCAGCAGCAGAATGCTCTGACAGAATATCAATGCAATGGGTTAATTCTCAGGCATTTCCAGACAGCCTTCCCCTGAAATCAAGATTTCATCATTTTGAGATTGAGAGAAAAGCAGTTTTCGCTTTCCCTCCTGCAGCATGCAGGGTCTCTAGCTGGATCACCTGGGGCACATTTTCAGTGTTTAAGTAAGCTTTCACTGCTTCACAGAAAAAAGATACAGGCTTTCATTAAGTGTACATAGAACATTTAGCCCCTTAGCAGTGATGACTTTAATTATTTCATTTGCAATTGCTAGTTCTAGTCTGTTTATTTTGAATAACACAGCCATGGTAGTTAATGACTGCAGCACAACCAGAGAAATCAGCAGTGAGATAGACATGCTAGCAAGAAAAGGTATGTGCAAACCTCTCTACATGCCATGCTGGATTCTTACCCTTTGATGCTGATCAAATGTGGGCTACAGCATCTCCATATTCAAAATTATAAAAAAAGATATTGAATACATGCAGATTTGCCCCCCTGTAAGGTTACTGACTATACCACCCTGTTATTTAACAGCATGTGACAGAATCGCTGCTTTTGCTCAAATTGTGCAGATCTGTACTTTCAGAGCTGAAAGCTCCAGGTTTATTCCTAGTTAATGGCAGTAGCACTCATGGCTGTGTGCATGTATTATTTACACAGAAACAAGATTAAAAGTTTTGACAGAGAATGATATTTTAGGTAGATTGTTTCTGCTTTCATTAAGCAGTGGGAAGCAGCGATGCCATAACGGAGAGCGTAACACGGTTAGATCCATTTTTGATGCACCCAGAAGTGACAAGGTAATTTTACCAAGGGTCAGAGTATTTTCAACCCATTCCTATCTAATGAGCTAGTGATCCATCTCCCCATCACATCAGGTATTTTCACACCATAAAATTTTGAAAGTTACTTGAAATCTGTACAAGAAAACTTCATCCTGATAATTCTTTTTAAATTATTAAAATCAGTAGGAAATATAAATCCAGCAGCCAGAGTATCATTTATTTTTCTGTGAGCGTGACAGTCTAAACACTGTGCTACTGAGACTGCAGTAGGCTGAGTTACTTGTTGGCTTTGTCTGAGATTTATTAAAGTCAAATGTAAGCCCTTCTCTGTCCACACACATAGAAAACAAACCCTCCAAAACAAACAAATGAAAAAAAACCAACAAAATATATCCTTCCCTCTGCCTACATTCTTAAACATTGGGGAAAAATATTTAATTTAGGCCAGCCAAGGCAGGAATATATAATATGTATTCGAATAATAAGTAGTTCTGGCTCCTGAAATGTTAATAGAAATATGAATCCCTCTGGTACTATATAAAATTTTCAATAGTTTTAGAAATAAAACTTCTGAGCATGTTTACTGAAAATCTGTTATTGTTGAAGTAAAAGGGTATTCTATTCACACACGCTGCAGATTTATTTTTATATTTAGACTCTAATCTTTAAGTATACCTATTTACAAAGGCTTAAGCCTTTATGTGAAATTGTACTTCTGCCCCAATCCCTTCTCCCGCTCTAAGAAAATGTATTTCTCAAAACAAACACATATACATATATTTAAGACTGTATCTATTTCAAGAAGGATGGCATTTCCATTCAGTTCTGTGAGACCAGTTCTGCAGCAGTCCTCAGGGATACGACAGCCTACATATTATTCTTAAACTTATCCAATGCAGGCTACTTCCCTGTGCTCTGAATATGTTTTTCCTGTTTCTCCCCTTCTTAATTCTTGGAGAAATGTTTGCTTTATTATGATACAGTTGAGACAGTTTTTCAATTTCTAAAATATTCATGGAATGAGAAACAATTTGAATCTATTTGGATTTTACAGATTAAATACTGAGCTGCTGAGGTCAGCCAGAATTTTTATATACTTCCAATGTACACCCTATAGCTCAATAACATAGTGGCAGATTTATAATCTGCGGTCTAGCTCCATTCAAAGAGTTAAGCTTGTGATCCAGCTTCACTCCACTTAAAAAATCTCAGTCATGAATTCACCCAAAATTTTGACTATCTAACAAAAAAGTAAGGCATCATTTGCTGTTAAAAGGCCAAATATTTGGACTATTTGAGATGCACCTGGAGAGCAGATCCTGCTGCCAGCCAGTTCCCAAAGGAGGGCAGTGTCCTCTTTGACTCCTGTTTGTGGCTCAGGGAAGCACCTGTGCGTGGTTACACAGTGCCAGGTGTTACAGAGCTGCCCTAAATAGAGACAACAGTGCAGATCGAGGGTCTCTATAGGCATCCTGGTTCTGACACAATGCTTAGTCCAGTATTTATGAAACAAAAAGGCAATCAGATGTGGCAAAGAGCATCAAATTATGTTTATCATGAGCAGGGTGATAAATTCACAGTTTTTCAGCTTGTGCTTTAGTTTTTCAGGGTGCTCAGCACAAGCAAGGCTCACACTGGAGGGCAGAATTCTGCTGCTGCTGCATCAACAAAGCCTCCCTTGGTCTGAGAGCTGAGGAATTAAGAAAGACACTGTGCATTGCTTCAGTGCTATATTTACAGCTGTCACATAATCATAAAAGTTGCTTATGATATAATGAAGAAACCCAATGGGTTGCCACCTTACATAATATTTCATGTGTGCGTTGAAATGAGTTCCCCTTCCCCATTCAGGTTGTTACAGTCCTGGGACTCAGGCAGTCTTCATTTTGCTGTATTTACAGTATAATAAATTTCACTGCGTTATGAAGCAAAATTACTTTTTAAATAATGCTGCAGATTGGATTATATCTCAACAGCAGAACCAAAAATCAACAGATGTATCAGATATATTTAAACTAATTACCAACACATCACAGCAGAAACAGGCACATGGCGCATGGATTCATTTTCCTGTACCAACCATCTGATCCGTGCCTATGATCATTAATTTAGCACATGCTGAATTGTATTTTCAAATACATCTGAGAAAAAAACGACGTTTTTCAGTTTTCACACTGCACTCATTCTGTTGTGGACACCTTTCATTAGTCCTTGATAGCCATCAACACCAATTATAAATTAAACATGTAATTGCCCAGTTCTGCAGATGTTGAAATGATTACATGGTGGTTGCTTCTTGGCAGCAATCGCTGAATATCCAGAGCAAAATTTTCCAGCTGCTACAAACTGAAGTCAAAATTGAAGTATGGAATAGCTGGGAGAGTGAAGGGTGAGTGGGTGGAAGGATAGAGCACACCCATGCCAGTGGATTTGGTGAGTGGTAGCTTATGAGCTGTCAGCTGTCAGTTAAAAACTGTGCTGGACGTTCATCTTACAGTGTGGTTTTGAGCAAATATAATGACTCCTAAACAGCATGAAAAGGAGCAACTGAACTATGAACAAGTGTACCAGCATGAGCTGTATCCTTCACGTTAGCAAGATGGCTCTCGAGTCAAGTTACTTGCATAAAGAAGACACTTCAGTTTTCACCCTTTGTTAGAAAGCAAAACTGTCTCTCTTTCATGCACATAAATTGCATCTTTATACAGTTATTCAGTGTCTTTGCAGAGGAGATGCCTGAGTTGTACAGCTTTTTATTTCATTAGCAGCACTATTACTACAATAAGTGATATTAAATCTACCTGAAGAAGAGCACAAATATTTGAAACACTAGCATTGGCAAGAAAGGTAGGAAGCCTGTTGTAACCTAGTGCCTGCTCTACACTCTGGGAAAATAGACTGGGTAGCTGTTGCTGAGGGAGAGGCTGAGATATATATATCCTATATATATAGGCTAGCAGTTAGCATTGAGCAGGACAGATGGACCTTTCTGGCTATAGTAGATGCTATCCTCTTTCTAAAGGCTCTCTAAATGTGGTTCTTCAGTAAAATCCTGCTCCTTTCTACCTTTCTGTCTTTTGCCAACAGTCAGCCTCTGAGACGAGCTTTCAGAATGGAACAATATACTGCAGAGACTAATGAGATTTTCTAAGGGTTTATAATGCACCTGTAGTCAGTGGAAAAATAGACACCTGAAAGGCAAAATAAAATCTACATTATCCCAAATGATATGATGGATCTGTGTCTATTTTTTAGTATCTGTATCTGCAGTGTTATAGACCTGAACAACTAAGAGTTTAACGAGATGATCTTCATAAGAAAGGTAGGAAAGAAGGAATAATTATTTCTGTATGTATGGAATGTGGAAGTACGGAAAGATGGCAATGGAAATGTACAGAAAGGCAGGGAATAAAAACCACATTAGTTCAGGATCAAGCTGTTGAACAGAGCTGAGGAAGCTGTATTGCCTGGCAATAAGGGGCTTCTCCCTTTCCCTTCTGACTACTACAGGTACCTGCACTGGTAGACAGGACTTGGTTGAACACTCTGGATGGTGTTAGAATTGAGAAGGATTCTCCTGCTTCAAACTGGCACATGGGGTTTCATCTGTGTTAGTGGGTAGCTGCAGACCCTCTGCAGAGCTCTTCCCATCAGCCTCAGGGAACAACAGCAACAAAATGGCTGTTGCCACAGGAGTAATATCACCCAGCCTGAGCCAAAGCAGGCTGCACTCATCCTCTGTCCCTATTAAAAAAGACCAGTTTGAGAACAGCAGGCAGGGAGGTGGGTGGTAGCTAAGGAGAAGATTAAGAAATAGCAAGCTGGGGCAGAAAGAACAGTAACAGAGGCAAATGTGAGATCTTTGATATTTTAAAGTACAGTTCAAAAGGAACCGACACAATTATAGTTTTCCCTGAAGATTCAACACACCATAATCTTGTACAAGTACTCTAGCCCTTCTGCAACCAAGAGATAATTTAGAAGGAAGGTATATTAAGTGTCCCAGCATTGCTTCTTTAACAACACTGAAAGCCTCTTTACTTCTCTTCAAAGAAGAGCTTCTTATAGCAGGAAGCTGAATAAGCTGCCTTTTGTTTTCAGGTGAGCTCTGCAGTGGAGAGGCTGTGGAGGATCATGCTGTGTGACAAACAAACACCACCCCCTGCATGTCCTCACTGCAAACAGACTAGCGTGCTGGTATTTCTTCAAAAGACTGTGTTACCCAACATGATAAAGGCTATCATTCTATCACCTGTAGATTGCTAATGTGTGACAGCTGAGAACTTAAGTTTTTTTAAAGCAGAGTTTACAACTTTCCACTTATGTAAACTGCCCTAAAGATAAAATTCCCTTTTCTTCTTTGTATGCTAGACAAGACCGAGTTTTGGCCAGGTCTCATCCTACTGCACTGGGGACTTTAGCTTCAGGCACCAAGAACTCGCCTCAATTTTCAGGAAAGATTTAATAGGAAAAGGAAAAGAATAAGCAAGAATGAGGGGAAACTGTGAGCATGAATGGTAAGAGAATGATGGAAAACAGAACACCAACTGACTATGCTCATGGTTTCCAGACAACAGGCTTGATGCCAGTACACCAACAGTTCTGTGGTTTCTCATGGCAGCTACTGCTTTGAGACAAGAGTGAGTTTTGGGGAGCAGACATGGTATTGGGCTTAGAACTTTTAAAATGATATTTATCTCACACAGCAAAGATGGCAGAAAGTGACTTGGCTCAGAGAGGGAAAATTAAATCAAAAATATTGCCTAAAAAGCAAAAAGAGATGGTAATCTAGTCATTGACAGTCTAGATGGGGCAGAAGTGAAGATTAGGTGGACAAACTTGGATTTGCTATAGAGAGGGAGGATGTGAAAAAAATTGGCAGACCCAGAGTAGAAGAGAAGGAAGGTAATTTCAGCAGGAATTATATGTAATGTATGCTGGAGATATCAGAAGATCTGGACAAAAAACAGCAATTCCACAGCAAATTGTCAGAAATGCAAAGCTCTAGAATTGACTCTCTGGGCATAATCAGCTCTTCCTTCTTTGCTTCTGGTTTGATGCTGTGCTGTTAGAAACGGAATGCAGGCAGCTTCAGAGCAGGTTCTGCTAAGGTGAGGGAAGTGTCCAAAGTAAGCTATTTAATAAGTTTTCTCGCTAGAACTTGCAAAAATAAAAGACACTATGGGATTGATAGTCTAACACTTATGAGATGTCTCACAGCCTCTTCTCTTACTAGTCTCCAGTACCCTCATTTATTATTAGAAAACTCATTGGATTTTTGTTTGGTTTGTTTACTTCTTGTTTGTTTCTTTTTGTTGTTTGTTTTTGTTTGTTTTTTTTCTCTCCCAATGAGGACAGAGAGAGGGGTATTCTGTGTTAAAGACATGGTGGATGGGAAGCTGGACATGAGCCGGCAATATGCCCTTGCAGCCCAGAAAGCCAATTGTATCCTGGGCTGTGATCCTGCCCCTCTGCTTTGTGCTGGTGAGGCCTCACCTGGAGTACTGTGTCCAGATGTGGAGTCCTCAGTACAGGAGAGACTTAGACCTGTTGGAATGCGTCCAGAGAAGGGCCACAGAAATGGTCTATGGAATGGAACACCTCTCCTGTGAGGACAGGCTGAGAGAGATGGGGCTGTTCAGCCTGGAGAAGAGAAGGCTGTGAGGTGGGCTGATAGCAGCCTTTCAAGATCTAAAGGAGAGATACGGGGAAAAATGGAATGGACTCTTTAGCAGGGTCTGTTGTGATAGAACAAGGGGAAATAGTTTCAATCTTAAAGAGGGTAGATTTAGGTTAGGTATAAGGAAAAAGTCTTTTACAGTGGCGATGATGAGGCACTGGAAGAGGTTGCCCAGAGATGAGGTTGATGCCTCATCCCTGGAGACTTTCAAGGTGAGGTTGGATCAGGCCCTGGACAACTTGTTCTAGCTGTGGATGTCACTGTTCATTGCAGGGGAGTTGGACTAGATGGCCTTTAAATGTCCCTTCCAACACTAAGGATTCTATGATTCTATGAAATGAAAAGATGCGCTCAAACATGCAGGAGAAGGTAGAATTCCCTCCCCCCCCCCTCCCCGCACACAATTCCTAACCAGCTGATGCTGAGAGGTAATAAAGCTGATTCATTTTCATCGTTGTATGACTAGTGTGGGAGTTCCAGTTGTTTTGCTGTTTACTTTTGGAGTCTTTGCACACTGTGCTGTTTTTCTTTTTCTGACAGTCTCTTACACAGACTGTCATGCTACCATCTCTCTGTTTGAAAGGGTAAACTCTTCAAACGTGCTTTGTGTAACACGTTGAGAAGCATTTTGGTAGGTGTCTTTGAGTTGGAGTTTAGCTGTTACTTACTACTAGGTTTACTGAAAAAAGGCTAATAGTCTTTCTCACACTTGAAACAACACCATTTCAGCAGTGTAACTTAATGGCTTGTTATGAGGAAACTGTATGGTCATTCTGGAATTAAGACCCCTCAGGTCCCTCATCCCATTGAGGCTTGTCCAGCCCTTGTACTTCATTTCCCCAAGGACAATTTTGCAATGATCCCAATATTTTTTACCTCAGCTACCTTGCTTTGGAAATACTGTGCGCATTCATGGGTCTGTTTACTAGTTTTTAGATAGAAGCTTGTTTTTCTTTTCTTTAGAAAGAAAAACACAGGGCAAAACCCTCTCTATAAAGCACACCTTGAGCAATGAGGCTGAACTTTGACTTTCTGCTTGATGATAGAATTTTAAGCCCATGCAGAGTCACTAGATGCTTCTCTTGTTCCTTTTATTTATTAAAAGTTTTCTTGGGAATAAGATAGATGTTTCTTCTCTTTTTTTTTCCCTCTTTTTATCACTGTGTGGTATCCTCATGTATCAGTAATCTGATCGTACTGAGACCTAAGCAAGTATCCAAGGTCATACATGGATGTCAACATAAGTAAGTTTTAAAAACAAACACTACTGAGCTCTGAAGGAATCAAATATGATTTTTGTTTGTTTGTTTATTTGTTTGCTTGTTTGTTTTCCCCTGGGAGTTGCTATTCACCAAAATACGGAATTTTATACTAAGCTGTTTTGTTTATTTTAAAAACTGATAAAAGCTGCTTCTCTCATGACAGAACATAATCCATTGTTAAGGATTGACTGATCTAGTAAAAAAATGAATGAAAGAAGCTATAGAAGGAAAGAAAGATTTTTGGTATGCTGTATAGCTTTCAATGAGAAAATTACTCTCATTTAACAGAACCATTCAGGGATAGAGTTGCATGGTTTACCTTATCCTGCCCTATGCTTTAAAGCTTTTTTCATGATTGCTAAGCTAAATTAATTTAGTTTTCCATTCCTTGAATCTCATACTGCAGTGTCTAAGGGAAGCACATAGGTAATTTCTCACTCCATGAGAGTCCAAAGCATTTCAACCAGGTTCTGTAGAAGGTAGAAGGCTCAGCAGTGTATCCTCTCCTGCCTAAAATGGTGCAGAGCATGTGACATAGGTGACGCTAATGATGCTACATTTTTCAGCTACATCTTTCAGCATTTTACGTGCTTCTGTCAGACTTCTGTTTCTGGTTTCATAGATTAGAACAAGTGAAACTTTACTTAGAAACTGAATACAGCTTGTGTATGTCACATGAAACCCCTGCCAGATGCCTCCATTCACATACAACACATTTGGCTGGCATGTCTAGCATAAATTCAGTCCTTCTGCTGCTGCAAAGTTTCTGCAGTACAGAGCACAGTTGTGCACAGACCTGGTAACCAAACTGTTCAATACAACCAATTTCTCACTCTTTTCTTCTGTTCTCCCTCACAAGGTATTTGGTTTATGGGCTCTCTCTTCTGGTGGTGTCCTGTCATTAATCAGCCTGTGAACAATGCATTTGAACTCTCAGTCCCTGAACTACTTTAGTATAGAAGGGCAGAGCACTGCCTGAGCTTAACAATTGCAGTGTTCACCTTTAGCTTTGGAAATACTTGGAGAGAAGCTCTTGGATTAAAACTGGCTGTATGAAACTAGCAATATTTGTATAAACGTCTGTTTATATAAAAATGAGAACAGCAGAAATGTTTTCATTATTTCTAAAAAAGAAAAAGGTGATCAGATTTGGACCATATTCAGAATATATTTATCTCCATTAAAAAAAAAAAATAATAATTGGATTTATATCAACGAGTTTAATTGTGCCTTTACCACGGCCCATTATTTTTCTCTTTTGTCCTTTCTTGATTATTCCCTCATTCAGGATGATTGCTAGTTTTCAGTATGCAGCATCCCAGTTGAGCTATTTGCATTCATTAACCTTTCAACTTGCATTTTGGTTTTTGGTCTGATGTTTCAGCTTCACTCTTTTTTTCGTCTGCTAAATTCTTCCCCTCACCACTTCCTTCTTCCTGAATCGGAGACACACGTTAACTAAAAGGAGCACAAATTATAAAAAATGAGTCCTACAGATAAATATGCCAGTATTTTGGAGTTCATCTGCTTCTTGGGTGTTGTCAAGCAATTCTTTGCACTGTTGCACTTTCCAAGAAGGCTTCCCCTTAAAATGCTCCCATGTCTTCCTTTTCCCACTGATCTCACATTCACTGGTGAAGGATAGCTTCATTTTTATGCAGGGTTCTTTAGATGAGTACAAAATGATGCCTCTAATTATAGTTTGGACCTAATTTCTCTGTCCTGTTTCCTCCTACAATGATTAACATCAACTCTATCTGTTTGCTTCAATGAAGTTCTTGCTGTCTAGTAGAATGGCTCACATCAATCATAGCTGCAGATATGCAATTGTCCTTACCATGCTGACTGACTTTGAATGCTTCATTGGCAATGGGGAAAATCCTCTAGGGGAAGTGTTTGGGCCCGTTACTGCAGCCCTGAACACTGGATACCACAGATGAGCTTTTTTTGGGTATTTTTGCAACTCAGTCGAGTAAAGCAAGCAGACTCCCCTCCTGAGTTAATTTGTTTGACATTCTTTGTTACAGGGAGAGAAGGAAACTTTTTTAAAACTAAAAGAAAATTTGCCTTTCTGCCTGAGGGTGTCAGCAGATATTTGGAATTCTCCAGGAAAAAAAAAAAAGGAAAAAGAAGTGGTGAGTCTCTCTAAAAATGAATCTGCACTTTCTGCAGTCTTCTGAGGGAAGGAACATTTCTTCACCAGAAGTGTTTATCAGTTTCTCTGAAATATTTGCCTATGAGACCTGGAGGAATAGAAGATTTCTTGATGATTTATAACACTTCAACCCACATTTTGTGGCTACCAGTGGTCACTTGATATAAAATCCTTACACACTAAATTTATTGATGGCTTGCACTTGTTTTTTGGCATCTTTGGTAGTCCCTCAGCAGCCCAAGTTCCAAGCAGTGTTTGAAATTTCAGCTCTGTGAGTTACATGTCTTTGAATACCTTTGTCCTTGGAAATCTGTCCTGAACGATGATGTGATGGCGTGGGCAGAGCTTTCCAGGGACGCTGATCTCCCACCAGGAATTTGGAATATGCCTACATACATTTTTTCGGGGACAGATGTAAGTTTGGATTATTTAGGAACAAAGTGACTTGAAAAATATTTCCCTTTATGTTCTTGTAATACCACCTCACCTTTCTCTGTCCTGTTCTCACCAGCCTTTGTTGATGTCAGAGAAGAGTTTCTGGTTATAGCTTGTGTATGGCTGTAGCTTCCTGATTGGCATGTAGTGTTTATGAAATCGTTGGCTACTGTGGGGTTTCTGGTTCAGTTGATAAAGTTAAAAGCCTGAAACGTACTCTTGTTCACTTGGAACCACTCCATGTGTTGGGAATGACAACTGTGATTTCAAGACTGATAGTCCCGCATCAAAGTACAACTGAGAGCAAAGGCTTTAGTTTCCAAAGTCTGAGTAGTTAGATAGTCAGATAGTTTCTCTTGTAACTGGGCAAGAAACTACACTGCCCATATTTTCACGTATGAATTCCTAGTTCTCAGTTTGCATTAAGACTGTAGAAGGAGTCTTGCACAAAGGTAGCTGTATCTCAGAGAGAAGCTGCTGGACACACTCTCTTAGGAAGCAAAACCTCTCAGTGGAGATAGCCTTACTGAAACTATTGCTTGGATATCCCCTTCCCATCAATAAATAGCACACTGGCAAAATAGAGGGCCACCTTCTCTCATGGGGATGTTGCTAGGGGGACTCTCATCTCAATGGAGATGGTCTCTTTTCCAGAGCTTCTACACGTGAACATGGAGATGAAAATGGATAGATATGTCACTTTACACCCCTGCATGCCACCAAGCTCCTGGCAAAGCCCATGACTTGAAACCTTCCCCTGCTGTGGACATCCCTTCCTGTCTCCCAAGCCCATATTGCAGGACTTACTGTTAATCGTTACATCTCTGCCTTCCATGGGAGGTAGTGAGCTGCCACTTTCCCCAGCTGAATGTGCTTTGAACACTTTCATCCTCTTTGGTCCATTCATTCCTACCTGATCACGGTGACAAAACAGAAAAAGATATTAATTGGTGTGTATGATGTCCACATTCTATTCCCCACATTTCACACCCTGAACAGAATGTTATTGTTTATATTTTTGTTGAGGATGCTTACTGCATGCCTTACAGTATTTATTATTGTACAATTAGATACACATAGCAATTTCTCCCTTGCTTGTATTTTTCTCCTTGTGATCCATTTTTAGCTTTCAAATCTGCATCGATTCTTTCAAGGTATCAGCCTGAAGCCAAGACTGAATCCTAAAGTTATTTCACCTAAATGATATGTGCCTTGAAAACTTTGAGTAAAGCATTGATAAAATGTCTATTTTCAATGCATTTTCTGTAGAAAACCTTAAATACTTTGCATGCATGTACTTTAATTCACAGCACTTAACACTGTGATAAATTGAGCTTCCTGAATCGTGTAATATTTTTTGTCACTGTTGCATTTTCATTAATTTTGTAATGGCAGTAGCTCACCCACTTATATATACTATAATTTATATTATTTTAATTTGTTTTTTTCTGTATCCCCAACTGTAGTTAATATCTTTCTTCTTAAAAAAATGCCTGTTTTGTATCCCAAAAGCTATTCCATTCTCCCTCAGAAATGTGATATTTGACAACATACAGAAATAATTTCTGTTTACATCAAGGTTCAAATTGATTCTTTTTGTTAAAGCCAGTTTTCAATATTGTATACTTATTATTCTACAGAATGCTATCTTAAATTAATGTAAGGTATGTCATCAGATGCTCTTTCTCAACTTCTTTCCAGTCAAATGCATAAGTAAAATGGAAATAGTACGTCAGGTATATGGTCATAGTTTATTTTTCACATTCAGTTATTGGGATTGGTTCCCAGAACAGAGCTCAGCTGCTTCCAGAAATAATTATTTAAAGTCAAACCCCAAATCCCAAAGTGAAATCTGAGAGATGTTAACTGAAATGAGAGCAAGTTTTCACACAGCTCTGTAAATCTAGCCCATCACATCTCAGACAGTTATCATTGTTATTTTCCCTTATCTTTCCGTTTCATATTTATATTCAGTACATACAGTTTTTGCTCTCTGCTAGACATCTGAACTCACTGTGAAGGAATTCAGCTGGATATTAAAGAGAATTCCTTCTCTTCTTCTTCCCTAAAAAACATTTAGTTGGGGGTAGCTGGTTAAATTTTGATTTTGAACTCTAACAACTGCAAACAGAATCACATATTTAAAATGTGAAGCCCCTCAGACACAAAGTCCTACACCTTATTATTTTCATGTGTGCTGCAGCTGCTACACCATAGCGTAGCACGTAGCAGTGCCAGTCCAGGCTTTCTATTTCTGTGCATTCCTGATTAGATTTTAGAAGAGTGGGAAGAGAAAAAATATTAGAGCTCTAACCAGCAGCTGCTGGGTGAGATTGGTGTTCTTGGTCACCTTCAGCCACATATGCCTCCTGCTGTCCAGTTTTTCCCAGTCTTTCCCAGTTAGCTCTGCTCCTCTGGAGAAGTGAATGTGGGGAACGCCAGTGTGGAGATGCAGTTGTACCAGTAACGTGGAAGAACATCACAAGGCAAGGAATGTACTAATAGTTAAGGCAAAGAAAGCAGCACCTTGTGCAGAATGGAACACATTACTACATTAAAAAGCACTCTAAGTGAATCATTAACAACCTTATTGTAATTCCTCCACTTGTGACTATGTTACACTTTAACAAAGAACATATACTTGATATTAATCAGGTGCTGCGACTTTCCATAACAATAAGCAGGGAAAGCTGACAGGTATGTCACAGCAGGTGAAATCATCTGCTTCCTCAGCTTGTAGAGACAGAATGGGGGCTTGTGTTTGTCCTTCACTATTGCAACATCTAACATAGAGCAACTCCATCACAGGAACTTGGAGGCAGGAGAAAAAGTCAACATGTGAAGCATGGAACATAAATAGCAGGATGTGCAATAAATGTTCATTGGCGTTGCTAAGCAATGTGCCAGGCGTGGGCAAGAGCGATGCCATCCTGGGAGTGCTCCCAGTTGCCAGCCCTTAATGGAATATTCTTCTGCCCGAAACGCCCAAAACACAAAATGCATTTGAGAATGAGGAGAAGTGCATTGGAGAGTACATCAGGAAACTACTGAGAAGTAAAAGCTTCTGAAATGCACATCTATGAATAAAACATGTGACATAAGTTTGAAAGGCCCTCGTGGAGTCATTTCCAAAGGCACCAGTAAAATTTATCAGCTTATTTGTTAGCTTTAACTGGGCAATGTCTCTGTGTACTCTGTCCTTCGGAAAATTTCCGGCGTACTTCCAGAACACAGCACAGCTACTGCTGCATCTGGTGGCTCAGGTCTGGAAAATGTGGAGCAGTGTACCTCTATGTTCTGAAATACTACAGAAGGCTGCAGACAGAACTCTGTGAGATTCCTGTCACAGCCTTTTCAGCACTAATCTGGTTGAAGATCTTCTGGATGAAGTTGTGGTATAAAAAATGGAACACCACAAGAATAGAGAGAATTTGTAGGAAAATCGCCTCTGATGAAAGAGTATCCATGTGAAGGGCTGTCATTGGTAACTTACTCAAGTGTATTTGTTAAAGGCTTTTCTGTGTTTTCCACAGCCAGTTTGAGCAGTCTGGCTCCTTCTGATAGATTTTAAATGCATGAAGGCAGCTCATGTTTCTGGTCTTTTCAGCCCAGATTAATGTCCTGAACACATCCCAGCTGTGTGTAAGGGCAAAGCAGGTCTGTCCCTTGCACTGCTGTGGTATGTTACTCTTGATCAACAGCCAAGCACCCATCCAGACGCTTGCTTGCTCCCCCACTCACCTTGATGGAGAAAGAAATTAGGATGAGAAAGCTCATAGATCATGGTTAAGACAGGGAGACTTGCCAATTAGCACTGTAGGAAAACAGATTCAATCTGAGAAAAATTAATGTCTTACTAATTGAGGTAAGAAATCGTTGATTTGGATAGTGGAAGCTGGGAAGATAAAAATTAGAACAACACCTCTCCTCTCACCATTTCCAAGGCCCCGTGTCTTCAACTCACCCCCAATCCCTGCTGCAGACCTGGAACCCCTCCTGCCCTCCTCCTTGGGCCATGGACCCCTCTGCTTCTCCCTTGCTCAGGGTCTTCTCCTCAGCCTGTGCCGCTGTGCCTGTGCTGAAATCTGTTCTCCCAAAGGTGCCACCAGCTTGGTGGTGGGCTCAGCTGTGCCCCACGGTGGGGATGTTGGGGCTTCTGACCACAGAGGCCCTGGAGCCTCCGTCCAGCACTAGGCATGGACACACAGTGCCCATTCCCCAGTTCTATGGGAAAAGAATCTAGAAACAAAGGCTGACAAAAACCCAGAGCAAAGTTTGGATGATTCAGGGGCTGCACTTTTGGAATTAGGATCCATACTGCTGTGTGGATCCCACTTCTAGCGTGTCAGGAGCCTTTCCACAGCTCTGTAGAGCATTCGGAAGATATCCTGGATGACCACAGCTAATGAAGAGTCAAAGAGACTATGGATTTAAAGCCTCAGACCCTTATGAGGGCAATCCAGATGACGGACATACCTAAATTAAGCTGTACCAGCGCTTAGCACCTAAAAAGGTGGGAAGATTGCACACGTTTTCACGGTCTGACCTCATGCTTGGTCCCTTTGAACATGCACTGGGATTCAGGTGTCTGAGGGCACACCTGAGCCTTCAGTTCTTGCTGAGGAGGAAGAGCAGAAAGCTCTTATTTTCACTGAAATAGCTCACAGACCAAGAGAGAGTTAGAATCCCGCTTTTCTGTGTGAACAGAAAATTCCCATTTGCTATCTTGCTTCTTTAATGTTAATCCATTTTGTCAGAAAGGAAAACTCTGTGGAAGAATCTGATGCCCCAGAGGTTAAACTGCGAGAAAAGGGCTGGTCATCAGCAAAAGTTTGTGTGAAAAGATCACTCCCATGAGCTTTTATGGCAACCTAACCATAGTGGAACAGCTTAACAAGAGTGAATTTCCCAGTCTGCTTTGTTAGCTTATTTCCCCTATTGAAACAGTTTTCTTTGAGAAAGAAAGGAACTTTTCAAGTGATTGCAGAAAGACAGGTGTCTGGGTACTCGATAAAAACAGCAAATCCCAGTCCCAAATGCTCCCTTAGGTACCAGCCTCTTATTTAGGTCAGAAATTGACTATAGCAATTCAGTAGGACTGTGAACACCTACGTTTTTGTTCCCAGTGTCACTCTGACAGGTAACAAGAAAGTCTTTGAGTATTTTAAGCTTATGTGAACAGAAAATAAAAATAAAATTTAAAAAAAAGTGTGCAGTAAGAGTCAGGCTAAAATTAAGTAAGTCCTAACTACCAGGAACTGCATATGCATTTTACATTTAATTGAAACAGGATTAAAAAAACCAAAACAACAAAAGATGGAAAAAGAAACACCCCCCCATCCTCCATCCTTCCCCCTACACACAGAGAGTGTGGCCCAAGAATTTCCTTTATTGGAGCAAAATTGTATAGGCAATATCCTAAAGTTTCTCTTTGGTCTTTCTCCCTCCATGAATCCTGCAGGCATCACTGGCTGAGGAGTTGATTTAATCAGGATGGTAAGCTAAGTCCAAACAGCAACCTATTCATGTGACACTTTACTCACATTTTCTCCAGGGAATGTAAGTTTGAATTCCCTGAGAGGGATACCCTAGCAATTTGCTTCATTTTCAGATATGAAATGGGACCACATTGTTCTCAGATCAGATTTAGCTTCTTGTTATTTTTGCTATAGATTAGCGCGAGGCATAGACTTTGCTAGCTTTTGATTTGTGAAGTTCATTTGGGTGGCATCTTTCAAGTGTGGAATTGATCTTATACTTATTCTGTGTTTGTGGTTACCTTTGCTTTTCTCTCTTCTTATTTAATCTAAAAATATGTCAAAGCATATCTTTTATGCTGGCACAAGCTGCCTTTTTCCAAATTAGGCTGTCAAAATCTAATCTTTTGTAGACAAAGGAAAAGGGAAGGGAAGAGAAAAGGGAAAGGGGGGGGGAAAGAGAAGGGAAGGAATAAAGGTTGAAGTTTTACAAGTTTAGCTTAATTTTTACATGGCTAAATTTCTGCATGGAACAGAATTTGGCTACTGAGATGTGATGTCTCTAAGCTGCTGGCATTAATATGAAAGCAGAAATTCTGTTTTGAATTCTAAGCAACCTCAACCAATTTCTCAACAAAGGCTCTATGGCAATTTTTTCCTTCTTCCCTACCTTCTACAGATGATTTATCAGATATTATAGTATCCCAAGCACCAACAAAATACTTCACCTTCTGCTAAGAAGCAGATGCTTGCCAGCTCACATTTGTTATGGTGGTAATGACATTCTGGAGTGAACTGAAAATGGCATTCTTCAAAATTGAAGTTTTTTGCTTTCCATCTCTGTTTTCTCTTTCAATAAGAATTATCATGGAGAAACTCCACTGTGTTTTGCTATCATGCTATCTCACAAATGACAACTTTATTGGATTTATTCATCAAGGCATGGAGGATATAGTAACAAAAGGTGTCATTTTGCTTATTTTGTCAGTCAATAGGACATATGGGAAAATTTAGATTTTTAGGTCTTGAATATTGATGTAAATCACAACTTCTATTGACATGGAACTGCTGAAAATCATAGGCCTTTGGAAGAGGGGGAACAGCACAAAGACGAATACTGAGACATTACACTACTGTCTGTGAGTTCTTGCTTCACATGATCATTCAGATCTGAGCAAAGGTGGAAGTCACCTTCTGCTCCCAGATTTGATAGGCCACTGTACTTACTGGAAGTTCTGTTCTCTTTTTTTTGAGAAGTCTTCAGCTCACAGGCACAGTGAGTTACAGTCGTCTTTACAAGTAATTTGGCACAATAGAAGTGGATCACTTAGTTGAAGTGGTTTGTCTTTGATCTATTATCTCTTCTATAAGCAGTTCAAAGGAATGCCTGTGAGTTAATTTTAGACTAGCTACTTGAGCTCAACATCATCACTGCACATAGCATTTGAGGCTTTCTGAAGGGAAGCCAGCCCATAAACCTTTGCTTACTTGGCTGTAGATTCCTCTACAAGCCACCCCACTGCCTTATGGCAGAGCAAGTCTCCATCTCTATTACCATCACTCCTGCAGAAAAGCTATGTTATGGTCCCTTCAGTGTTTTTCAGGTGATATACCAGGACCCAGCTGCCCTTTCTATCTCCTTAGTTAGAGTTTAGACAATGTACTCTACAAGGTGCTGTATCAGAGCAATGGAAAACTAAACCCTGTATCTCCAGCAACAGGACACGTTCCTTAGTGAAAGTAGACACCCTCTTCCCAGGCCTCCTCGTCTCTGAGGATGAGGAGGATGGACAGAATGGATCCCTGGGAGTCCATTCCATTGTGACAACTACCTATGATCAGCCTAATGCTCTGGGTCTGGGAGCTGAGCATGGGGGCACTGCACCATCCTCAGGACATTGAGTGACAAAGCAGATGCAGAAGTTTTGGCAGAGAAGGGGAATTGGCTAAGGCTTCCTGCTGTGAGCTGTTGCCAAACATCTTAACTTCACAAAAATTGTTGTGAGCACACTACCATGCTTAAAAGACTGGCTGTATCATCTTGGGGTACCTCACAGCCCCTGACTCCTAACTTATTGGTGGCACGGTGACACCCACTCAAGGCCAAGTGACCATGGAGATATGTGGGGCCGTTCTCCCAACCTTTATCTTTGCATAATGCATGGCTCTGATTAATCACCCAGCATTTTAGTCTCTCTGGCTTTCTGAGCTGTGAGAAGACTGAAGACAAGATCTCATCTTGTATCTTGCTTGTAGTGGCTATAGCTGCATAAGCAGCAAGGGTTGCACTCCATTGTGGAGTGATGCTTGTTGGACTACTGAGGTATATTTATGGACATCTCCTCAGTCCTAACCAAGAGAGCTGGCAACATCTGGGTTATTTGTAAACCCAGTAGTTTCTTTTCAATTTGATCTGATGCCAAAATTGATACATGTGCAGAGACTGAATTCTACATTTTAAATGCATGTATGGATGTTTGTGTTTTGTGAACCTGTATAGCTAGAAGAGCCTTCTCAGACTTAGGAATATTAAGCTCTGTGCTAGGATTGGCCAGTGATACAAAACAGAACAGCTCTTTCTCCAACCAATGGTGCCAAGACTTCCGGCCTTTATGTACTTCATCTTAACGTCTGAAGTCAACAGTAAGGATCTGAAATTCACTTAGAGGCACAGTTAGTTCTATCCTCATAATTACTATTTCCAAGAACTGAGAAAGACATTCAAAACAAGGAAAGAGGAGTACAATTTTAATATTGTATTGTCTATAATGCTTCAGGAGAGCACAGTCACAGAAATTAGCTTTCTCCATCCTCAGAGGAATTTCAATCGTGGTATTTATTTGCAGTCCTCTCTGGCAGAAAGCAGTTCTTTCTCTGTGGAGATATTTGGTCTAAATCCAAATGCAACCCAAAACATTTCTCAGAACAAAGCATGAAGCCATTTACTTTCCGGAGGCCACAAGGCCATTCTCATTTCTGTGGTATCTTCTTGACAACCAATAGCAATATCTAAAAAAAAAAACCCTTCTGTGAACAAAATTAAAAGAAGCGAACTCGTTACTTTCCCACAGCCATGGCTTGAAACCAAATGCAGTTCTTTGTTATTTTGTTTTACTCTCACTTGCCTTGAAATGCCTAACAAACCTCTTCAAAACTACAAAACTGCTTCTGGGCAGCTCTGTACTTTTAGGAAGAGGTACTCAGCAAAACATTTCATATTAAACCAGGAACCCCAGGAAAACAGTAGTGCCAAGATTAAAGAGAACATTTATATTTTCTTGAAGAATATATGTGTATAGAGACAGGCACATTCTTAGTTAGGACACAGTTAGCAAGAGAAAAGATGTAGTTAACTGCTCTGTGCTCTCTGTGATACTGCTATACTTACTGCTGCACTTCAGGTAGATGTGTTGTAGTCAGTAAAAGGTATAACTGTAATGTTTATGCTTCAGTTTCTCTGTGCAGCCGGGACCCCAGAGGTGGGTACTGTACAGGACATAGAAGAGTGCCTTGTCTCATTGTTGTTGTATTTAAATAGAAAGGCTCAGGAGTTTAGGGATAGAAGAAAGATCTGGATAACTGAATTTATCCAGGTGAGTGAAATGTGCAGGTCTCCCACATGTCTGGCATATTTCTGATCGCTCAATTACAGTAGCTCTGATCTTCAATTCCCTTCTTGTTAGACAAAACTGCCACTACCTTCTGCTGTAGTTAACCATGACAGAACAAACGATACTACAGACCAAAGTACTGTATTAGCTAACTTCAAAACAAATATTTGTTCCTGGAAAGGCAAAATGAACCACAGTGACTGCTGCAGAGGAAAACTGCTCAGTTCATCTGGTTTATTTCAAATAAACTGTTTATAGATATTTGTTTAAGAGGCAATCAGTCAACTATATATACAGGATCAGTACCAGCAATCTAACAGTTAAAGCACAGTCCTAGACACTCGGAAAATATGTGGACAAAAAATTCCTAGATCTCCTAATATAAATGTGTGTACTCTGCTGCTCCCTGCACACTGCCCAACAAAGTCCATGGTTGGGTGCAGGCTGCCTGTGGTGGCACCCCATAGGTGTGCATATTAACTGGCCCAGGCAGAGCTCTTGGTGCCACCAGGACTACTTTTGACAGTTCAAAACCAGGATGTGCTTGCAGATGTGTTAACTTCATTTCTCTATCGATTGCTACACAGTTCTGTAATATTTTGCTACGTCACACAAACACTGTGTGGATTTGGTGGTGTGAGGTTTATATTTGGGAAAATGGGCAAAGAATTCCATAATACAGCAAAACTAAAATCAATTTTCCCAAAGCCTAAAACCCATCTTCAACTTTAGTTTTTTTTACAGAGGCTCCTAGTCAGGAAATATAAATTTCCAACCTATCTCATGATTAGTTGGTGTTTATATGTCAAACTGACATATGTACTATGCATCTCTCATTTGTGAATTCTGTGATCAATTGATAGCTGCTGCAGAATATAGTAAATAAAGTACACAGTGTCAACAGCTATACGTTGTGTAGCCTAGTCGGTGCTTGAGGGGAGAGATGATTATGGATGTAGAGGAAAAAAAAAAAAGTTTTATGAAGCTCTGGCTTTCTTTTTGAGCTAAACATGGACCTGATTTCAGAGATTGGATTTGAGAAATCAGAAGTTAAGAATAGCACAAGAATTACAGATAAATGATCTGGTCCTTTTTTGTTTTCCTCATGCTTCCTATCCACATATTCCCCTCGACAACAGAAAAGGGAAAAAAAAGCATACACACATCCATGCCACATACCTAGCACTTCCTCATCCCAAGCAGACAGAGGGGTTTCTCAGTGGCTGGTTGACAGGAACAACCAAATTCCACAGATTCTCCAGAAGAATTTCCAACGCATGAAAAACATAAAAATATGTGTGCATCACACTGTAGTAATCTGGACTGCAGAGGAAAAAGCAATGGAAATCAGATGCCTCTGGTATATTTCATATTTCTAAGGAATAAATGCTGTTTTATAAGAACACATATGACAAATACAGGTGTTTTCATATGAGGAGGTGTAGTAGTACCAGCACACAGAGAGACTGGTGAAGCTAGTGACCAAGTTGTACTAGTTTTGGCTGGAATAGAGTTCATTTTCTTCATAGCATCTCATGCGGTGCTAGATTTTAGATATGTGATTTAAACAAGAATACATAACACAGAAATTCTTTAGCTATTGCTGAACAGAGCTTACACAGACTCAAGGTCTTTTCTGTTTTTCATACTGCCCTGACAGTGAGTAGGATGAAAATACACAAGAATAGTCAAGCATTGGAACAGGCTGCCCATGGAGGTGGTGGAGTCACCATCCCTGTAGGTTTAAGAAATGTTTGATATGGCACTTAGGGACATGGTTTAGTGGGCATGGTGGTCATGGGCTGACAGTTGGGCTAGATGATTTTAGAAGTTGTTAATTGTTTACGGGCTGGTTTGGCCCAGTTCCGTGACTAGCAGGGTGGAGGGATTTTGCAAATCTGCGCCTCTGGAAAAGGGAAACAGGGGACCCCAAAATAGTTAAAAACAGCAGCAACGATCTGAGGAGAAACAAACTAATTTACTAAATATGGTATTGGAATGCAAGATAACACACTATAATACAATATTATTAGAATTGAAGCTAATAAATCAAATATAATGAGAGAGAGTGTCCAAAAGGTGGAAAGGCCTCACCATAAAGCTGAACGTGCAGTCGGGTGAGCAGCATGGAGAAGAGCCGACGATCGAAAAAAAGGAAGGTCAGATGACCTACCAAGGCCTTATACCTGTTTCCCCTGAGCAGAAATGACAACAGCACAGCGAACAGTCTTCTGGGGAATGTAGTTCTTCTTCTCTTCAGGGACAGGTACCTGGAACTGGAGCATTAACACTTTAACTCCCAGTGCACTACATGATGTTATGATGTGGAATACCGATAACCAAAAATCATAAAACCATGACAGAAGTCTTCTTCAACCTTAATGGTTCTCTAATTCTATGATAAGAAGCTGGGAGGGGACACAGCCAGGACAACTGACCCCGAGGAATATTCCACATCATATGCTGTTGTTATCAAGAATAAAAATTATGAAAAAGAAGGAAGATGTTTGAACTTATGGCATTTGTCTTCCCAAGAAGCCATTATGCATGATGGATCCCAGCTTTACTGGAAATGTCTGAACATCTGCCTCTTGATGAGAAGCAGTGAATGAATTACTTGCTTTACTTTGCATTGCTTTGCTTTGCTTGCATGTGCAGCTTTAGCTAAATTGTCTTTAGTTTGACCCATGAGTTTTCTTACTTTCACTCTTTCAAATGCTTCCTCCATCCCACTGAGCAGGGAGCAGGGGCAGTGAGTTGTGTGGCAATTAGCTGCCTATCAGAGTTAAATCACATCACAGGTTCACATCAAAATACAAAGCATAAGTGGTAAAGAACTGAAAATACTCATTCTGAGTACACTTTGAGAACAATGAAAATCCAAAGACAAATACAATATTTGTGCACTCAGTGCTTGGTCATTAGGAACTAAACTAGTGGGCAGTGCTGGAAAACATTATTCCATCTGTGACTCATTCCACAGACTTGCACATTTTCACATGTGAAAGAACAGGTTTGCTGTGAATGGTTCGTTTCTTATGTATAGACACACTTTCATTTTTAATGACAGCAACTTTAGGTTACTACAGACTTTTCCTGGACATATCTCTAGTCTGCTGAAAGTGTGTCCTGGGACTGTTCAGTTTTTTCCTCTCTGGCTTTTATTCTTGTTTAATTTTGTACATTAGATGATGGAGAAGTGTTCTGCAAAAGAAGATATAGTGACTATGAAACAGCTGCTACTGACAGTGAATACTGTTATAAGCTCTGTAACTCTTGGGAAATTTATGATCTTTCCTGGTGGTCAAATGATAGGAAAAGGCACAGGTGGAAAGTGAAGCTAGAGAATTTTACCTTTAATCTTTTTGTCTTTGCAAAGGAATAAGTGGAAATTTTAAAAATGCCTTTTCTTTGATCATTTTCTTCTGTCATTGGTAAAAGCGGGTTTTGTCATCAAAAGAATGGCACCATTTAGGAAGGCAGCAGAGAACATAAAGAAATAGAAAGGGTGACAGGAAAGATAAAAGTATTAAGGAAAAAAGTGTATGTGGAGACACAGGGGGAGCTGAATTTATATAGTCTATTAGAGGAAGATTCAGAAAGGACATGATCATGGTTTATATATAACTTCAGAGTAACAATAAATATAAAAAAGATAATTCTCATAGGATGCTGTGACAAGAAGCAATGGCCTAAAACTAGTAATAGAAAAGCTTAGCATAGACGTTAAGAGATGTTTTTAAATGAGAAGCATATTTAAGGGGCGTGGCTGAAACAACATCCTCTGTCAAATCAGGACTGGCTAACGTACAATCTTGTCCTTAAAAATCTCCTCATAGACATGAAATGCCAGGTTGATACTGAATTGGTTAAGACTGAATAAATTTCATGAGTCCAAATTTCTAATTTTTTTAGGGGGCACAGCAGTGAATATCTTCCTTTCTAGGAGGGTCTTCTGATCACTGAGGCTTATTACAGCTTCCTTGATTTTCTGTTGAGGAGTAATAAATATCTAAATGTTACAGACAAGCTTCCTGATTCAGAGAAATTCATGCTGTGTATTACTCCTTTCTTCAAGATTCGTGGACAGTATGCCAGTCTCCAGCTCCCAGGAAGTGTTGGTGTCTGAGGAACTGCCATAAAACACATGAAAATAGTGAGAAAGGTCCCTGTGTGTTAAAGCTCCATGAAAATAATTCACATCACATAATGCACCGTTTCTTCAAAACCCGCACAACACAAATATGAGGCACCGTCTTGCCCTTGCTATGATAACAGCATATGAAAATAGCTGAATTAGAAAGGTGGAGAAGCAAAGATGCTGATGCAGAAATGGTGACAGTGATTACATAAGGATGGAAGAAAGCACTTTCTAGTGGATACTGTGGAATTACAGCATTTAAGCCTAGTCACTGAAGTTCATATCAAGATATTTTAATTATAGGCACTTAGGTGGGGTAGATGTTTGACAGAAAGTTTTAGATCTCGAAGGTCACGTTTACTCTCTATGTGTCTTGTACCAGGCTCTGGGTGGATGCACTGGGCTGGACTCTGAAGAATGCATAAGTAATAATTTTAAAAAGAGGTAATATTGATCATCGTGTTGGTCACCCACTTGTTCATAGAATGGCTTGACTTGGAAAGGACCTCGAAGATCATCTAGTTGCAAACCTCCTGCCATGGGCAGGGTTGCCAGCCACTAGATCAGGCACCAAATCAGGTTGCCTCCACCAGCTTGGACTTGAACCCTCTGAACCTCCAGGCATTCCCTGTGCCTCTTGTATCACAACAGAAATAATGATACGTAAAGCTGAGTAATGTTTTGAATCCAACAGCTAGTTGCTGAGTCCTCTCTCTGGACATTTATCTCTCCCCACTGAACCTGTTGAGAAGTATGAAGAGGAGATGTAACTACAGAACCAATTTATTCAGCGTGATTTCAACAAGGAGGAACAAAATCATAGGGCTGTTTTATATGCAGGCTTTAATCCACTCTCGGTGCTTTGCATGAACACCAGTAGGTTTTTCTGCAATCTTTGCTAGTTGGTAGATCTAGAAGATGAAAGAGACCTCTATGTTTTTCTATTTTTCAGTTATTTGAGATTATTCTTTGTTACCCTCAGAAACTTTAACCTGTGCAAGTTTTTAATGTACTCTCAGTGATACCAATTTTGAAAAGGAAAACAACCATGAAATCCATTCTGAAGGAAGCATTTAGAATGCTAACATCTTTTCACAACCCTTTCACTCCCCACAGATTTCAATCACAGAAAATTTCATGAGAAAGGAAGCCAAATTTTGAAAATCACACAACTCACAAAAGATGAACCTTCCTCATCACTGAAGATTAATGGTTGTGTCACTGCTTGCAGACCTAAGTAAAGTTATAGAGGGTATATTTTCCCAAGAAGTCCATAATTTTGCATGCACACACCCACACATGAATGCACATGCACAGAGGTGTGTATTAACCATGAATCTCAAAAATGAAATACCTTTGGTAAACTAACCTGGAGGCACAGGGATCTGAACTAGATCTGCTGTTATGATCTGCAACTCAGAGATGAATCTGCATTACTGGATGCATTTTAGACCCATTCAGGCACTCAGTTGCAGATGCTCTGAAGGTTTTATTTCCTTCTGTGCAAGTTAATTCATAGAGACATGCTGCAAACCACAGATGACAGTAAGACAGGCTCAGATGAGCACTGCTGCCAGACAGAAGGGATGGGCATTTGCTGTTAGGCTCCTGCTTCAGTCATATGAAAGAAGTAAAGCTGATAAATTGCACTCTAAGGAAAGGCTTTGGAGTTATCTAAAGGTACATGGGGGTTGTATTGAACTGGGGTTATGCTTTGGTAATTTTTCTCACTCAGGCTATCATCATGATTTTATTTTGTTCATTTAAAACTACAATATACTTAACTGGAGCTAAAACCCAAAGTTTCTTCACTTCTTGTGGAGTTTATGTTGAACTAATTCATCTCTCATATCCACCAGCTTGCAGAGGGAAAACAAAAAAATAAGATAAAGGTAAAACTAAACAAAACCATCTCTAATAAAGACAAGAACTGAATTTGATCATTGCAGTTTTGATTCCTTGCACTACTAGATTGTTGGCTATTTTTTTTTTTTTTTTTTTTGGAGATCTGATAAATTCCAGTTTGAGGAAAGTCCTTCTTTCTTATGGAGAATTTAACACTGTGTAATGAAAAGCATGAAAGCAAAACACAAAGCACAGTCCTGTACTGTAGAAAATGGGTACTTGGAAATGGTTTGACTAAAATCGCTCTTCACAAATCTGAGCTAGGAGTCTCCAACTTGAAAATGAAATTACTTACCTTATGGTGAGAAGTGATTGCATTGGGCCTTTTGGTAAGAAAGTTTAGGAACATATCATTGGGAGTTTCATTTTTAATTTTTTCCTTAGAAACATGGACACCTAATATTAATACTATCTGTTTGCATTTGTTAAAAGATTTAACAAGTCAGGAATGATCCATGGCAGTGGCAAAAAAATGCTTTTTAGTAACATGGAAGCTGAGCCCATCCAAAAATGTGAAATAAAGACTTCATGACAAAGCAGCATGAATAACGTGCTTGGTGTTACACAGGCATTTATGGTGATACAGCTCGACTTTAAAAGCAAACATATGGCAGGATTACATTAGCAATGCATTAGCTAGGACGCTTCTTGTTTATGTGCTGCAAATGCTAATTTTATAGAAAGTTATATAATCTTCTGAAGATCAACAGTTTCCACTGAGGATTGCCAAAATTTTGAATGTGACAGGGGAGATAAGCCAAGCAGTAAGGGTAGGAATTTGTGTGGCTAGTGGCATGTGGTGTCTGCCCATATGGAATTTCCTGAATGATACATCATTTACCCGTACCTGTCAAGCAGTTAGTGAAGAAGCTCATTCCATGAAGGTGAATAGCTAAGAGGCTTTTATCTACTGTAAAAATCACGTGTTATTATTTCACATTGTAGCTTTTATCTGAACAGGAAGCATCATGCTAAATCATAACAAAATTTTGGCTTAGGTCTGATCTGTAACATTTGTTATAAATAAGTAATGAAAGTTTAATTTGGTTGTTCTCTATTCTCTGGAATAGTGTTATAATGGTATATCAAAACCTGAAATTTTGCATTAATATTTCTGAAATGTTTCTAAAGCTTACAAAAACTATTATAAATGTGATTCAGTGTTGAATCTCCTGTAGTTTACTCTGATAGTTTCATGCTTCGATTTCAGCCACTACAATGTTTTCTCTCACAAAGAGCTGTTCTGGGTTTCTTGTTGCTTTTAGTTTACATACTTCTGCTGGCATGACTCATTTTGCAATCTGACTTGCATTTCCATTTTTACTCTGGTGATACTCATCCTAATTTTCTTCTGTGCTCCTAATCAAAGAATGCCTTCATATAATTATGAAGACTAGCCTGCAAGAGAATTTCTTGCAGCTAAATTTAACTGAGCTGCAAAGTTCTGCAGGGGATGAGGACAGTGAGTGGCCTTGGAAAATTGATTTTGTTGAAGTATGTTGTTAGTCTTTTAAGTCAAATAGCAAGCAGTTTTGACCTTCTAGCTTAGCCATGCTTTGAAAGACATTTTGCCTTTTATTTTCTTTCATCTCCTTCAGATAATAGAAGGGAATTTTTAAATAAGTGTTGAAAAACGTTTAGCAGATCTAAAAATGTTGCACATCAGTAAAACATGGCGTGACACTCTTTGATGGGCTAAGTTAAACCTGCAGAATTGTGTTTCACATCTAAGTAAACACATTACTCAGTGACTGGGATTGACAATGTTAAGTTATAGCACTCTCATGGGCATGGGTCAGTCATGCATCTGTCAGAGTCCTGTATTACTTGACCATCTGCATGAAGCCACCATCTTTTTCTTCAAGTGGTGACAGGGAGTTTATCCATGTGGATGAAAGGAGCTCTGTGCTGCTTGGCCTCAGGGTCAAAGAATGAGCCTTGGCCTGTTTTATTTACTACTACATACATAGAAACTGAGATCTACTTTGTTCACGGTTAGATTAGAGGGAGAGAAAGTTCACAGGTAAGTTACACCGCCTCTTCTGAATGATGGAACCACAAGAGCAGCATTTTACCACTTCTTTCTGCTGGGTGAATATATGTATATATATATATACACCCTGATGTATATATATCCTGATATATATATATGTATATCCTGATAGAATTTCAAAAGGTGCTGCAGGGGAGCAGGGATGAACAGACATACTATGAATGCTTGTCCATGAATATGTGACTTTTCAAAGAGTACTAAAAAGGATGTATTGGATAGGAATAAACAAGAAATATTTTGCTAAAATATAGCAAGGGAGGTTTGGGTTAGCCTGTAGGAGAAATGTTAGCAGTAGGGTAGTTAATCTCACCAAAGTGTTTTAGGAAGAGACAGCAAAACTCTTCCACCTGTCACAAGTGATGTCTGTATTATGATACTGCCAGGTACATGGCAGGAGATCAGATTCTTTGAGTTGCTTCTATTTATTCTGTGATTTTTCAGCGAAGGTGGCAAACTTGATTCAGCCCTCATCCTGGAGTTAGAGCACTGACAGCTTTGGTACTTAACAAAACAAGAATCAAGTGCAATTATGCCTATACAAAATAGAGAGCCATAATTTGATGTCAAAAAAGGAATTCAAGCAAGTGTACCTGCATGAAAAGCAAAATGACTGGAAATGGGGGAAGTAAAGGCAGAACTTCTTAAACTTCTGTTTTTAACCATCCCTGATACTAAAATACAGTGTTTGGCTTCCTTTAGTTATTTGTTTTAAGGCTTACTTCTTACAGAAATTGAAGGAACATGATTGCCACTGACAAGTGAATCAATAACAGGAAGTCAGAGAGCAGCTTGTAATGTGATTAAAGCAAGCTTTGGATTAAGGCACTCAAGGCCAACAAATAAAATGTATATTAGCTGCAAAAGTGGCTTAGAGATGTTACTCATAGAAGTCTCAGAAGCTTCTTAACAAAATGGATCTTCAGAAGCTTCTTATTCTGGATCAAGACCAGGGGAGAGTGATGGAGATGCTTATTTCAAGCCAGTTAGATGCAAAGACAATCTGCAGTGATGAAAAAGGAAGGAATCATGGATCCGTCTCAAGCAGACTCATAAAATAGATCTGAAGAATGCTATATTTTACCATGAAAGAGGTAAAGCTGAAAGAAGCACATTCTTTAGAATTGCATTACAGGATGGCTTAGACCTGAAATGTTAGTGGTTCTTCACACAAGTGTGAGATTGGACAGAATGAGAGCAGTATGTTATATGGTGTGCTCTCTGAATGTTTCTTGATATGTCTGTGAAGAAGTATGAAATGTTAACTAATCCTTGTGGAAAGGCTGGTTCTTTTGATCGGCGTGGTTACCAAGGCAATGAGCTTCTTCAGTCAAAAAATAGAGACAACTCATAACAGTATGACAATGTCATATTTGAGAAGGAAAGCAAATCCCATAACAGAATAAATGATATTGATATAAAAACATTAATGAACCTGTAGCTAAAAAAAAAAATATTGTTACCAAGCTTGCAAACAGAGAATGTTTCACCTTCCAACTGATTTATTGCCATAAAACAGTGAATCTCTCACATTGTGTAATGGACACATGTTATGAGCTATCTGATTCCAGGACTTATATAAAAAGAACTTTTATTCATAATGTCTAAGCAAAAGATATGTCTATAGGCATAGTTCTGAACATAACTGATCCCTAGGCCACTCAGGCAGAACGCTTGAAGGCCATCAATCAGACCACCCCAGATATTCTAGCCTCATCCTATAACAACAAAAAAAAAATTGAAATAATGTCTGGAAATCATTAGCTGATTAGGTATTTCTAATGAGAGCCATACAACTCATTTACAAAGCCATTTAATAGATCTTGAATTAGGGGTCAGGGCAGGTGTGTTTTGAGACCACATCTTGACTCCTAGAATGTTGATGGGGTCTGTTACCACACTTTGGCAAAGCCCATAGGACTTGCTGGGATCTATGGTCCATCCCCTAAGTATTGCATGTAGCATTTTTCAGATATTTGCTGGTGTCAGAGATGGAAATACCCCATGGTGTTGTCCCTGCTGTGTGGCACTGGCAGGACCAGTCATGGCTCTGCTGCCTTCGACTCCTAGCCCCATGTCTTAGGCTGAGAGCGTGCCAGCATGATGACATGCTTATCTTGTGAGCTCTTTTGAGAAGGACACTGGTGGTACTCAGTACAGCTGTTTCCATCCTGCTGTGACTCATTCTGAGTTAAAATACTATGATTCATGAAGGAGTTTCAGCTCCATGATTCATTTGAGTCCACTTTTCACTACTGTCCAAAAACTTGTAATCAGCAGGTGTCTTGACTTAGCCAAGAAAACCTGAAAATGAGACAAAGTTAACACCTGCTCCAAGAGAAACTCAGGGACACAACCAGCACCGGGGCAAGAGGGGGCACACCAAATCTTGGGATTCACAAAGCAAATATGCTCCAACCTGAGCAATATATTCATGGATAAATGCTTTTATTATTTATGCACATTAAAGTGGCATGAGCTTCCAATTCTCCCTGACCTCCCGCAAATAATGTTTCTTCTGCCTGAGATGTATTGTCCAGGACTTTCCATAAATTTTCTTAGTATAAATATATAGGATATGAGATTTTTGAAATGTTGATTATATTAAATATATCAGATCTAGGAGCAGGCAACAGAATAGTATTTTAATCTCCTTTTTGCTGAAGATTTTCATGCTCTCAGTTGTGCTGAATGCAGAATCAATTCTTTGTAAGCTTCTACAATGAAAGAAAAGTAAACTTCAGAAAGATGAGGATGAGGCAGATGGAGGCTAAAATATCTCAAAAGGGTGGAAATAGAGAAACCAATATTCTCTGCAAGGACATTAGGTACATATTGAATTGTGAGCTATAATGGTTATTTGAGAAAAGGATAGAGATAGCCATATTCACTCCATCATAAATAAGACATTACTTGTGAGATCTGCTGGCCATTTTACAGAATGGGTTTCTATAATTAGTGTTAGAGAAAATCCTAAACCCAGGTCCCACACGTATAGCCATTTATCGTACTTCGAATAATGTTTATTTGAACTGGGAAAGTGCCCAGAGAGTCTAGCCAGAGATTTGAGCATCAGCATACATGATTAATCCTGCTCTTTGATTATTAGAGATGCAAACATCATAATTGTCTTTGGTGTAAAGCATTAAACTATGAACACATGGTTGGGGCCAAGACCCTTCCTGGATTGAATGTGTTTGACTACAAGGATTACATCAAGAGTAAATCCTTCCAATTCTCCCTGACCTTTCTGTTTGCTAATAAGGAATCACAACTATGTGGAACTTGAGGTGTCAATGAAGTGATGAACTGTACAGTCAACTGCTTTGTGTGTATGAATGAGTAATCTCTCTTAATGCCTCACCAATGCCCCGCATTGCACTGTGCAGAAATCCCTCAGCTCCAGTGGGAGCTCTCTTCCTCTTGTGGAGGAAGGAGTCGCCGTGATGGGTGAGATCTGTAGAAAGTTGTGTCTTGGTATTCCATGGATGAATCCTAGTCCATAGGCCTTGGATCTCAGCACAGAGAAAGCTGTTTTGGTTATATGTGCTTCAGCCTCAGTGGGAACCTCTTGCTTGTGTCTGTACTGGGGATAAATCCTAAATCAAATAAAGATTTGATTGCTGCTTTGGATTAGAACTGCAGCAAAAGGAACAGGATGCCTGAAGCCATTGAAAGTAGCATGCACTCCCAACTTTCATCTGGGACACGAGCAGTCAAGGTCAATCAGCTGTAGAAAAAATAAAAGTCAGTTTGATGTCCTTTTGCAGCAGAAGTAATGAGGATAAACTTTCCTTTATACAAAATTTATACAAGTGAACCACAAGCAAGGGACTTGCTGACTCATCTTTCTGGAAAGAACTGTGTGCAACAACAGTAGCATCACTCCTTATATATATGTTGAACCTGGTTGCCAGTCAGACTGAGAAGTGTGGGAATGTATTTTAAGCTAGTTCAGTTCTGGCCAGAGCTGAGCCTGGGCTCAAGTGAGAAACTTTGGAAAGAGCCTGGAAACTAACAGCAAAGAACCATTAGATGTTGTCAAGCATTATATATAGATTACTCTGATTGTAATGCTTCTTATTTATTTCCACGGAAACTACAACATATGTAAAGAGCACAATAACACTACCAACTACATGCATAGGTCACACAATCAGATTTTTGTCCTCAAGGATCTCTGCATCAGTCTGCAGGAGACCACAGTGGTGCAGTGCATCCCAATGTCCCGAGCATTCTGTTTTCATGTTTTATGAAAATGTAACATGGTAGATGAAGCTAGCAGAATGTGATGAAGAGTTCTTTAAAGTTTTTCCCTTTCTTAGTACCCAGACTAATTCTTTGCTGAACTTGTAAATTTATAAAAAATATTTCCTCTTAATTAATTAAAAAAAAAAAGAAAAGATGATGCAAAATTCAGGTTCAGGGAAAATCTTCTAATAGATGCCAAACAATCCTCAAGTGTCATAGGTACTTGTGTAGCAGCTATCTCAGGAAGAGGATCAAGCTTCCCATTTCCTGGCACATTCAGATCTGACAGTTGATGCACAATGCCCTCGATTCTCTCACAGTCAGTTGTCTTCAGAGCTCTGCTTATTCCTGGCATCTGCATCTCATTAACAAAAAAATATTTCTGACATACCTGTGAGACACCACAAAGTGGAATCGTCCCCTATAGACTTTACTCTGCTACAAGAACAGTGCTGGAGCAGAATCTGGAAACAAACACTGCAATTCCTTGTGTGCTCAAACAGTCTATTTAACGGTAGACTCTGGATTCAATAACCAGTTCCCAAACTCAAGAGCCCAATTGTTTTATATCTCTGGTGAATGGATGGTGGGTGCCATGCTGTTTGAGGAGCCATTTTATAGATGGCTCTAGAAATTGGCATTTCATAAGAGCCTGTGTTGTGACATTAGATCACTTCCTGAGGAAATCCATCTCAAAATGTGTCAAAGTAGATCAGAGCATCAAACCAGGGATTTCCAGCGCTTAATGCTCTTTATTTCTGCAGTATTTTTTATTAGATTCTACAGGAATCTTCCCTCTTTTAACTGTGGATGTTATCACTTTGATATTTTTCCCCCTCTCTTTCTGATATCGTAGGGAGAACTAAAGAAAATAGCTCACTGCCAGGTAGTTCTCTCCTTGAGATGGTTTGTGTTACCACTGTAATGAGTGGGTCTATTTCCTAAGGACCATGAGAGAATCATCTTCCCCCGTTCAGGTGACAGCAGGCTTCTGGGTTTCTTAATACATGGACGATGTGATGGCATATTCCTTGAAGCCCATCTGCTGTCTGTAAGCTTGCTGGGGTGGAGTACATGGTGTCACCTACTGGGAGGCTGCACAGGGATGTGTAATAAGGAGCGGGGAAGGAGGAGGATGTGTAAAAATGAGCGGGGGAACTCATTTAGTGACTCACGTGTTTGATGATACACCTATAGGCTCTTGATGATATCATTTTTTATTTCA
This sequence comes from Pavo muticus, assembly GCA_016647715.1. Taxonomy (NCBI): domain Eukaryota; kingdom Metazoa; phylum Chordata; class Aves; order Galliformes; family Phasianidae; genus Pavo; species Pavo muticus. The sequence continues at coordinate 2,925,194 of JACDJE010000066.1, read as the reverse complement.
ACTATAACCAAGCTTGTGGGTATTGTGACAATAGAAACAGTGGAATAGATGGGGCTTTTTGTGCTCAGGAGTACATGTAACAGCTGCATCTGTGGCTTTGGGAATGCTTCTTATATGCATTAGGACAAAGGTGTGCAGCTGTGAATTCAATGAGACAGGGGTATTCAGATCAGATAAATGAATATGCAAGTGACATTTACAGGCTCTGACATCCAATTTAGCAAATAGATGCACAAGTTAAAATTTCAATCCTGTATTTATACGATGTTATAATTGTACCTTTAAAAGTCAAATGCTGAAGTTGTTTATAGGCTCATCTGACTTTTTTATGAAGTAAACCCATACTTTTCCACTCCTCAAATCCAGATAGAAGATTACTTGAGCAAATTTTGTTCATTAAAGATAATGAAATAACCAGTTGGTTGTAATCAATCATAAAACATTCTTCTTGGCGATGAGCTTGGCTTTATTTTCAAGTACTGTGCAAATGCGGCAGGGATGTGGACAGGTTCAAATTAACAGATTCACAATGAATGGTATATGTCTAAGTTTGGTGGAAGTATCTGTAGGGCTAAGATCTGAGAATCTGAAAGCATGGAAGGAAATCTGTAACCTGAACTCCAACTATAGCTATTGCAGTCCCCTTAGAATCACCATGGCAACTCATGGATGCCATGAAGCTACAAACCTTACTAACACTCATAAAAGCTATTGTATCTCTTTTATTTTGTTTGACTGTGGTTCAGTTGGTCTCTGAAACCAAGTAGGTCAAACTATTCTCCATATACTCACAGATGCCCAATCGTTGAGCTCTGGGTGAGAAAGAGAGAATCAGGCATGCCATTATCTTTGCTTATTGTACTCTGAGGAGGATTTTTACACATAATTGAACATCAAAGATGCCAACAGCTGTGTTGCATATTCAGATGTCCAATGTTCCCTCTGGAGTATCTTGGTGTTTCTGAAATTCCACCATGATCTTTATCCTTAGATACCTGTTTCCCATAGAACTCTGTCAGTGAGGGCACTGAAATAAATTATGTACCAACCGTGGCCATTCATGAATTTGCATTTATCTTCTCAACTTATATTCAGAGAGACAAACAAAGTCAATTTATGTCATTCAGTTAAAAGAAGGGTAAATTAGTGATTTGACTGGGAGGGAATTGCAGTTAGGGCTCCAAGGTGCATTGAGATGGGATAACCCACCATAAACCAGAAAGAATGAATTATCCCCACAAGGTCCTCTCATCGTCTCTAGGGGAAGGCTAAACAAGGAAGCGATATGCATTGCTTAACTTGTAGAGGATTAAGGTGAGGTGAGATACATCTAGGCTAATTGTATAGCCCAGGTTACACTCATATGATCTACGCTGAGACACAACTCCATGATTTATATCACCAGGAATCCTAAAAAGAAAGATGCTATCATCTGAAAATGCAGATTTCTGACACAATTTTCTGGCTGCTTCTGCTGCTAGTCATGGATCTTTGCTTTGCATGCTGTCTAATGGGTGCAAAATGGCTGTCTGTGGGGATCCATTCATGCTTTTGCAGCTTTGATGAGCACTTACACTATTGAAAAAAAATGTCAGAGGTGCAGCTGAGTGCTTTCAGCCTTGCAGTAATTTTTGCAGTCAGTTTTTACCGGTCAATTACATAATCAAATATGATGAGAAGCAGTTGCCCAAATATTTATGTGAAAGGCCGCTTAAACTCTTTGATTTATATTCAGGAATAATTAAACAGATACACTGGGTGCTTTAAATATACAAGAGTTGCTCCAAAAGTAATGCCTCCTGTTTTTTTCCAGGGAAAAGATAACAAATGCAAAGAGCAAAATAGCACTATTTGATAGAGCAAATTCTCAGCTACAGAACACTATTTTTCAGTACAGTCACCACCACTAGGACCACATTTTCACCAGCAATGAACAAGAGCCTGCATATCATGCTCAAACAAATATGCACCAGTGGAGGTGACCCACTGTCGCTGTTGCCATAGCTGAGATGCACTACCCATCTCCTTGCTGTGCTCACATCCACTGTTTGGTCTCCATAATTGTTCAGAAAGCACTGATGTATGTCAGTAGCTGCCATTTTTTCCTCATGGAGGAATTCAGTGACACACCTTTGCTTCATCGGCGCTTCCATGTCAGACGCCATTCTGTCAGACTGCCCCTCTGCTGCCATCTGTCACACAGCAACGACATGTAATGGAATACTGATGGGAAGATTCAATCCTGCTGTCACACCACCATGTGTCTCTAATTCTGTGGGCCAACATAATAAAATAGGAAACATTACTTTTGGAGCAGCCCTCATACAATTACACCTGGCTTTGTTTTTTAGTTAGGGTAACCTGTGTTTCACCACAGATCCACGAGATTTCTCTCTGGTCGTCCTGTGTCCTCTCCCCAGCAAGCCTTGAGTCTCTGAGGAGTAACAGTATCTGGTGCGTGACAGTGGATGGGTAACTGGGGCAGTGCATCTTAAAGTTCCTGGCGGCATTTTGTTATCTTGCTGAAGCAGACTATGTAATGGATTCGGTAACCAGAGGACCTGAATCATCTTGTCAGCAGGGGATAAATGCGTGGCAGTGACAGCTTTTTGTGATGGTGATTAAGGATGTCTGGCTGTCAGGGTGCATTTACATTGGTTGGTGTGACTATGCCCTTCCAGAAAAGAGCGTAGCATCTCTTTTTGTCCTTAGAAGCAGTTCAATTGAAGTGCTACTGGGTCTTTTTGGTAAAACATGCATTTTAGTTTATTCATGTGTTGTATATATCAGTAAGAAGCTTTCTTTCATAATGGCTTTGTCAGGAAGGAAATAAAGTTTAGAAAGTCCAGAAAATAACCGCTGCCCTGCGTGAAGCTGCAAAGCTTGTTTCTTGCTGACATTCCACCTTGTCCATCATGAGTGTTTTAATAAGAATCTGTAATCAGAAGTATTGAGAGCCATTTCTCTTTCCCTGCAACAGTACCAAACCAGCTAGCAATGTCTTATGTAGGAAAGAAATGCCATCCAGACTCTAACCCTGCCCAGCACACATCCTGGAGCATTTTTGCCTCCCTGGAGGTAGTACCAGGCTGCTTATGACAGCCACTGTTTTCTGCTTCCATAAGTGGGTACTGAAAATAGGAAATATTTCATGTGTTCCTGTAACTAAATGGGGAGAACTGTACACTGTATCCAGGGTGGTTGCTCCAGAACCCAGTTAAAAACTCTGGGAGGGCTTCAGCTCAAACTGATGAGCTTAGATGCCTCAGTTCACATGTACATGAGCGTCCCTCTGATCCTATTACAGACCGTGGGAAAATAAGGCCTTATACATCTACATAAACTACTGAATGCAAGGTTACCACGTTAGTCTGACATATCTATGGCATAGCTGTGCCTTCTGGACCAGGAGCTGAACTCCAGGTAGGATCTCCTGTGGCACCTCAAATGGCAGCAGCTTGTGCTGAAGCCACCAAATCACATCATGGGAGTGGACACCTAAATTAATGTGCTTGCATGTTGCAACTGGATCCACCTACTTCAACCAATAACGACCACAACTCACACTGTGCAATATAAGCCAATGGGAAACTTCTCAGGTCTGTGTCAAAGTTTGCTGAAGTCAGTACAGATTCATTAATGGCTGGGGGAATGTAACCAGAAAGAAAAGTCATGCCTTAAGGTGTAATCTGTGGAAAACAAGTTCGTTTTTTTTTTTCTTTTTACTTTTATATATATATATTTATTTATTTATTTATTCTTCATGTCAAAGGGAAGAACTAATGATGTCTCTTAATTAGTAGTGATATCAACTGACTCCAAGAATCATACTTCCCATCTTTACTTTACTTCCCATCTTATTACATTTTCCTACTAGACATAGCACATCCAAGTGAGTACACAGTGTTGTTTTTTTCTTTACCAAAAGTAGATTTATGTGATGGAAGTAACCGAAAAAAATGCACAGACATTTAGGCTGAAATGGAACAGTGAAGTCATCCACTCTGACCTCAAACTTAGAACAGGACTTATAATTTTAGTAATGATGCCTCATTACTCTTCTCTCTCTGGGAAGGATTCCCCAGCTGATCAGTAAAGGCAAACAGGTAGATCACTCGTCACCCTGTCTGCTTAGAGCAGGTGGTTGTAGATACATTTATGATGAGTTAAAGTCCAGGGCAAGATGCTGAATGTTACGAGCAATCATTAATTCTCTTTAAGAACAAATGATTATCGTTTAATTAAATTAACACTTGAGATTAAAAAGAAACGAATGACTGCAGCTATGGTTAAATACAAAAAATAATTATATATCCATTGTACATGGTCATTCTCCAAACATTTTTGTATAAAAAGTAATTAACAGATTTCTAGAATTTTTTGTCTGTATTTATTGATCCCACATCTGACATCTGGGCTATGCTGTGCAAAAGGCTATTCTTTTTATGGCTGCAGAAGGGATAGTAGTTTGGAATTTATTTTCAGTTGGGATTTTAAATACCTTGTTGAGAATTTTTTGAAGCGTCACTGGATTGCTCACCGAAAATTCACCTTGACGTTTCAGACCAGACTACCCCAAAACTGTCACTGAACTTTAAAATATCACGGTTCCAGAATTATATGCTCTAAAAATAGAGGAAAGGCTTAAAGAGGAGTTTAACTTAGACAAGATTAATTAATCATTATGCTTTGGAAAATAAATTAACGCTCTCTTTTCTGTTGAAGCAGAGGTCTGGTTGTGCAGAGGCACTATCAGCAAATACCAGTGTGGTAAACAGGAGCAAGCCCTGTGCTTTTCAGCTCCTGTTTTTGGAAAGCATGACAGAAGCCATTTTGATATAGCCCATATAATCTCAGCCTGCTTGATTGCACTTCTGGGGTCTCGCTCAAATCCTCTTAGCTGCTGATGTAGTATCTCCTTGATTTAGTACATTGGGTCAGTGATCTAGCATGCCCCCAACATGTTCATAAACATCCTGATGCTCAGCTGTGTGACCAGAATTAGAGCAGAAGAAGTGCCCTGAGGCAAGAAGGAAAGGTGACAATAGTCCTAGGCCAAATTGTTAGAAGTTAATAAGGTTAAGGAAAAAGACAGTGGTACCTGAGGAGTCAACAACTCTCCCACCTGCTGACCTCAGAGTAGGCTGTGTGGAGCTGGTTCACAGCTGCATTTCTGCAAGCAGGCAGCAGTGAGATTTCGCAGAATCACAAAACCACAGGAGTTGGAAGGGACCTCTGGAGATCATCTAGTCCAACCCCTCTGCTAAAGCATGTTCCCTACAGTAGATTTTGGGAGCCCTATGCCTGGCTGGGATCAGCTGGCATCTTTCCATCTCTCCAGCTATGGATCGCCCAATGGATGCACCATTTGAGGCCAGTTTGGAGCATGCTGGAACCATCTCTTCCTCCCATCAAACCAGCTGCATTTCATCTCACTGTCTCTCTGCTCTGTGGTCCAGCAGGTGATGTGCATGCTGCCTGTAACTTGTGTGCAGCAGGGATTTGCACAATCTCTTTGTCAAGCCCAGGCTTGCAGCCTAATCACAATCCAACCTCCTCTTCCTGAGATCATGCAGAGAAACTAAACTCAGCTAATTTGCCTTCCTGACCCATAATCTTTAGAAAACTCCTCACTTCTGGCAGAGCTGCTGAGTGCTGTTGCAGTAAGGTAATGTATATTCAATGTAAGGAGAATGGATAATGAGGGATTTAAAACAAAGCCTTAACTCAATACAAAGTTTTCAGATGATATCAGATGATACAACGAATTACAGCCATGAAGCCTGATTGATCGGTGAGATCATTAGAAAGCTGAGGTGGAATTACAGCTCTGACAGTTTATCACTTTATTACCTCAGCATTTTTTATGATATTTGATGAGGACTTACAAATTTTCCTATACTATACTGTTGTTTTTTTCTTCCTTTTCCAGGTCCCTAATTACAAATAAGGTGGCTGTGTGTATGCTGTTAAATCAGTAGGCATTCTAGTGTCACTGTCTCCCACTGTAATCAGAGTTGCAGGCCTACAGTGAACTTCCCTTTTGAATTATTTAAGATGTAGATCATTGCAGAATTACAGCTTAGCTTTTTCTTTCTCAGTGTTCAACACAGCAATGGAAAATTCCAGAGTAATAAGTCTAGAAGGAAAATTTCTTTCATACTTAATATTTTACATTACTAATTAAATAGCAAAATAGAAAAACATTCTGCATTCTGTGTAATTGCTAATCATATTTCACATTAACTAATAAACATACACCAGTTCATCTCAGGCTTCACATTTTTTAACACATTTACTTCCAACTGGTTTAGTAGATTATACTTGCATTTCTGTGCATGATATCTGTCTCATCGCTTGGATGTATTTTACATATATCAGCTGTCTGGGGCCATAAAAGTCTGATAAAGTAACAAGGCATTTACTTTCTAGATGATGAAAATTAATAGCCATAGGCAAAACTGAGAAATTAATGGATTCTTCATAGTTTTCCAGCTCTGACAGCTACTAACTCAGGGCATTATGCAGTAAAATGTCCTGTATGGCTGGGAATGGGAATGGTTCAGGGGAACGGTAAGCAAATTCTACATCAACCTAAGTGACATTCATAGATCTGATTTTAGGGAGGAGAAAAGCAAAGATGTCATTCGTACTTTATGTCTAATCAGTTTGACTCTTTTGCCCCTGTAATGGCTGGAAGACATACACATTCTGTCTTGCCTTTACCTTGCTGCTTCCCATATGTCTCACTGCCCAAAGTCTGTATCCAGTGGTGATACATATGTGTTTGCCTCCTCACTGCTTCCAGCCTTATGGCTTCTGTGATACACAGTCTATGTGCGTGCATCTCCCATGCCCTTGCCTCCCCAGATTTCTCTATTCTTTCAAGAGGATTAAGGGTGCTGGAATTGTTGCAGTCTTCTACTGAGGTTCTGAACCCTCATGATGATCTTTTCTATGAGGCAGAATGAAAGTGAAGAGATTGTGTTAGGTGCCTGCTGTGATGCTGCAAAAGGAGAGAATGATCTTTTAAAGCTTTCCCCCCCTGCTGCTGTCCAGGAGAGCTCACGAGCAAAAACCGTTCCCAGTTTTGAGAAAATTTTACCTAAGAAATGCATTCAGTCTGAACAAGGATGAAGTAAATGGGAAAATTCATTATTTCCTGTGAACAAGAATTCCAAGGAAAATCTCATTTCTGACACATCAGGTTACTGCATTTCCAAAACTGAAGATTCTCCCTGCAGCTGCTATGTAAAACTGACATTCTTACCAGTTCTTCCCACACAGCTGCAAAGAGTCAATGTCAATGTCTCCATGGGATAATGACCAGAGAGCTCAGGATCTGCCCATAGAAGTGGTAGATGCTGCATCCCTGGAGGTGTTCAGGGGCAGGTTAGATGGAACTATGAGCATTTTGACCTAGTGCCTGGTTTTGTGGTCAGCAACCCTACTGCAGGTAGGGGTTTGGAACTGGATGATCTTTGATGTTCCTACCAACCCAAGACATTCTGTGATTCTATGAATCTATGATTCTATAATTCTATAGAATCTATAATTTTATGCTCTTACACCCTTGCCCCATGCTGCTCCTGTGAGTGGGTTCTGGTCATGTTATTAAATGTTTGGTGTCAATCTTGTGGAATAAATATGAGTTAAAAGCTGTCCTATTGGTATTTTGTTTGCATATGCCTGTAGTTGTTATGATAGATTATATGAGCGTATAATAAATACAAATAGCTTAAACATCCTGGACCTTTCTGAGATATTAACAAACTCAAGCACTCGGGACAAACTCAAACACAAAAAGGAAGACTACAGAGAGTGGAAGGAAGGACAGGTTAAACTGAAGGAATACAGAGAAAATGTATATACAGCCAGGATCATGTTTGGAAAGCTAAAGACCTGATAGAATTAAGTCTAGTCAGGGATAGTCAAGGACAATGAGAAAAGCTTCTATGGGTACCAGTGATAAAAATGAAGGCTAGGGAAAATGTAAGTCTTCTCTACAAAAAAGTGGGAGACCTGATTACCTAGCATATAAAGAAAGAAATGTACTGGCAGTGGAAGTAGGGATACATTGTCTGGGAAGAGTACAGGGATGTGTAGAGGTGAAATTAGGAAAGCCAAGGCATAGATGGAACTGAACTTGGTGAAGAATGTGAAAAATAACTAGAAGGGATTCTATAGATACATTGGGCAGAAGAGACAGGTCAAGGAGAGTGCACCCCCTCTGATAAACAAGAAGGGAGAAATGGCAACAACAGACATGGAGAAGGTTGAGGTACTCAAAAAATTCTTTGCCTCAGTCTTCACTGCCTGTTAGGCTTCCCACACCCCTCACATCTCTGAACCTCTAGGAGAAGGGTAGGGGAGCAAAATCTCTTCCACTTTAAGCTTGAGACTGTCTGATGAGATTGAATGTGTACAAGTCTATAGGGTCCAGTAATATGCATCTCAGGATCCTGAAGGAAATGGTTGATGTACTTGCTGAGTCACTGTCCTGCGGAGGACTCTGGGGTCTGGATGGACAAACAGCTGGACATGAGCCTGCAGTGTGTGCTTGCAGCCCAGAAAGTCAATGGTATCCTGGGCTGCATCAAAAGAGGGGTGGTCATAAGGGAGAGGGAGAAGATTGTTCCCCTCTACTCTGCCCTTGTGAGGACCCATCTGGAGTACTGTGTCCCCAGAACAGAAGGAAGGTGGAGCTCTTGTAACAGGTCCAGAGGAGTGCCACAAGGATGATTAGAGAGCTGGAGCACCTCCTGAGGAAAAGCTGAGGGAGCTGGGATCTTTTGGTCTAGAGAAAAAAAGGCTCTGAGGACACCTCACAGCAGCCTTCCAGAACTTAAAAGGAGCTTCTAAAAGAGGACTGTGACTTTTTACACAGGGTGTTAAGATAAGGGGTGAAGATTTTAAACTAAAAGAGGAACGATTTGTATTAAATGTTAGGAGGAAATTCTTTACTCAGAGGGTAGTGAGGCACTGGAACAGAGAAGGTGTGAATGTCCCATCCCTGGAGGTATCCAAGCCAGGTTGGATGGGGCCCTGATGTTGTTGAAGGTGTCTCTACCCATTATAGAATTATAGAATCAGAAAATGGTTTGGGTTGGAAGGGATCTTCAAGATCACGTAGTTTCAGAGTTTGTGCCTTTGCCTCTCCCTCTGAACACTGGCACAAAATGCAGCTCTAAGTTTTCAGGTAAGTTGCAAATCATCCACCAGCTCCCAGAGCACAGTCTAAGAGCGATACTCACCCCCTCGTATGCTACTGTAAAGACACAGAAGTCAAATATAGTTCTCTAGGGCAGTTTTCAGCTTCCTCACCACCATTCTCTTGTCTACCAGCCTGCACTCACATCTCTCTACTCTCCCATTCATTGATGGAGAGGATGCTGGCAGCACACTGCTTCAGTGCAGAACCACAAATCACACCAGTGCACTATGTCTACTAGACCAGGGTCTCACTGAGAGGTGTTCCCTGCAGTAGAGTCTATTATAAGGCATGTACCAGCAGGATGGGGATTGATTTACTGTTGCATGGAGCAGTCTCTCTTCTGTTTTTCCCAGCATTTTACACGTAGGGGTCGGCAACCTTAATGTTGTGTTTGTGTGTGAATGAGTAATAGACTTCTGTGAGGGAGAGACCTGGCAGTGCTGAGCAGATGGTGATGCTGTCCCCTGGTGAGACAAGGGCCACACCGACCAAGGAGAGAAAGGTAATCTTGCTCATTTAGAAGTCACGCTTTTTTTATTGAATTATATTTACATGTGAATGAAATTAACCATATAACATCAAATCACTGCCAAACTAGGCCAACCCTCAGGAATAACAAAAGAAAAGCCTCCCTAACACACCCATCATTTATTCTGGGGAGGTTGTGAAGGGGATTCCAAATTTTGATTTATTTTTTTAACTCTATTTCCATCTCAAGAGCTGCAAAGATTTAAAAACTGCTTATATGCCAGGCAGGGTTTTACAAGGCAGCTGTTCGGTGACTGTCAGTGTGGTGGTGAATTCAGAACCTGTAACCCGCCCATGATTATTTAACAGCTTGTTCTAAAAAGACAGGCAAAGGTAGGAAGGGAAATCTGGACTGATACAATATCTACTTGAGCTGAGAAGTGAAAGTTTTTTGCTTTCTGTTAGATCTCCTTGCTTTTCCATTGAAAGCAAGGTTTTTGTAGGGTTAGTTATGGATTCTTGTAAGAACTCCTCTCCTTAAAATAGCTGCTCATGTGGGACATCTCCCCTGTCATATCCACTGAAGCTGAGAAGGCAGATAGGAGTCTGCAATAACCTCAGCATAGCTCCAGCCAGGTGAATAGATGGCAATGGCTTTAATTATTCTGAAATTTTAACATTTTGATGTTTTAGGTAAGGAATGAGGATTTTGCAAATGCAAATGCATTTGGGTGAGTGAGAACGCTATAGAAAGAGAGATTCAATTTTAGATGTTGTATAACATCAGATCATGTGATGGATACCCTTAACATTTTGAAGCATATATCCTTCTTTGAATAATAACTTGAGAGGTTTACAAATAAAATAGATAGCATTAATGAGACTCAACAATATCATATTGGTTTACATATATATGTATATACATATATACATATATACATGTAGTATATGTAAATAGTGCTGATACTGTGTTAGATAGTAAAGTAACTTACCTGGGCCACATGCTCTGAAGTTCAAAGTGCATTTTCCCAGTCACAATTGTCCAACCTGATCTAGATGATGATAATTGTCTCCATGTTCAGTCTGCAAATGCATCATTTTTGTTTTGTTTCCTTTTTTTTCTATTACTTTCAATATTTCTGAAAGTAAATTATAGATTTTAGAAGAGTATCACTCAAATATAGCTTATGGAGAGACTTACAGTGAGACGCAGGGATGATGGGTGCTCTCTGTACCCTGAAAAACATAAAACAGTTAAGCAAAGGTACACGTATTTGAAGTATTTAAGTACACAGAATACTGAAGTTCTCTTTAGAGAGTTAGGTCATAAAATTTTAATATTCCTTTCTTCCTACTCAAATGAGGATGAATATTTTTAATAATAACAATATAAATTGAAGCCTATGACTTCTCTTTCAGAAACACTACTAATTTTTTTTAAACCCATATTTATTAATCTAAGTTTATCTGAAAGCAAGTATTAGCATACATCAGATATATATGAAAATGCATGAATATTAAACTATTAGCACATATTAAGAACATGAATAAGATGAATATATGATAGTTACATTATCAGAATACTACTCATATTGCTGAGCATTTGAAATGAGTAAATAAATGAGATACATTAAAATGATAAAAAGGTAGCATGACTGCAGTTCTATTCAACTGTCAGCTTCCACCTAGAAAAGCCAGGTAGAAGAAAATGGTCTTTATTTAAAACACTATGAGAAAAAATCCTTTTTCAGTTCATGTTAGCGGTGAAATAGGAATTAACAGAAAAAGGTCTCAGGATGACATTTACAAAAAGAAGAATATATCTAATTACTGTCTATGGCAAGTTAAATAAGTAATCTCCTAATGTGAACTTCAACTAGTCAATTCCTCAAAAACTGGAAAATTTACAGGCTCCAAATTCAACAGTATCTTTGAAAAATAACAGAAATCTTTGTGCTCAACTTTACTGTGTTTGGAAGCATGTTGCTGTGAATTCACGAGCTTTGTCTTCAGTTTTCTACGCACACCCTCCTCCTCCTGCTCCCAACCTACCTCTGTCCTCTCATTCTTTGCATTTCTGCTGCTGATCTGACATGCTTTGCACTTGTCATGGACAAGAACAGGTATCTGAGCACTGGGAAATAGCAAAAGCAACATAGCACAGCATGCTAGAGTCATTTCCATATCAAATACCAAGGGGTAAAAAATGCAACTATTTTTTTAGGGGAGACACAAAGATTGGAAATATGGGGTAAGCTCTTTGCTGTAGGACATCTTCATGATAGCCAAAAACAAAATCTGTAATTCAGAGATCCCCTATCAGTACTGGGACCCGTCTTGTTTAATATCTTTACTGATGATCTGAATGAAGGGATTGAGTGCTATCTCAATACGTTTTCAGATGACATCAAGTTAGGAGGAAGTGTTGATCTGCCTGGGGGTAGTAAGGCCCTACAGAGGAATCTGGACAGGCTGGATTGCTGGGCTGAGGCCAATGGGATGAGGTCCATATGACCAAGTGCTGGGTGTTTGGTAACAAAAATCTAAAGCTACAGGCCTGGGGCAGAGTGGCTAAAAAGCTGTGTGGAGGACAAGGATCTGGGGGTGCTGATTGGCACTCAGCTGAACATGAGCCCAGGTGACCAAGAAGGCCAGTGGCATCCTGGCTTTTATCGGAAATGGTGTAGCCATCAGGAGCATGGAGGTGATCAGCCCCTGCACCCAGCTCTGGTGATGCCACATCTTGAGTGCTGTATTTAGGCCTCTCACTACAAGAAAGACATTGAGTACCTGGAGTGTATCCAGAGAAGGGCAACACAGATGCTGAGAGATCTGGAGCACAAATTATGGGTGGGGGCAGAGGGAACTGGGATTGTTTGATTGGAGAAGAGGTCCAGGGGAAACATCATTGCTCTCTACAACACCCAAAGAGAAGTTCTACAACTTTCAAAGAGGCTGTGGTGAGGTGCGGATCAGCCTCTTCTCCCAGGTAACTAGCGAGAGGACAAGAGGGAGTGGCCTCAAGTTGCACCTGGGGAGGTTCAGGTTGAATGTTAGGAAAAATTTCTTCTCTAAAAGAGACACTGGAACGGGCTGCCCAGGGAGGTGGTTGAGTTGCTGTCTCTGGAAGTGTTGAAGAAACATGTAGATGTGGTACTAAGGAGTATGACTTACTGGACAATATTGGTGGTAGGTGGATGGTTGAACTGGATGGTCTTTGAGGTCTTTTTTTTTTTAACCTTAATGGTTCTATGATTGTATGAAAATACAGAGTCTTTACTTTCTTCCTAATAGCCTGAATTGTGACTGTGAATCATCCTCAACACCAGCTTTTGGCAGCTGACTCAGAACTGCGCACTCACAGTTATTGAGTGTTACAGAAAGAAAGTTGCTACTAGGCCAGCTGGTTTGACATCATTGCCAAGCATCAAGTCTTCCTTCACTGGAAAAAAATTCAGATACAGCATCCATTCTTCCTGATGTTCAGATGGCATCTCCTGTATTTCAATGAATGTATCCATTGCCTCTTGTCCCATCTGTAGGCATTACAGAAGTCTAGATCCCCTATCTTCATTTCTCTCATCTAGCGTGTATCTATATTGGTAAGTTTACCCTCGAGCCTCCGCTTTTCTAGGCTGAACAGTTCCAGCTCTCTCAGCCTTCCTCATAGGAGAAGTGCTCCAGTCCCTCAGACATCTTTGTAGCCCTTCGCTGGATTCTTTCCAGTAAGTCCATATCTTCTCGTTACTGGGTAGTCTAGCACTGGACACCATTCTCCAGGTGTAGTTTCTCCAGTGCTTAGCAGAGGGGTTTAACCTCAGTTTATCTGCTGGAAATACTTTGCCTAATGCATCTAAGAATGCTTTTAACCTTCTTTGTGGAAAGTACACAGTGCTAACCCACATTTAACCTGGAGTCCACCAGGACCTTTTTTGCAGAGTGACTTTCCAGTTGTAAACTCCAGCATGTCTTGGTGCTTGGGGTTGTTCCGCACCAGGTGCAGGACTTTGCACTTTCTGAACTTAATAAAGTTCAGCTCATTCCTCCAGTGTGTTGAGGTCCCTCTGGATGAGAGCACAGTTCTCTGGCGTTTACTCTGCTTGCCCCTGCTTTGGGATATCTGCAAATCTGCTGTGCACTTTGTTCTGTCACCCAGGCAATTGAATGAAAAGGTTTAACAGTATTGGCCTCAGTATCCACTGATTGCTTGTCTGCACTGGACACTGTGTCACTGGTCACAGCCTTCTGAGCAGATTAAACAAGTTTAAATCAACTCTGTGGTCCATTTATCTAGCCTGTACCACTTCCATTTGTCTATGAGGATGTTACAAGGGACAGTGTCAAAAATATTATTAAAGTCAAGATAGACAACATTTGCTGCAGTCCCTTCATCCACTGAGCCAGTCATCAGTCATCTCATCATAGAAAGTTATCAAGTTGGTCAAGCACGATTTCTTCTTCATACATTCATGTCAACTACTGTAAGTAACTTGTCCTTATGTTTAGAATTGGTATCTGAGAATATTTCCTTCATTACCTTCCCAGGAACAGGGGGGGGGTGGGAAGGGGGGGCTGGCCAGCCTGCAATTCCTTTGATCTTTGTTCTTTTACTTCTTAAAGATAGGAGTGACACTGCCTTTCTTCCAGCTTTCAGGAACCTCCCCTGATCACCATGACCCTTCCAAGATAATCAAGGATGGCCTCGCCATGACATCAGCTAACTGCCAATTCTTGTGGCTACATCCCATCAGGCTGTATGGACTCGTGTATGTCTAGTTTGTCTAAATGTGTCCTAACTTGACCTTCCTCCATTGGGAATAATTTTTCCTTGCTCCTGACCTTCCCTCTAGTGTCAAGGCCCAGGTATTCATGAAGGGCAGTCTTACCAGTAAGGATAGAGGTGAAGAAGATGTGAAGTACCTCAGCATTTTCGTATCCTTCGGCATCAAGGCCCCTACCTCACTCAACAGCACTCCTATACTTTCCCTAGTCCTCCTCTGCTGATGTACCTGCAGAAGGCACTTATATCCCTTGCCAGCTTCAAAACCAGATAGACTTTGACTTTTCTAACCCCAACTCTAAACTCTCAGACAATGTGTTTATGAGTCACGTGGCCCTGCTTCCAGCTTTTATATGCTTTCTCATTGTGTTTTACTGCTCTTTTCTTAAAAGAAAAAGAATGTATCCCATGGAAATCTTCCTAGCAGGTCTCTGAAACACCTAACATCTGCTCTTCTGATTGCTGGGGATGTGGATTTATTTATTCTTTTTGTCTTATTCCCTTTGCCTGTAATCCTGAACTCCACTATCTCATGGCTGCTGCAGCCATGAGCCCTCATGTCCCTAACTGGTTCTACCTTATTTGTGAATGTTGGGTCCAGCAAACCATCTCTCCTCATCAAGTCCTTCATCGTCTGTGTTGGGATGTTGCCATCAATGCAAATCAGAAACCTTCTGCACTGCTTGTGCCCTGATGTCATTCCATCAGATATCAGGGTGGTTGAAGTCCCTCATAAATGCTAAGGCCTGTGAATGCTTGGCTTCTTCCTGTTGTTTGCAGGTCTCCTCTGTGTTCCTAATCAGGCAGTCTGTAGTGAAAACTCAACAAAACATCGCATCCTTCTGCTCAGCACAACAGATTTCACAGTTTTGAAAAATCTGCATGAATATGCTGTCAGTTTTTTAAACAAATTAATGTGTTATCTGTATTACACCTCCATTTCCTTTAAGGATCTGTATTGCAAGTATGTTGTTTTATTGAGCCATCAAAAAGAGGCACAGCCATCAGAAGTCAATATGAATTGTGTTATATGGATGGTACCTTTATGGCCTTTGTAACAGGCAGTAAAATCTTTTTTTCTTGGATCAGATTGCTTACAAAAATAAATCCAAGTTTAACAGCTGTTATTTTAATTGGTGAAATGAAACTGGAGTTGGGAGGACCACATACAGGTACATACAAGAAGTACTGATTAGCTAAGTATGTCAGATCAGTGTTCCTCAGTGAATGGCTATGATCTGGAATAAAAATGGCTATTAATTGCAAATGTATTTATTACAAAACAGAACTGGAATTATTTATTGGTAGTCTGTTCATGGGTGTCTGTGTGCCTTTGGGATGGTGGCAGAAATCCTGGATCTCCTAAGGACATCAATCAAGATTTTCTTTCCTTAGACTATAAAGAATCCTGAATGTCAATTTTAAGGTCCAGGAAACTTATACTCACTACCTTAAATCATCTTCAATGACATCATTTACTTGCAATGGATAAGTAGGCAGTCTAGAGTTCTATCTTATGGAGGGACAACAGTTCACTTTTATTACTAAGCAGCTGTCATCTTCTAACTTAGTCCTGATTCTCATGTAAAAGCATTTAAAAGACTGATCACACTGCACTGCTTTGAACCAATGGCAGCTATGCATAGCTGCTGGACTGTCCACACAGCAGAGATTTGAAGCTATATAATCTCATACAAAGCAAACATGAGAAGTTGGGTACCAGAGAATCTTTGGCACCCTAAGAGACAGGAATGTGATGTAATTAAGGAGGAGAATTACTCTGATGAAAACTCCAATCTTTGTTTCTGTCTGGGAAGTTCTGTATTTTACTTGCTCAGCCACCATTCTGATAATGGCCTGATAATGATGATTTCTAAATCCTAATGTATGAATTAATCTTCATGGCACTGAGTCCAGTTAAGACAAAAATTAACCTTGTATATGCTTTTTATGAGCCTTTGTATAAAAAGTTATATGTACCTATGTGTTTAAAGAAGTGTGCTCATGCGTCCTCTATGTGGGCCCTACCTCATGAGGTTATGAAATAGGCAAAGAAAGCATTTTCTTGGTTAGCTCATGCTGTAACTTGAAATCTGAACAAGGCAATTCAGGGAAGGGAGAAAGGGATGGATCAAGCATTGGAAAAAGATTCTTCTCTTAAGCCAAGTCAGCAGCTGGTGGGAGAAACGCTTTCTGAGGATGTTCCCTTGCACTGATCTAGAGCATTGTTAGCAGGAATGGGCTGAACTTTCGCAGACTTCTCAATCTGGACTTTTTTATTAATAGAGTCCATTTTATTAATCTAATTATGTTTTTCAAGCCATTTATCAGAGAAGGTTTTTATAGAGCCTCAAAAAAGTTCAGAAATGAGCATCAATAACGGATGATAAATTATCTTGTTTTTCCTCCCACAGACTTTTACAAACTGTGCACAGGAAATAACTTCATCTTCTACCAAACTGAATGCCTTGCTAACACGAGCACAGAGGCTGTTAATAGTAAAGAGGCCACTAAATGGTAGGACATGAGCTGGGAGGAGAGGATGAGTACAAACTCCAGGTGACATGTGAGACAGAAGAAGAGAACGGAAGGGGTCTGGAAGAAAAAGAAAAATCAGTACTAATATAATTAGTACAGCTGAGCTGTATAAGTGTTTTGCAGTGCGAGATTTGTATGCCGTGAGTTCATCTTCTTTGGCTGTGTCTAAGATAATGATGGCCCAATGCCCAGAACAAGCAACTGTCCTGACTATAAATCTCCCAGCCTCATCTCCTAAGGTCCACTGGTTTTGACCCTGCAAGTTCTGCTGAACTACCAAGTCTGAGTCTGGCTTCATCTTCTCACTTTTCAGGCCTAATTTTTTCTGTCACATCTGAGAGCATCAGAGGTGCTAGAGGTGCTGAGCAAAGGCTGTTTGCCAATAACAATTTTACAATTCTCTCTTTTGGAGCTGGCTTTTCTACTTACAATTAGAGACAGACCAGAAACAAGGAGAAAAACTGCTCTCTACTATGTTCTTATTGGTAATTGTGCTAGAAGCATTAAGGTATGATAGAGAGAGAAGGATGAATCATAAAAGGCTGAATGTGTTCCTTACAGCTCAGGAGAAGACCACGGTGGAGCAGACTGTTCCCCTGCAGCCCACAGAGCAGATCTCCACTTACAGAGGTATGGTGTTCATTGCATGCAATACAGAAGTTACATGATAATCATCAACTCCCAGGGAAAAGCTTTTCTCTGAATACTGGACTGGTTTTATTGGATGTTTTCTTTTTCTCTGAATGCTGGGCTGGTCTTACTCGAAAGTTTCTAGCATGAAGTGTTGAGGGATTCAGACACTGAGCAAGTGGTTTGATCAGGATGTGTGGAATAGTGCTGACAGGGAGACAGCCAACATCTATCCAAAGTGAGGAGCATGAATAGTCCACAGAGCAGGTACATGACCCTAGCACCCACTCAGTTGAGTAATCCACCTCTTGTGGCCTGGCCACAGTGACTCAGCTTCAATTGAAGCATGTCAGTGTTGTTATATACTTGATATATACTGGTGATTAAATAAGTGGGAAATGCGGCCATGAATCTTCCTCATTAAGGAGGCACCTCAGGCCAGGAAGGTGATGGGTGATGGGGAAGCACTGTAAGCACTGAGCTAGATTCATGTGGGAGATGGCAACAGCAATGTGAACCCTGTTCAGTAATCTGTGCACAGCAGAGGAGTAAACATGGAAGCTCTATGAAACTGTGAGTCCAGATTTTCCTGGTTATTGTTGCCCCACAATAAACCATGTTTCCACTTGTCCATTTCAGAGTGGCTCCTTGATCACCACCCTAAATCATTCTTTTGGGTCAGTACTAGCTATATAAAGCATCTAACGGGCTGCCCAGAGAGACTGTGGATGCTCCATCTCTGGAGGTGTTCGAGACCAGTTTGGATGGGGCCCCGGGCAACTTGGTGTAGTACCAGATATGGAGGTTGGTGACCCTCCTGTGACAGGGAAATTGGAACTTGATGATCCTTGGGGTCCCTTCCAACCCAAGCCATTCTATGATTCTGTGATTCAATGATTCTAACTCCAACATGCTGCTTCATTTAGTTGAGATAAAGCAGCTACTCTTTAGCTATCACGTCAGCTCAAGTGGTTCCCCCACACAGGCAGTTCAAGATTTGGTCCTTAGAAAATGTTCTTGAATCTGTTACTGACGTGATCCTGAGCTAAGCATTTAACATTGTTTCCTTTGCACTTCTCACTTGTTCTTTGACTTTTCTTCTCAGAAACTTGCTAAGAATGGGAGGAATACTTCTCTCTGAGCTGACTAGAACACAGAATTTATTTCAGTGGAAAACAGAAAAGTAGGTAAGAAAAGAAAAAAAGATCCAGGAAAGATTATAATGGGAAAGTTATCTGTTTCAAGGGAACAAATCTTTACTTTCTTGCAATTCCCAATTATTTGAGACTGGGAGAAAATTTATATGAAAGAGAAAATAGATAATACTCTAGTATGCTAGCAAACATTTTATTTATCCCCACCCATCACTATTCTCCTCAAATTGTTGTCAATGGCCACTGTTCGTGGAAGAACATAGGGAATAATTTGACATATTAATGGGCATTTTGGTCCAATCTGGCGAAGTTTGTGATCCTATGGGAAAAAGAGTCCCTAAGTTAAAATTCTGATGAATTACACGAGTTTTAGCAGAGGATTCAAAAGGAGAAACAGCAAATAGGTAAAATCTAGCAAAATCTTCACTTGCACAGTAATTCCTCTTTCACTGTGTTTTTTCTTGTGAGTGAACGCATAGCTTAGAAGACCTCTCTAATTGCTTGCATTTTTGATACCCCTTTCTTTTGGAAAGGTGTCATTTTAAGCATTCAGTCCATTTTTACTCTTTCGCTTTTTAATTAAAAAACATTGCAAATGCAAAATATAGCTGAGTGATCTTGGATGAAAAGGACTTCATTTGAAAAATGATCCATAATGAGCATGTTGAAGATGCATTTGGTAATTAAACTTCAATACAATTTTTTTTTTCTTTTATCCTAACCAATTTTATTTGCTGGTGTGAAAACCAGTGTAGACACATGAGTCATCTGTTATAATTATTTTTAATCACTGCATTGTTTTTCATTTTCAGGACATTTGCAGTTTACATTTTCCTAAGGGAAGAAAAAAATAATTTGGTCTTAAAAATCTGTCATGCTACAAATTTGGAAGCAGAAAATGGTGGGAAAACATCTCTAAAATCAGACTTTCTGCTGGCATTTCGTCTTTGGTGGAGATCGTGTCTATTCTGGAAAAAGTAATTGGATCTGACTTCAAGCATCAGGAGTCTGCTGGGAGCAGCCAGCCAGTTCCACTAGTCTGTAAGTGTGCCCCCAATTTTGGCTGAACCAATTCTGCTCGGTGCCACGACTCTTCATCTCTGCACCTGCTTAGAATGGAGGAGCGCAGGAAGGATGAAGTTGCTCCATTATGGTGAAACAAGGAGCCTCCTGCTTGCCAGAGTTGAGAGAATGACAAATGAACAGACAGATTTTGGCAGCCTGCTTTAGGAAATAGGACTATTATCCTTGGAAAACAAAAAATCAATTGTTCTATAGTCAGTAGAGACATATGGGTGAACTGGTGATGGATGTGGATTGAATGTTGACAGAAGAAAATGCTAGGCATGCTGGTTTTCAAAAGATAGGTAATCGGTCTTCTGGAATTTGCTTTCCTTTTTGTAGAGTTGCAATTTACCAGAGGTGCTAGCTGGCCATGAAGGGAAGGGAACGAGAAAAACAAGCTGCCCAGGTGTCACTGTCCCTGAAGATGTTCAAGAGAGGGATAGATGTACTGAGGGACATGATTGAGTGGTCATGGTGAGGATGGTTTGATGACTGAACTAGATGATCTTAGTGGTCTCAACATTAATGATTGTTTGATTCTATGAAAAGAGCTGCTTGCACTGTGACAGCAAGGCCTTTGGTGGGGGAAGCCCCTGGGAAAAAGGGTCCGTCAGCTTGTGGTGCAACTGTAGAACTCCCTGTATCAGGATCTGATCAGGTACTAAAAGTTTACTTGCAAAGACCAGCCAAATTTACAGAGTGCATCTCTACTGGAAGTTGTTAAAAGCAAAGACAACTCTCCAAAAAGTATGAGTCATGAGTGATTTGGAGGCTGGTGTAGCACCCTGGAGAGGAATCTCTGCATGCCTACCGTTTTCTGGTACTTCTTCCTTTGTATCCACTTGCTGGTCCTTGTTGGAAACAGGATTTTGTGCTGGATAATCCTTCCCCAAATTACCTGGTCTAACGTGAACAGCCATCTGTCTCATACTTTGAGTGATGATCCCAGTTGTGCAGTGACGTACCATACTTATCGCTCAGTAAGCCACCAAAAGCCAGAATTATTAGCCTGGGCACGTTATCACATGCAGAGACAGCTATTAGCTTGGTGATAGCAGGGTCCATTCCTGCCGGAACTTTATGAACCTCAATAAAATCTTTCTTTCTTGTTTGCCTTTACAATGGTAAACAGTGATAAAACCACTGAGCTTTAGGTATCAGTATTGTACAACCTGCAGCAGTAGATATTGTCCATTGTCAAGTTGAAAATATTTAGCTCCTGTGTGTTGGGGGGAAAAAAATGTCCCTTACCTTGCAAAGGGCTTTACAGCTTTCTTCTTCACACTCATTCTTGACTGCAGCTCTGTTGCTGTTGTCCCATGATGTGAGGTTGGAAAGAGTCAGCAAAATCCCCAATCTGTAACAAGTGAAGACACGCAACAACTTATTAAAACATGTGATAAAATTTGATAAACCTGTTCACATATATTTTATTAATGCTTTAACATGTTGCAGAGTTCTGTGCCAGCGCAATAAGCCTTACAGATCTTATGGCCATCCCCAAGTGCGTTAGGATGGGTGTCAGCTTGGATTGCGCACAAAATGGTTTTGTGAAAGAAGGGTATAAGGTCCTTTACACAGATAATGGACATCTTTTCTGTTTTTCCACTCTATAAGAAATACATATTCTTGTTTTGATAGTAGTATCTTGCTAAAGATACTACAAACCTATACTGTTGTTTGTGCAGTACTGTTCTCAAAAGCCCACACACACTCACCCACATTGTGTCATAAACATGTACACATGCCCATGTCCACAACATTATTTTCTGTTGCAATTCTCACCAGCTGTTATGCATCAGAGTTACCAGTGATCATATGGATGTTGTTAAACAGGTTTCAGGGCTGACCCATTGCCTTGCCCTGTGGAACTGTAGAGTGTGGGGACAGTGTTAGCTGGGACAGCACAAGTTGGGTAAAGCTTCATCCTTTCATGGCGTGAATATGACAATGAAAATGTTATTTGTTTTGAACTAATTCTGTCATTGCATAATTATTTATAGAAGTGCATTACTATTACTACATTTCTTGTAAGGGCAACATAACTTCTGTACCCCTGTTTCTTGTATTTATCTAGTAATCACTTCTTATTTTGCCTCCTGTATTTCACAGATGGGTTTTAATGTGCCTTTTCAGAGCAGCACACCAGAGAGTGGTGAAATTTTTAATAAGCCAGAGAAATCATTGTTCTATCTGAAAGGCCTCTTATTGGAATATAAAATGCAGCTAACATTGTGTCAGACTAAAAAATTTCTATTGGGGTCATGCCTAAGGCAAAGGCTTTTTGTTGTTCAACTGAACATACGAAATAAAACCACCCAAAAACAGAGAATAAGGGGAAAAGTCATTTTAGATTAGATAAAAATCGATTTCTTTTTCTTGAAGAAAAAAAATAAACAATATCTGGTTTTGGAGTTGACAGCCAGTGTTTTATTGCAACAAAACTACTTTTTGTTCCATTTTTGTGCCCAAAAGTGAAGACGGTGATCACAAATAAAAATTATTATTTTGCTTTGGGTTTAATTAGTCTTTTCAAGTTTCTTATTTAATTTTGAAACAAAAGTGCATCTTAAGAAATGAAAGCATGTTTATTATGTTGTGTCATCTCCACCCAAGTATCACCTCTTCCTTGGATCAGACTGTCCCTTAGTTTGTGACTAGTCAGCCCTCACAGCTGTACTGCTCAGTGATGACAAATTCTGTGCCAGAACGTTTTTCCAAGTTCTATTTGTAGTGCAATTATCATCAGCTTTAACATTGCCCTGATTTATTACTTGTAAACTTTATTGTTTTTTTCTACAATCTCACATACAGAATTATTTGTGAAGGCAAAAAATGTGTCTTATTATCATCTAATCATTTTAGATATAATCTGTCTGTCTGGATGTCTTTGAGCTAATATGTCTAATTATCTCACTCTCTGTAACAGTCCTATCAAAATACGGGCACAACTAATAGTAGATAATTAATTATATTAATCGCTGCTAATAATTCTACATGTCTGTCTGAATCTGACATGCTAATGCACCAGTTAAAAGCTTACCAAGCTCTGATGCTTGGATCTAACTGGAGATAGGCCAACTACAATATCACTTACACTGCTGAGTGTAAATTGTGTAGGTCACAACTTTCTTAATGACAAAGTTACAGTCGTATCACAGAATCACAGAATCACAGAATCACTAAGGTTGGAAAAGACCTATAAGATCATCCAGTCCAACCATCCACCTATTACCAATGGTTCTCGCTAAACCATATCCCTCAACACAACATCCAAACGTTCCTTGAACACCTCCAGGGTCGGTGACTCCACCACCTCCCTGGGCAGCCCATTCCAGTGCCTGACCACTCTTTCAGAGAAGTAGTATTTCCTAATATCCAGCCTGAATCTTCCCTGGCGCAGCTTGAAACCATTCCCTCTATTCCTATCACCAGTTACATAAGAGAACAGGCCGACCCCCAGCTCACTACAACCTCCCTTCAGGTAGTTATAGAGAGCAATAAGGTCTCCCCTGAGCCTCCTCTTCTCCAGACTGAACAATCCCAGCTCCCTCAGCCGCTCCTCATAAGGCCTGTGCTCCAGACCCCTCACCAGCTTTGTTGCCCTTCTTTGAACACGCTCCAGGGCCTCAATGTCTTTCCTGCAGTGAGGGGCCCAGAACTGGACACAGTACTCAAGGTGCAGCCTCACCAGAGCTGAGTACAGGGGGACAATTACTTCCCTGCTCCTGCTGGTCACACTGCTTCTGATACAAGCCAGGATGCCATTGGCCTTCTTGGCCACCCAGGCACACTGCTGGCTCATGTTCAGCCGAGCTTCAACCAACACCCCCAGGTCCATTTCCTCTACACAGTCTTTTAGCCACTCCGCCCCAAGCCTGTAGCGTTGCTTGGGGTTGCTGTGGCCAAAGTGTAGGACCCGACATTTGGTCTTATTAAACCTCATCCCATTGGCTTCAGCCCAGCTATCCAGCCTGTCCAGATCCCTCTGTAGGGCCTCGCTACCCCCAGGCAGATCGACACTTCCAGCCAACTTGGTGTCATCTGCAAACTTACTGAGGGTGCACTCAATGCCCTCATCCAGGTCATCAATAAAGATATTGAAGAGGACAGGCCCCAGCACCGACCCCTGGGGAACTCCACTCGTGACCGGTTGCCAGCTGGATTTAGCTCCATTGACCACCACTCTCTGGGCCCGGCCCTCCAGCCAGTTCCTTACCCAGCCAAGAGTGTACCTGTCCAAGCCACGGACTGCCAGCTTCTGCAGGAGAAATCGTAGAATCATAGAATCATAGAATGGTTTTGGTTGGAAGGGATCTCTAAGATCAGTGAAATCCCCTGAGCAATAGTATCCTTCTAGATTTACTTTTTTTTTTTTTTTTTTCTAAGTTTAAATGATAAACTACTGTTTACCCAGGGAATTCAGTATTCAGCAAGGCAGCTGAACTTCAGAGAAAAATGTCAGGCCATGTAACTCGGTGAAAACAAGTGAGAAGAACAGATGAGGAGACATGTTGAAATGCCTCGTGTGTAACTTGGATGTAACTCCAACATAGCCCTTGTCAAAAGCAGTGTACCTCTCTCTTCTGTCAGCAGAGACAGTGTTATATTGGATGTGAACTGACTTACCCCTCTCAAAAATGCCACTGCACTTTACATGAAATCTTATCTGGAAGCAAATTTCTCTCCCAGACTTTCTGTGCTACTGATACCGGTGCATGGGAAAATGTCATTAAAGTGTTGTCCTGAACAGAGTGGAGTAACAACAGCCTATAAAGTTTAATTTGATACCTCTTTCTCTATTCGAGCAAGTGGAAGCTGAAGCCGTGTATTCGTTCTCCATTAGCATATTATTTATTCATAGTCGTTAGACCCTCCTACTTTTAAGACATGCAAAGAGACCTGCAATTAAACAAGTGCACATGAATAATAAGTTAATTTGGCTACCTTTTCTTCTTCTAGAATACTGAAAACTAAATTCTCACTTTCTCAGATAGATTTGCTATGAGAAATTAATGTCTGCTTCTCATAATATTTAGCTCTACAGGCTGATTTGATATATTCAAAGTCTGAGCTGTGCTGCTGATTCAGGTAACTCAAACTTCTTTCTCCCCTGGCTTTTCCCTAATTCCCAGCCTCCTCAGCAGTCTTACCCCCAGGAGCAATCATTTCTTCAGCTATGGGTGATAAAAAGGTTTTGTTTTTGTTTTTAAATATAAACTTGAAAATTTTAAACTTACTATTCATGGGAATAGTAAATTGATAATGTGTGTTGAGTTAGTGCTCCGTTTTAGAAACATCTAGGCTGTAGAGTGCTCTGTATCCTGTAGACAAATGAAGAACAGGTCTCTGATGGGGCTGTTTCGAGAAAGGCAGAGAAAACAGTGGAGTGGATGGGGATGACAAGGTAATCAGATGAAGGTAAATTTAGCAGAAAAATAAGATTCTTGGCTTATTCTCTTTCCAAAATTAAACCAGAAACAATTATATTGTTTGGTTTGGATGCACAAGCTGCAAAATGCCAATTCACTCTGATTTCTTAGTAAAATAGTTGCTTTTTTTCCAGCAGTTTTCCCTATGTGGGTTTGTCTACTTACTGCCTGGATATTACCATATTCTCCAGTTAGCCTGGATAAGAGGAATGGTGTCTGATTTTCACGGGGTTATCCAGACCAATCTATGCCCGTGACAGGGGGCAGTAGGCCCTTAGGCCCCCTCCCCGACCCTCTCCCCCAAAAATGGGAAGGGAAAGGGAAAGGAAAAAAACAGCAGCGGCAACAATCTAAGGAGGAAAACTTATTTTACTAACTATGATATAATACAGTCTAATTGAAATTGAGACTAATAAATCAAATAAAATAGGAGAGAGAGAGAGTTTCCAAGCAAACCCGAAAACCCACACACCTGCGTACAAGCCAGCTGAAGGAAGAGACTGCTGGGAGGGAGGTCCCATGACCTCCGTGATGTACAGGGACAGGTACCCAGGAGTATTAACACTTTAACACCCAGTGCACTACATGATGTTATGATGTGGAATACCGAAAACCAAAAAATCACAGAACCATGGCACTGATGATCTTTGAGTTTGTGAGATAATGAGTGCTCTGTGTGCTCTGTGACCAGCTCTATCACATTAACTGTACATTGTTTGTTGCTGCCCCAGTGCAGACTGCTATACCTGCTGCCATTTGTCACATCTCAGGAGCCAATGAAAGTGGGCTCTAGTCAGTTGCTTCACTAGACAAGCAACTGGAGATGAGCAGAGGGAATGTAACTGTGGCACAATTTACTGCCAGGCAATTGTAGAGGTCCTGGACGAGGCTTGGTGCAGAGGACTTATCTCCGTAATATGGCTTTGGACTACATCAGCATGGTAAGAGATATTTCTTGGCAAACAAGTCTATGTCCAGGTAATGGGAACACAACAGGCACAAGACAAAATGCTTAAGAAAGAATAACAGAGGTCTGTGTTCTCTTCCTTGTTATATTTCAGTGCAAGTGAAAGGATGTGGCACTTATGGAGGGAGCAGATAATTTTCTCAAGGCTTCATCTTTCAGCAGATATCCAGCTGTTTTATTTGTGGATAGTGGAAGTCAACAAGAGACATTCTCCTTTATTTTCCTTTCCTTCCTAAGAATGCTTATTCTGCCATGTCCCTTCCATACAAATTCATGGACATGCTTTGAACTGCTATGCCCAGCAGCCATTAGTGCCTTCAGCTGCCATGTGCTGGAACATCTAGTTGCCACTGCTAGGCTGTCTTTCTATTCAACACCTGCTATCTACCTAATATGACTTGTGTTCTCACTTTAATCACAACCTAGTGAAATCCACAGAAAATTTATTGTTTTCTTCAACATGGCATGGATAATTGTGTGGTTGTTACTCCTTATTTTCTTGAGGCCAGAATTTAAATCATAGAGTCTGATCTGAATTTGCCTTCTCAATTCCTGAGATGAAGAGTATGCTCAGGCAGAGGCTCTTGTTCACTTTACTTTTGTGTATCTCCAACCAGAAGAGCAGACCATGTTTGTGCATTGCAGAATATGTAGTTAGGCAGTGTGGAAGTGCTCCTCAGAGGCTGTTTGCTCCTCATAAAGTCATCACACACCAACACCCTACAACAGGAAATGCTGCTCCAGGAAAGTGCATCCTGATCTGCTGCTGATTGTGTTAGGAGAAATGCCCACCGTCTCTCATGATTCGGGCAATCATTCTTCCATCTTAATTACAGAACTGTTACAAAGTTTCTGTCTGAGATCTCCAACTGTCACAGCACTGATTTCACAGTACAAGATCTCTCTTGGTGATTTAACCTCACCCAGCCATTGAAAATTGTGATATTAAGTCACAAAATCTGTACATTACTTTGAGGAAATCTCTTGCTCAGTCTATTTAAATTATATTAATTGCTTTAGGCAAACTGGAAGTTTAATTAGTTAGAGAGAGAAGCAGGCTGATTTCCTCAGCTTGGAATAAAAACTAAAATTACATAGCTGCCGCACCAGTTGTCAACAGGAAAGCGATAAATACTTCATGAAATGAGATGGATCTGGTACCACTTACATGTGGTAGACGAGCAGGTTCGAAGGAGTTTGTCAAGTAGACCATTTGAGACCTGTCAGTGTGACAGTCTATTTGGGCTATTTGGGAGCCGCAAAATTATTTC
This sequence comes from Pavo muticus, assembly GCA_016647715.1. NCBI lineage: Eukaryota > Metazoa > Chordata > Aves > Galliformes > Phasianidae > Pavo > Pavo muticus. The sequence continues at coordinate 2,897,675 of JACDJE010000066.1, read as the reverse complement.
ACTGTAGAAGATAGAATTCGTAATGGGCTTTGATATATTTGTTATTCATAAACCCGGTATTTTATAGGCTTTTGTATTGCCTATTTCCATATGTCCTTCCAAAGAATATCTCCAGCTTTCTCAAGGAGCTGCCACTGAACACAGAAATTTTTATTTTTCTATACTTTCCTAAGAAATGTGGCACAATTTTATTTCAACCAAACTGTTTTTTTACTTATTCAAATTCACATATAGATCTTTTCGAAAGCAACATTTTTATTTATTTTTTCAGTGTAAGGGCTCTGTTTCCAATGAAACCATGCTAGAAAAAAGACTGGGCTTGCCTTTTTTTACACGATGTAAGAGGTTTAGCACAATTTATTTAAATATATGTATGATCTGCCAATACCTGTGAATAGATGTTTCTATTGGTTTTAGACAGAATTATGGGTGGAAAACTGGGAGCATCGTAGTGAAGAGAGAAGGAAGGAACAAATACTGTAATCAACCCCCTCTGTTTTGCTGTTCAAATAGCCAGATTGACAAGTGGTTTGTCCTGATGTATCTACATCATTCAAAACATAATATTATGCCACAAAAGAATCTATCCCCCCGAAAAACAACACCAATAAAAGTTATTATAAATTTTACATGATTAACAAATTCCTTTAGCAGGGAAGCAAGACTGACCCTTTTCTGAGGAGAGACTTGAAAGCAAAAGAACTTTTGAGCAATGCTGCAGTTAATGAAGATGCAGAAAATGAATCACCTCAAGAGCCTCACACTTTTTCAAAAGAAACATCAGTTCACACTCCTTCCTGTGCTGTCCAAACAAGATTTTCATAACTGCTAACAGATACAAATTGCTCTTGGCTGGATCACACTTGCTTTTCCTGAGTGCAATTCAAGCCCAGCAACATGACATGCACAATTAGCCACTTCCACATCCTTGGTTTCTGGAAGCTGGAAGACAGCATGAGAAGGATTGCCATGTTTGATATTAGTTTGGTATTAAAGGTGGTGAAGTGTCCTGGAAGAGGAGCAACAGGGAAGGCTGTAAAGGTGACCACTTGCTGAAGCTCTCTGGGAGATGCAAGGAGGCAGATATGGGCTCTGAAGAACAGAGTACTTGGAAGGGAACCTGTTGCTGAAATAATAGTTTAGGATATGTATTTTTGAGTGTTCTTTGTTTAAATCCAAGACAAATATGTTCCCATGACACCAGAAACAGAAGTGAACTGGGTGTCAGATGTACGTTAATGCCTCTGAAAACATGCCTGTACAGAAATGTCAGAATAAGCACACTTCTTCAGCTGATTCCCTCTGCAGTGTTTCCATAGTAGACCTTTCCTACAAGGCTGATCAAAGAAATCCCAAAATTATGCGGGCTGCACTTGTTACACTTTCTTGTCCTCTCTACTACAGGAAAAGTGTCTGGATGGTAGTTGAGGGATACACCAAACCCACGCTAAGCCAGACTTCGTAACATGACAACGTTATCTGTAGCAGCTTCTGTATTAGCTCCCCTGTACACAGGTCAATATGTGTGCTCTAAAGATGATTCTTTTGTATAACTCATATGATCTGTACTGGATCTAGCTATAGCATGTTATGAATATATTCTGTTACTTAGCCCTCTCTCCTCTCTCTATGCAAAATAGTAAGAATAAGTTTGGAGAGCAGAATCGTAAGCATCTGAGACCTCGAGTGATTGTGTAGGCAGTTTCCATGTTCAGATATGCTGACCTTGTCTGATCCCTTTTTAGAGCTATCCAGTGAACGAGAGCCTGCTACGTACCTTGTCAATCAATGTCACCGTCCTCATGCATGGTATTCTGTAGCTGAGGGAGCTACAAATTGTTCCCAGTTTCTTCTTGCTCTTTTTGCACAGAACATGAAACTCAATTGTTTTAGTATATTTGAAAACTTTCAGCATGTTTCCTCTAATCAGTTCTTGCTGACTTTCTTATGCCATGCTTACAATAATGTTTGCTGTCCTTTTCTTTTTTTTTTCCTTCCTGCACATTTCAAAATGATTTGTAACATCTGGTGCCCAGAGCTTGTCACTGAGTTCTCAATCAGTCATCCCCACTACTAATAACAGTGGAATAATTATCACTAATATTTTACATACATATCTTACACACGGAAGATTCTTCCAAAATGAAATGTTCTTTCGGCAGCAGGAATCAGTGTCAGAGCAGTCATCCATAATCATTTCCAGGTCCTTTTCTGTAGTACTGCTATTAATTCCTCATTTTTTATTGTACACTCATTTCCCATTGCTAGAAGTACATTATGAAAGTTCCTGTCTTTTTAAGCTTGTCTTGTTAGTCTCAGATCACATTTATAACTCATCTATCACTGGGTCACAGCAAGGTGCCCTAGGGGGAAACTATCCCATCTTTGGCTTCCAAATAGATATATATAGCCATAGGCCTTTCAATGACATCCTAATCATGATCCTACTGCAATAATCATGGCCAAGTCTGGTCTTAGTGCTTGCAAACTATTTCTGCTTAGATAAATTTCCTGCAACTGCACTAATACAGCTCCCATGAAATACTCTTGATGTGTTTGCACTATTTGTCTGATTGCCTTTCTTTATTTCATGACAGTTTTATAAGTTGTATGTGGTCATGCAGTTTAGTCTTTCTGACTGTAATTTTCATGATTACTTTGGAGAGAAGGACAAATCAGACTGTTACTGACTAGACTAAATATATGTGGATAGTGTTATGTTCCTAAAATGATTATCCCATCCAGTCATCTTTTATATGAATGGCTATAATGAAAATTTTATCGTTTGACTTTATCACTTCAAAGATTATCTCATGTCTACAGTATCTTACCCCCATTTAAGGACATTGCAATTTATCTTCTGTTGAAAATTTTGTCAGGGAGAATGAATGAACAGTTTTGGTAGCTTGGTACCTCAAATTTCAACTGTTACTGCTGACACTGATTTATCACAGTTGCCTTGATGAAACACTGTAGCCAAGATTTGTTTTAAGACATTTTTATAATATATAGATGATAGCAATATTTCTGTACTGAGCCACGCTTTTAACAACCACGGTAATTGTTTCCTTCTGATACAAGAAAGCCATAAAATATCAGCTGAAGACTGATGAGGTATAAAACACCCTGACTCATTAGATACATGAATACTGTAGAAATTTTGGAACAAATTACCTGACTTGCAATGATAATTAATAATATTTATCTGGCTCTTTCCAACCTGAAAGATTCCAAGGCTTTTCTCAGACATTTAGCAGCTAACACAGAAAATGAGACATAAAATTCATCTGTGTTCCCTCAGGAGTAGATGAGGGAATTGCAGGTTGCTCAAGGCAGAGTTACATTATAGCTGCCAATTAGCAATCCACAGGAACTATGTGCAAAAATTCATTACCCATAGCTCAGCTGCTAACCTTCTGCTTTACTCTAGGCAAATTTTCCAACATTCCTGCTTAAAAAATACCTAATGTTGAAAGCCATGTGAAGACCCTGAAGAGCTGCTAACATAATCAGAGCTTATGGCTCTCTTGCTGTCTATATGTAAACAGCATGTCTTCATCGGTATGAGTCGAGGAAATACCGTTAAGGCACAGCTTGCTGGATTTAGTATTTTCTTAGCACTCTACAAACATGAGCTCATTATCTTTATCTCTTGCACATTGAGAAGCTGATGGTATGATCTCTCTGTCATAAGTCAAGAAACTAAGGTGGGAGGCAAAGCACAATAATTAAGCTACCATCTGAGACAACGTAATGTGGCATCAGCAATTTTAGAAGTTGTCTTTGGGTTCCTAGATAATCAATGGAGCTTGGGCTGTGATTCATGTCATCCCACAGTAGACACATACGTTTGGTTAAATGACTCACCCTAAACTTCTTTGACTCTGTGAACTTGTTTTCTATTAACAATAATAGGAACACAAGGGACTTGCTCAGAAGTCCGTGATTTTATTGCCAGCTACCAAATTTAGTCTGGGGAATTTTGGGAAGCTAGGATATAAGAACCCTGTCCTAAAACTCACAGTGGAATGCAAATAACATATTCCTTCAGATCCCAAGTAACCTCACCATAATCAGGCTGCCTCCCCCCCCCCGACCCCCCTTTTTTAAATTCAAATTAGTATCATTAGAACCTTGATAAAATTACATTCCCTTCTGCTTTCCCAAGATGTCCCTACTCTTCGAATTTGATGTCACAAACCATGAAGATAATCCCTCTATTGCTACTGTGACCTCTCTGCTTTGAGAACACAATACATTTAATCCTCAGCTCACTCAGGAACACTCAGCAGCAAGAGCATGGGGCCAACCTGCTACCCAAGCCTGCCAGATGGAAGCTGGCTGCATGAATGGTGCAAAGGCATTACTAAGATGGCATATTTACCCATTTACTCCAGATCTAAGATTTCAGACTGCTTCTTTTCATTGGCTGCACAGCCAGCCAGTGAGTGTCAGCCTGCATTCTGGATTGCTTTTCATAATGGTCTAAGAATTTAGTTGGATTGAAACTAGAGCTTGGGGGCTTGGAACTAGATGATCTTTAAGATCTCCTCCAACCTAAGCCATTCTATGATTCTATGATACTCTGTGTCTTAGGACCTTGAACAATGAAAGTGACTCCAAGTACTGTCTGCAAATTCTGATAATCCTTCTGGTGTTTGGATAAATAAATATATACCAAAACCACAGCCTTAGAGACTGTGCAGCTGAGAGCCCAGTAAAGAGGTGGGCTGGTTGCTCTTGCTTAGAAAGCAGTTGGAGAAGAAACAGGGATAGAAACTCAGGAGAAAAACAGGTTTCTTTCTGTGGGACATATTCCTTGTCTATAAAGAAGAAGAGTTTATATTTTAAAAATCTGTCCATTTTGTAGGTGCATTTCAGTTGTATTTGAGGTGAGGGGGCATGTGAAATGTCCTTATGCTTTCAAGGTTTCCTTGGGAACATATGGTTAAGTAAGAAACAAACTCAACAAATGATGACACAAATAGAATATCAGTGGCTCGCACGTACCCCATCCATCAGACACATGCTGGAGCATAAACAAGGGGGTATATTAGCAGTTATTGATGCCATCTGGTCTTTTTCCTATTCTGATTGTATAACAGTTTCTGCATTTTAATACAGCCGTGTTGGAGGGAATTGATAGTGAGAAATAACAGCCGTCCAAGCACAGGAAATTTAAACAGTTAATTATGTGGAAAATGCATGAGAGAAATGAGGTTGGAACATTGGCATCCCAGCTCATAAACAAAAGGTAACAGCAACAGCAGCGACAAACAACACACCTGTCAATTTCAGACCTGAAGTTTTTCAACCTAGGAAAAGAAATTATCATCTAGAAATTAGAAACAGCATAAACCACTATGACCCAGAAGCACACTTAAGAGGAAATGAATTTTATCCAAGCTTAGGACTCCTCTGAGCTTTGTACAGAAGCAGAGGAGATGCACAGGCCCTATTTGCCGAGAGCTGAGCAGTCAGGATCTGTTACATGAGGTGTGTCTGCAGAACAGGCTGCCAAACTGTGAAAAGCAAAGACATTTTTAGTGTATGCTTTCAGGACATGCATGTAACATGCACGAGGCTGAATCTGTAAAAGCAAGCACATGTTTTGTGTCCACTGTGTTCATATATGATTCTATAAGCATATTTTTGATACTAAACCTGGGAAGAAATAAAAGATACAACTTTTTTTTTTTTTTTGCCCGAGGACTAATCTTTGAAGTTAAAATGTCAGATGGTCTTTCAAGATGACAGTGTTTTTTCAATTGAAAACCAAAATTAAATCTAAAACATGAAAAGTCCAACTAACAGATCAGCTACAGAAACCTACAGAGAGCCCTTTAGGGCAGTCTTCAGCCAGTGGCTGAATGCAAGAACCTGTGATAAGAAAATCTGGGTTATCTGCACTCACACTTAATATCTTAGCCTCCAGACTGTCTTGTGCTCTTCTCTTTCAGCTGTCTTGTCCTTCATAAGTAGTGGAATATTAACTGAATTAGGAATTTGATCTGATTTTCCTGTATCTTAAGGCAATACCAGACGCTGGGACACTGGCTTGCTGCTGTTTCAGCTTCCTTGGTTTTGTCTAGAATTTCCATCTTAGGTTCAAAGTATCTCTTCTGGTCAAAGTTTCAACAAAACTCTTGAAGTCATAGGAAAACTGACAGCGAATGGTAATTTTCCAACAAAAATAATATTTTGACTAAACCTTTCCAAACTATGTACCCTGCTTGGATGTATAACACTTCTGCACTGACGTGAACAGGACAGAATTTGGGAACCCTGCAGAATCTCTGTCAGATTTCCTGAGTGATCTTATGTGAGTCACTTAATCTTTTGAGCTTTGCTTTTTTCCTCTATCTCATTTGGGATTTCTGTGGCTCTTCCTTGGTTGTTAGTAGAAGAGCAAAACCATTTCTGGAGGACAGCAGGTGATGGGTGGAGTATTTACTATTGTTGAAAAGTGTGGAAGAAAAGCTCTCTCTCTTTTTAACTGCTCTGTAAACTTTATAAAGTTTGTTTGCTCTGAAAGTTTTGATGCTTCCATTGCTCTTCATCAACTTATCGCAAGTTAGCTGTGTCATGTCCAAAGAATTTATCTTTTCATTATTTTCTCATTCTTCTGACACATATTTCTTCCTAAATGATACACCAGCAGGAGGAAAAAAAATAAACACCTGCTGTTCCTGTCTATGTTCTGCAGCTAGAGAAAATGAGTCATTAGTTCAGCAGCAGCTTCCAGCCCACTTAGAAAATCTGTGAACACTAACCTTACATTTGCCACCCTATTGTGTTTCAGGAACATGTCCAGCCACAGATAGGCCTCCAGAAAAATAAGCAACATAAGTTTCAATAAAGGAAGATACTTAGCCTTGTTTGTGCTGTGAGTAAAGATGGGAGTGCTTAGGGGTCACGTTACAGAATCATAGAATCATAGAATCACAGAAGCCTTAGAGTTGGAAGGGACCTTTAAAGGTCATCTAGTCCAACTCCTCTGCAAGGATCCTGGACATGTACAGCTAGATTAGGTTGCCCAGGGCCTGATCCAGCCTCGCCTTGGAAATCTCAGGGACAGGTCATCCACCACATCTCTAGGCAACCTGTTCTATTGCCTCACTTATTACTTATTTTTGATTCTTATAATCCTAAAAGCATTGCAGTGCAGACACCTACATAGGGAATTTAATCCTATTGATAATAATCTTGCTTTTTCTGAGTTATTCCGTATGGAGTGTCATGGGCTTTCCCCTCTCCAATGCCCTTAGACCGAGGATTTGAGGACCTCTCAATCAGTCTCTGCTGCCAAACATGATTAGAGAAGAAGACAGCCTTTTCTCAAGCACACAAATAGCTATGAACCTGGAGGATTCCTGCACACTCACCACCCACCTGCTGGTCAAACTGGAATGATCCTGAGCATGGTTATATACTGGGTTTCCCTAGTTCCTACAGATTTCATACCTGCATAGCAGTTATCAGGCAGTTCTATCTCACTGAATGCTTAATACCAGGCTCATTATAAGTGAAAACATTCTGGGAGGAGTATCCTAAAATCCTTCTATATCTCCAGTGGCTCAAGCATTGCTGTTTGTAGGTGACATGCTGGTGTCTTTAGTTTTTTAGTCTTGCTCACAATGGACCAGTGTCTGCATTGGATTTTTCTCTTTCAGCATCTTCTCTTTTCTTTTGTTTAGTTGTTTTTGTTGTTGTTGTCTTCAGAGAAAAGCCAAACATTTCCAGGGCATAAATCCTGACCTAGCTCTGGAAGCAGACATGGGGCACTTGAGCCAATGCTGTACCTGGCCCAGTGTTAATAAGCTGGGTCAAAGGCCACTACAGCCATTTAAATCTTGCAGCAATGTGCTTCAGACCATGTGCAGAAGGTCACACAGAGAGATGGGCAAAATTAGGAAGCAGCATTTATTCAGAACACAAAACAGAATAGGAGAGGAAAACACACTATTTATTTCCCTCTTAATCATTTCATGGTATGTCATTACATTGTGAAATCCAAGGCAGCAACATGTCAGCACCAAAGCAACAAACTACCACTGCCTTTCCCAATTTTTAAGAAGAGTGCAGCACAGTTTCCTTTTCCAGAGGAGAAAAGCTGCATTCAGTGCTGAGAAACTGTTTCCATGGCTGTGTGGATGAGGCAGACCCCAGCACATGCTCACCACTGTTGGTAAATGTCTGCATCACTCACAGACTGCATTTCACAGCTAACATTCTTTTCATATTACTCCACTGAGAGTTTGAGTTTGACTGTAACAGCAAAAATACTTTGCAGTTTTAAGTTACTTCTCCCCAGAGTGCTTCAGAGTCCTCTACAGACACAAACTGATTCAGCTGCACAGTGCTCCTGGTATAAGGCCTTCTCATACTGGTTAAACGGAGGGGAAAATGTCTGATGAAACAAATTAAAACATTCACCAAGCCAAAACAAAACAAAACACAACAAAACGAATTGCAGATTTAGGACTCTGGAGATTCGGAGACGATATGACACTCCAACAAGTCAAAACTGCAGGAGACATCTGTAACATAAAGCACAGACTGAATTCCCAGCCTGCCCATACTTATGTCTGCTGGGAATCACTCAGATGCTCCTCATATAGACAGGATTATTGCTTATATTAAAATCAGGTGGGAAAATAACAACAAAAATCTTGGGTAGTGTGATTAGCAGAAATTGATCCTCCTCTTTTTATTGGGCCATGTTTTAATCCTTCTTTAGGAATTTTATTGGAGTCCTTATTTCTAATGAAATAAATAACTCAGATAAACAGTCATTGAGTTTTATGGAGCACACGGTCCAGCAAAAATCCATTATGGATTTCTCAATCTTCCTTATATCCTTAAAGTTTTCAGCTAAGGTGTGGTATATTATGAGGCAGATAGTTGTTAGGTTTACAGATATTTGGTATGCAGGTTCCTTAGAAATGTTTTTGTATAACACCTGTAAGCAGTGCTGAAAACTCTGGTTGTGTTTGCGGTGCGCAAATGCTTCCACCTACAAATTCTGCTCAATAACTATCAAGTCCATGAAAAACAGAGTAAGTAATTGTTCATCATCTGTGATGTGGCCTACTGACTGGGTATGCACATATTCTGAGTGGCCACCCTCAGCAAGTTTGCTGATGATACGAAGTTGGGAGGATTGGCTGACACGCCTGAAGGCTGTGCTGCCATTCAGCGAGACCTGGACAGGCTGGAGAGCTGGGCGGTAAGAAACCAGATGAGGTTTAACAAAAACAAGTGTAGAGTCTTGCACCTAGGGAGGAATAATTGCATGCACTGGTACAGGTTGGGGGATGACCTGCTGGAGAGGAGCTCTGCAGAGAAGGACCTGGGTGTCCTGGTGGACGACAGGTTGGCCATGAGCCAGCAGTGTGCCCTTGTGGCCAAAAAGGCCAATGGCATTCTGGGGTGCATTAAAAAGAGCATGGCCAGTAGGTCGAGGGAGGTGATCCTCCCCCTCTACTCTGCCCTGGTAAGGCCTCATCTGGAGTACTGTGTCCAGTTCTGGGCTCCCCAGTACAAAAAAGACAGGGATCTCTTGGAAAGAGTGCAGCGGAGGGCCACAAAGATGGTGAAGGGCCTGGAGCATCTCTCCTATGAAGAAAGGCTAAGTGAACTGGGTCTGTTTAGCTTTGAGAAAAGAAGACTGAGAGGGGGCCTGATCCAGGTCTATAAATATCTAAGGTGTGGAGGGCAAAGTGGCGAGGCCAGACTCTTTTCAGCAGTGTGTGGAGACAGGACAAGGGGAAACAGCCAGAAACTGGAGCATAGGAAGTTCCGCACCAATGTGTGCAAGAACTTCTTTACGGTGAGTGTGATGGAGCACTGGAACAGGCTGCTCAGGGAGGTTGTGGAGTCTCCTTCTCTGGAGATATCCAAGACCCGCCTAGACGCCCACCTGTGCGATCTGGTGTAGGGAACCTGCTTTGGCAGGGGGGTTGGACTCGATGATCTCTGGAGGTCCCTTCCAACCCCTGTGATTCTGTGATTCTATAACAGTATGTCAGAAGTTTTTTTCTAAGTTACCACTGCTAGGGATTGAGGCAAAGCTGTATCACGCCAAACCACAATGGACTAGAAGTGTGCAGGCAGTTTTGATAGAAATCATCTCACATAACTTTGCTGATGAAGGTATAACAAAATTGTTTGCATTGCTGAAGATTTTTTCTCCATTTGATCCTTTTTATCCTTCTTTAAGTGGATGGCCAGAGAAGGTCTAGTTTTGCCTTTCTGGGGAAAACTGAACTAGCAGGTGCATAAGTGGAAGACAGTATGGGAAAGTTGTCCTCCTGTGCCATGAGGATTGTAAGAATGTTGGTGTATTTTTTTCCAATGGAGAAAGTTTTAAGCAAAAATTCTAAGTACGATTTAGAAAAATAAAAAATAACTTCCTTTAGTTTAGAGTACTAAAGGTAATGATCTTCAATGAAAAATATCATTATCCAGATAGTGTTAAGGATACACCCTATATTTTTAAATCTACTTATATCTGCCACTTCTTTCCTTTCTTAAGGATGAATAAAAAGTGGCACATATTGTTACAGACAACTAGAAAAATCCAGGCAAAAAAATGACTTGTGATTACCTCAGTGTGATCAGTCAAAAAACTGAATAATGCAGGTTCACAATATTTCTTCTGGCTGCTAACAGGAAATGCAGATATCCCAGTGATTCCACCAAATATTATGTTCCTTTCTCGACGCCTAAATGTTGATGTTTTTAAGAACTCTCAAAGCAAGTCAGCACAGCTACTGAACTGGAGAACAACTTCTAGAATCCTCGTAGAATTGCTTAGCTATGAATGTGAAGATTATCTGCACAAGAAGCACAAGAAGAGTTGTCACAAGGGAATATTGGGAATACCAACAGATGTTTCTTGAAGCATTGCTCTGGTACCTTGGCCTCTCTAGGAATAAGTGGAATGCATACAGTTCAGAGCAGCAATTCTTTTAAGGATACTGTGTTTTAAGCATTAATCACCAGTCGAGTAAGACAAAAGAATATTTAGACAAAAAAAGTTAGTAAAAAAGTTGATGTGTAGGTTTATTTCACTGTGCAACAAGGACAAGACAGCATCAATAAATCTATAAAGACAATGTGTTAAGAAGTGAAGAAATATAATGAATACAAAATAGGGGGAATCCGTTCCTGATGAATGCTTTTATTTGTAGATCAGTCATGAATTGGGGATATATTTGGAGGATGTGGTTATTGACATTTTCTTGTGCTGTGTTGTACATGAGATAAAATGAATATTGTTTTCCTGTTTTCACAACTGGAACAATAACAATGAAAAGAAATATACTCTTGAGAGACTTTGAAGTAGGAATTACCTCATCAGCTGCATAGATACTTCTCACTGAGGCTTTCACTCTCAGGATTCAGCAGTGGTTTCTAGAAGAAAGCTAGCACTGTACTCCATCCAAAAGGAACAGGACACTGGGGTAGCTGAAATAAAAATATACTGCTAAACTATCTGTAAACTAGAGATACACTATTATCTCTCTATGATTTCTTCTGTGGAAAATGGATGTCCCTTATTCTGCTCATCTCAGCACCCATCATCCAGACTTCTCATCCTGACTAATTAATCTTCCTTGGGGTCTTAAGCAATACGGATTCATATATATTTAACCAAATAAAAAGCACAGAATTATGATTTTAATGATATGGGGTTACCTCATCCCAAAGGGACCTTCAGAAGATATTGTGATTTAAAAGACAGAAGACACAATTCACCGCTCAGGGGTCTAGTGCAGAGGAGATGCATGCTTCTCTGGGTTTTCTCATGGTCACTGGTTTGCTTTACAAGAGAACCCAAAGAGGCAGATAGCATAAAGAATTTCCCTTCTCTCCACCTTATAGGGTGTACATGTACCCATATCCTTTGATAAATTGGCACTGAGATATACTTTTACTCTTAAATACACAGGACTACATCCTATTTTACTTGGATTTTCCTGAAAACATGTGCAGGAAAGCTACTCTCCTCTTACTCAGGAACTGTCAAAGGGCCACCTGCAGCAAACTTTAGGTTATCAGCTTGTCTATTACAAAATTATTAGAGGAAAATAAGTCAATACTGCCATAAATGCATTATAAAACATAGTTTTCCTGTGCAGTTTAGCTAATATGAATTTATTTTCTCTCATAAGAATTGTCCATTACATATACTTAAGCAACCCTTAACTCCTATAGATTTTTTTGCCAAGCCTGTTTAGGGTTGAATTTTACTGATGGAGAACATCTACCACAGGAAGATAAAGATACCTGATGGTGGCACAATTTCTCCCTCCTGGACTGTTCTATCTGCTCAGGTTTCAGGGATCAGATGCCACGTTGAATTTCCAACCTGAGGAACGTGACTGACTGAAAGAATTGCTTCTGGCAGCAGCAGCTTTCAAATTGAAAAAGAACCTCTCAATAAGAAAGAAGATGAAAATAGGAAAGTAAAAAAATGGAAGAGAAAGATATTCCTTAAACTCAGATTCAGTAAAGTTCACAGGAATCAACGACGGGCAGATAATTAATCTGGAAGTTTCTTGCAAAGGGAAATGAAGATGGCATTGCCAATCCAGTGAATGTAATCTTTTCTGATAATGGCTTGAGGTTACTTTGGAGAAATTTTTATATGGAAAGAAGGCATTTTTAAAAAACCCCATAGATATACATTCAAATCAAAACTAACTTCTAAAAATTAAGCTTGTTTTTTAGACAGAAAATCATTGCGAGATTAAAATGCTGAGAGACAATTAAAGGGGTGGAAATATTTTGATAACAGTCTTCATAGGCTTAAAATAGCAAGTTGTTTATTCCCCTAATAAGCCAGCACTGTGTTTCACGTATGGGATTTTTAGGCAGTAAAACTTCCATGCTAGAAATACTTTAAAGTAATCACTTCTTAAAAATACTGGTCTTCCATCAAATTTCTTAATTAGATTTTTTTAAGGGTAATAATTTATCTATTTTTATCCTGTACTGCCAGTCACAGAGGATCTTACCTTTCAACCTGCAGCAAAGAAGTATGCCTAAAAACTCACCAAATCAATGGATTATTTCCACAAACTCCAAATCAAGCTCTCTCTCTTTTTGTTTTCTAAAGTCTTGAAATAATAATGAAATTATGTAGAAATACCAGAATAACTTATCTGCATTTAAATTTATAACCAGCCAATATAATTAGGTACTTTTCTAAGTCAGTTGTTATTTACTTAACACAGCATAATTACTTAATCACATTATAATGACAGCTTTTTGAATAACTTGTTTCAAACTTGTAAAAATTCTTTTTACTTTTGTTAACGAGTTCATTGGTGATTTATTTTCTTAAGTCTATTTACCAGCCATCATTAATATTATATAAAAATGTGTTAATTTATAATATAGAAAATAGAAATCATTCCAGGGAGAGCACTTGATGTTGACTCATTACATAGACATGCATCCTTGGTTCTCTGGGCATAACAAATATTGACTGTCATCATGGAATAGATTAATTCTATAGTGTTAAGAGAACTTCCACATGTAGCATCATGGACCATTGATTGTCTAATGTGAATGTCATAGTGTTTTATTGCTTGAACATTGTGGGCTTGAGCAATAGCTCACTGAAATACACTGGAAGCCATTTATTGTCTTATGTGAGCTTCTATTTCAACTTCATATTTTCACAGTTTGTTTTTTTCCTCTCCTTAATGAGACTCAAGGTCAGTAGGAGTCAGTGAAATGTTCTTCTGTCAGGAAGAACACCTTTCCCAATGGATAGAACTGATATGGTTATCACTGTATCGAACAGTGGAAAACACAACAGGGGAGAGGACAGAGTGGTTATAGGACATCTATAGGTTCTGAGGGACTGATTTCAAATCTGCTCTGCCTCAGCCTTACTGGTTTACCTTAGGCAAATAATTTATTGCAACATAAGTAGATCACTTTTTACTTCTCTTAACCTTCTACTGTTACAAAAGTAATGCAGAGAAACCTTACTGAACCTTTTTAGTAACCAGGTTGCCAAAAATGTCCAAGGTTACCCCCATTTCTGGAATTTTGCAGTTAAGATTTCTACTTGAGCAAAAAAGTAGACTTACTGATTTCTAGATAAAATAGTATCTTAATAGTTTTCTAGGGGGAATTGTGAGAAGAATTACACTCTAAATCTGTGGAGGGACTATTTGATAGCCTGTCATTACACTTAGTGGAGATTTAATCAGAACATTGAAGTCCAGGATAGTGTGTACCTGTGTTGACATGGCAGAATTACCCTGGACTTTAATGACTTTGAACATGAATATGAAGTGACTTAGGTGCAGTTGCCTGCTCTGGAAACATCCATTTTTATTTTATTCAGTACAACAGAACTAATTCATAAAATTTTCTTGAGTTCCAAGAGCACAAGATCAGAACCTGAGTGGAGCCCCATTGGATTTTTTACTGACTGCACAGAAGCCACTTACTCATGAGAGACTTTCATGCCATTCAGCACATTAGACAACAATGTATTAACTCATGTATGGCAAAAGCCCGATGATGTTATAGGTTAGGTCTGCTGCTGGACCATGGTGCTGCCCATGAAACTTGAAGTCATTGACTATCTAGGCCATAGGATATTTAGAAAGCAGCTCTTCACACTGGGGTCTCATCCCTTGGTTATGAGGGGGCATAAATATTAACAGATCAAATCTCAGTGCAGTAAGACAGTAATTGGTAAAAGTTTATTTTTTTTAACTGACTTCTGTAACCAGGTTATATTTTTTAGGTGTTTTAGATATAAAAAATAGTATCAGTACTGGCATAGTTATGCACATTCTACCTTAGAGGCAATATCAAAGGAAACAGACCTGGACTGTAAATCTTTGAAGTAGACCCTAGCTACTAGAACTGCTGTGGAAATTTGTTTCTAGATATTAAGTAATAAAGGAGGATGCTTTGTTATATGGTGTAAGTGCAGGTCATCTCTTCTTCATTTGCTAACTACTGGAAGAGTAGTTAGCAGACATGGAGCTTGTCATAGAATTGCTTTAAAAATGTCATCTGTCATTTCCTCTGGACCTGCAAAGAGAACATTTCTCCTCCAGAAGCACAGCTGCAGTCCAGCAAGGCAGCAGTGTTCTTTAACTCATTGACATCATAATCACACTGAGTCCTGTCACAGTTTATTCATTGTTGATTGTTATTCTGTCTTCCCCTCTGCTTTCACTTCACATGCTGTTCACTCCTGGTTGCCATGGAGATGCAACACAGTATTAGTCTAACTTTAAATTAGCCTTGTAACTTTGCATACTTTAAAATTATTTATGTTTCTTAGCAACTCTGCTGAACATCTACATCTTTCAGCTATTCTCCTGTATTGGAAGACTGAGTTTACAATCTCAGAGCATAGGTCTGTGGCAAGAGAGAAGATGACAGGTGTGTAATCCACATCTTTTCTTCTAGGTTTCATAGAATCATAGAATCCTTACAGTTGGAAGGGACATTTGAAATCATCTAGTCCAACTCCTCTGCAATGAACAGGGACATGCACAGCTAGATCAGGTTGCCCAGGGCCTGATCTAGCTTTGTCTTGAAAGTATCAGGAATGGGGCAGCAACCACATCTCTGGGCAACCTCTTCCAGTGCCTCACCACCCTCACTGTAGAAGAATTTTTTCTTATATCTAACCTAAATATACCTTCTTTCAACTTGAAACCATCTCCCCTTTTTCTATCAGCACAGACCCTGATAAAGAGTCTCTTAAATGAGAATGAAGGGAATTCTTACATAAATAGGTCTTATAAGGTTTGCATTGCAACAGACTTCCTTCACAGGAAAATATGGAAAAATACAATGTTAAGAATTATGCAAAAAAATACTTGAAAAAAAAATCGAGGTTTGATAAAGATGTAGCATGACTATCCCTTCCTATACCAAAGTAGAGCTGAACCTCAAATAAGTGTTCAGCTCTTATCTAATCAAGAAGCCTGCATAAGTTTTTAGACAGTTTAGGGTACCAAGTGTAAACTGTTCCTTGATATAACTACGTAATAGTCAACAGAAGAATCAATTTTAATGATTCAGTGTCACAGAAGTTACAGTCTGAAGGGAAAAAAGATGGTGAAATTCTCTAGGCAGCAGCATTCATTCATTCATCTCTACCTGCTACAATCCTCAGCACTCCTCGTGTTACAGAAGACATTTCTAATTGACAAAGCTGCAGCAGAAAAATATGAGTAAGTCCTCCAGACAAGACGTACATATAACAGTGATTTTCAAGACCAACATCTATCATCCATCAACTCATTTATAGGAGGTTGTGTAAATGGCTTTGTCCATTCAGTTAAGCCTCTTCAGGGTTGCATAGAAACTCAGATATTTAAAGAAGCTTTTGTCAATCTTATCATCAGGCAATGCAAACCTAAAATGCAAACAACAAAGTTTTACCTATCTCTAGCTTTTGCTAGAGACATTCCTAAGGCTAACACAATACAGCAACACTAGGAAATACCAGTTTCTAAAACAATTCAGACAAAGTACTCTTAAAGGGAACCAAGTGGGAATAAGTTTCATGCATTTACATCTAGCACACCCTATCTGTCATGTCTCATTTAGTTTCCTGTTAGTCCTGTATTTTCCTCTCCTATCCAACCACTGTTTTGTTTTGCAATGTGAAAAAAAAGGGAAACAAAATGCTGACAGAACAGCTTCCCCGTTTGGCACTCCAAACTTCTGTCTGATGGAGGCAGCAATGTCAGGGGATGCCCTGAGGGACAGAAACAGATAGCAGTTCTGCCGCTCTCTTCCTCTCCGAGGAACAGTTGGGATAATTTCTGAAGTACTGCTTCTACAGTGAAACCCATTGTAAAGTATTTTCAGTTTCACTTATAACACAGTGATAGAATCAAGCCAGTTTTACCTTCTTCTCATAGACTGTCATGTAGCATTAGATGGGGATCAGCTCTAGTTAAATGGAGATCAAAAAACACAATCCTAAATTTCAGACCACAGGCTTCACTCAGGGTAATGAATTTAATGTAACTTTACCATCTGATCCTCATTTTTAGACAACAGCAAGATACTTATGTCTACACATAAGTATACCCTTTCCCCCAAACCAAGAAGTGAAGCCAGAGTATTCTGGCAATCAGCTATATTGGTAAAGATCATTACCAATTGTGTATTTCAGAGAAAAATTTTCTCTGACCAGAAGAAGCAAGTTCTGCTCAGAGCACTGTCCAGAACTCAGATGAGTTGTACCACAGATGGGAATGCTCTGTAGGTTTTGGAGGAAGAACTGTACTAGTTGCTTAGTTTTGCACTTTGCATGGATTGGGAACGTAAACGCAAATCAAGGAGATTTTAAGAAATGGGTTGAATTTTTTACCAAGTTGGGATGGCATTTGGTTTTAGTGTGTTCTACCTAACACAAAGTGGCTCAGTCCTAAAATTATCACCCTCAGTGATATACAGCTATTGATACTGGTAAGAGTTTCAGTTGTCCAAAGTCTAAATTAAAGAAAGGATAAGACTGAAATATGAAAAATATGGAAGGGCTTAAAACTGCTGATTAAATATCCAAAGTTTTAATATCTTATTCTTATAGAGTTCTAAATTTACCTATTGCAAATAAAGAACATATCTTTGGTTCTCAATCATATTACACATGGCATACAAAAAAAAGCTTAGTATTGCTTAGTTATTACCAGTCAGTGAAAAATCTTATTCTTAAAAGAGATGATCCCGAAAAGTATGCAGTGATAAATATTTCACCAAAAATCTTACTGAATACCATTCCGGTAGACAAGATTGCTCATGCAACCTTTTCCTGTAAAGGAGATTTAATTTACTGTTTTAGTTCAGTAATTTCTCCACATTTGTATTTACTGGTAGTTTCTGAAATTTCCCTGAGCTAGTTAGGATTGAAATACCAAATCTGAATATTGAGCAATATATGTGTACAGAAAGACGGACAGAAGCCCAAATTTATTCTTTCTCTCACTTCATGGATTTCCACAGAGTGAGCCTCAGAGCAAATGTACTCTGAAGTTATGTGACTAGGATACAGGCAACGAAGTAAAGGATGTGTTAACCAAGAACGGTGTTGATATAATTAAGTGAGAATCCATCTGATATGTGTGAAGGACTTATAACTATACCGCAGAACAGCATTTTATTTATTTATTTATTTATTTTTTTTCCAGAGGAATTATTATCAGTAGGTTGGCTGAAGTGCAAAATCATTCAGTCAAGTCTGAACCAAATTTGAAAGATCCTGGACAAATCTTTGAGTTTATCCAATGCCTCTTGCAACTAAGTATACCATTAGTATGACCCCCGCTGCTTTCAGTTCAGTATCTAAGAGTCAGAGAACATCCATATATTTATAGATAATTTGTATCAACCTTGAAAACAGTAAACAGAGCAGAGAAAGAAGAACCAATCCACACCGGAGTTATTTAATACCTGGACTATTTCATACTCAGTACTGAGCCTTTGTCAGTTCTAATGATACAGGGCTAAAAGCCACTAGAACTGGTGATAATAAGTAGCAAGTCTATGGAAATCAAAGCAAATAGGCTCATGGCATCACAATAAATGAACCAGATTCAGCTTGTTATGAAGCTATATCAGGGCAAGTTTTACAATGCAAATGAACATCATTTGAGCCACTTCCCATCATAGAATTTTATTTTCAAGTGGACTAGGCTGAGGTAGATAGACATTACTTCAGAAAACTATTTTCCATGGTAATATTTCCCCACTGTTATAGGTAAAATAAATCAAAGTACTGTTCTCTGAACCTTACTCCCACTGTCAGGAACACAACCAACTATTTATCTTCACAGGAGACCACTTACTTTCTAAACGACTGCAGTCTATTTATATATAAAGTCTGCTTGGTAAATGAAAAATTTATTCATTTCTCAGGGAAGGGTCAGCACTTCTAGGCACAAGTTCCATCTACTGTCAGATCCATTATATCAGCTAATGGTTAAAGACAGATGGGCAATGACTTTTTTTTTCAGGGAACCTTGTCTGGCTCACTACAGTATAAGAAAATATTTTATTAATGTCCATGAAAATTAGCATTTCAGATCTGTCTTGAAGGCTGCTAATCCCTAGAAGGCATTTGCCTTTGCACTATTTTTAACTTGGAATATATTTCAGGTTTTGATCCAAGTGCTGCAAGACACAACTCTCAGGAGTATGTACAGAAGTCCTTGGCTAGTGAATTCTGGTACCACCTTGTAGAAACAGAAGATTTGAAAACTGAAAAGTTACCTAAGAATTTGGAAGAACCCCACTGTCCCAGTCTGCCTTCATGGCAACTCGTGTTAGTGCTCAGCCACTCACACAACACAGAACCTCTTGTGTCCCCGTTTGTGCTCTTTGCCTCTTGTTCTGGCACTGGATACAACTGAAAAGAGCTTAGCTCTGTTCTCTTTGTATCCTCCCTTCAGATATTTATAGATACTGATTAGATCACCCTGAGCCTCCTCCTCTCCGTGAATAAGAGTCCCACCTCTCTCAGAGTCTCCTCACAGGAGAAGTGCTCCAGTTGCTTCAACATCTCAGTGGCCCTATGTTGGACTCTTTCCAGTATGTCCATGTGTCTCTCATACTGGAGAGCCCAGCAATGGATACAGATCTCCAGGTGTGGCCTTACCAGTGGTGAGTAGAGGGCAATGATCACTTATCTTGACTTGCTGGTGAGATTTTACTTAATGCAGCCCAAGCTATCATCAGATTTCTTAGCAGCAAGGGCACAACGTTGACTTATGTTCAACTTGATGTCCCCCAAGACACCCAGGCACTTTTCTGCAGAGCTGCTTTCCAGCTGGGTGGCCCACAGCACGTATGGTGCCTGGAGTTGTCCCTCTCCATGTGCAGCCCACTGCAATCTCCTTGTTGACCTCCACGAGGTTCCCATCAGCCCACCTCTCCAGCCTGTTGAGGACCATCTGGATGTTGTCATGGCTCTCTGGTGAGTCAGCCACTCCCCCCAGGTTTTTGTCATATGCGGATTCACTGCAGGTGTACTCTGCTCCACCATTCAGATCATTAATGAAGATGTTAAACAGGGCTGTACCCAGTACACAATGAACTGAAGCTCAGATAATCTCAGTTGATGTGTCATGGGATGCTTGCAGTACCACTAATACAGACATTGATTTCATTCATTCAGTTCTCTCTGTAAATCTTACCCCTCTTTGAGACCCCGTTATTTCCAAATGTGAATGGCCCTTTCTGATACAGTTTACCTTGAGTAGATTCTCTAGGGGCAGTGTATTCTCCATACAGTGGAAAACAGCACAGACATGCCAACACTACCTTAAGGCCAGGAAGATCTGTAAACTAAACAGCCTACCTCTGTGTCTGAAATAATTAGTTCTGATGAAGAGCAGCATCTGCTTCTTTGTGTATATCACCACATTGCACTGACCTGCTCTTAGACCTGAGCCAGTGCTTCATGTATGGCCTTTATTTGCCTTACTCTTCTGGGACAGTGTCTCTCATTAGCTGCTACAGTGATGACAAATGCAATACCTGACTTAAGTTGAACTATAACAAATGGCTATCAAATAGCTCCTGCCTCCCTGCAGCTGCAGTAACTTAGAGTGAGGATTCACAGTGGGCTTGGTCCTGAGAGGCACCAACTTTGAGCATTCTCATGTGAGAAGAGAGGATTTAGCATATACACACATATACACATGCACCAAACTCACATGAATGAGAGAAGACTCCTTTCTGACAGGGCGGCTGCACTGCAGTGCTGTAATTTCCTAAAGTTCCTATTAAAATGCTGCAGTAATTAATCTCAATCAAACTTACAGGACATTTTTTATTAGCATGCCATTATATTTGTCTCATGTTGTTTTTGATGTCACATTCATTGCACTCCTCTACAAACACTTTCCCTGTTCTTGCAGGCAGGTCTGGACCCCTTACTTGGATGCAGCTGTCAGCCATTTCTTCAGCTTTCCTTGAAACCCCTCTATTTAGCTTGATATCAAATTGTGTGTATGTCTTTATTAAATATTAGTGCTCAAAAAGAAAACTCAAGCTTCTCAGCTTTTGCAAACATTTTCCTGTTTTATCATTTCACTCTATTAAATTGTCCCTACTTGTCTTCACATCACAATGCTTGATTTCTATTTAATTATTGATACTGGTAGATCTAAGATATACTTTTCCTTTGTTTATGTGATGCTGAATTAAAAATACACTGCTTCACTTTTAATTACTGGTTTCTTCACATGGTCATAAAGATGTTAGGAGAAAATACCTGATCTGTAATGCCATGTCATGTTCTGGGGCTGCTGTTTTGTTTTTGGGTAAATTTTTGGGCAGCTGATAGGTCTTAGAAAACTTGAATTGTTACACAAGGTAGATTGCATGTGAACAGTGGCTGATTGCTGGAGTCTGACCCAGCATGGCCTTGAAACTCTGTCAGAGCTTTGTGGTATGCTTGGGTATTTCAGTGAGAGATGCTGAAGATGCAAATGGCAATGAAGCGTATTTTTCTTGTGACGGATGGCTTCGAAATAGACATAAAACTGCATAATGAGACTGTGAATATAAACACGTGACTTGCCCTTCACGTATGCGGTGCTTTGTTGGGTACTAGCAGCAGCCAACCCACAGACAGCAGCTCAAGTTCTTAGTGTTCTTTTTTTGCCTGAGTTGCTGGCTCAGATCTATATAATACACATTAAAAAAAAAAAAAAAAAAAAAAAAGTCAATCAAAGCCAATATCTATTCAAAGTCACTGAATCATCCACTTTAAAAGTTACTAAAAATACTTTTCATGGCTGTCTTGAACTCTGCTTCCACCTCCAAATCACAGATGCTTTTACAAGAAACATGGAGTTTGTTTGGAAGTGTTATGCAACGCTTAATCGCCTAACATTGGGGCAATATGGAAGAAAGAGGTGAAACAGTAGCAGGAAAGAATGTAAATACCACTATGAAATAAAAGGCAAAATGAACAAATAAAACTGTCCAGGGGATAAATGAGATAAATGACAGCCTGTTAACATTCATTTCAGTTTTTATTTTTCTTTTATGCCTCTTTTTTTTCAAAGTAGACCTGGAACATTTCATTGCTATAAGTCAGGACAATAATGCAGGATAATCGAATTGATACCAGTCTCCAAATTGGGTATAGAAGGGCTAAAAAAGCCTGAATGCTAACAGTTCCCTCTTTGGTAATGGTACATATGCAAATGCCACAAAGCTTTCTCAGCATTAATGGTTTAACTTTTCTTTATCATCATGCAAGTCTCTGAAGGATTATTGTTGCCCTGTTCAAGTGGGAAAATGAAGAATTAGAATTACAGAATCACAGAATCACAGAATCACTAAGGTTGGAAAGGACCTATAAAATCATCTAGTCCAACCATCCACCTATCACCAATGATTCTCGCTAAACCATATCCCTCATCACAGCATCCAAACGTTCCTTGAACACCTCCAGGGTCGGTGACTCCACCACCTCCCTGGGCAGCCCATTCCAGTGCCTGACCACTCTTTCAGAGAAGTAGTATTTCCTAATATCCAGCCTGAATTAGAGATTAAGTCTTACAGGAGATATGTAAAACAGCTGGGAACAACGTAGATCTTCTCCTGTTCCAGATTAAAACATCTCAATGTAGATGATCATACACAGAGGTTAAACTCTAAAAGCCTTGACTATAAATGAGACTCCTTGTCTCATTTGTGATTTTATAGGCTGTCTCAGCTCCAAAAAAGGGTAAGCTATCTACAGGTCTTAGGAGAGATCTAATTATCTTCTATCTGAGAGCGTCTTAGTTGTCACTCACTGTTTATTTTTTGGCAAATAAATTGAGACACATATGCCTGCCTGTGACCTGGAGTATGGCCTCCAATGGAGACCAGTGCCTGATCTGGTGAAGGTCACCTTCAGCTAGACACTTAGTGCAGAGCCTAGCTTCCCTGGCATGTGTCTGCTGATAGATGGGATGCATGAGGGTGCCAGGCACATCCACGTTGTGATGGTGTATGTGAGGCTAGATCTATGGGAGATACATAGTCTTCTAGAGACAATGAGAGGCCAGCAAGGACAGCCTGCAGTGACTCCAGGGACATTGAAAATGTATGCTCAGGCACCTTCGTTGAATCTTTCATCTTCACTGAATCTTTCATCTTCGCTGACCGCACTTGAGTAGAACAAAGGTAAATATCTCCAAGTTGACATGTAAAGTCTGTTAAGTTAATCTCAAACCAATCCAACCCTTTGTGTCAGCTGCAGGCAGAGCAGAAAATCATCACATCAGCTCAGTTGCACCACTGAATTGACAAAGACCAAATATTAATCTTGTTGAAAGAAAAAATACAAGGCTGCGAAGATTTCCTCAATATATGCATGTGTCTTGGATGACAGAGCTCCTCAGTACCATGTTTGGTTTGTGGAGTGGGGTTATCTACCTAGAATCACATGTGTAATAACTTGTTCTGAGGTGAGTCTACAGATTCTGAGTCTTTCTCAGCTTCTGTTTCTGTTAGCTGATATCTCAGGTTTAGTATTTATGCACTGAATTATATGGCATATCTCCAAATCTCATAGCCTGCAGCAGAAAAACAATTCAAACTGGAGTTTTCACTTCAGTGCACTTATGTACTTTCTATTCTTGAACAGCTTTTGATATGTCAAGAAGTGTGTACTCTCTAACTAAAATCTTATTTAACAGAAGGGAGAATATATCATTTAGGCTTCACTTTACCTTTTATTGGGCATAGGAATACTATCTCCTACATTTCTTTGTCAGTATTTCTGTTCCTACATTAAACAAAATCTATTTAAAAAATAATAACATGCTGAAATTAAGCTGAATTTAGCCATGAAAATCTTAATAAAGAGGCACAACAATTCAGTTCTTTTCACTGCACTGAGTTCTGCCCAATATTTCTGAGTAATTTGCACCAATTTTGGCATCTGATAGATTGTTCAGATACTGTATATTGGGAAGTTTCATCTGTCCTCCATCCTCTCCATGGATCCTCTCCTCAGCCTGTGTTAGTACAAGCATCCCACATGTCCCTGACTGTGGAAATGAGGCACACACACGTGGTATGAACAGAAATAAGCTTTATTTCCCTTCTGTCCTTTATGGATCAAATGTTGCTCTGCTCAACAGCCTCCTCAAACAGCCATGACCACATTGCTTGCTTTACCTTATGTTCTGCTTTTCCCCACTTTTTCTGATCTCAAATGAATAACTCACACCTGTTTGTATGTACGTACATATGTATGTATGTATTTGCTTGTCTATTTATTTATTTTTGTCTTGGGCCCCAGTTTTGCTGATTTAGTACTCTTATATGGTCATCTTGGCTTTTGCAAACAACTACTGGTAAAGCAGCACTCTCAGAAGCTTTGATGTCTTTCACTCCCTGGGTTTCCCAATGCTTCTTTCATACCTTTTATGTCCTAGTTTCTTTATTATTGTTTTATTAGTTTAACTCCAGGTTGGATTAAGCCAATTGCTTTTCCCCTTTCATCACTGTTCTGGAGAAGAGAAGGCTTGGAGGAAACTTTGTGGCTTTCCTGTATTTGAAGAGGGCTTACAGGAAGGAAGGAGACTGATTTTTCACACTGCTAGTGATAGGACCAGGGGGAATGATTTCAAATTAAAAGACGGGAGATTTAGGTTAGTTGTTAGAAATTTTTTACTCATAGGAGCTGGAAGAGGTTGCCCAGAGAAGCTATGGATGTCCCTTTCAAGGCCAGGTTGGATGGGGCCCTGGGTAGCCTGATCTGGTGGGTGGCAAGCAGCCCATGACAGGGGGGGATCTAGATGACCTTTAACGTTCCCTCCGCCCTAAGTCATTCTATGATTCTGTGATCACTTAAAATCGTAAACAAATTATTTCTTTTTCACCTTTACCCTGCTACATTAATCTCAGGCCAGGGATGGTCTTTTGCATGCACAGATACATTTTATTTTTGTATCTGTGTTAAGTTTATTTGTTTAGAAATAATTAGTGAGAAAAGAAATAAGGCAGAGGGTACTCTGTATATCTCAGAAATCAATTGGCTTCTAAAGAGTTGAGAACAGCACAAATTCGCAAATCAGACTTGATTACAAGAATGAGTCAGAAATTTCTGCTTTTGGCTTCCTTGAAAAATAAAGATGTTCCCCCTTCTTTCTGCCATCACATGGATGGATGCCTTACACCAACCAACTCACACAGAGATGGTCAGTGTTAATTACCACACGGCACTGTGCTCTGGCATTGCTGTGTTTGCTAGCACTGATGCTTCACCCACTTTGATACAAAGGTGCTAGGCTATGAAGCCTTAAATCCAGTCTGATTTCTGGGTTATTTCTATGTGTCATGTTACCTCTTGTTGAATATTAATAATTCCGAGTGCTTGCTGATCGTCTTTGTGTTAGTACACAGTCTCTGTGACCAAGCCCTTTTGGGATGATTTTCATGACCATAAAATAGTATGACAAAGCCAGGTGGGGAACTTGGAGTTGAGCATGACATACCTCATGAGAGAAAACAAAGACAGAATGCCCAGAGCTCTGAGCTCTGGTCAAGGTTACCAGCAAGAAGCATTACACAGAAGACAGATCTGGGTACAAATTCTTCATAGCTAATCCGTGTCTGATAAGGAGAATCTATGGCAGCGTTTGCAGGTAGGGTTAAATATGCCTAGGATCATTTCCAGATACTGAAGCCAATAGGTATCTTTGCAAAATAATCTCTCAGCAATTTATCCATGTGTGGTGCTTATTGGGAATTGTCTCTGAACTATCCTAAGTTGTGGGCAGTACTCTGGAGCTGTAGGGAGACTGGTAATAGGTACAGGCTCAAATTCCACTGGGGATATTCAGATGGTTTCAAAGTAGTCTGCTACATTTCCATCACCAAGAACATTCCCCAGCCCTATCTATTTTAGTGGCATAATCACTGCCTATACAATTTGTGCAGTAAAGTTGGCCTCCTGCAGAACAAATTGTTCTGAGATTTGATTCTTGGCACATACCTGTGCCAAGGCATCCGTGGAAATAGATCCATGAAAGCCTGAGAGTTTCAATGTGACCGCTGAACATGCTGGAACTTGGGTGTGGGTTTGACATATAGGCATCACTCTCATAAATTGGAAATAGTGAGCAAAAAGTTTATCCTTGATACTGAGCAAAGTAGATGCACTGTCATTAGTTATCTGGGGCAGATTCTTGGCATTATGCAGGAACTGGGAGCTTTCTGTCAGCATCATGGAACGCTTAAAAGGTAAATGGCTGTCACATTACTGCATATCTATTTAAAAGCAGATTCAAACTAGCAGTAAGAACTCTAGAATATTAGCGGTGAAGAAATAAGTTTGGGAAGTTGCACATGCTACTAAACAAATGAAGTGCCTGGGTGTTATTTTGTCAGTGACTCTTCAAAGTATTGTAACTTCTGTTACTTGTGAATGCCAAACTATGTGATTCCGAGTTAAAAAAATAAAATAATCAGGCAGGTCTGTGGGAGTTAAAGTGACATCCAAAGCAGTAAGACATGTAACTCAGTGTTACTGCTGTAGGTACAGCGTATTTTAAATTGAGAGGAGTCTTCCTGCAGAAAGGTTAAATGGCATCTGCAGATCCCACAAGCTCTGCATTCAGTGGAAATAAATAGGACATTAAAGGAAACAATAACAGGTGCTGTTGAGCGCAGTGACCCTTTAGCAGCAGATATTTAATGTGAAACTCTCTGTGACCCACAGAGAGCACCTTGTGAAAATACATTATATTGTGTCCAGCTTCTTTTTTTTTGTCTACACAGTCCCCAGGCTAAATGTTTGCTGACAGCAGGAAGTCTCCTAGAAAAGCATTCCCGTAGCCTCCGTTTGCCCTGCTGCCACCCACACAGCATCTAGATGTGTTCTGGTGAAAACACTGAAACTTTGATTACAGTCATTGCTCAGCTTATACTGCAATGATATCAACACTGAGCAGGAGCTGAGAGCAGGTCTACTACATAGAAATTGTTAGAGAATTGGTCTCTCAAAAATTCAAAAGGAATTATGGAACTGCTGGATTTATATGATCCAGCAGAAATTTGTTTTTGAAAGAACTCTTGGCTTTGAGGAAAAGACAGCAGAAAATTAATCCTTATGAAATGCATCACAGGAAGTCTGTTGGTAATCTGGTAAGAAATCAGCATCACCATGGATCAAAATGTCCAACAGTCATCTTTGAGGAGGTGAATTGTTGTAACAAACGTTAATGCTAGAGAAAGGGAAAAATGTTTTAATAGCACTGCCATAATTAAAGTTATGGGAGCATGAATATGTCCTTATGAAATAAAAGTATATATTGTGAGAAATGTACATAGAGAAAGAAAAAAAACTTTAGCAGAACCATAGAATTGTTTGAGTTGGAAGGGACCTTTAAAGGCAACCTGGTTCAACTTCCCTACAATGAAAAGGGACACCTACAGCTGTATTAGGTTGCTCAGAGCCCTGTCCAGTCTCACCTTGGGTGTCTCCATGGATGGAACATCCACCACTTCTCTGGGAAAACTGTTCCCGTGTTTCTCCATTAATATCTTCTTTTTAATCTTTTTAAAAATTATTATTATTATTTCATTATTTTATTTTTATCACTGACATTTGATTGTTTCTGCCTCAGATTTAGATGGCTGAATTTGAGTTGAAGTACCTAACTATGTTCATAGCAGCATGAGATCTGGAAGTCCTCAGCCAGGACCCATGAACCCATATCTGAGCTGCTAAATCACTACTGGAATCAACAAGTGCTGAATGTCTGTAGGTCTGCCAACAGAACATGTAACAGTGTCTGCTTCTTAGGGACCACAGTGATACCTGAGCACTTCTAGGCATCATTGAGAAGCAAAATCATTCAGAATACTTATTTAATCCAGAACAACTTAGCATTTTTGTGAGTTTTAAGTTCAGGCTGGCTGCATTACCAGGAGATAAATCCACTGTTTCTCTCCTTATGCTTAGTAGCCAAACAAGTGCTCATTTCAGCAGCACATATACTACAATTGGAATGTTGCAAAGAAAATTAGCATGGATCCTGAGCAAAGCTGACATGCAAATTGGTAAGGTGATCAATTTTTTTGTTTTTCCAGGGCAGGGGATGTAGCTCAGCGGGAGAGCGCTTGCTTCGCATGTAAGAGGTCCTGGGTTCAATCCCCAGCATCTCCACACTTTTCCTGCCTCACAGCCTGTGCAGGGGGAAATGCCTGGTTGGATGGGGCCCTGGGCAGCCTGATCTTGTGGGTTGCAACCCTGCCCATGTCAGGGGATTGGGTCTCGGTGATCCCTTCCAACCTGAGTCATTCTGTGATTCTATGAAAAGGACAAGCAGGTAGTAGGCTTCTCCTTCCAGAAGTTTATACCTGTGCTTCAAAGACCAGTTCCTGCAAGGACAAGAAAAGTACATGTCCCAGAGGATGGCATTTAACTATGGATTACTTCTGTTACCATCCAGCACAGACAGACTCTGAAATCATGATAACAATTTATCCCACCTCTGTGCATTCTGTAGAGCAAAGGACAAGTCCCAGTGGGAGACACCAAATCAGAATGGAGCAACCTTTGATCCCATCCAGCTCTGCCCCAACTTTTCGTCTGAGCTTGGGTGAATCATTTACCTCTAGGATGCTAACATACTCCGGACCTTCTCTTCATTGTCTTGTGTCATGACTCTGTTGGTTTGCTGAGCTGGGATCTTCACCAGGAGCTCATAGTAGACTCAACTCAGAAGAGTTTTGCCACAATCTCCCAGCACTGATTACCACCAAATCCAGGAAGCAGATAAAACAATGGCAGTGGAGGAGCGCAGTGACCAGAAAGAGAACATCTGCATTTCTCCTCTTGCTCCCTGCTTTCCAATGGTAAGACCACCATGTGTGCATGTTTCTCAGAGTTCTAGATGCTTCTCAGAGATGTCCTTTTAGAGGCTGCAAGTATATTGTAGCTAATAAGAGCTTAAACTGTGAGTCTTTTCTTCTTGATGGTTTTCGTATCTGTACAGCTATCGGTCCTTCTTTACATACCAATTCATGTGACAAAATACAATATCATAATTGCAGTGTACACAGCTTTGACTAAGCTATGAAATAGTGCTTACAAGGTAAATGGGTAGTAAATATTCACAATGGCTGGCAGATAGAGAAAGAGCTGAAAAGAAATTTTGTATTATTTCATCCTAAGTGGGAGCATATAGCTCTTCTGCTGCTGCTACCCTTATATTTTCTGACTGGTGCTGTGTTATAACTTAAACTGTATGCAAAGGAATAGAGACAACACAAAGGAGAAACAAAGCCTGGTAAACGTAGCCAAAGACTGCACAGAACGACCAGAGCGGGCCATTTAGGCTTTGATTTATAACGAGCAGAAAAGCAGTGACCTGATGTCTGTGCTGTGCTCTTTCTGGCACGGTGATTTGTTTGCTAGAAGACAAACAGCTATTTTAAAGACTGTCTTTTTTTATATAGACAGTCTGGCAGTCTCTGCTATGATGGGTTAAGCAGACAGTTATGCCTTCCAGTGAAGCTGGCAACAATGACTTGCAAATATTTCTTTCTATACAATTAAGCTGCACTCTTGCTGTTAAGCAGTGCAGATCTCTTGTTTCTTTCTATGGTCCCTACTGGGATTTGAGGGGATTCAAGTAATCAGAGTTATCCAGGGCAGAACTGAAAAAGATTGTGAGTTTTTAAGATATTCCTAGATTTCTTTGGATATTTCTAGACTAGGGAACTCTTTCCTCTATCAGTAGTACAGTACTGCTAATACCTAAACATCCTTTCTGTCCTTGCAGGAACCTGAACAAAAAACCTTCAGTATCCAAGCTGGCTCTTGCTTTAGTTGTGAATGTATAACCATTCACTCCAGACACTCTAAGCACTCAACACACAGACCTAAGGTTAGTGCTTGATAAGATGCTAAGCATACTTGTGTGCCACTGAGGAGTGCTTGCACACACAGGAAATGCAAATCCCATCATCCAATTAAACCATGCGCTATGTTAGGTCTCACCTCATTGATGTCAACAGTAATTATGTTCTTTCATGCCCAGTCTGAAATGGGTCTGTAGAATTGTAAGGTAAAATCCAAATGCCCTCAAACAAATGAAGCTCCCACAGAAAATAGCATGGCATTTACTCTAACAGAGACATCAGAGTTTGGCCTATAGAAAATAAAACAGTGAAGTAGTACCCTACTTTTGAAATGCATGGTGGTTTTCCACATTTCTGTGATTTTATCTGTTCGTGTTTTTACCAGTTTTTATGATGAAACTCCTACTCTCTTATTGTTTCTTTGTAGCTCCCTACTTCCTCTCCCCGATGGGGAGAGTCTCTTGGTAATCAGCTTCATCCTCTTTCTCAATTTCCTTACATCAATTCCAGTGAATACATTACTGAAACTCTGCCCAAAAAATTCATACGTCTTCAGGAAAAAGCAGCTGATTGGCATAGCCAACAATAATAAACCTTTTCCTGCGAGGACGTCTGTGTGCCATTCTCTGTGCAAATAGCAAATGTAGAAATCACACTTCTAAAATCACACGTTATGATATACAGTACTATCCTAACTTTCAGTCTTCAGCTGAAAGATATTGTGAGAGAATCTAGTTTGCAGAGGAACTTTGTGTCAGTTCTTTTCTCAACTGTATTCAAAACCTATGCAAAGCAACAGCAAGACAAAACAAAACTTTGACCTGTTCAATGGCCTTCTTGGACATATCCCATGGGTTAGAGCACTGGAAGGTAAAGGGGCACAAGAGAGTTGGTTAACCTTCTCCAAGCTCAAGATTAGTACATCCCTAAGAGTAAAAAATCAGGCAAAGGTGGCAGGAGAACTGTATGGATGAGCAAGGACCCTGAGTCTAAGACAGGGCTAAAACCAGCATCTAGAAAACACAGCTTATTACAGGAGTTAATGAATGTCTTTGGTACAGTTTTAAGAACGTTGCCACATCTAGTTGAAACAGAGTTGTTTTACTAGCAAAGAGTTGATAAGCTTTTGAAAAATTAGATGTTGAAAGATACTAATAAAAAAGTTAACGTAGACATTTTGCTTTGGTTATCAGAAACTGCAGACCAAGGTTTATGTCTCTACCGAAAAAAGTGTACCAGGGAATAAGGAAACAATTAAGTAATTTTCTGAAAAAGGAATTCAGAAACCTGACATAGTATGCATTAGCTGTGCCTGTAATTTCTGTGAATATTAAATATCCACTCAGCTATTTTCTTAGATTTTGGGGTAAAGATAACTTTCTTTTTTTACATGTATCTCTGGCAAATAAATTCGTTGTGCCTCACTAAAAAAACATTAGAGATAAAACTCGAAAACTGCAAAAGCTATGCCTCCTATCATCACAAGAATGATGTGACTGCTCATGACTGACTCTAGCAGAAAATATCACGCACAGCTAAACTGTCCTGCAACCTCTTAGGTATTTCATAAATGTATTCAGAATTGTTATTATTGAAATACAGATAAAACTGAAAGTAAAATTTTATTTTATTTATTTGCAAGTATGAAATCTGGATGAAAATTTTTGTTGTAAAATCTTGTTATTTACTCCAGGTGTTGGTTTTTTTGTTGTTGTTGTTGGGTTTTTTTGTTTGTTTATTTTATTTTAATGAATGATTAAATGCAAATTTGCCTCTGAATTACAAATTTTTATGTATTAAATTAAAAGCAGACCTTTTTGAGGATATTTCTGCTTAAAATATTCCAAGAATATTTCAATCTCTGAGGCCTGAGATTTTGCAAATGTGTAAGAAATAGACAAATACAAAATACCAAGCACTGTAGTGATAAATATTAGCATATAGTGATAGTAACATGGGGTACACAAGAATATATTTATTGTATATAATCATTACACTGTTGAATTCAATCAGTCTAAAGATATGGAAAAATAATTGTGAAAAGCTATTAGATAATATAAATATGACTCTATTGATATTGCCACCTTCTCCTTTCCTGCTCCCAAATCCTTTCTCTTAATAAAATTTGGCCTCCTTTGGAGGAGGACTGTATCTGGAATTTGAGAATATTCAGATCCAATATTATTTTGAATGTGAGCAGTTTTTTTCCCTTGAGAATAAGCAATCTCTAGTAACAATTAATACAAAGCACATCTGGCTGATTAGATAAGAGCGTGAATACTGTATGTTATCAATTAGCTGGTTTGATGAGCTACTCTATCTGACAGAGAACTGAAGAGTTTTTTATATCTATATCTGTATGTATCTATCTTTACATCTACATATATACTTAACAGTTATCCAGGTTCAGGCTCTAAAGAATTTTTAAGTTAGCCTTTTCTCTTTCCTGCAGCCAACCCCCCAGAGATTCTGCAGTGTTGAATTAATGATTGAGCAATAATTCCATAAAAGACAAAGGGCATGGAGATATTTGCCTTAAATGTTATGAAAGAAGATAATTTTTAGTGCGAGCCTGAAGCGTTGAAAAAATGCAATCATTTCTGTAGACATAAAAGTCATTAACAAAAATCAGACACAGTGGTTATGTTCTAGGATATTTACATCTCAGAAATAAGGAAATGAGAAAGTGAAAGGCAGAAGTCTGCTGAATTGAAAGATGTTCTGTAAAGGAATAATTGTTTAGGGAGAAATAGTTTCAGGATGTGAGAAATGAATGTTTTACTTAATAAAAAGAGAAAAATACATATAGCCTTAAAATACATATAGCCTTAATTCACCATGGTAAATCAGCTATTTTTAGGAGATATTGCCTCAAATATCTCCTTTAGATGTCAGAATACTTTCACAAAATATATCAGATATGAAGGAATGCACTGCACGGAACATGGGGCAGAAGGTAGGAATAAGCAGTAGAATTGGCTTTGTTGGTATATTGCCTACAAAGTGACTAAGGATATAATAAATGAGTAAAGTGCTATAGTGAAGATGGAGCCATATTCTTGGAGGTCCACAGTGATAGACTAGAAAGACAATGGAAAGAAATTGAACTTTTTTAGGTAAAAGGAAAAAGAAATCCTCAAAAAAGAGGTTGCTCAAACACAGGAACAGTGCTCTGTAGACACGATGGAGAGCATCAGCCTCTGGAGGCACTGGTAGCAGTGTGCTGATATATAGATTTCTTTTTCCTTGTCATTTATGGACACAATGGAAGTGTTTTGGGGTTTCCAGACAAATGGGTACAGCGTACTGAAAACAGCAGGAATAAAGTTGGAATTTTCTGTTCTGTGCTTTAACTTGTTCAACTATAGTGATTGTTCCGTAGGTAACACAGCCATACAAAGATGATTTCTTCTGAAATAGCATGCTTAACTGACTGTGATTTAGGATACCAGTACCTGAAGGCTATAGAGAAGCTACCTCTACACCAGTAATATTTCATGAATTCAGAAGCATACCTAGATGGAAATTACTTGCAGATTTCTCTCTATTACTCTGTAAAGAAAGTGTTAACACACCTTGATCTTTACCAATTTCCAGTGGTGGCAGATGGCTTTATGAAGCCTAATTCAAAAATGCCTCTCTTGCTCTGCTCACTCTTTTCTGCTGATAGGAACTCTAGATAGAGAAACCTTCCTCCACTGTGACCTTCCACAAGCTCTCTAGCTCTTGCTTAGTCAAGAACAAAACTGCAGCTGCTCTACCAGACATGAAAAAGCATATGCATCACAGAAGAAATGGTTGCATTTTATTTTGTGAATTTTATAAAGTTTTGGCTAAGTTTAAAATCAATTTTTAAATATTCATGGTAACAGATTTTTCTTTACATTTAATGATTAATGTATTCAGAATGTTTTTCCAACTGTGCCATAGGACCCTAAGGTCATTCATGCGCAGGACATTTGAAAATACTTATGGAAACATTTTCATCCTTTTTGAATGGATTGTTTCACAAAAGGATCCTGGAACTTGAGAAAATATTGCAATATTCTAAACTTTAAAGAGAGACATTCTGTCAGTTATTTTTCTTTCAGCTAGCAACTGGATCTTATTTGTGAAAAACCCTCTGCTTCAGTTGACGATGTCTATCAGCCCAGCACTTCCTAGCTTATTTGTTAGCTGCCTCCCTCCACTCCTCCACGCCCTTCACCTTAGTTATAAGAAGTGGAATTGAAGGGCCAACAGATACTGGCTCAACACTGCATTATTTAGAGCATCTCTGGCAATCAACTTGATTGCTGTTCTTGGAAGAGAACATAAAGACTTTCCGGTATGTGTTTGAAAGCTGGTACTAGGAAAAAAAAAAAAAAAAAGAAACAAACAAAAAAAACCCAGCCACTGATTTCTGACTATAAGAAGTTTCCTGTCATGCTTGAAGGTGAATTTCTTCTTGTAAACAACTTGATTGAAAATAAATTGTCCTCTATTCTGAAGAAACTTTTTTGCTAGTACAGTTCCTAAGTCAAGAACCAATCAAGCATATTAAAGATTAAGATGGATGATAGAAAATCTTGATTAAAAACTTTTCTATTCAGCAGTATAGACTTCCTTGTTCTGCTTAAGGGAATAAAAATGATGAGCAAATCAACTGCCAAGTGGAAATAAAATCAACCTGTATGTTGTCATTAATGATCTGTTCAGGCTGTATTAACCCTTTGTGAGACTGATCAATTACCTGATCAGGGCCAAGAACTGCATAAGACACCAATATGATGTGCAGAAAAATGGCAAAATGGCAAAATGGCGTTTAATCACACGTGGCATCCGTTTAAGTACATTCTTGTTCTACTTTGTCTACACCCCCTAAAGGTGCATTGTCCAATTACTGAGCTCGGGGGGGCACTATCCCGTGACATCCCGTATAGCCTCGCTGTCGCCTAATACAACACCTGTAGACGTCAGATCCAGATCTGAATATATTTAAAATGGGCTGCATAAACAACTTTGAGGAATCTTACTGAAAGCTATACGTCTTTCACAAAGCATGTCCTGTCTTTGCCTTTTTGAGACCTTGCTCAGTGTGATCTGAATGTTTAGCAGGTCTGCCCTCACTCTAAGAAAAAGACTTGAAGGCTTTGTTGGTTTTGCAGTATTCTATGGTATAAAATTTGTGACACATAATGAAACAAAGATATTAGAGACCTAGATATTAGATGAAATGTCAGATTATCATGCTAAGTTCCCTTCTAGAAAGAAATATGTATTTTTTGTCTTATTCACAATTTTCAACTAACCTTATTTAGCTCATAGCTGAAAACTGAAGTTTTCAATTATCCAGGCTTGTATTTGTAACTATCATACTTGACAGACTTAACATTTAAATCCTCCTCTTTTCCTGCTTAATTATTTCTCCTTGTGATATTACACGTGTTTCTTATTTACAGAAGGAGATGTTCTCGATAATATATACACTTCTACGAACATTTGAGTTTTCCTCTGTTAGTTTTCCAGAAATTTTGAAATGAATCTGTTTGGTTACAAGTGTAGAATACCAAAGTGGGACTTCCTTCACCTACCTTAAGATGCTGGGATCTCCCTGTAGTCAATAGATTGGTAGTGAATCAAATGACTAAATCCTATCTCAGGACTAGAGAAGAAGATCTCTGCTTCTATCAAGGGAGCCTGTGCTGATTTAGACACCTACTGTTAGAGATTCAAATTTAAATTGATGACTCTCATCATAGCTTCCTGAAGAGCAGATGTTAAGATTTATTTAACTTTTCATATTTAAAAAGTAATCTATGTTTAAATGCTATTGGCCCACATCTCACCAGCCCACAAGCTGTGCGCTTAAACTGACCATTTCTTTAACTGGTAATGCTGATTTTTTACCTTATTTTTTTTTTTTCCCTTCAGCGATTGGTGTTTTAGACTGTGGGAGTACTAGATTGCAACATTTTATTTTTCAGTATGGGATGGATTGAGAGGAGGAAAACCAATCTCTTAGCAGCGTTGGTGGTAGGTATTTTGGATGTTGTAGATGGGTTAGATGAATAAATCAGACTGGTAATATTGCAAGAATATACTAACATTTATAGCTCTTGGAGGCTGAAAATTGTTTAATGCTAAGTCTTTACTAATAAAACTGATCTACCTGAATAATACTGGTCTGCAGCTTGCATCATAAGATACAAAAACTATGCAACAATAATCCACCCAACTCAGTTATGTTGAATGATGGACTACCTGTGTTGCGAGGCTGATTTGCAGTAAATTATCATCAAATCCTTTCCAATCCCAAGGCAACAAGTTGCTAATTAAAAAAAAAAAAAGAAAGAAAGAAAAAAAAGAATTCTACTTCATTTTTCTCATTCATTTAAGGAACTATACATCAACACAGAAAAACTAACACATGGGACTCTTCAAGAATTTAAATGTGGAGCAAAACCTGTTGGACTAATCCTGTCAGTGATCTCAGTGAAAGACAGAAGCTTATGATTTTTGTTAGCATTATTAATATTCTTGTATTTGTTTTGGTTGCAATTTCAAAAAATGAAGGAAAAGTGGTTGCCTTTTGTTTCCGGTATTAACAATTGTAACTGTCCATCCCTGTGATAACACTTCTCACCTTTAGTAAGAAAATTCCAGTCGGTATTTGGAATCAGAAAAGTACTGCAAGAAAGAAGTAACCAAGAAATTATCTTTTAATCTTCGTTCAACAACACATCTGAAAATATTCTGTGGATATTTACTTCAAATGGCATCCTGAGTCAGGATTCCAGTCAGCAGGATCTTAGGTTTTTTTGAATAAACATATGCAACATTAGATTTGGACTAGAAGCATCCTAGGTAAAATGGTATGTAAAATGCTAGGAGTAATTTTAAGCTAGTTCTATATTTTACTGAATTAACATAAGCAATTCAGTAGAGATGCTTGTTTTAATTTCAATCTCTGGCCAAGAAAAAAGCAAACAAAATGACAAATACAAATGAAAATAGGGGATATCATAACTTCTCTACACAGCGAAAAACCTTATTGGAATGTGTTCTTCCACATTTTATCTTAAAGAGGGTACTGTAACACTGCCAAAGGATCTGAGATGTACCAACAGTGCTCCAACAACCTGAAATAAATATCAAATTAATGAAGAAGTGAAAACCACAAGATTGTATAGTATGGAATAGAAATAAGTAAATTAAGTCATAAGGAAAAAGTGTACAAATATTGAATAATCATGAGAATGTCAGGCCAGAAATTCTATTCTCACTATTTCATAGCAAATGAACGTGAGGATGTTAAATGAAGCTGAAATGTGACAAACTGAAAATTGCAAAGAGAGAATAAGTGCACTTTCCTACTGTAATTATCTGTTAGAACCCTTTCCGTCAGGAAGTAATTGCAAGTTGGAAGTGAAGAGGATTTAAAAAGGGACTGATATCAACTCTGGCTGTAACAATCACCATTCATTACAATTACAACAAAGATTGGGAGGGATGTAAATCTCTTGCTTCCAACGCTGTCTGAATGATATCTCAGGTTACTGTGACATACATTCAGCTACTTTAAGTTTCTCATAACCTTCTGCAAATTTGTGCAGCTGGAAACCAGATATCTGAACAATGCGATCCACATGTAATTCAGTGTAGCAATTCTTGTACTTGTACTTCCATTAATGTCTGGGAAAACTGAAAACTGAATAAAGAAAACTCATAAATTTTTGCATTACTATTCTCAGCAAAGCAAATTTTTTTACTCTAAGTTTATAACCATTTGATAAAATAGTATCCCTGTGCCCCTACCTAGATTCTTAGATTGTTGGCTTTGCCAACATTCTAAGGAACATGCCATCTTTTAGTAACGTGATAATGTTTGTCTAGATATGTCTACACCATTGAGGAATACAATTTGTTCTTCAACATTGCCCATTTTGTTACTCTCATTCTGGGAATAACACCTGAGAAAGTCATAACAACACCTCTTTGTGGTTCCTGGATGCTGCTGAGAAGCAGGATGGACTTGCATTCAGATGATCCTGGATCCTAGATGATCTAGCAATGTCAACTTCACAGGAGTCACATAACTATGGTGAATCACAACAAAAGTTATTTGGCCATTGTGTTGATTTCACAGAAGATGATGGGACTATGAAAGGGAGATCAGGTTCACGGTGCTTCAACAAGTATAGATAGGGGAAAACTAGTAATATACCTGTCTGGAAGTGTTGGAAATTAGGTTTTTAATTTATTGAGTTACTAATATTATGAGAAATTCTCAAAAATATATTATGTCTTCTGGAGTGCCCATTCCCTGGTGAACAGGGGGAGTAATACACAAGAACTTATACCACATAACAAAAACTTGGCACCTGGAGCAGGTGAGCTTGGCATTTGCAAATTAGCAGGGTAAAACCAGACTAAAAATGTTAATATTCAGTGAACTGATGCTTTTTGTGAGTTTTATAGAATGTTGAATTCCTACATCCAAAGCTAGATAGTGATTGTCAGGGACAAGTTCTCTTTTCCTTATAGAATGCTGAAGCTATCATTTTCTTACCAATATTAATAGACATCAAGATGCTGTGTCCTTTTTCATTTTTGAAGAAGTTTTGTTATTCCACTTTGTACTGTAATTCAGTCAGTCCTTTTACTTGGAACATCATGCAGCCATTCAGGAACACAAGATGCTGCAATGTCTTTGTTCTCAGCTTTCCTCTCTAAAATGCCTTGTCTTGTGACTGATGGCTGACAATCCAGCATTCCAGACTCAGATTCTTTCCTCCTTGTGTGATACAAGTTGTGAATTAAATGTAGGTGTCTGAGAAATAGTTCAATCAAACACACCATGAAATTCAGGCTATGTTAATCTAGTTGGGCTTCCCATTGTTGGGGAGATGATCAGTCAAACATCCACCTCATATGTGGGGGATTTAGTATGACACCTTACAGAAAGTGCCAAACAAAAATGCATATCTGCTCTGGAAACAGACTTAGTATACCATGACTCTGATAGCCTCTGGTGTATAAATGAGGCTGTGGCTTGGCATTTGGTGTTGTAAAAGATGCCAGTTCATTATATATCAAGACCTTTCCAGCAACTAGGTCTATATTATATGCCAACATCTCATTTTAGAGAACACTTCAATTCAGAAGCTTTTGCAGTTCTCTTTTCAGCCTTTTGGACCTGAATGGCACCTCACTGAGATTTTGTATCCAGACATCTGCTGAACAGACTATAAAGTGAAAACATAAAAAGCCATATCTCAATCGGTAGTCAAACACAAGTTTCTCCTATATTCTGATTCACAGATCCAAATCTACAGATGGACAAAAGTCTCTCCAAGCCTGTGCATTGCAAGGGCCTGGACTTGAAATAACTGTATTCATCACCTTCAGGCAACTCCTCATTTGCTTGTGAGATAATTAAAGAAATAAATATTATTGTCATTGTTACCAGCCTTTCAATTTTCTTGTTTGTTTGCTCTTAAATTAATGAAAATTGTGTTTGCTTTATGCTTTGGGAAATACAAAATCCTTATTTACCCACAAGCTCACTCATTTACTCACAAGCTCGGGGATTAAGTAGCCTTACTTCAATTTGAGTGGAGCTGAATTAGACAGTCATTGATCCAGACGGTTGACTTACAATGGAAATGAATGGGAACATTTCCCTGAATCAAATTATTTCTTGATAAGACTGCTCAGTCAATAAGTGAGTCTTGCAATATCATTCTGCAGTGACATAATCACAACATTCACTTTTCCTTAATCCCCTTCATGTCAGCTCATAATAAAACACCCTTGAAATCTCTTACATAGAGATAAGTGTAATTTATTTGTGATTTAAAATGCTGTGCTTTTGAAGTGGAGTTCTTTTCTGTCAACTCAGCTTGCAAAAGCGACAACATAGATTTTAGTGACCCAGTGAGTTCCAGGTTGTGCTCACTGTACTACTATCTAGTTAGTACAAGCATGATGCATTACCACTGACACAATGGTAATTATTGTGCCTTCCTGCTGCTGGAGATGGTCAGGTAGACAGGGGAGTTTTTTCATAAAAGAAGGTATCTCGTTAGAGATCAAAGGCATAAATATAAACTTTCCTTCTGACTGACTCCTGCTAAAGACTCTCGCTATGGGGCCTAGGTCTAAATTTTCCCATCCAATCCCTCTACTTTTGGTGCGAGAACTTGATCTACATTACCCAAATGAATGACTTCTGATTCTAGTACAATGCTACTGTTATAGCAAGTCTTTTCAATAAACCAAAGAAATTGTAAAGTAGATTAATAACAGTAGAATCTGCACCTGAAAAGACACTAAGAAAATAAAAGGCCAATCTAATGGGCTTTTTTTTTTTTTTTTTTTTTATTTTTATTTTGAGTTAAACAAAATTACCCTATTAATGTAAGCATAGGATCCAGTACGATCTTTCTTTTCTCTATTTTCTTCTTTGTAATTACAGAAATCACAGTACTTCACTTGTGGGTTTTTTTTCCCATCTAACTTCAAGTCCATAATGACAAAGATTACCCAGATGGAAGTAAATAATTGTTTCCATGGCAACGGAGCCAGACAAGACTCTAACTCCTTCCCTTAGAGCTGAAGCAGTACCAAATTGGAGACTATTTAAAACCATTTGTTTTAATAAAGTATGATGATACGACCTTGAATATACACAAAAAATGCATTTGTGACCTGCATTTCTAGACTGCTTTGTTACTTTTCGCTACGTTTAGGATCTGTTTTCTTCAATACCGTACAAACAGAGCATGGAGACAGTGTTCTCTGCCTCAAGTAAATTGCCTTAATTTCTATTGTATATTTTCTGTTGATTCATTTCGACATTTCCATTCATACAACAGAAAGTCTTCCTTGTGTTCCATTTTCCTTGCACATAGTCCAGATCCCTTGTTATGTATTTGTGAACAAATTTACTGCTGAGTGCAAATCTATGATGAAACTATGATTTCATTTTAATACATCAATATTTATTGACTCTGTATACTAAAGTGCTGACAGTTTAGAATCCAGCACTGATACTCATTGCAAAAGTGTTGCTCAGACTACAATACTGTATCTTTTTGAATGCTAGTCAGCTACATTTGTGCATTTTCCATCAAGATGTAAATTATGAATACCTGAAGAATACGGCCTTGCTAACACTCATATAATACTTTGCCTTCTTTAAAATAACTTTTTACTAAGTTAAGACAAGGGTGTTCAGTTCTTTAATATTTAAAAGCTAAATTGGAGTGCTGAAAACAATTTGCTCTAATGGCTATAAGTGAGAACATAGAAAAGGGATACAAAAGTTACCAAAATGGATTTAACCTTAATGAAAAATCTCAGTTTAAGAAGGAGGTTCAAATATGCTCTTGAGATTAAAAATGACATGATGGATGTTAGAATGGTGAAAATGACAGAATCTAGATCCAATCAATAATAAACCGACATTGACTACAGCCCCCAGTCCCTTTTTATCATCTGCAGTGCAGTTCCCGCAGTTCCTCATTTATTTTATTTTATTTTACTTTTCTGAAAAGGGGGTGAGGGGGGAGTTATTCTTTTTTTTGATGTTGTTTGTTCCTTGCTTTATTTTTATTTATTTATTTATTTTTTCTCCACCTTTAAACAGTTAGAGGGAAACTGTTCAGGCAGGAAGCAGATCATTGAAAACTTACCCTGGCGTGACTGCTTTTTCTTTTTTCCTTTTTTTTTTTTTTCCTCTGTTGTGAAATATATTAGTCAACAACCCACTTCAAAGTTGGCTTCCATATCTGAAAGGGAATAAAATCAGGAGGGAAATCAACAGAGGAATATCTAAAATGAAGCAAATGCATCTAAATGTATTTGCTTCCTTTCAATGTCATTTTGGATTGATTTCTTCAGTCCTCAGCTAACTTTGAAACTCAGAAAACAAAACTGTGGTTTGTCACTTGTGAAAAAAACCAAAGTGAAAATGTGGGTGTCAATAGCATTCAAAATAATAAAATCTCTTGGTTTTTAAATGACTAATGTTACTAAGATAACTACTAAATTGGGAAGTGTGAGCAGCATATCTGCATGTGTTGCAGCTGCTACTATTTCCTAGATTTATCTTCCATTAATTGTTGTGGTGGGGTGACCTCAGCCAGCTGCCAGACACTCACTGTCTCCCCCTCCTCAACAGGAGATGGGGAAAAAAAATATGAAAATGTTAGCAGGTCATGAAAAAGACAGAGAGATTGGCCCTTGATGGGCTGCTATGTGGAGATCTGTTCTAGGTGACCTCTGCAGGGGAATTCCTCTTATGGGCCTGGAGCCCCTCCTGCCCTTCTCCTCCTCAGTCTGTGCTCACTGTGCTCTTGCTAGAATCTGTTTTCCCTGAGGTGCCACCAATTCCCTGAGGTGCCACCTTACTGAGGGTGCACTCAACCACCTCATCCAGATGGTCAGTGAAGACATTTAAACAGGGCCATCTCCAATACTGACCCTGAGGAACACTGCTCATGACTGGTAGCCAGTTGGATTTAACTCCATTCACCAACACTCTCCGGACCTGGCTGTCCAGATAGGTTTTAACCCAGCAAAAAGTGTGCTTGTCCAAACCATGCCAGCTTCTCCAGGAGAATGCTGTGGGAAACAGGGTCGAAGGTTTTACTAAAGTCTAGGTAGACTACATCCACAGCCTTTCTCTCATCTACCAGGTGCGTCACCCAGTCATAGAAGGAGATCAGGGCGGCCAGGGAGGACCTGCCTTTCATGAACCTATGCTGACAGGGCCTGATCCCCAGGTTGTCCCTCACTTACTGAATAACAGCAATCAAGATAATCAGCTCCATGACCTTCCTCAATACCAAGGTCAGGTTGACAGGCCTATAGTTCCCTGGATCGTTCTTCCTACCCTTCTTGTAGACATGGTACTGCCTGCAGAACAGACAGTTCTCAAAAAACCCCATATGTCTGTGCTTTGTTGTCTCAGAGAAAGGAAATGCCGGACAGGGAGTGAATGGAGGTGTCCATCTAAGACTGCCATCAAATTATTCTTTCATGAAATAATTAATGTCAGTTTT
Organism: Pavo muticus; assembly: GCA_016647715.1. Taxonomy (NCBI): domain Eukaryota; kingdom Metazoa; phylum Chordata; class Aves; order Galliformes; family Phasianidae; genus Pavo; species Pavo muticus. The sequence continues at coordinate 2,854,737 of JACDJE010000066.1, read as the reverse complement.
ATTATTTCCTGGACCTAAAAATAAATAAATAAATAAAGCAAGCAAATAATTTCTTAATGAGAGGTGGAATGATGATAAAGGGCATCAACTGCTCTAAGTGTGTATTTTTTAGCATGCACTTCTGTTTTGTGAGAAAGGAAATGCAAGTTTGCAGTAAAACCACCAGGAACATTTTGTACCTCTGTCTTCTTTGCTTCATTCCCACATGGATACTAAACTTCACTTGTGGCTCAAAATATACTTTTTCACACAAAATAAGCTCCTAGCAATTGTACGTGACTGCAGTCAGTGATTTAAAACCACAACTATTTCCAAGACTACGTAACACTAAATGGTCTGTGTGCTTTTAACTGAACTCAGCCAGCTGTTTCTGAAAACCCTTTCTGCCCTTTTCTCTAGCTGTGCCTTTTCTTGCATCACCTCTGAAACACTTTATCTTTGGCAGAGAGGCCCACAATCCACTGTGGGCTGAAATCAAAGCGCAGCCTCAGTGCTGCTGAACAAAAGGGAAACATTTTATTTTTTCTTTATTTACTAAGCTGTTTGGGCTCAAGTTTCCCAGGACTGCATGGGATATTCTGAAGCCTCTCCTACAGCTGCCCTTGGACACTTACCTTTCAGAACAGATCTCAAAACAAACTGCAAAATTATCCTTTTAGCCCAATAATTAGCCTGCATAATCACCATGGTCCTTCACTGCACATCATGCTTCCCACAGCCTGTTATACTGAGGCTTCCTAATGCCTCAGTATTATTATTCCTTTCTAATCTTTCTTGCTTTGAGACTATTGTTACTGATTTTTGTTTACATCATCAGTCTTTCAGGAATTTCTTGTCATTTACATTTGCAAGATCTTTTAGTTTGGCAGAACCTACAAAATGCAATTTAGTGTCCTGCTTTTCCATATAATCATATAAATTTTCTCTTATCCAAACAAATACTCAGTAATGTGTGCAGTACTATATCTTCTGTGATACTTTAAATGACTACATTAATTAATATTGTTCACTGGAAGGTTCATGTCTCTTACACATTTGCACTTCAATTTTTGAAGATATTCTTGACCATTCCTTTGAAAAGCTCATATTCTATTGCACTGCATTGGATCTTCAAACTGACAGTGACGAGATGTGCTGTATTAGCAAAAACAGGTAATAAGTACAATCAGTATTCAGTTTTTCATCGTACATATTGATTTGGTATAGGTTAGAGTCATTATTTTTAAGTAGTCTATCAGATACAGTTTGTTTTTAAACCACTGAATTCAAATATAAAATAAATAAAATTATATCATGCATAAAACATAAGCAGTGGAGAACTCCAAAAATAAATTTCCATTCAAAAGCAACGCAACTATCTTCTTTTCATAGAGAAAGGAGGGCAGAGGAAGAACAGTTAAAAGTCAGGCACAGTTTGAGATAAATGGATCTCCTCTGTTTACTGGAAATGCCATTAACATTAGCTGAAATACGTGAAAACACCAATAGCCTCTACTTAATTTTATTTCAGATATCTCTGGTTCCAATGAAGGGATCTCATTTGTTTCCTTAGTGTAGATCACAGCCCCAATTTATAAATGCAAATATTCATTGTTTCTGCACAAATGTCTCATGTTCCAAGCAACAGATGTGTTCAAGATCACAATCTACTCAAAACTATTCAGTGAACAAGAAAGAAAAGCCATCTTTACACTGATACTTCTCTATGTTACGTTATTTGTTGAATTTTATTCATGCTAGTACTTGAGATATTCTGCACCCTACTAAGAAGTCTCCTCATAAGCCTGCTAAGACCTGCTTGGTACACGCAAAGCCACCAGTTGTACTTGAACACTGGATGTCATTGGTGCTGTCGAGAGCCTCCACAATTCATTAGGAATCTTCATTCTTCATCTTTCCCTTATTGTCACTAAAGAATCATGGTTTGAGATAATAGAGATTACCTTACAAATTAGTGCACGTATCAGAAAGTGTTATACAAATACGTACATATACCTCCAGCAGGTCAATGCCTGTGCTAAAGGATAAGAAAGTAAATACATCCTTAGCATGGCATACATATGCATGCAAATACAAGTATTAAGTGATTCATTTGTATCTGGTGGGAACCTACATATTAGATTTTCCAAGAATTCTGCCATGCAAAGTAATGGTCTGTAGCAATTTCCAATATCTGAGGATTAGCATTTCTTGTTTATGTAGGGTGGTCACATTTTGCCTTTAACTGTTGATATTCACCTTCTCAGAAAGAAAAGCCATTTTAAATGACATGCTTGCTCTTTTCTTAATAAAAAAAATAATAGAACAAAGCAAATCAGACAACTAAAAAAGAAGTACACTGAGAATCCCATGTGTTTGGCTCTTTTGAAGACATTGAAATTCTTAGGAAATGAGACTAATTTTCTCCCATTCAATGTTCCCCAAAGAATCTCTAGCTAAGTAATAGCAATATAAGCTATTTTCATGCATTTAGAAAGAATTTATTTAATATTATCTGTCACTGAGAGTCCTATTAATGACTGTCTTTCTGATGACTCATAGGATTCCTTCCTATGGATGTGTGTGTTTAGACATTGCAGTAAAAACAGATTAATGCTGCTGAAGTCAATGTTGATATTCTATAACCAAATTGTTTATATAGAATGTCACTGTACTTTATCACTAGATATTATATATTACCTTGTGCCTATATACTTGTATGCCCGCGTTATACATGAATATACATTAGTATATTATAACAGAGAGAAGGGTAAGGTGAAAGAAACAAATGGCTGAAGATGTCAGTCATAAAGGACCATGCTGTAGAGGAAAATTTGTGTAGCTTCAATAGAACTCAGAGAACAGATGCTAGTTGAAGGTATAGTTTCTGTCTAGTAAGCAGCCACGTTAGTGCAGCCCTCCGCTCCCTGTGAGGAGCTGTAGGCCACCAAGAGGTCTCTGCTCAGCCTCCTCTGCTCTGCACTGAAAAAACCGAGGGGCCTCAGCCACTCCTCATACATCTTGCCCTCCAGATCTTTCACCATCTCCGTAACCCTCCTTTGGGCAGTCTCTAATAGCTTTATGTCCTTCATATATTGTGGCACCTAAAACTGCACCCAGTGTTTGAGGTGAGGCCACATAGTGCAAAGCAGAAGGGACAATCCCTTCCCTCACCCACTGTGCCTGATGCACTCCAGAGCACGGTTAGCCCTTTTGGCAGCTAGGGCAAAATACCAACTCACGTTCAACTGGCCTTCAAACAGAACTCACAGATGCCCTTCCATGGCTGCTCTTCATCTTCTCATCCCCAGTCTGTACATAGATCCAGGGCTGCTGTGCTCCAGCTACAAAATCTAGCACTTGTATTTATTGAACTTTATGCAGTTGGTGATTGTCCAGCCCTTTAATTTTTCAAGATGTCTCTGCAAACTTCTCTACTCTCAATCAAATCAATAGTTCTTCCCAATGCATTGTTCACAAATTTACTTAGTATGCATTTGAGTACTTGAGTACATGCGTACATGTGTACAGCTCAAGTATGAAAACACAGAAGAGAACTGGCCCTAACGTGGAGCCCCAAGGAGCCTCACTACTGACTAGCTGTTATTTTCTATAATCCTTTGACTTTTCACCTAGTTTCAAATATTTTTGTGAGTATTGCCCTGTTCTCACTATGCAAAATTGTGAGGGAAAAGGGCAGAGATGTCATTTGCCAATGAAGTGACAGAACACTGATGTATACATGGTACCTCTGTTGACAGGGGAAAATGAGAGAAAAGAGGCTCTTTCTCTAGCTTTGTTATCATGCCACAAGAGTCTTTCAACATCTCTTTTAGGCCTTACTTAGAACTTCTTTACAGAATATATTAAAATTTAAATACTTTATAAGCCAAATAAATAAATAAATAAATAAACCTTTATTTTTTAACAAAAATCAGAGAGTTGGAATTCTATATTCAAATACAATTCTGATCTTTCCCTCTAGAATTATTAATAGCAGCAGAATGTTCTTTTACTGTGCAGACTTCTACGGAAGGTACTGATCATAAAATGAGCTTAAATTCTACCAGATTCTTGTGAAAAGTCTAAGAAACGTTTTATTTGGAGTATTGACATCTCACATTTTCTTTATTACCCTCTCTGAAATCACAGAATCACAGAATTGCAGGGATTGGAAAGGAGTCCAACCTGCCTTCTAAAGCAAGTACAGTAGATCACACAGAAAGGCATCCAGATGGGTCTTGAATATCTCCAGAGAAGGAGATTTCACAATCTCTCTGGACAGCGTGTTCCAGTGTTCCATCACCCTTACTGTAAAGAAGGTCTTCTGCATGTTAGTGCAGAACTTCTGATGTTCAAGTTTTAGGCCATTGCTCCTTGTCCTATCGCTATATACCACCAAATAGGGCCTGGCCTCATCCATTTGCCTCCCTTTAGATGTTTATAAACATTAATCAGACCCCTTCTCAGTCTTCTTTTCCCCTGACTGAACAAACTAAGTTTACCCAGTTTTTCCTCATACAGGAGATGCTCCAGGCCTTTTATCATCTTTGCAGCCCTCTGCTGGACTCCTTACAGGAGATCCCTATCTTTTTTGAACTGGGGAGTCCAGATCATTTACGAAAACAATGAAATCCTTTTTGAATGTTAGAAGGTTCTTCTTTCTTTCAGTATTTTTATACCAAAGAGGCAATGTATTATGGTTTTAGGCAAACTACGTTTAAGGATGTCGTGTCATGGAACTATTAATTATGTCTATGTTTAAAGCACTTTGGAATGGTCTCCAGGAAGTTTATATAGCTCTGCATTTATATATCTCAACAGTGTTAATCTTTCTAAAGAGCTAGATGACTGCCAAGAGTATAACTCATTTTTTTTAACACGCATTATTTCTCTTGCTGACATAGTGATCCAAATGTTTCTTGGCTTCCTGTATTGAATACGTAGAATAATTTATCATTGTCCTTCTTACACTGGTTGATAACTTTGCTTCTTCAAGCTGCTGCTGATTACCTGTTAAACTTTTAATTATAATTGTATATAAGTAATGAGAAAGAGTGAAAGAAAACCTCTATGTCTGGTTTACTAAAACTTGGGGAAGAGTTTCCAAATAGGGTTAGACAGCATAGACATGAGAAGCTCAAAGGGTAAATATAAGAACACGAATGAGGGCCTTGTAAAAATGGAAACATTCACATCCTTCACACTCACTTTCATGCAGGCTGAAGGTGTAGCACGCATTTCCACATCTTTACTTGTTCAAAGAATCACATTTTTTCATGTCCCGAGTATATATTTATATAGAACAGAATTGAAATATAGGAGGCTAGACCTGCTGAAAATTTCTGAGTAATAAAGAAAGAAAGAGAGCACCTTTCAGAGAGGCAATCTTGTACATCAAAATGTGAAACCCAGGTGGATCACAGGCCTTGAGAAAACCTGATAAAGCTTTCCAGAAAACAGTCTGATTTAAAAACAAGCAAACAAACAAACAAACAAATAAATGCACAATCTAGAGGACTTAGAATCATAGGATCATAGAATTGCTCAGGTTGGAAAAGACCTTCAAGATCATTAAGTCCAACTGCAACCTAACCAAACTTACCCTAACTCTAACAACACTCTGCTAAATCATGTCCCTGAGCATCACACCCAAACAATTTTTAAACACATTCAGGGATGTTGACTCAACCACCTCCCTGGGAAGCCTATTCCAGTGCTTAACAACCCTTTTCCATAAAGAAGTTTTTCCTGATATCTGACCTAAAACTCCTCTGGTGGAACTTGAGGCCATTTCCCCTTCTGGAAAAGGAAATTAGTCCACCCAGTCCTTGGAATATAGCGGGATGTTGGGTTTTTTTTTTTTTGGTAGGAAAACTGCGAATAGCAAATAGCAAGAGTTATTACCAGATCTGTTTCTCATAAAGAGGGAATAATGATTTAAGACTGGAAAAACAAGGAGTTAGTAAAATGAGATTTTTCAGAATCTTTAGACTATAAAGAAGGAACAACAGATAGAAATAAGTCTATACAATAGAATGGACTCAAAACATTCAGAGAATCGACAGATTAGGTCTCATGGGAGAGAGCTAATGTTATTCAGTATAACTCCTTTAAAAAGTCATATTAAAGAATATAAGCAGGGCTGGGCCCTTAGGGAGAACTGTAGGGTAGTTGAACAGAATTCAAAGAAAGGCAGAAGAAATGAAGAGAGGTCTATAAAAAGTCCATAGGAGAAAAGGGGGGAAAAAAAATGAGTTTAGTGAAAAGAAAAAGAGGCTAAGAGAAAACACAATGTTAAAAATAATGGACAACTGGAATAGATGTCCCGGGAAAGCACTGATATCAAATAAAACCTTTAAAAAAACAATTGGTTAGGTATGTAGTTATAGTCTGCCTTAGACAGAGCAGGGGGAATAGGTTCACTTTGAAGGCCCAGATTGCTCCACAGTGCCGTGTATCCCTCTGTTTTCCCTTTCCTTAAACTTCCTTGGATATCATGTTTCCTACATTTCCTTTTCTGCACTTAGTTTGTCCAGAACTGTAGTTGGGGTCTCAGTGTCATCGATTCAAGGAGAATATTTACTCCTTTTTTNAAAACCCAGCCACTGATTTCTGACTATAAGAAGTTTCCTGTCATGCTTGAAGGTGAATTTCTTCTTGTAAACAACTTGATTGAAAATAAATTGTCCTCTATTCTGAAGAAACTTTTTTGCTAGTACAGTTCCTAAGTCAAGAACCAATCAAGCATATTAAAGATTAAGATGGATGATAGAAAATCTTGATTAAAAACTTTTCTATTCAGCAGTATAGACTTCCTTGTTCTGCTTAAGGGAATAAAAATGATGAGCAAATCAACTGCCAAGTGGAAATAAAATCAACCTGTATGTTGTCATTAATGATCTGTTCAGGCTGTATTAACCCTTTGTGAGACTGATCAATTACCTGATCAGGGCCAAGAACTGCATAAGACACCAATATGATGTGCAGAAAAATGGCAAAATGGCAAAATGGCGTTTAATCACACGTGGCATCCGTTTAAGTACATTCTTGTTCTACTTTGTCTACACCCCCTAAAGGTGCATTGTCCAATTACTGAGCTCGGGGGGGCACTATCCCGTGACATCCCGTATAGCCTCGCTGTCGCCTAATACAACACCTGTAGACGTCAGATCCAGATCTGAATATATTTAAAATGGGCTGCATAAACAACTTTGAGGAATCTTACTGAAAGCTATACGTCTTTCACAAAGCATGTCCTGTCTTTGCCTTTTTGAGACCTTGCTCAGTGTGATCTGAATGTTTAGCAGGTCTGCCCTCACTCTAAGAAAAAGACTTGAAGGCTTTGTTGGTTTTGCAGTATTCTATGGTATAAAATTTGTGACACATAATGAAACAAAGATATTAGAGACCTAGATATTAGATGAAATGTCAGATTATCATGCTAAGTTCCCTTCTAGAAAGAAATATGTATTTTTTGTCTTATTCACAATTTTCAACTAACCTTATTTAGCTCATAGCTGAAAACTGAAGTTTTCAATTATCCAGGCTTGTATTTGTAACTATCATACTTGACAGACTTAACATTTAAATCCTCCTCTTTTCCTGCTTAATTATTTCTCCTTGTGATATTACACGTGTTTCTTATTTACAGAAGGAGATGTTCTCGATAATATATACACTTCTACGAACATTTGAGTTTTCCTCTGTTAGTTTTCCAGAAATTTTGAAATGAATCTGTTTGGTTACAAGTGTAGAATACCAAAGTGGGACTTCCTTCACCTACCTTAAGATGCTGGGATCTCCCTGTAGTCAATAGATTGGTAGTGAATCAAATGACTAAATCCTATCTCAGGACTAGAGAAGAAGATCTCTGCTTCTATCAAGGGAGCCTGTGCTGATTTAGACACCTACTGTTAGAGATTCAAATTTAAATTGATGACTCTCATCATAGCTTCCTGAAGAGCAGATGTTAAGATTTATTTAACTTTTCATATTTAAAAAGTAATCTATGTTTAAATGCTATTGGCCCACATCTCACCAGCCCACAAGCTGTGCGCTTAAACTGACCATTTCTTTAACTGGTAATGCTGATTTTTTACCTTATTTTTTTTTTTTCCCTTCAGCGATTGGTGTTTTAGACTGTGGGAGTACTAGATTGCAACATTTTATTTTTCAGTATGGGATGGATTGAGAGGAGGAAAACCTATCTCTTAGCAGCGTTGGTGGTAGGTATTTTGGATGTTGTAGATGGGTTAGATGAATAAATCAGACTGGTAATATTGCAAGAATATACTAACATTTATAGCTCTTGGAGGCTGAAAATTGTTTAATGCTAAGTCTTTACTAATAAAACTGATCTACCTGAATAATACTGGTCTGCAGCTTGCATCATAAGATACAAAAACTATGCAACAATAATCCACCCAACTCAGTTATGTTGAATGATGGACTACCTGTGTTGCGAGGCTGATTTGCAGTAAATTATCATCAAATCCTTTCCAATCCCAAGGCAACAAGTNTTTTTTTTTGTGCAACACAGTTGTTCATGCCACAGAGAAATATTCCTCATCCTTTCTACATGTGTGGTGGTACAGAAGGGATGAAAAATGGCTCATGTAAATCCTGTAGTGTCCTATTGGGCACAAATTAACCTTCATTTCACACAGAGTCATCCCAGTATTTTATCACTATGTGCTCAATTACAGCATCCATTAATAAAAATGCAACATACAGTATGAAATTGAGTGAAACAGTCATTCATTTTACTGTAATCTGCCAATAAAATGCACTAGAAGTGTTTGTAATCAACAATGTATGCATTCACCCTATAATGTTTTCATCTAGAATTTTTTTCCCTGGCTTGTTCACGAGAGTACAAAAGGAGATAGTGTCAAATCCTTAAAAATTCAAGTTAAAAAGTTATCTTTAATGCAAATTGTAGACTATCTGCACTTCTTTCGCCTTCCTCCCACAAGGAAACAAATTAGAATGGTTTGATTTGATTTGTTTTGAAAACTCCAGTCTGAATGGTTCTTATAACAGTATTATTAATGCTTATGTAATAGTGATGTGTTAAGAGTTTCATTCCAACAGCAACAGTGAGTCTGAATTGCCTGAACTTCTCAGTGAGCTCCTTCTCTCTTTGTGAAGATCCATCAGATGTTAGTCTGTCTCCAGTTCTCACTACCACCCATCCCTCCTGTGGTGCCAAAGATGTCAAGAAATACTTTGGTGACTATCCAACCACCACCTTATGTACTGCAGACTGAATTTCAGCTGGACTGTTAAGCTGTCTTCCTTAAATACTAATGAAATGCTTTTTCTTTGTTTCTACGTGGAATTCATCTGTCTCTGTTGAACTCTCAAGTCATATGTAACCTTTGTGCTGAGGACTAAAGAGGAGGCAAGCACCTCTCTAGCCTTTTGGGTGACAGTAGCTATTTGCCATGTTTTCTTTTACTGTTTTGTAATGAACTTCTATTTACCTTGTTGCTTCTTTTTGTTTGTTTGTTTTTGTTTGTTTTCATTTTATCTTACTTCACAATTGCTTTTACAGATTTTGTTTCCTGTGCTAGCAATAACTTATTTTGTTTCTCAGCCTATATGTTTGTTTGGTTTTTTTTGTTCTCGCAAACATTCTATTCATTTACATTCATTCTTAGTAATCTAGTTATATTTCTACATTTTGTACAATTTTTAATACTATTATTTGAAAACTTTTAACCGTAACCACCTCTTATTATGCTTCCTACCTGACCTTTGCATTAAGGAAGTCCACTTTGCAGTATGTGACAATCCATAACAGACTACCTGCATGCTTTGAAATGAACTGTCTTCCTAAGAGATACTACCTATGCCTTCCCTACTGAGTGAAAAAGTCGCTTTCCTGTTCACCATTCTGTAGAGTAGCTAATGTTTTGAAGAAAAAGTTTTTTATACGCTTAAAAAACACATGCTGTGTGATTACAACTGTTGTAAAGTTTTCCTAAAGACAGTTGATGTGGTCCACCAGTATTACCAAAAATACCAACAGTAATTTTATCACTTTCGTTTATTGTTCAAAAGCCTCTCTAATTAGGTTGACTGAAAAAGACCATCTCATGCATTAAGCCAAAAGAGCTTTTGTTCTCGCACAGCTCTGGATTTATTTACTTGCTGTGCAAGCCTCACTCTGTATTCTTATTTAGATGAATACCTGCTGTGATGTGTAAAGGATGTTTAGGCTCTTTTTTCTCTCTTTTCTCTCTCCCCCTTTTTTTTTTTTTTTTTTTTTTTTTGGTGAACTGTTCTCTTTTCTAGCCCAAAAGGATGATAGATGGCTGGATCACCCTACGTTTATAAGACATCCATGAGCACAATGCAACAGTCAGAAAAATGGAACACTTGTCTTAGTACAGGTCCTTCATCTCTCTGCAAGATATATTTGCTGGAGCTCAGATGAATGTTGAGATCTTGGGTCTCCTGGTGGCTTTTTGAGGAGGCAGGTTTTATATCTTTGGCTAAAATTCCTAGTGATATCAAAATGGAAAGGACTGGAGTCTTATCTCTGATGAGAACTTGGTGGTTATTTTACATCAAAGAGCTATTGGAAGAATAAACATGCAAAAATAAAAAATGAAGAAAACATCCATACTAATTATGTTTCCAGCAATAATTAGAGCCCAGAGTTAATACAGTGGCTTAATATCTCCTGACCTGACTGGTTATGTCACAGAATCATAGACTCACGGAATGGCTTAGATTGCAAGAGATCTTAACAATCATCAAGCTCCAACACAATGTCAGCAGTTCTGCACTTGAATTAACTTGTTCTCCCGAGAAGCCCAGGTCATTACTGGGTCTATATGGAGAGTTGATGTTCACAAGTGCAGCCATGGATCCTACCAGCGACCTTAGTCAGAATCTGTAGCCCCTAACCATGAGATTTTTCACTAGAGTTAGTCCAGCATTCACATTACACACAGCTTTTCAAAACTTGTAATCAGTTGTTTGAAATTGTTCAGAGCTTACGTCAGCACGTGTGAGAAAAAAAAGGGGAAAAAGATGATGGAGATGTTTTCCTTTTTTAATGTTGTTTTTACTGATCTCTCATGCTTTTACACTTAGAGCAGATGTCACATGTTCATCTGAGATGGAACATTTCTCTTAATTTCAGACCTAACATCTGCTCTTTCTTGACTGAAGACCTGCCCAGTCACTAGACAATAGCGTTACTGCTGTGTGAGACAGAAGATAAGACTTTTACTTACACAACAGGGAAAATTTCCCCCTTGCTTCTTGAAACTATTAATAGTTACAACAGATTGGACTCTTCTGTGTTAAAGAGCAAAACTTTCCCCTTTTTCAAGCCAATGAGTGTGGAAGTGACACCTCTATGTGACACAGTCACATTACTCTAAGTATTGCCCAAATCCTGGATGAAACAGCCCATAAACCATTGACAAAGATTCAAAAAACAGAAAGCTGAGTTAAAGATGAAACTAGGAAGCAATTTTCAGAACCCTCTAAAGTCATGCTTTGAATTTCAATTCCCACAAGGGGAAAATGAAGCAGATCTGAAAGCTTCTAGCATAATTATACTACAACTTGAAGAAAATACAATTTAAAAGGATGAAGGTAAAGAATTTCTAAATAGTTACGATTCAGGAACAGTAAGGAAATGCACTGAATTTGAGAGTATTTATGATGCTTCTTAAGGCATTGATAAATCTGTCTGAAGTTTCTTTTTGTTTGCTTTTTGCCTTTTTTTTTCAGGTAACAATACTTGTAAGTAATTCAGGATTATAGTACAGCAGTGTGTTTCAGAGAAATAAAAAAGAGAATGTAAATTGCTGAGTGTATGTGTATGTGGGTTAAGAAGCATGAATGGGAGTACTTCTACATTATAGTGATATACTAAGCCAGCCATTTAAGCAACTGTTCTTATATTCCATGATTTAAATGGCAGGTACAGATACACAACAACAGAAAATTCTTAGAACTTCCAGTTTTGCACAGTGCCCTTATTTTGCCCCAACTTTCAAAAATCATGCATAGGAAATGATCTTAGAAAGAAAAAAAATGTCTTGTGATTAATAGAGATTTAAAACCCAAGAGACCAGAGCTGTTGTTTCAGCAGGAAACAAACATATAAACAAAAACAGAGCAACAACAACAAAAAACAACCAACCAACCAAACAAAAACAGCAGTGCCAAGACTCATCTGCCCAACCTCTCCCAAGTAGGCAAGTGAGATTGCTTTCCTTTTGATCCATCTCTGTACAAGCATCTGAGACAGGTAAGGAATGCATTGTCTCAAATCAATGTGGGACAATCAGCAGCACTGTATGGACAAGTTTTATATTCAGAAGCATTCCTTTGGACAGAGCTATAAGCTTTGTGCTTTTGAATGGGAAGGCCCAGGAATGTTTTCTGGCTGAAGTCTTGGCCTGGGAGCAAGTATTTTCAGCTTGATACAGGAAGTTATGAGGTGATACCGCTGTATCCTGTGAAGGAAAGATATAAGCTGGTGTAACGCTTATTAATCATTCTTAGTAACTTAGCCAGTCTCCAAGAGGAGTATTAGTTGTTATTAGAAAACTGTCAATAAATTGATTTGTGTTATTGCTCTGAGTCCTGGAAGACTCCATTGCATTAGACACCAAGTCATGACAATTTTCAATACCTAATAGCGGTTCCCACTTAACACATCTTGAACAGGTCTGATTCTCAAGCATCCAGCTCTTCTGAAAAGTGAAGTGCAACTTGTCTTTTCCTGTACCTATTTTTCTGCAGGTGGAGTGCTTGGTAAACAAGACCTCTATGTATTTTTTGAAATCTCTGATGTGGATTTGTGAATCCTTAAGCATGGAGATGGAGGTGTTGTCTTGGATGTCTCTCTGTCGTTATGTTAGTTCACTGTGCTTTCTAGCTCACTTATATTTGGCACAAACATGAATGACAGCATTTAGCTATGTAAAACAGACTGTCATCCAGAAAGAAAGTTCTAATTTCTCTGAACCAAATTTTGAGACTACTTAAAGCACTATATTTTCTGATTCACTTGAGCTTCTCTAGAATTATGTCTTTGGTGAGACTTAATTATCATAAACATCTCCAAGAATAGTAAATTATTCATTATGAAGACCTTTTCATTAATCAGTTACATATTATCAGTTCCTTTCTCTGCTCTGAATGAGAAAAATAGTATTCTGTTACACCATGAGCTAGGAAACAATAGCTGAGTGGCACCTAAATTTCATTCATTTCTATAAATTATAATCATTCATAATCTATGATGAGAAACTTAGCTCAAGATTCAGGATAATACATGCAGCTCCAGTGATGTTTAGAGGTGGTTTTTCTTCCTCCATTTTAGCCATAATAGCAATTGTGAAACTTATCTAAATGAATTGCATTAAAACAAAACAAAACAAATGAATACGACTTTTCTATCATAAATTCTGTTCTTATTGTAAATATGACTGTTCTAATTGTAAATTCTTGACTATTAACTACTGTAAATCTGGAAAAAAACTGCCAGAAGTACCAGAATTACCCTCATCTGATTAAGCTCAGATTTATACCACCTTCCTCAAAATGGGCAGTCAAGGTAGAAGCATACAGTGTTTCCCAGCATAGAACGTGATATTCAGGGATAAAACTTTGGCTTTTCAGGTGAACTGAAGAAGATGAGAAGAAAAATTTTTTTTGCTTCAAGATGAAATATTCTTGCTTTTCCTCTTTTAAACAAAATATCTACCCACAAAATTAGTTGTGGACAAACTATGAGCATTTGTTTAGCTTTTCAGCTTTTTTATATATTTAAAAAAGTAAGTCCAATCTATATTTAAAAATATATTCTTCTTCCAAATGAAACGTTGAACTGTTTCCACCAAAATATGTTCAGAGAAAAAGTTTTTTAAACAAATATGGATTTTTTTCTGTGTCAGAACTCTCAGAATTCTTGATTTGAATTCCTTTCACTTTTTGTGGTTCTCAAACTGCATTTTCCAGCAAATGTGGATTTCTTGACAAATAGAAAAATAATCACACAGTTTTCCCTTTTTGTTCCCTACTTTACATGGAAGGAGCTTTTGCCGAAATAATCTTGACAATGTGGATATGAGCTCCATATTTATGTTGAAATTAATGATCATATTCTACTTTTTTATTGACCCCCTGGATTACGGACTATTTTTAATGAGCTGATCTGATTCATAATAGAATGATGATCACTACCTTAGGGCATAACATCATCAGAAATCCCTTGGGGGGTTGCAAATTGTCAGAAAGATGAAGAATGTTTGTGGGTTGTGTTTGTTTTTCCTATAGTATTTTTAGGAACTGCCACTGAAAAACCCAAGAAGTCGTTATGTCTCTTCCATTTTTGTCTTTACACAGAGATGTAACGAGTGCTCTTTATATGTGTATCTGCTATAGACTCTTGTACTGAAATACCTTTTCTGCATTTTCAGTACTCTCTGCACCCAGGTTATTTCTTTCAACAAAATTTGGTTTCCTCTGAAAGATTATCCACTGTGTTAAAGACAAAGAAGTAATTTTTTTTCTGTAGTTTAGAGGCCCATTTCATTCCAGGAGACAGCCAAGTGTTTGGAAACACTGATGAACTTTGGAGTCCCTAAGAGTGGTGAGAAAAATTCACTGTCCAAATGTTAACTGTACACATTACACTTCTTTGGTCAATCTTTCTTTGTGAATCTTTCTATCAGTGAAAACAAATGAACAAACAAAAAAAGTAAGAATCTTGGATCCAGATTAGATCCAAGAAGCCTTATCTGCATTCATTTCATTTGAAGGTTCAAAAATGAATGAGATCCCTGAACAGCTTTGCTGAACAAGGCTTTTTGACTAAAGCTCAAGAGTGTTTGAGCATCTATGGAAGCTCATCTAATCATCTAAATACACCAGAAGTTGGAAAATTGGAACCTGGCTTGATTTTCAGAAATGGGAACCTGTATAGGTACTTCTGATCTCATATGATGGATTAAGATAGTAAAAGACCTTTGAGTAAAGTGTGATAAACTCTTTTTCAAATCACATGTATATATATCTTCCTGCCATGCTTATAAGATTAAAAAATAATAACAGAAGTAAAACTAATTATCCTAAATAAAAGTTGTTTGAAAGTCATTTGACGCACGCAGTCTCCATCCTGTGGTTAGCAGAGCTGCTAATGGCAATTTCAGTGGATTCTGGAGTACAGACAAATTTTTTTTTTCAAAGCACATAGCTTAATTAGGGCCCTAACTAGAATCTCTGATCTAGAACACCTACTGCTTGCATCTGTCTCTGAATCAGATCTCAGATAGCAAATAGCTGCTTATATCAGCCAAAAGAAGAAAATTTCAGCATAAGAAATAATAGCATATTCTCCTTTCATTGACAACAAAATACCACAGTAACCATACTGTTGATGTTTTTTCTGTCCATTAAAAAAAAAAAAAGAGATTTGATGTCTCCAGTCTATACGAATTGAGAAATGACATTCATCTATTGATAAGCATTATTATGTGATACTTTTACCATTTATTGACTTGCCTTTGAAAACACCTGGAGATAAGTCAATGAATATGCACTGTGGTGCATACCACTGCATTTGGACTGTATGTAAAGTATATGCTGATCCTCCGGATTTTCTGAGAATATATCTTGGTGAGTTTTTTGTTTGATCATTTTTCTTCTGGAAGATTAGTGGTGTTATTTTCAAGTTTATAATTTTTTGTCTGCTAGATGTAACTCTTTGAATAAAAATGGTTACAGTGCAGCTTCCTGAGAAGTATTTTTAAGTATTTGGCAATTCTTATACGAGTCTGGCTATAATTGGGTTCTGATCCTGTTTTGTCAATGAGACTTCAAAGTATATGTTTATTAGAACTGTGGCTAGAGTACAGTTTACAAAATTAAAAAACATGGAAGGTTAATGAAATCTGTTCAATGTTGGTGAAATGTTCTAATCTCTATAGGAACGTCAAATTTTGATTACTGACAGGACAGCTCTGCACTTCTGAAGTTTAAATGATGACTGCAATAAAATTTCCATTATTCTGTAGACTTAGAGACCTCTGCAAATAGTTTCTGCTGATTAAGTCTGTTTTCTCTAACACTTGTAATAGCAATCCTTTATATACTCAAGACTCCCAGAATGTTATTTTTGTCTTGAAATAGAGATTAAAAGTGTCACTCAACAGCAGCAGCAAAAAATAAAAAATAAAATAAAATAAACAATAAAAATTATTGCATAGCCTGAATGATACAGGTGATTGTTAATGGCACAGCAAACAGCAGACGAACTTTCACTGTAAGATCACTGCATTATATAAGATTTTATATGCTAGAAGCGAACAAGTGTTATTATTATTCAATAACTATTCTTCTGGAAAAACTGTCTATTTATGAAGTGGAAAAGTAGTAATAACACTAACAGCAGGTTGATGTGTTTTGAAGTTCCTATTCCACACTTTTTTTCCAGAACTTTGGCTTGGAAGTATCCCCTTGTACAGAAGAGAAACAGAATTGCCTTTCCTATAGAAAATACTATTCTGCTAAACACTGAGGGAACAATTACGGTCAGTCATTGACTCTGGCAGCTTCATGACTCAACAACACAAATGCCACCTTCTGAGTTGGCATTTCCATCAGGAGGAACAAGATAGTCCATGATCTTTTTGTTTGTCTTTGTTTTTCCCAGAGATAACAGTGGAGAGAAAGAGACCACACTCTTTGACACAAGTTGATTTATGGCAACCACAATGCGATAGACCCATCATATGAGCAAGTCTGAAACCAAAGCTCTGCAGGACTGTTTCTGTTTGTTTACTGAGCTCAGTGCATGGCAAAAAAAAAGGGAAATACAACAGATTACATAATAACAGATTTTAAAAATAGACCTTTTTTTTTTTTTTTGCTCAAAATGTTTATTTCAATGATCAATCTGGGCCTTAAAAAATATATTTTTACAACTTCTGTCAGAAAATGAATAATCTTTCCCCATGCTATTGGCCTTCTATTAGTTTTACAGGTGCTGAAAAGTCCTCAGAAAGAGAACAAGAGTGTGTGTCAGACACAGTTTTACACTCTGGTGTCTGACTCACAAGCAAGGATCCTCACCTTCACTATTTTTTCTTTTCAGATGATGAGGTGCAGCTTTGTTACTTCTCCCCTCACTAATGCTGTGCAGAATGCTCCTGACTAAGAATCCAAATACTGACATTCTATAAGCAAAGTGCTGGGAAAGTGCATTTCCCCCAGTGATAACAGACCATTTTGCTGTGTTGCATAGTGGTATTTACTTCATCAAATGTTTTAGGCCTTTGATGCTCTGAGGTATGAGACACGGACAGGGTTAGCAGCTTTTGTACCAAATGCATAGGAGACCATTACCCTTGTGGAAGTGCGGTAGAAAGCAACATAGGATACTGTAAAGCTTCTGGAACAGAATGAGAAACTAATATTTAAGCATCTCTGATTACCTACATCTGAACTAACCACCCTGAATTCCTCCTTACTCATGGTTCAGGTGTACTTTAGAGCAACTGATGACCCAGGGACGCTAGCACCCCAGATTTTAGCAATGGGAGCAGTTAATACTTAAGACCTTTGGATGACTTGCCTGTCTGCCACTTGTTTGGGGACTTTCAAGTTTTTTTATTCCTAGTAAACACTCACCTCACAGGAGGCTGAAAATCATTTTGGCTCCATTCCTTAACTCTCCAATACAGCTTAGCTGCTATTTTTGTCCCTCCAGAGGTAAGCAGTACTGTCTCCTCCTGTGAGGAAGTGCCGTGGGGATATTTTTCTATCACTGCATTTAAAGACAAATTGTATTCTTCGCTCTCATTATCTCAGTCACTGTGGTTTCTTTGCTCTTTGACTTTGCTTTTAATGTGCAGAATTTCCGTATCTCTAATCTTTTAATTCTTCATTATCTTCTGCTTTTGGTTGCTTGTGATTAACATCAAAAGAAGAAAAGATGACAGAGAATGGCTAAGCAAGTATAACAGAAATCTCATAGCGAAGTGTTAGTTCCAGTTTCATTGGTAATAAATAAAGTAACAAAACAATGGCTAGTTGATTCTTTTTTCTTTCTGGTGTATTTAACCCATAAAATTACATGATGTCTTGTAAAGAAAACAGAATAATCCATAGACTGCCATGAACAGACTATTTCACATACTTGACATGCCATTTCACTATAATTTTTTTGTCTGAATAGCTACACTTCCTAAAACATACCTACACTTCCTTAAAATCAACATCATTCATATTTCAGGTGGCATGGATTAATGACATCTATAGAAGATGGACTGTAAAAGATGTTTCTTGGTGTCAGTTAACTTACCGTGAATGAAATGAGTGTACTTTACACCAGTAGGAACAGCAGATCAGATCTAAAAAAGGGCTCAGAAAGAAACATTGTGCTGGTATGCGGAAAGCTTGAGAGCTTGAGAGAGCAATGTGTTTCCATAGTAACCACAAATGTTTTATCTGATTCTTAAGCTAGGCCTCCCTTGTCTTATGAGTCTCTCTGTCATATCCACCTGCATATGCCCTGCCCAGGTTCTAGGATACACTACCCCAGGATCTAGGATCATAGATATGGCAATCAGATAAACTGTCATTATTCTCATCTTTTTTACAGCAAGTTTTCAAGCCAGCAATGGTCTTGCAGCCTGGAAGTCACCAAACCTGACCCTTCAAGGATGCTTAAAACAGAAGGAATGGACACCAGCAAAAGTGCTAAGGCACCCACAGAAAATTGCTAACCCACTGAAATGATGGAGGGATCTGCCCTTCATTGTCAAAGGATATGAAATTCACCCCCTCTCAGACTGAAGACAAACAAACAACAAAACGATAAATAAAATAAAATCATCAACATGATGGAAAATTTGTAAAATAAGGTTTTAGACTGTGCTTTCAGGAAAGGCAAGATTTGGATCTTTGGAATATTTTTAATTTATGTACTTGCTTTAAAAAGCACATAGCCTGTAAAGGTGTTAATTCAATATAACACATTCTGTCTCATGAGATTTATTTAAGTGAAAATGTCATGCTGGTTACATTTAAACTAAGTGTTAATTATAACTGCTGGTTGTTTTTTTGTTTTTTGTTTTTTGTTTTAATTATTTGGTTAGATCACTGTGAGTTATCTCAGCTACAGGCACCTTGAAAATATCCTGTTATTTTTCTCGAAGTGTCAAGGTCTATTGGGACCAATGGCTACACACAGACCTGTCTTCTTATTAGTCCACAGAGAAAAGATGTGTGCCACTGCCAATTGCTGCTTTGAATTTCAGAAAAAAGATTTGTGCTCTAACCCAAAAGTAAGGATCAAATTATGATAATGGAAAACATCTTCTGAGGTCACTCCTGATCACATCTGACCCTGAGAACACTCAAAAGTGACATTTTTTTCTCTCAAAAGCTTATGTTCTGTTTAGGTAGAAGTTGCAGGGAAATGATGAAGACAGACCAAACATTGGGCACCCAATGAGGAATCTCGTTCTTCAGGAATAGTCACCTTTCATTCTCTCTGTAGTTAACAAAGAGAAGATGGCAATTCAGCCTTTCTAAAACATAAGTCTGAGTGGGCCTATCTTTAGCTTAAAATATGTCAAAAGCTTTTTGTTTCCTTTCTATGGGTGGCATGGTCTTAGGATAGAGAGGGCTTTCAATCATTAAAATTAGTCATGTATTTTGTTTTTCTATAGTTCTATCTATCTCCTATTTGAAGAATTCAAAAGAATACTGAAATTTGCTGCCTGCACATTTAATGTCATGGTCAGTGGAGAAGAAAGATGAATCCGCATGTAATATTATTTTTGTACAAGAAAATTTATATTTGGTACTGCAAATCAACTGGAAAAGAAGAAAGATAGCCACTTCCTAATTACCCCCTTGCTTTAATTAGAACCATCAAAGAGAGGATAATAATTTTTTAATGATAAGGAGAAATATTTTAACTGTGATTTCTAGTTGAAACTTTGAAAGAAGAGTGTAAGAAAGAAAAAAAAATAAACCTAACCAAACCAATCCAAACCAACCCCCAAATTTTCCTCCTTAGGAAACGAAGAAACCTCCTAACTTTGTTTCTTAGATCAGATCAAGGTCATCCCAAATTGCTACAATGGGAAATGTAGATGTGGCTTTCTTCTGTAAAAAAATACATATAAAAGATATTGTAGGATCTTTATATTATTGGTTGATTACTTCACTGTTCTGCAGTTGTACATTACCTCACTAAGTTCTGGTCCTGAATGTTCATCCTGAATGAACTAGTAGAGGAGAACAATTTTGGACTGCTTAACTGAGTGACAGATCTCAGGAGCCCTGAGATCCATCCAATCAGCTGCAGGTGACTGCAAAAAGCCAGTAATTTTCAAGTAGTCCATATGAACTCTTCCCAGTTTCTGTCTACCATAAAGCACAAAACATTTCTCCCCCTCCACAAGAAGCCTGAGATGCAAAGTCTAGTACACTACGCCCCAAGGAAAGAGCAATCACTGACATCCCAGGTCTCTGCAGTTGCATGATAGCTGTAAATGGCAAAGAAACTCAGAAAACAGGTCATGCTCTGAGCATAGGGGAAAGCAAAAGCAAAAAGTGGGTCTTGGTCATTCACAAGTTAGAAGAAAGTTTTCTCCAGCTTCAGGCTGAGATCTCAGTTTAACCAAGAACATTGGAGTGAGAGACAACTAACAGGGCACTGAACTTCTGGCTGTCACTAATGCACCAAAGTACTCTGCCCAGGAGACCTCTTCCAGCTGTAACTCTGATATTTCAGAAGAAAACCAATTTTCTCTGTCTCCCAAAAACAGTTACACATCAAGCTGGAATATAATATTTCTTCCCACTACCTACAGGCTACAGTAGATCCCAGGATATACGCCATGAACTAATTAAATACTGTTATGAGCAAAGCATAGCAAACACACCATGATCTGTCTCCTTTCATCCCCTTTTTGGGAATCCTAACAAATCATAAATCATACCTTGATATCGCACAGTTCAATTTCAAGCTCTTATCTCATCCTTTTCCTATCCTAAAATCTTCCCTTGAAAAAAATCACACTCCAAGTTTCCACCATTTAATCATTTCCACTGAAATAATTCAAGTTTCTCATCTCCATGACTATCTGAAATCTCTTTCCAGAACATCCCTTGCTGTTAGAATCTTTCTTCTAATTTTCAGTTCGGAAAGATTTATTTCCAATTCATTGTTCTTAGTACTACTTCTTTCTATGAATTATCCAAATCTAGCATCTCCTCTCAGTTCTCGCTTTTCCAGGTTATCTAAACACAAATATTTTAATCTGTTTAAAAATAAATTTTCATAGAAGTGTAGAATCATTAAAGTTGGAAAAGACCACTATGATCATTTAATCCAACCATCAACCCATCACTACCATGCCCACTAAACCATGAGCCTCAGTGCCACACAACTCTTGAACACCTTCAGGGATGATGGCAATACCACTTCCCTGGGCAGCCTGTTCCAATGCCTCACCACTCTTTCTGAGAAGTTTTTCCTGATATCCAACCTGAACACAACTTAGGCCATTACTTTTCATTCTATCACTAGTTACCTGGAAAAACAAGTCAACTCCCACCTCACATTTTCGGTTTCCATGACTATTTATCCTTACTTATTTTGTTATTCTTGCTTTCTTTATTATTTTATTTACTTTTTGCTACAGATGTACACAGCTTCAAAAATGACAGATAATCTTTAGGCAAACTGAACTTGTACTTTAACACTGAATGAGAGTTAAGACGCATAAACACAGGATAAATGGAAGAGTTTATATGTTCTTGTAGGTCTATACTTCAGAATATTTTCAGAATATTATCATAGAATCATAGAATCATAGAATAGCTTGGGTTGGAAGGGACCTCAAGGATCATCAAGTTTGAAGCCCCCTGCCACAGGCAGGGTTGCCAACCACTAGATTAAGTACTAAATAAAACTGCCCAGGGCCCTGTCTAGTTTAGCTTTGAACAACTCCACAACCTCTCCTGGCAACCTGTTCCAGCACCTCACCACTCTCTTAGTGAAAAACTTCTCCCTGATATCCAATCTAAATCTTCCCTCATTTAGTTTAAAACCATTCTCTCTTGTCCTATCACTATCTACCTGTGTAAAAATTTGATTCCCGTCTCTTTGTAGTCTCCCTTTAAATATTTGAAGGCTGTAATGAGTTGTCTTCACCTCCTCTTCTCCAGAATGAACAAGCCCATCTCCTTCAGCCTGTCTTCGTAGGAGAGGTGCTCCAGTCCTCTGCCCACCTCTGTGGCCCTCCTTTCCAACAGCTCAACATCTTTCCTGTGTTTGGATCCCCAAACTTGGACACAGTACTCCAGATGGGGCCTCACAAGTTGAGAGCGGAGGGAGACACCCACCTCCCTTGCCCTGCTGGCCATCCCTCTTCCTATGCAGCCCAGGATACTTTTGGCTTCATGGGCTGCAAGCACACACTGCTGATTCATGTTAATTTTTTCATCTACCAGGACCCCTAAGTCCTTCTTAGCAAGGCTACTCTCTGCTAATTCTAGAAAAAAAATAGTTTTAACAAGCTCTGTCTGGAGATTTTCTACTAGGAAAATATTCTAAAGAGACAGAAATATTGATGAATTCTAACAGTAAATATTCGTGACATCCCACACGGCTATGTGGTTGTGCCAGGTGTTAACCAGCCTTCAGACTCCCTCTCACTTGGCCTCCCTGGATTATCATATAAGAGCTGAATCTGCTGACATTTATCACTTTTAGCTACTTTCCCCATTATGCTACTTCTGTTTTTCTTAGTCTCTGAAAAACAACAGGGAATAAACTACAGCTGCTGTTGCTGCCCATGTGCATCTTCACAATCTCAACTTTTGATCAGTTCCCACAGTATCAGTAAGTTTCCAGTTTAACATTTTCACCATTTTGAGGCAGCCTAGCTCAAAGGAATGTCTGAGAACTGGCACTTTGACTCTGCATTGCAACTCACGCAACAAATTTCAAAGGTATCTGCTATCAGTGGAACAGGTAAATAGAAGTTAGTATTAATTAGGCTGGAGGGAAGTTTGCCATTCCGAATGCAAATTACTCATTTCAACAGCAGCATCTGGAGAGGGAGTGTCAGATCTCCTATTAACACATCAGAAAACAGAAGCTTACTTGCCAGACAAATCTGTTGCTGAGGTCCAAGATGCAGCACATTATAGCAGATCTAGTGACTCTGTGCTAGACAAGGTAACATATTTTGGAACACACGCACTCTGTTGACTCCGTAGGGACTGGAAGCAGGAATGGGTCACCTGTGAGGACTACAAATAAGTTGTCCAAGCAGCCAGGGATCAGGTTAGGAAAGCTAAAACCCAGGTGGAATTAGATCTAGCCATGGACATAAAAGGGAACAAGAAGAAATTCTTCAGGTGTATCAGCGATAAAAAGAAAGCCAGGCCAGGGAAGATGTTGGCCCTCTCCAGAGGTGACTGGTGTTAACCAACATAGTTTCACGAAGGGCCAGTCGTGCCTGACAAACTTGGTGACCTTTTATGATGGAGTGACAGTGTCAGTGGATAAAGGAAGAGCAACTCTAGTCATCTACCTGGACTTGCGCAAAACATTTGGTGTTGTCCCGCACAAAATCCTGATCACGAAATTGGAAAAAAATTTGGATTTAATGGATGGACCACTAGCTGGATAAGAAATTGGTTGGATGATTGCACTCAGAGGGTTGCAGTCAATGGCTCAATGTCCAAATGGAGACCTGCAACGAGTGGTGTTCCTCAGAGATCAATGCTGGGACTGGTGTTATTTAACATCTTTGTAGGTGACATGTAAGTCGGATCACATGGACAGTGGGATCAAATGCACTTTCAGCAAATTTGCAAACGACACCAAGCTGAGTGGTGCAGTTGACACAGGGAAGGGATGCTATCCAGAGGGACCTAGACAGGCTTGAGAGATGGGCCCATGCTGACCTCATGAAGTTCGCTAAGACCAGGTGCAAGGTTCTGCACCTGGGTTGGGGCAATCCCAAGCACAGATATAGGTTGGGTGGAGAATGTCTTGAGAGCAGCCCTGAGGAGAAGGATTTGGGGGTGTTTGTTGGTGAAAGTTTCAATATGAGCCAGCAATGTGCACTTGCAGCCCAGGAGGCCAACCGTGTCCTGGGTTGCACCAAGAGAAACGTGACTAGCAGGCCAAGGGAGGCGATTCTGCCCCTCTACTCTGCTTTTGCGTAGACCCCACCTGGAGTACCTCTTCCAGTTCTGGGGCTGCCAACACAAAGACATGGAGCTGTTGGAGCAGATCCAGAGTAGATCCACAAAGATGATCAGAGGGCTAGAACACCTATGAAGACAGGCTGAGAGAGCTGGAGCTCCTCAGCCTGGAGAAGAGAAGGCTCCGGGGGGACCTCGTAGCAGCCTTCCAGTATCTGAAGGGCGCCTACAGGAAAGTTGAGGAGGGACTTCTTAGAAGGGCACATAGTGACAGGATGAGGGGAAATGGTTTTAAACTGAAAGAGGGTAGATTGAGACTAGATATTATGAAGAAATTCTTTACTGAGGATTTACTGGGTTGTGAGGCACTGGAACAGACTGCCCAGTGAGGCTGTGGATTCACCCTCTCCAGAGGTGTTCAAGGCCAGGCTATATGGGGCTTTGAGCAATCTGGTCTAGAGGGAGGTGTCCCTGCCTATAGTGGGGGCTTTGGAACTAGATAATCTTAAAGGTCCCTTCCAACCCAAAACATTCTATGATTCTATGATTCTATGACTTCAGTGTGGCAGAAGAGGAGTTCTCCTTGGGGAGTTTTTTGCTAGATCTTTTGAATCTTTCTCTTCTCTGGTCTGTGTGCCTGTGCATTTTTCACAAGAATTTTGACAGATGGCTTTTATTGGCATTAAGAAAACTTTTATAATTTCTCAGGCATTTGCATTCAGACCATTAATAGCCACCTTTATAAGAGCAATGACGGTGTGTAGTGATGGGGAAAGGATTTTAAGGAAAAGATCTCACCCCTCTACTTTAGCACAGCTGAGAAGGCAAAGCGGCCCACAAAGGGTTTTTCAGAAGTTTCCCATTCACAGTCTAATTTCCCTCTCCTTACAATAAACCTAGTACAGGTGGCAGCAAGATGATGTGCCTTTGCTGCACAAGAAGTTGCCAGAAGCATCTTTGAATGAGGAAGTTAGTTTCTCCTAAAGAAACCTATTGTAATAACAACAGCTTCACACAGTTGTTTCACATACTTTTTTTTTTTTCCTTCTCTCACAGGTTATTATTCTGCTTCATCTGTGCAGAATAGAAAGTGCTGCTCTACCCATTAGTGAGAAAAAGGCCATGGGGTAGGCAACACCTCCATCCAGAAGTCAGCAAAGAAAGCATTTATCATTGTTTCTGAAAATGCCTCAAATGTCACAGGCCCTCCAGGTTACCATTCACTTTGTAGGAAGGAGAATGAATAACTGAAATAAAATAAACACTGGAGATTTCCCCAAAGCAAACTGTGGGAAAGCATTGTGTTTATTATCAAAAATCATTCAGAATAAGGGTGACTGTCCACTTCCAGTGAAGCAACAGCAGCAGGTTGTATCCTCACAGCATCCTTTGCAAGTTCATTGCAACTTACAGAGCAGAACTATTATCCATGCAAGAGTTAAGTGCATCAGAAAATCTTATCTGCGATCTGCTATGCTTTCTGTCCA
This sequence comes from Pavo muticus, assembly GCA_016647715.1. Classification (NCBI taxonomy): domain Eukaryota; kingdom Metazoa; phylum Chordata; class Aves; order Galliformes; family Phasianidae; genus Pavo; species Pavo muticus. Next base: position 2,829,052 of record JACDJE010000066.1, on the reverse strand, counting down.
GAAAGAGCTTTTTTAATGCAAGATTCTGAATGTTGCAGGTGGCAGTTTGGGCTGCTTCCTGTTGTCAAGAAATAAATTTCAATTACGAAAACTCACAGTGAATTTTTTTCTGTGAAATCAAATGAAGAAAGACACATGGCATTTGATTATAGGCTGAAAGCTGTTACTCAGAATAGTGTAGTGGGTTTGCCTAAGTGAAAACAGGGCTTCACATTTACACCCTCATTGTATCGTATGTTTTCTGTGTTTCATTTGGAGGGCTTTTATTGTGACCTACTTATTCATGTATCTTTCTTAAACTACTCCTTAGCATTATAAAATCATAGAATCATAGAAACATTAAGGTTGGAAAAGATCTCTAAGAGCATCTAGCCCAACTGTCAACCCATCACTACCATGCCCACTGAACCACGTCCCTCAGTGCCACATCTACATGTTTCTTGAACACCTCCAGGGACAGTTACTCCTCCACCTACCTGAGCAGCCTGTGCCAGTGCCTCACCACTCTTCCTGAGAATAAATTTTTTTGTAATATCCAACCTGATCCTCCACTGGCATCACTTGAGGCCATTCCCTCTCACCCTATCATCCTATCTGGATGAAGATGTGGATGTCTGCCCAGCAGCTACTCTAAAACACTACAAATCAACTGGCAGTTTGGTTTTTTTCTGTACATTAACACAGGTCACAGCAGTAGGGAATGCTCACGGGATGCAGTGGAGGAGCAATCAGAGGCAAATGTGTGATACAAGGCAGCCAGCCTCTCATGAGTAGTGAAGGAAGCAGAGTGTCAGAGAAAAGTCTTTGATTACAGCGGTTCAGAGCTGTAATTTGTGGTGCCACAAGTTCGATGATCATTTAGTCACTTAAGCTCATCTGAACACAGTAATTTTATTAGATAATAGAGACACAGTGTCTTTTATGGTTGGTTGGATACCCTGACACCAACAGCCCCATTCCCTAGTTGTGCAGCCAATTGAGTTAATCACTAAGTCAAACTGTTTCCATCAAAATATATTGAAACTTTTTTTAATAAATATGTTCTATTTTAGTCAAAGTTCTCAAAATTCTTGACTTAAATTCCAGCCTACTCTCTGTGATTCTAAAACTGCATGTCTTTTTTTTCAGTAAGGACAGTGTTAATTTCCTTAATGGCCACTGGCATGGTGCTGTGTTTTGGATTTAGGTTGAAAATGTAGATAGCACGTGGATAGCTGAGCAGTGCTTACATTGAATCAAGGATTTGTCTATTTCTCTTGCTGCCCTGCCAGTGAAGAGGTGGGAGGCTCACAAGGAAGTGGGAGGGGACAGAACCAGGACAGCTGACCCAAACTGGCCAAAGGCATATTCCATGCCATTTGGCATCACACTGAACAGTTAAACTGGGGGTAGTCAGCCAGCAAGGCTGTCATTGCTTGGGGACTGCCTGAGAATTGGTCAGCTGGTGGTGAGCAATTGCATTGTACACCATTTTTTTCTTTCTTTATTTTCTTTTTTTTTCTTCTTATTAAATCGTCTTTATCTCAACCCACAATTTCTCTCACTTTTACCCTTTTCATTTCTTTCTCCCATCCCACCTGGGGCAGTATTTCTTTCCCATTCTTCCTGGGAAAGAAACCCTGGAATTCAAACTTTTCAGCTATTTCTAGAGAAAGATCTACTTCCTGAAGCTTGGAATTAAAAAAAAAAAAAAAAAAAAAAAAAAAAAAGATGCAAGATGTATTGCCACTGTCCCAGCCTGAGAAGTGTTTGTCTGCAGCTTGTGTTCTGCAACATATACTGCCCTTCTCTCCTCTGCTATTCTCTATCAGTTTGTTTTCATTGCCTGAATCACAACCAACAAATCCTCATAGGAATAAATTTCACCCTCAGAGAAGAATATGAAGCTAAATTCCTTTATGCTTCTAAAAGACTTTGAAGTCCCCCAATTTAAGTTCTAATAAAGCACAACATGGTTTTCTCCTTGGGGCAAGGTAAAAATTGGGGTTATATACAACTGAGGAAGAATCCCATAGCTCTGGAATACTGAAGAAATATTGGCATTAAGGAAAGAATACTTACTCAGGTCTGTAAAGTCATCATTCAGCTCCTACAGCTCTCTGGTTTTATTAAGGGGAAAGAGTCCATATGAAGAAGCGTATTCTGTGTCAGCTTCTTTCTGCATTCAGCATTTGTATCCCAGAGTGTCCAAGTTATACATTTAGCTTAGCAATAGTTGCTTGTTAAAATGTAGAACGTCTTCTTCCTTAGGACTGCTTGAAAACCAATTCTGCATCCTGTAAAAAATCTATTTTCAGTTGTGCCATAAACTGTGGCTTTGGGTGCTTTCCTTTTACAATCAGATCTTAGATCTTGTCCAAATATATGATTTGCATCCTCTGCAGCTATTTATCTTCATATTTTAGCACTTTCACTCACAGCAGAGAAATGGCCTAATGACACTGGAAGCATATTCCATTAAATCTGTTAATATTAAACGTAACTTGGAAACCCTTACATGGCATAAAGTGATTCTGGAGCTTCTACAGTATTTCAGGCTCTCTGGTGGAAGAATATTGGCCTGTTTCCATTGTTTTCAAGTGATGTGTATGAGTCTCAATCCAGCTAGAGCTTAAACTGACCTTCCCCCATCTCTTCATTGCTGTTTTAATAGCGCCATTCATATTTTCATTATATCATATTCAGAGGAAACAAAAACAAACAAAAAACAAACAAAAATCTTATGAATTAGGGAGATCTTATGAAAAGTTTGGGAAAACCTTAATTCAATGAAGTCTCTGCAGCTTAGACTTAGTTCGCCTTGATGAATAGTTGATGTAATTTTTCTTTAAGACTCTAACATTAACTTTATGATTCACTTGTAGAATCTAGGCTGAAACAGAAAATTTAATGATATATGCATTATAAAAGCTTTAAACAATGACAGAAAAAAATGCATTATCTTTCTTAAACCATCTCTTCTAAAACTGTAAGATCTCTGTTTCTTATTCACACTAAAGCCCTTTTGTATTCCACCAGATTTAGCAACAAGATATGAATTGTGTAGGAATTACATTTCTATCATTTTTAGTACAAATAAATACTTGTGCTCATGTTTTCCTTTTTTTCTTGTTCTTTAAGGCAAACACATTCAGAATGTAATTGGTACACTTTTCCTTTTTTTTTTATTCCCCAGAGAGAGGAGTAAAAATAGCCATGTTCTATTTATTTTTTAATCTTAAAAAGCTCATCAGCACATCTAGCTCTTAAAATACAACACTGTGATATGCCCACCACATCATTCTAACCGATACTGTCAAAGAGTCGGTTTGTGTAAAAGGAATGGCTACTGGTATGTTTTCATCTCAATGACTAAAGAACTACACTGAAAAATTCTCTATTTCCCTTCTGACTGGGCAGATAAAAATGACGCTATTTTTTTCTAGCCCGATCTTACATATATGCTCATATCCATAAGTGAGTAGATATATAAGATTGAATCAGTGCTATGACAAATCTCGGGCAGGGTTCCTCCTTGTTAGAAAATGGTGAGAGAGCAGATAATATCTTTATGTAAATAATACCTCTGTTTCTGTGTCTTTCTACATGCTCCAACTTCAGAAGTTCAGCAAATTCTGAAATTCGTAATGCAGTAGCGCATCTATGGGAAATAGTGAACTGGACTCTTTACCCAATGATTCTTCCTTTCATGAAGGATGATGGATGGATTACAGAGGGTGTTGTCCAATTGCTGAAAACCAGCAATGGTATTTTAATTCTGACAAGCCCTGCCACAGGCTTACATCTTTCATCTCAGACCTAAGATGAAATTCCTGACTTGCTGGTGCTGATATCTGCCCATCTCAGTGGGCTTTAGAGAAAAGCTACTCAGCCAGCCCACAGTAATCAGCTCATCTACCTAGGAAGTGGACTAGCTATACACACACATTGCCAACATATTAGCCTGATACTTAGAATCATAGAATTGCCTGGGTTGGAAGGGACCTCAAGGATCTTCTAGTTCCAACCCTCCAGCTGCAGTCAGGGTTGTCAAACAATAAATGAGGCACTAGTTTTAGTGCCTGGCTGAGATGTGGTTAGTGGTTACTTCTGGAGAAGTCAAAGAGATGAGTAGAAAGACACTCTATAATAAAGAATCCTGTTCACTGTAGGTGAGGAAGAAATGGTAATGCTACAGACCACTGCAGGAGAAAATGCGCTAGAGAGACTTAAGCTTGACTGAATACTGACATATCTTGATCTCCAGCTGTAGGCAGAATCAGATATGGACAGAGCTTCTTGAAAATTAGTGATTCTTTAAAATTTCAATGGATATTTGAAGTAGTGTTAAGAATAAAATGACTGCAGTTAAGACATTTCCCAAGTACCTCTCTGTGTCTTGATTTTTCCCATGTTTTGCTCAAAGCAGTTCAACTAAAGATGCCCCTGGCACTTTTGATGTACACACACAGGAGACTGGTGAAAGTTTCACAGAATCACAGAATCACAGAATTGTAGGGGTTGGAAGAGACCTCTGGAGATCATCTAATCCAACCACCCTGCTAAGGCAGGTACCCTACAGTAGGTTACACAGGCACTTAGGAGTGTTAGGAGCTTAGGTTCAGGTGGTGTGACTGTGAATATTGCTATTCTAGGAAAAGCTGCTAGAATGTCACTCTAAGCTTACACATATCCTTTATAGTCTTGAAACAAGCAATGGTGACAGCTTTCCTTCTAGATCAGCTTGGAAGCTTATGGGACCCAGGACTCTGACTCCATTCGCAGTAGTGCTCTGGGCACAGCGTGGTGCTTTGCCAGACCACAACTCACATGTTGAGGCATTCATTGAGGCAGGTTTGAAGATGCTGGTAAGAGGAAAAAAATAACTGAAAAATTTAATGAGATTATTCAAGATTTTTAGCTCTGTTTGGACACTTTTATTGAAAGGAATCTCTCACAATGCATCAGTAGCAATGCTGGAGTTTGTAGCGAAAGTCTGTCCAGATGCCTCTGTGCTCACAGGTGGCCTGTATCAATGACTAAACTTCAGGATGTGCTGCTTTACCTCAGCTGGGAACAATGTTAATATAATAGCTTTCAGCTTTCACTGATAAAACCAGCTCTGGTGTTTTGGAAGTGTGTCTTGTTCATCACTTACTGCTGACAAATGGCATTAAAAGGATTAATTGTAGACTCAATAATTTATTGTTTTGTGCTGTTTCAGTGCTTTTCTAATGAAGCATTGTTTTACTCATGAGCATAATAATTATGAAGTAAATTAGTTTAACAGATGTCCACCGTTTTGTGTGACTGATCCTTACTTTTGATAGTATTGTTCCAGCCAGAAGGTAGAATCTTAGAATCATAGAGTCATTTGAGTTGAAAGAGACACTTAAAGGCTATCTAGTCCAATTCCCCTACACTGAGTGGGGGCACCTACAGCTACAGCAGGTGCTCAGAGCCCCGTCCAGCCTGACCTTGAGTGTCCCCAGGAATGAGGCATCCACCACTTCTCTGGGCAACCTGTTCCAGTGCTTCAGTGCTTCATAGTCCTTATTGTAAAAAACTTTTTCCTTATATCCAGTCTAGATCTCCCCTCTTTTAGTTTGAAACCATTTCCCCTTGCCCTGTCACAACAGACCCCGCTGAAGAGTCTATCTATATCCTTCTTTCTTATAGCCCTTTTTAGATACATAAAGACTGCTCTCAGGTCTCCCCAGAACCTTCTCTTCTCCAGGCTGAACAGCCCTAGCTCTCTCAGCCTGTCCCTGTAGGAGAGTTGTTTCATCCTGGGATGATTTTTGTTGCCCTCCTCTTGGTGCACTCCAGCAGTTCCATGTCTCTCCTGTACTGAGGACTCCACGTCTGGACACAGTACTTACTGTATAACATCTCTCTTCAGACGAAAAACTACTGCATCTGTCTTTGTATGGAGATTAGAGTTTTCACTAAGATTTTTTTTTTTTTTTAACAAGAAAACATTAATGCTTTATTTATTCAATGTTTCAATGTTTGTTCTCTCAAGTACTGCCTTTTTTTTGTAAAATTAGGCCTAATTTTATGACCAATTATTTTCAATAGTCCAAAAAAGAAAAATCATTACTGATAATATAAAATGCAATATTTTTTTTTAATACAAATTGAATTTCACAGAGAAATTTGCTCAAAAGCAGATACTATGTCCCATTGGTACCATTCATATTTTTAAAAATGTTTCATGAAGTAAGACTCACATACATCCATAATGGGTATATCACCACAAATTTTAGTACTAATTTCTCATAAAGATAAGTACTTGGACATCATCATAAAACATGGAAAAATAAAAGACAAATTTATGAGGAATATAATGACTTCTGGATGGTATGTGGTATTGAGAAATAATGACAAATTAACATTAGCAAACATATATAAAAAATATTGCAAAGATCTTAGAAAAACACAAACAACAAAACTTATTTTCCGATTTCCAATCTGTTCCCCTTTTAGTTGTTTTTCTGTCATGGGAGACATTTACTGCCATTACGCTCTCGGACAAATGGAAGGTCATTTGCACTGCTGTTAATCTAAAAAAGCATTTAAATATGCAAATTAAAACTGGAATTGCTTGAAAGAGGATGTTCATGTCTCTTTGATATTTAAACATTAATCAACTCTCTGTGCTTTTATTACCAAAAGCAATTACATGACACTGAATAAAGTTGCCATGGAAAGAAATTTAGATTTCTTTTAATGAATATATTCTGTAAAAGTAATATGTTATTATTATTATTTAAAATCGTAGTATGATAGTTGTCACCCAGCATTATATCCAGTTTACCATACATCACCTTTTTCTTAGAATAGAAAATGCGTATGGGAGCACCGCCATGAGAGCTGGCATGTTGAACTGTCTGTTTATGAGATACTGAAAAGGTATGAACTTTAATAAAATAAGTGTGTTGTTTTGTTTGTTTTGTTTTCTTCATTTTTTTTCTTTCTTTATGTGTGTGTTTATTTTTTACTCTAACAGGTCAGAAAGTGGGTAGATAACTCTTCTGTGACACTTTCAAGAAAAAAATATATGTAAAGTTTATTATTCCTGGTTGTTTAGTCTGAGAGCAGGCAAAAAGTGCATGTTGGCTACATTTCCTCCAAAAAAAAAAAAAAAAAAAAAAAAAAATCAATCAGAAGCCAACCAACTCAGAAGCCAACCAACCAAAACAAAATATAAAAAACTTGGTTTACTTGAGACTGTGTAAGAGACTCATGTTCGGTGTGCTATCACCTGAGAAAGGACATGATACCAAGGGCGATGAAAACAAGAGGAAGTTTTTTGCTAATTTTCATAAAGAATGGATTAGCAGATCCATAGAGCATGTTTGATTATCAGTTCTCATCCAAGTTCCAAATAAATCCTCTTAATATTGACTAAACTCCTCAAGGATCCTGCATCATTGTGTAGTGCTGAATTTAGACCGTTAACAAAAATATTATGTAAATTATTATCTTATGAGATATTACTTTCATTTCACAATAAACAAAATTATGTGATAGCATTAAAAAGAGAATTAAACAGAGCATAAACCTGGAATTGAAATGTATAATGGAAGAAATAGAATTGTTAGGTAAATGGAAGACTCACTCCAGACTTGACTTGTTTCCTATCTTTGCACCAGCTTCTGCACCTACATACAGTAAGTCAGTTATTCAAAAACTCATTCTGGACCAAGCCCTGACTACCCTGTGTTCTGTATTAATAAGGAACAAGATAAATAGCTCTCTTTGTGCTGGATCTTATGAGCCTGTATGAAATGTGTTATGGTTCATTTCTGGGTCCATCTGAAATTTTCTTGGAAGTTGAAATATTTATAAGATCTTTTCTCTTTCCCATGCAAAGTCTCTAATGACTAATACTGATGAAGGATTTCTCTCAAATAAAATGCTTAACAGCAATCTGCTCTTTGCCTGGCCTATTTTCATAGAAGTCAAAAGAACTTAATTTTCTTTGGGATTTTTATGAGTCTGTTAACTTTATCAAAGCTAGTTAACTAGTTCAGAAGTTATTTGGGGATAGTAGAAGCATTCATGTATACAGAGATTGAGAATTTCAAAGTCTAATTTCTTAGAAAAACAGACTAGAAGTGTTCCCCAAAGAACTTAAAAATTAATCGAAGAAGAGTAACTTTATCAGGAGTAAAATCTTTCCTAGTGTTAAAGTTCTGTTTCTTCCAAGTAGGATATTTTCGCATCAAACTTCGTAACCGGTTTCCATCAAACTTAAGTAGGTAGAAGATAACTCAAAACCAATACCCAGTCATAGTTCTTCTTACCCAGTTACTGTCTGGGCAGCTACATCTCAGTGTATGGGATGTTTTGCAAGAGCCAAAGGTGATTAAAGAAGTTCTACTGCTTCATTGGTAAGCCATGCTGTTCATGGGTTAGCTAGAGTAAATTCTGCTAAAGACAAAAGATTTCCTCTATTTTTAAAACCTTTCAGATCTCCTCACAGTCTTTAGGTCTGTGTATGCTCCAATAATTCCATCTGGCTTATAAATCCCAGCATACCCTCTATCCAGAGGAAAGCAGACATCCTGCAAAATACCTATCTCTTAGTGATTTTAGTGCATGGTGCTTAACTTCTCTGACAGACACCAGTTAGCATAAGACATCAAAATAAGTATGATGGTGAAAAAAAATCCAAATGGCTATTTTATAGCATTGTTGTTACACAGATATTTCAGCTGCTCTCTTCTGTTTTTCAAGCCTGAAAGTGGTGGCTTGTGGTTTCCAAGTCCAGGGTTTATTTCTCCTTTGCTTTTCTCATTGCTGTGTTCTATATCCTTAGCTCACATTGGCTCTTCTAAACTTGACAAACTGCCAGATCATACCAGATTAAACTTTTCATTGATTTCACACTCCAGCAGGGAAGCATTTAGTGACCTTTATCAATCAGTCTTCCCTGGCTGAAAAGCAGTTTTATTTATAGGATTTGTTAGGCTCTAGCCATTACAACTACCAAGAACAAAGGCACTTAGTGAAATGTCTTGTGTGGCTGGCACACATTTCCTATATCATTTAAGTAGTAAGGGGCAGGAAAACTGTCCAGATAGAGCAAGAAGAAACCATCTTCTGCCACTGCTAATAAACCAAACTTTGTACTAGTTTTTGTGTTCCTAACACAGAAAGACTTCTAAGGCCCTGGCACAGGTATGAAAGTCAGCTCTGTGCCAAAATCTGTCATAATGAAAAGGGGCTGTAAGCCATAAAGAATATTTCAGGGAAAAATAGGATGACACATTACTATGTCCAACTAGTTTTGGACAACCTATGTACTTTTCGTAGTTTGTGAAGTGTGCCATTTTGCCCTCCATACCTATAGCTTAAAAAAAGTGATGTTATCATTAAAGTCAATCCCAAAATGATGTCAATTAGTTTGATACTGTACTTAGACTTGGATGGAATGGAAGAACAGCAGCCACTGTGACAGCAGCAAATACCTACACAGCTCAAGTAACTCCAGAAATATTCATGGTAGTATGGCTCTGACCTGGTCTTCTCAGACCAGGTAGTCGACAAGGACAATGTGATGTCTGTAGTGACAGAGCACTGGAAGAGAATGAGGTAACAGTTCAACTGGTTTTGATATTTCTTTTTAATAGTTCAATAAGAATTTAATAGTTTAATAAGAAGCTATGTTAAAATATGTGAGGAATATATGACCCCCACATATTAAGGTAGAAATTTCTAATAACCGGTCATGGCATCTAACCATATTTAAAGATCTAAAGTCAGTGGAGTGTCATCAGATGTAAAATAAGTTGTAGGAAACAATTAAGATGGGATAAATGTGCCCTAATGTTGCAAATTTCTTCCACTGACTACAAAGTAGTTCCTGTATGACTGTCTCAGGTGGATCTTCATTACAGACACTTGAAATCAGGTACAGTGAATCTAACCTCAAGTGTCTCATTTCAAGCATTTAAACAACCAGAGATAACTCTGTCTGTATTTACAAAAAACCCTAGAGCACTTTGGGTAGTATCTGGGGTGCACAGTAAGGAAGGAACAAAATTACAAATGTCAAGAGTAAGTAGCTCTATGATTGTCTTTTATCACGACAGTCAAGCCTGCTTGCTGAAGAAGTTTGTCAGCTGAAATACGACATTGTCCTGTAAAACTCAGAGGACGTAACAAAGTAAGGCGAACATCACTAACATTGTGCTGCATTAGGCATAGAGATAGGTAAAAAAGTGACTGCAGGATTTATGCTTTGTTTTCCAACAAAACATATTTCCTAACAAGTTGATGATGTCTAGAAATAGACTCCATATGACAGGTTTTCTTCCCTAGCAGTATTACAAGATTCTTCTTGAAGAGTTTGAAGGTCAAACCTTACCTCCATTTTATGTAACAATGTTGTTTTCTTTAATTCTTCTATGCTGTGTTCAACATGAAATGTTTTCTGATATGGAGAATGTATCTGGTGCTTTCTTTATAATAAATCAATCTCATGTGATTGCTTAGCTGTCATCTTAACATACGTTGTTCTGCTCTCAGGTTCTGGCAGTCTGAGACACTAGGAGTGCATGGGTTCTGGAGTATTGGCACTCTTGTGGAAGGTTTCTTAATTTATGCAGAAAGAAGGAAATATTTCACTTCACAATAAGCTAAATAAGACATATGTGGAAATGGCCTTTAAGCAGAATGATGAGAAAAGAGAAGTGTGTAAATCCTTTGGAAAGCAGTATAAAAGGTAAATTGTTATAGATATGGAAATAATACCTTTTGGGGGTAATTCAAGTAATTCAATCCATTATTTAGTTGATGAGATTATTAAGAGGTGACCTGAACATCATGCATAAGTACCTCTGAGTGAAGATGTTTCTGATGCTACACATCTCCAGCATTCAAAAGTGCAAGAGCAAATCCCAAGGCTGGAAGCTGAAGTGAGATGAAATGAGGCAAGACATCAGGCGTAATTTGCTTCATATTTTTTTTTTCTTTTGGAGTTAAACTTTGGAGCTCTTTATTCAAGAATAGATTGAGCTTTCTATCATTGTCTAATTGTATAAAACAAGATTAGATATTTGTCTAGAAGAAGCACAACTTAATGGACATTTTATTTAGAAAAGTTCTCCTATCTGTATTATACAAAAAGTCACACTAAAACATAATGGTAAGAATGAGGAACAAAAAACAGCCAACTAACAAGCAAGCAAAAACCTTAATGAACTTGAATCTGAGAGGCATTATGAAAGTAAATTGAGCTGTATGAATTACTTGCATATATCCACAGACATTGTGGAGGGACTTGTAATAGAAGCAGTTTTGAAAAATGGCTCTTTGAACTGTTCAGAATAAACAGCTGATCCTCCTTCCTTCTTCTGTGCTTCCCAACAGATCAAACTTTGTTGTCAATATTAATATCCCTATAACACATAAACCAATGGAAGTGAAGAGTTTGGTAGCACAGGTTAAGATGCACCTGGCCTTGTGTTAGCCAAAGTTATCCATAGGAACTGTTCACACTGGTCCCAAGAATCTCTCTTTGACTCCTCATTTATTTTCAGAGACATAATAAAATTCAGAAAGGTTCAGATTTCAGATCCTAGTTGTTCTGACACTCATTTTTATTTAGGTCACTCTGACAATTAACATCATTTGGTGATAACCTGTTAAGCTTTCCTCAACCTGAATACTGAAGATTAAAATGAACAGAATAGTTTTCACTGTTTTTATCCCAGACAGGCTGGGCTGGGTAAAAATGATTTGACTCTGACATGTCCACAGGTCTTACAACTCTCATCAAGAGGAAGCTTACAGGAATGTAAGAAATACATTTTAAAGCAAAATTGTCATTCACCTTGCTTGTACACTTTTGGCTTTTCTTGAACTCTATTTCTAGGCTACTTTGCTTAATATCAACCAGTAAAACATTAAAAAAGAAATCAGAACTGAAAAATAAGTTAGCCACTAGTAAGTTTTTTCTTCAAATGGATTTTCTTTCCTTTCTATTTTCCAGCTTCAAATCTGGTTTTAAAACTATTCCCCTAAAAATAGCCACAGAGTTTTTCCCCCACAGGACTCCTCTCCCCAACGTTTCTCTCATCGTAATGTGAAATTCTTTCCTCTAATCTGAGCACCTGACTCCACCTGACATTTAAGTGACGTGCACACCCACATTTGAAGGCGGACTTTGGCTCTTTTAAACAGATTTATCTTTGATTTATAGAGAACAGAGAAAGGCAAAAATTCAAAAGAGTAATTTATGGACTACTCTCAACTGTTACCTGCAGTGATACCTTTTTCTTTGACACAGGTAAAACTTACATGAAATAAAATTTATTTAAATAAAGCAATCCACCCATATATACGTATTGGAAGGATAAAATTTTTTTTTGAAACAATCTTAACATTGCTCTTTTAATCAGTTCCATCAACATCTCTGTATAGCGTTTTATGCACAAATGCAGCAGTTTAAATGAGAGATTATCATGGGGTTTCTGGAGATTGTTTTGTTAAGAGTAATGCAAGCCTTCTAAGTAAACCATGTAATCTATGAGAGATCTTACTGATAGATTTATGCATAGCCTTGATAGGCAACTCTTACTGTTGCTTTTTTACTTAAAGTTCCCATTTTTCTGATGGAATGTAGTTTTGGAATGACATCCAGGTAGTAATATCTTAATCCATTCTCACCACAACCATCTTGCGCTAAGCTCGTGGGATGTACTGATTCAATAATAGCGTCGTTTGAACACTTACTTTATGCATTTATTTTTGAAGCATGTGGACATTTTCTCATTTGATTTCCTTGACGGCGTTCCAACATTTTTTCTTATCACATAAATATTTATAACAGATGCACAGAAATAGTCTTCAGAAAATACAAACCCAGACACTAATAGAAAAATTTTACACAGACAAAGGGAAAAAATGCTGTTTTACTTTAAGTGCGGAAGAATGACTTATTCATAAGCTGAATTCATGAGAACTTACTTCTTGTTTAACTCTCCTTCAATTCACAGATAATTGTAAACTGTAGAACTACAGTCCAGCACTGTAAACTGCAAACTACAAGAAGGATGTTGAGAGCTCTGAACCCAGCGTGACTTAGTGGGAATAAGTTTTAGAAGTCGAAAGAGCTCATTTCTGCCCTCAGATTGATACTCCATAAGTCCCTTGAAATTGCTGCAGTCAATCAGGCACCAGGCATTAATACTGCATGAACTTTCTTCCTTCAAATGCTATTTTGCATTACATGAAATAAATCAAGAGACTGAAGCTGGATGTCTAAGGAAAATGAGCACTTTGATGAAAGGAGTGCTTGATGAAAAATATGAGCTACTAATTACATAATGCTCTTAATATTTGTGAACCTTGGTACTATGAAGTGGGAAGATAGAAAGAACTACAATGTGGTTGGGGTATCAGTTCCTTATTGGAAAGGTTATCACTTAGAAACCCTTCTCTCTCCACAAAGAAGTTACACAAAGACCACAGCATCACACAGCCTGTGCCTCAGAGCGAGCTGAGGCAGTGCCTGTCTGTAAGCACAGAGATGCACACTTTACTTGTTGCTAAGCTATAGAAAAGAAAGGAAAATCCTGCCACTTCCCTCACCTGGGAGAAACGGACTTCCCATTCCTCCTTCTTTATTATAAAGCAAGATGAGTGGTCCAGAGGCCAGCACCTGCTGTCTGACATTGAGCTAGGCTATTACCTAAAGAAAAAGCACAGTGAAGGTGTCAAGGAAGTCACATTACATTCTGGTTACTGTGAAGGCAGCTGTGAGCATTGTTGTCAGAATCTATTACTTTTTACCTGGGTTGTCCACCAGTCACCTCTGTTTTCTACTATTCATTTTTAACTTTTTTGCACCTTCTGCCACAATTGATGGTGAAATGCTCATGAGAGTATGCATAGCTGAGTACCTTTGTTTCTGAAAGGTGCAACTAGAAACAGCACATGAAAGAATACATGAATGGAATGAAAACATTTTTTTTTTCATAGCTCAAAAGAACACTGGAGTTTTTTATCTCTCCAAGTCTGCAAGTCTGCCTTCGGTGAGACACAATACAGCCATCCCCTTGCTGCTGGTTGGCTCAATGTACATTTTGCAGGCACACTGATTCAGACTCTCTTGATGCTAGCAATACCATACTTACTTACGCATTCTTAGAGTATGCTGCTCCTTGTATTAATTTCAAGATATACTGGTAGAGGGATCTGGGAAACAGATCTGCAATATGGAAACTTATTTTTGCATATTTTATATATGTGATACATACATGTGGTAGGTAGATAAAGCCTTTTACATGTGATCTCAGCCTTATCTTATTTATATGAAGTATTTATATCCATAGAATTTATCCATATACATTAATACATAATTGAGCAAGATTTATACACGAGTTGCATATAAGTATATACAACATATATATCTATCTCTACAGCTTTATCTTCAACACTTGATTCTCAGTCTCTTGCTTGGTTCCACATTTGCTATAGCAGTGCAGTGCTCTTGGAGCCAGAACTTCTCCCCCAGACTGACAGAACAGACCACAGTCATTCTTGTTTGAGGTCAAGGAAGTTTTTGAAAAATGTGTTTTTACTACTGAGGAGGTCATTTCCACAAAATAAATTTTATTCTAAGTGGAAATGCCAATTAAGAAGTGTATAGAGAAGAAGAAGGATCAAATTGCTGAGAACCAGCACTCATCCAGTGCTGTGTCTCCTCTTGGTTACCCTGGCCCAGCCTTAGGATCCAAAACCACCACCAACTTTTAGGATTAATTCTAGCTTAGGCTAAGAATATCAAGGCAGAAGCTGTGCTGATCACAGATTTGTAACCACACTTTTCAAACAGGCTGAATCTATACTACAGTCAAGCCATACTGGCTTCAAAACATATTGCTTTCCCATGATGTAGTTGTGTATACTGAGCAAAACATGATGGCAAAACAAAAACATTTAATTAACCCCTGCACCCTAAACTTGGCTATCTCCTTGGCTCCTTCTCAGACTCACCGTGTCCTCCTGCCCGGCTTCAGTGAGTCAGCAGAACACTTTAAGTAAGTGGGATATTGCCTCTCCTGATATAGTTAGATAGCAGAATGTGCCGCCCTGCAGTTCAGAGAAAAACAGGGGAAAAAAATGATCAGTTAGGAGCAACATTTAAAAACAATTTTTTTTTCTAGGCAGCTTGACTGTGGCACTTGTATTCTAATTTGCTGCCAGTTGTGAATTCTCATATTTATAAACTTTTCCGTATACAAAATGCCTTTTCCATCAGATCTGTCCGTGGTACACATTGCAGGGGGGAGGAGGTGCTGTCATGTTGCCTTGTAGCTTCTAAAGGTCAATATGCTTGTAGCTCTTTTTGAGGCTCAGTGAACTAATGTCTTCTGGGGAAGTTGTGTCTGAATCACTGCCTTCAATTCAGCAGGGACAAGGGCTAAGTGGAGGGAATCCAGAACAGCACGGAGAGCACTGTGTGGGGAAATAGCTGTACATGGAGTGGTCATTGCTACTGATGTTCATCACAATTTAAGAAGCTTCTCCAAAATCATGTTACTGAAAATAGAAGGGCTTGTACACAGACTGCAGCTTCAGTGCTTTAAAAGCAGTCTAAAAAGTATCTGCTCACAGCATGGAGAAAACTTTTAAAGATGTTTAAAGATGGTTTTGATGTACAGAACTGAATCTAAAGCAGCCTCTGCCTCCTTAGCACCTTCAGAACTTTTCCGCTTCTTTAGCTTCTAATATGTACGGTTTCAGTTTCACCACCTATGTTTTTAGAGAGATGTAAGGTTGCCTATCCCTTCTAAGTCCTCCATTTAGCTTGCGCATGGAGAGATGAATTATAAACTTCAGGCTGAATCTGGGGTTTAATTATTTAACAGGTAATCCTTGGATTTGGGATGATTTTGATATATAAAAGGCAATTCTTCATGCTGAGGAACTCACAGTGTAGGGCCTGCACAAAACTGTTTTTGGTGTGGCCATGAGAAGGGGTTGGATAATCTTTTTCCACCAAGAGAGTAACTAGAAGCTTCCAAATTCATTGGCAAGAAAGGCTGGTTTGGTACAGGTATGCAGCTCAGTGACAGATGGCAGTGAGTTGGGGTGGTGAGCTGTGCTGGAGTTCCTTATAGTCGATTAAAAATGTCTTCCTTTTAAAAAAAATAATTATACAAAAATAAAGAAAAAGAAGATGATCTCTTTCCATTGCTCTTGGTTTCTTTATTCATTATACTTACAAGAATATCTTCTAAGATGTAGTCCTGAGATTAGAAACTAAATCTGTGGTTTTCCAAATGGAACTTCCACAGTTTATTTCTGCTGGATACATATCAATAGCATTGAAGCATAGCCACTCAGTTGCTAAACCACTGACAGCTCAGTTTTCAGTGCAGCTCTTTCATTTAATTGCTCTTGGTTTTCAACACTGCTGCATTCAATTTCTTTTTTTGTGCAAGCATCTCTTATTCCTACCTGTTGCCTACTTCCCCTCTCTTCACAGTACCTTTAATACGACAGACATTTGCCAAAAGTATGAATATCTAGATATTATCTTTAAGAAATCGATTAAAAAAATGCCAAATAATGATAAAATCAAATTTTGTAGAGTAAGCAGTCATGTCACCCAATTTAAAGTTGCTGCCTCCTGTTTTGAGTTTCGATGCAGAGCTCTCCAGTGGTGATCAGAGACAAAGAACCTGGAGAACATATCCTGTTGTATGTAGGTTTCTCTCCTGAGGGATCCCCAAGTTACAAATCAACCTCAAAGAAGAGAGTTCTGCCAACACCGTGGTGTTACTGCCTTTAAAGATTAAGCCAATCTGATGTAGATAGGAATGAAAAGTTTCTGTTCAAATGCTAAGCTCAGTGAGAGCTTAGAGACACAGATTGTAATTTCCAAGGTGAGACTGAGTCAGGATAGTAAAACTTAAGGTCACGCTTGAAGAAAAGTTAGATTTAGAGCTGACATTGAAAGGAGAAGAGAATTTAATCCCTTACTGTAAGCCACAGCCCCACTCCAGAAGTGTTAATTTATCTTTTCTCCTGTTGGACAGGGGACTCACTATCTGCATACTGCAGGCAATAATGTTCTGGAAGAAGAAGCATGACAATCCCATGATGGTGGAGGCACACTTGTGAGTATTTAACCCTCTTATCCCCCTATCTCCTTATCTGTCATCCTCCCAGCAGGGATTTCAGGCAGACCTCTGTATTCCAAAACAATTGGCACCACGTCCCTGGCCTGCATTGTGCCTTGCAAGTCTCATTACCCTTTGGAAACAGCTTGCTCTCAATTTGCTTCACTCCAGTGCAATCAGCGCAGCCAGATGGAAACGGCTTTGAAATTCACCTTTTCAAATCTCAGCTTCATATTTCTCTTTTGATGTTTCTTGTCGGGTTTTCCAGTTGTACTCGCCTCTCTCAGCTCATGCTCTCCAGGCTGTGCTTTCCCCAGGCTTACAGATCTCTGAGCATCCGCAGTTGCAGAGGTATTTCTGTCACGGAGTGGCTGTCACTGCAGCACTAATTCACACTGCTGCCAACAGCACTGTGTGTCAGGCTGAGCGGCTGTGTCAGAGCTGGACAGACGCTGAAAAAAAACCCACAGAAATGTTCTGACATAGAAGTTTTGAGGCTGCAAGATGTTAAAGCTGTCTAAATATCTAAGTGAGACTGAGGAAAACACAATGAACAGCATTCATGGAGCAACAGCTGGGGCACACAGGCTCGAAGGCTGCAAACCAAATGGTTCCAGAAGGTCTGAAGACTGCACTGTGCCTCCAGATGTAGGCAAACTTGTTAGCAAGCTGATCCTGATTCAGACCTTTTTCTTCATCCCTCTTTGGTATTCATTGGTTCAGGAAGCAGTCTTCCAAGAAGCTTGGAAGCTTTGTTACTTTGCTATTGAATGGAACTATGCTCACAGAGCTCCACGCAAACACTTGAAGAAAGTCATTACTGCAAGTCATTACTGCAATGTTTGTGCTACATTTACCAGGAGTAAACGGATGACACTTCAACATGCTTTTGACGCACCAGGAAAGGCCCTGATGCCCTCTCATTTACACATAGTTGCTGGGTACATAGTTGCATAAGGCACCTGAGAGACCATTTTTCCTAATATATAGATATCTGTACTGGTTGGGTGGGGTCCTGGGCAACCTGATCTGGTGGGTGGCAACTCTGCCCACAGCAGGAGGGTTTGGAACTAGATGATCTTTAAGTTCCCTTCCAACTCAAGCCATTCTATGATTCTGTGATTCCATGAATCTATGACTCTATCATTCTATCATTCTATGATATATAAAAAGTGTATATATATGTATTTATATATTTATGCATATAGGTTCATATATACTTGTTAGGGGGGATCTCTCAGTAGAATGGCAGAAGATTTTTGCGTTATCTGTGCCGTCACTTATCACAGTTCATGTTCAAAAGGCAGCTCTCTGAGCAAGATGTCTTTGGAATATTCTCTTAATCTCACAAAATGTGCTAGAGCAACTCAATGAATTCTAGTAAACTGTTAACTTTTCTCTTGCAAATCAGCCTTAAATACTAGAAAAATTCATCTTAACAGATATAGAAATACATCAACAGCCAAGTAATTGAAACTGAATCCTTAAAAACACGCACACAAACAAACAAACAAACAAAAACAACACCCAGAATCTTAATCAACAAAAGTAGCTTAATAGGCTTCCAGGAGAGCTCTGAAAGAGCTCCAAACAAAAATCTTCCCAAATATTCTGGTCCTCTGCCCCCACACACCTAATAACACAAAGCAGAATGTGAGAACCTGCTAAAACAGGCTTCCTTGACACTGAACTCAGTGGAGTGAAGTGTTAAAAGCACAAACGTGAGCAAATTCCTACTCATCAAAGTGTAGCTTTCCTCCTTTGTATGGACTTAGTAGCAGATTTTTTCCCTCCCTTAAATATATGTCATTCTGTTCTACAACCTCCGCAGCAAGGAGTAAATTTGGAACAGAAATCTGGATTGTCAAAATGAAGTCATGAAGGGAAATTGTTATTTCTTCCCTACATTCCTCCTCAGACTACTCCCTATGCAGGGTACAGTCATGGTATTTGGTTCTGAGACTGAACATGTGGGCTGAGATATAGGGAATATCCTGAATTGCTTTGTGTGATTCCAGTTCAACTGGCTTTCCGCTGAGCAGTAGTGCCAGCAGGGCTGCCAAATCCCTCCAACCTCTCTTGCTTGTTTCTGTGTCTGCTTGTGAAGGCCCTCGTGAAAAATGTATGGTATTATTTGATAAAAGAGCTTTGTGGCTAGCATAAACCTCTCCATCATTTTTCACAAAAAAATGTGGGTAGGAATGATATCATCATATGTTGCAGAGACCTAAAATTTTAAGAAATTTCATCTGGGACATGATCCTTAATTGATCTGTTTGCAAGCTAGGAATAAATCTGCTTCCAGTGTTTCTTAGCTCCCTACATTGTCTAAAAAGTCTCTCTGATAATTCTTTACTCAGAGGTGGTGAGGCACTGGCACAGGCTGCCCAGAGAGCTGTGGGTTCCCCCAATCCTGGAGGGGGTCAAGGCCAGGTTGGATGGGGCCCTGAGCAGCCTCAGCTTGTGGGTGACAACCAGCTCACGCAGGTGTATTGGAGCTCAGTGATCTTTAAGGTCCCTTCCAACCCAAGCCATTGTTGCTCTATGGTTCTACGAATCACCCAAGTAAAGCCTTAGGGTTGCTAAGTATACCCATCTCCTGTTGAAGATGACAGGGAGCTCTACGTTCGCTAGGGTTCTTGTCCATCAAGGAAATTATTTGTATTGCAGATTTTTGATGTTTTAGCATAAAAGGAAGTAAAGGTTTTAGCCTGCCCGGGTTGGATTTAGCTTTCACTAATGTGGAAGAAATTATATGAAAGCACAAAAGCAGTTTAAAAATGGCTGCGGGAGCCACATCAATGCCTAAATTTTAGGCATTATAGATGAAGGACAAGAAGGAAAAACTGTGATCTTTTCTAGTTCTGTATTCTGTTACAGATGTTACTCACATTGAAATACAATGTGAAACACATTGGTCTGAAACAAACTGCACCCCAAAGTATGGTATGTATGCAGAGAAGACTCCGTTTGGTATAATCCAGTATCAGGTAAACAGCATGGGAATACTTCATACTGCTACTTAGAGAGAGGAATGCTTTATGGTGTAAAAATAATTGCTGATTTTTTTTTCCTGCTTGCTCCCTTTAGGTTCCCTGAAGTAATTGCTACTCATACACACTTGAGGCAAAGAGATTATACAGTAAGCTTTCTTCTGTTGAAGTCTAACACTGTAAATAACATAGTCCACTCTAATTAGCTTTTGTAAACATGCATCCAGCAGGCAAGTAAGCAATAGAAACAACTAGTGAGCAATGTAGCAACTCATTGCTGCAGGCAACACATTTTGAATTATTTACCCAAATGATGGCATTAAAGTAGTCTTGCACAGTATAAACTGCAGTCACCCCTTTTCTTGATACTTTAACCAAATGACAGATTTTCCAGGTGACTCATTGGCAGCAAGATGCACACTCATGCACCAAGTCTGCTTTTGGAAAGAGAGACTCAGAGCATGGACTTCCCAGCATGACATTATCAAGCAGTGAAAACATTTCCAAGCAAATATTTGGGCTTCTTTGTTGGTGATCAGCCTAGCATTTCTCAGGCAGACACATGCTTCCTCTTTCTTTCTTGAGATATCAGTCCTCTACGTATGACCCCAAAGTACTCTTATATCAAGCCTATTATTTTAGCTTAGCCAGTAGGGTGGATATCCATCAAAGATGAGGCTTCAGAGACAGCTCTATTTGAATTTTTGTTCTTGAGAGGCAAAACTTACAAACATATATACTTCCACCATGTAAAATATTCTAAAATTATTTTATTCCTTGTGGATAATAACAAATCAAGTTTTCCTGTTTCTGAACTATGTACAAAAATAATATCCTCCTATTTGGTGAGATACTTCAGGGTTTGATATAGCATTTCTGCCCTTCCAAAGTTAAGTGCACTTTTAAGAGAAAATTTAATGAAGCTTTTTTGAACCTCAGATGTTTTCATAGTCTCCCTCTTCCACAGCATGTAGCACTCTCCAAGGCAGAACTGCTGCTCAAAGCATTTTCCTGAAAGAGAGTAATCCCTGCAAAAGACAGAAAAGAACTGCAGTTAGTGCCCAGTTCAGTGACACTGGAAATCCTCCCTAAGGCCAAGATTGTAAGGATCCCAAATAAAATACAAGGGGGGAAGAAAGATAAGGAGGCAAAATCCAGGAAAACAGTAAAAAAGAATAGGAAGGAAACACTCTTAGGCAATTTCAGTTAAAAAATGTATTTATTTGATTTTTACTGCTGTTTGAGTAGTTCTTAGAACCTTTCTCCCACTGCGGCAAAAAAAAGACTGAAGAAAAAATCTCAGCTTGCTAAATATTAAAACTGCCTTCATTTCAGAAGAGAAATCCTTAAGCTTAATTTGCTAATAACTAGAAATCTTGGCATTTCTTAATTTTCAGGCACATTAATAATTTAGTGAAGTTCTTACTTCAATTTCTAAGGTAACCACACTTCTAGTTCCTTATAATATCCCAACTTGTCTGCTTTCTTGTGGCATGATCCCACAGCACAACTCCTTACATGTGGACTTTGCTGAACACCCTCCTGTAACCTCCTGATTTGCAGTATCTCCTCTGCAACCTTCATCCCATCCCTCCAGCTCATCTGGAACTTATGAAATATTTAACCAGAAAAAAACATTCCGTAGGAAATTCCATAGTGGATATCCCATCCCTGGAGTTGTCCAATATCAGGTTGGGTGGCCCTGGGGCCACGTGGGGCCCTGGGCAGCCAGATCTTTTGAGTGACAACCTTGCCCATGGCGGGGGTTTGGAACTAGACAATCATTAAGGTCCCTTCCAACCTATGATTCTGTGAAATTGATCTTTAAGCAACAGCCACCCTGTGAATCTGCTTGGTGGTTCTCTGTCTTCCAAAGTGGCGATAATCTCAGGCTTTAAGCACTTTTAGGCCTTTGAAGTATTTGCCCCTGTCATGGTAAGATTTTAGGAGAACTCTCTCTCTCCTGTCAAGGTTATTACTATTATAAATGGTTGAATCTTCCATTGGCTGCCATTAGGCCAGAGCAGTCTGTGTGTACAGCTTCAACTGTTTTCCAACTGAAATTGTTTGAAAGTCAAAGGCAGCACCGATTACTTCTCTACATATTTAATTTTGAAGGAAATATATTTTATTCAACTGGGAACACATCTACTGACAAAAACTTGAAGTTAGGTAAACAACACTTCTAACATTTATGAAGTTAATGCAATCCTCTTTAAATACTTCATTGCTTGAGAGCATCTGTCACAAATCTTTTTTGGCTTCCTTCATCCTTTTAACATCAACAGTCTGCCACACCCCCGAAGCCATCTGTGTATCTCCTGTACAACATCTACAGGGGCTTTTGTTTCCCTTGACCTCCTACATCCCACAAATGGAAAGTGTCACTTTGATTTTTTTCTCATTAGCCCCCACATCTTCACCCCCACTGTAGAGAGAACAAAGTCAACAAACCCCTTTGTTTGCAGCCTGAGGAGAAGGGATGACTTCCCAGCAAAAATGGTGGAGGATGCTTGGTCTGAGAGGTAAAATGTGTGTGTGAACAGGATGCTAGAGTGAGTAGGAAAAGTGACACTGTCCAGGACTAGAGTCAAAATCAAATCACTTCATCAAGATGTCAGCCCATATTGCTAGCTTGATATTTTTGCATTAAACTGAAATAAACTTGAAAAGCAAAACTATCATATTCTTAAGATAATAGTTTACTTTCTGCTAGAGATATGATCAGAAAGGGTGATTCAGTTGTTTTTGATGAATCTCAGTTTAATTCCACTGCAGATTTTTGGACTAAGAAAATAATTCTTCATTGTCACTTCCAACTTGGACCAAACCTTCCCTGAGATTTATAAAGGTTTCAATTCCAGTCTCCTTATGAACACTGTAGGTTACTTCTGTACTCCATGGACCAACTCAGAAGATAATTTATAATCCTAAAATGTAAGAAAACTCTTTCTCTGGAAGGGCCCTGTACCAGTTTACAAAATCAAGAAATTTACTGCCAGTTATAACCCACAGTATGTTTGCCTCAAGGCTCAAAGCCCACTGAGGTCAGCCAGGCCATTCTCACTATCATTTGTGGTTCTTCTTTTTATTGCAGTTTCTAGGTACATTTGAGGCAATTAGTCAAAATTTTGGATTTGTTTGAACTTTTTTTTTTTTTCATGAGTTTGACCATTTTTTATTCTAGATTTTAAGTGAAGGGTTTATAGCCAGGGAGAAAATAAAGGACAAAAAAATATTCAAAATATAACAGCATTATTGTCATTAAGACATTTCACCATTTCCTTGAGATGATATGGTTTACAAGCGACTAGTGCCAAGCCAGAACAACCCTCAGTTCTCCCTTCTGTGCTTCAGGCTGGGTGGCTTGTGGCAGCACTCATAGCCCAGTGCTGGCCCTCCCTGCAGCATGGCAGCTGCTCAGCAAAGAAGCAGCCACTAGAGAGCATGACGAGACCACTAACCTCTCGTTGTCTGCGCTAGGTTGGGACTTGAACCCCACATCCTGAGGTAAAGGGCTGCTGTTGTAAAGCATCTTCATGATTGAGCCCTAAACACAAAGACAAAAAGCCAACACAAATTCAAATCTTCAAAGGCAAAATAAAAGAGCATTGACCTTCAAGCTCAGTGTATTAAATGAAAGACTGCATGAAACTGTCTCATCTCTATTGGACCTTTCATATGAAAATATATAAATATCTGCATTATGCATGTATTTGAACTCAATGGAAAGTCTTCAGAACAGACTATATATAAATATTTATGTGTTGTCAGTAAACCTCTGAACATCACTGCTTTATGGTTCTTTTCTTTTTTATTTTTTTTGTAAAGCAAACTACAAGGCTATAAACAAAGGGATATAAATGGAAGAAGCAAGATGTGTTTAGTTTGGAAGACAAAAGCAAAACTAAACAATGAGCCAGCAAATTAAACAGTTTATTTAAATCATTGTATAGATGTATACTATAGCAAAAAGGGAAATTAGTGATCTTTGGAATGACCTAAAGAGCTCCACAGCTCTTACCTTTACCTCCCAGATTTCATCTACATAGATAGGACAGCTCTTGCTTCATAACTGTGATGGTAAAGCAGTTTGTAGATATGGTAGAGCTGGTCAGGACAACAGTTAGCATATGCTATAAATGTTTTGAGCAGATATGCTATAGAGGGAGCACAGTGCCATGCTTTGGATGGTGGAGATGAGCAGTCCTCCCTAGAAACAAGCCAGTGCTGTCATACAAAGAGATAGGATTGTGTTTAGGTGATCCCAAGTGTGGCATATAGACACAGCCATTCAGCTTTGCTTTTTTAAGCAAGATCTGGAAGACTAGTAAGTGGATGTCAATTCATGCCACCCATCAATGAGAGACTCAGAGTGCCCAGGTTGAGCCAGGCATGCTTGAGACAGCGGCCAGGATGTTGCAAAAGCATCTCTGGGACCAGGCAGGGTGGACATCAGCTTTGTTTGCTTGCTCAGATGTGTAGAAACAACAGAGTCTGGTTTTGATTGAATAGGGTATAATTTGTGTTCACCTGACACTGGTAAGCTGTATGAAACACAATGGGAACGGGACGCAAAAAAAAAAAAAAAAAAAAAAAAAAAAGAGAGAGAGAGAGAGAGAGAGAGAGAAAAGAGAGAAAAGTCTTTGTATCTCCTATTGCTTTCAGTGAAAATGATACAGTTGCCACCATCTTAATCTTCTCCATAAAAAATGCAGAGAGATATGTGAGCTGCACACGTTATTCCGCAGTTCAGTTATCCCTGGAGAGAGCATCTTTCATCTGACAGGATTTAGGTACCATTAAGAGAAAAAGAGAGTGAGGAAGAGTAGAAAAGCTTTGCTCAGTGTAGAGGATTATATGTGTGTATTTATGTGTGTGAACCTGTGCTATAAATAAACAAGTAAATAAATAAAGGGAGAGACTGGAAATTGCAGAAGAGGATCAGCAAAATGGAACGCCAAGAGCTTGTGTCTGTGAATGTGTGTGTGAATGAGAGAAACTAAGGAAGCCAGAAAAAGAGAACAAGATCAGGAAAATATATAACTACTCACATCTAGGAAGTTAAATGCTGCTACCACTGTAAGACTGATTTGGATTTTGAAAGACTCAGTGAGAGAAGCAGTTCAATGCCTTTTTCTGCCAGCTGTCCAGAAATCATGGAACTGAAAATCTGAAAGAATGATGTCTGAGGAACTGCCGAATTTGTAAAAAGTCATGATGGATGATGATGGGGAATACTATGGTAATTTTTCTTTGTTTGCCCACTCCACTGGAAATGTAAAGTTTGGTGTTTTTACCTTGTTACTCTTTTGGGTTATGTCAGTCTGAACCGAAACATTTGTCTTGTCACATTGAGCTGGAATTTTCTTTGTCAATTCAGTATCTGCAGCCCTCTGGACATCCACCTGCATGGAAGATGAAGGTCACTAACTCTTACACTCAGTAAATATTACAGGTAAGGTTCTTGGCCTGAATCACATTCACAGTATGCTACAATACACTGACCTGCTTTGTTCGAACCCTGGAGCAATAAGATTATGGTGTATCCTGGATTTGTGGTCCATCTGGAAAGTCAAAGCCACAGAAAAGATTGAGAGCCTGAAGCATTCAAAACAAAACTCCCGTGAGGGACTCCAGCTGTCAAGGAAGCTGATGATCTTTGGGCCATGGTGGGACAACATGTTTTGACATTTCCAAAGCACATTTTAATTGAATGCTCTTCAATGCACACACACATAGATACATGTATCTATCAGTCTATGTTGGGTCAGTTGAGGCTGAAAAGAAATATGTATCTACTTAAATGTTTCTTCTGATTTTAACCAGACTGATAGGGTTGGATAACATGAAATGTGCTGCCAATACGTTGTTCACTCTGTGTGCATACAATTGCACGTAATTTTTTTGGAGGAGAGAGTGATGAGGAAAAATCTTGATGCATCAGTAACCTTTCCCTTTTTTTCTGTTTCTCTGCCCCAAAACAACAGATCACATAAGATCTGCAGAGGCAGAGATATACCTTTAAATAGGCATTTATGCGTCTCAGAACACTCTGTTTTGTCCTTTGTGAATGTAGGAAATATTGTTTGCTGAAGTGGCATCCAGGGAATTACAAGCAGCAGTCTGAACAAAATATCACGAGGAAGTACAAAATTTTAGAAAGATTTGCACATCTTGATCTTGATCAGCAAGCAAATGCAATGTTTGTATGTGTGTGCTAGATGCATTTGATTATCATTATACATTGACCTCAGTAGGTCAAACTGAAAAGTGATCATCTACTTCCTTTCAAGAGGTAATGGATTTTTAAGTTTGGAAAAAAATATGGGCATTACACACATCCTTGTGTGTATTTCACCTCTAAGTATTATTTAAGTAATAACATAAAAGAGCAGATAATAGGATGTGTATTTCATAGAATCATCATAGAATCATAGAATGGTTTGGGTTGAAAGGAACCTTTAAGATCACCTAGTTCCAACCCCCTGCTATAGACAGGGACACCTCCCTCTAGACCAGGTTGCTCAAAGTCCCGTCCAGCCTGGCCTTGAATGCTTCCAGGGAGAGGGCATTCACGACCTGTCTGGGCAACCTGTTCCAATGTCTCACCACACTCACAGTAAAGAATTTCTTCCTAATATCTAATCCAAATCTGCCCTCTTCCAGTTTAAAATCATTTTCCCTTGTCCTGTCGTTACCTGCCCTTATAAAACATCCCTTCTCAACTTTCCTGTAGGCCCCCTTCAGGTACTGGAAGGCTGCTATGAAGTCCCCTTGGAGCCTTCTCTTCTCCAGGCTGAAGAGCTCCAGCTCTCTCAGCCTGTCTTCATATAGGAGGTACTCCAGCCCTCTGATCATCTTCTTGGCCCTCTTCTGGACCTGCTCCAGCAGCTCCATGTCCTTCTTGTGCTGGGGGCTCCAGAACCGGATGCAGTACTCCAGGTGGGGTCTCACAAGAGCAGAGTAGAGGAGCAGAATCACCTCCCTTGACCTGCTGGTCTCTTGATGGAACCCAGGATATGGTTGGCCTTCTGGGCTGCAAACCTAAGCTTCAAGCATATTTGGGAATAGAAAGTCCAATAAATAGTTTTCTAATAATTATAATCTATTTTACAAGATCTGCAATTCAAAATTAACAATACGGTATTTCTTTTTAGACTAACAAAGGTCGATGCATCCATCTTTCTTAATACTTCCACAGTGTATACAATATTGACTGGGATAAAATTAGGTCTGGATTGGAATATTATAATTCTTTTCAATGTGTTGTTCAGTTATCTATTATCAGTGAAATCTTCTATCTTTAGTCTTGATATCACTGAAATAGGAAATCTGAATGTTTTTATGTGTTACTGAGAAAGACATGGAGATATGCTTTACGTTGAATTTTTTTTTAATATGGTTACAAAGAGAATTAGTGAGAAAACATGCATTTGACAGTGTGTGTGTGTTGCTGTGAGAGAAAGTTAAGTGTAACCATGCTGTCTTCTACTGATTCCTGTCATGTCTTTTGACAATTCATGCTTGTTTCCAGAAAGAATCTTCCCAAGGGAAGAGTCATATTGGCCAGTGGTGGATTAGAGAAGGTGAGTGTATGAGGGAGAATGAGGGAGGGAATTGTTGTTTCTTACTGGCTTCTCTTGTTAGACATGTGATTGAACTCGAAGTCCCCTACATCTATGGTATGATTTGTATTTATTAAATCAATTTATTAAATCTTAAAGTAGATAACTATGTGATCAGATCAGTTGATTCCTTACTTCCATTAACAATGTTGGCTGCATCCTCATTAGCTGCAAGTGGTGCCTTGACAGCAATCTCTGAGACAGTTTAGTCTGCCCAGTCAACTAAAAGGAATCCCACACCTGAAATTTGCCAGGACAGCCAAGAAAAATCAAGTACTTTTAAAATTTGTTTTATCCCATGGCATAATTGTGATGAAACACAGCCAGTGATCACTTTTTCATTGGAGCTCAGCTTGCTCTGCACTCGATCTATCACTGATTGGGAAATAGGGCCAATGCCCCCTATAAAACACAAAATATCCACACAGCTGATATCTCTCCTTGGAAAAACTGAAATAAAAGGAGCAGTAAAGCCGTCACACACTGTATTCTCCTCATTAAGCTACAAAAACAGCCCACATTCCTCTATATAGAAGATATATTTGGAAAGCTGTTGAGTCAGACTAACAATTTAATTAAGAGCTTAAATCAAAGAACTATAATAAAATATTAGCTACAAGGTACGTACACCTACTTCTTAATCACACTGCCAGATCTGAAACACCACAACGTGACTGTGTTAAGAAATAACATAATGCTAAGGATGAGAGATGGAGGAAGGCTCTGTCACAACCTGGATTAATCAGTATCTAGATTGATCAACTGTATATTTTCAAGAGAATTCCCAGCACATAGACTGTAATATTCTAGTTTGCTTACAAACTTCTCATAAACAACTGAACAGTCTGCACTAATTAAGGATTAATTTCAGATTTATAGAAGATTCTAGTCTTTTATTGTGATTCCACTTGGCTTCATAGCAGTGAAAGATTGGTAGCGAAAGGAAAGTTTACAAATTTCAAAGCTCTCCAACCTATCATAGAATCACAGAATGGCTTGGCTTAGAAGAGACCTCAAAGCCCATCCATTTCCAACCCCCTGCTGTGGGCAGGGTTGCCTCCTGCTAGACCTGGTACCTTGAACACCTCCAGAGACAGAGCATTCGCAGCTTCTCTGGAACAAAATGTTAAATTCACCATTTTCCTGTTGATTTTCTTGTTTGTAAGTAACACTGTATTTGCCAGAACTATTTCAAGAGGGTGAGTGGAAAGCAGAGATTTGCACCCTGAAGTGCACTGATTAACAAATATAGTTCAGTAGTGCTGTCAAGATTCCTGTATATGTTGGGGTGATATTTTTAATAGCCTCAGCTCTGGCAGTAATGTTCTGTCCTGCTATCTTTAATTGTTCTTAAAACAACAACAACAACAACCAGAAAACCTATCCAAAACTAAGAGAATAATCAAACAACTAGCCAAGTAAATAAGACCTTCTGCCAGGATTTCTATACAACACCAGTCATTTGACTTATTTTTCTCATATGCACATTTCCTATTTGCTTATGTACACACACACTGCTGCCCTCCCCAGAACTCAGGCATGTTTACACAGACAATGAAAGAAAAAGAGAGATCACCACTGTTGTCTTATTTTGGTGGGAGGGGGCACTTACCACCCTATTTACATTTAACAAATCTGTAAAATGTCATGTGTTACGCAGGTTTCATACTTCCATAACTAGTCTAACTATATAAAAAAATCCTGTTTTAAGATCTCTTTTCTTTAAGGCAGACTTAGTGAAATAAGATAAGGGGAGGTCTGGAAGAGTTCTGGAAAAATCCTGCTTCTAGAGAAGTCACAAGAGCCTACTTTCGAGAAATTGAAATTTTTAACTGTTACATTTTTAGAGGATGCCATGTTGCTTCCCACTGCTAGCCACCATCTCAAATGCATTCATTTACTTATTTTTTTCTTATTAAGCATTCTCATTAGGCAAAAACTTTCCCAAAGAAGAATTGCTGTGTTCTAACCTCTTTTGTCACACTTATTTCCAAGGACAAATGGGCACTTAGCCATCCATGGCTGTGAAAAACAGTTAATGGAGAGGCACTAAACTCATTTTCTTTCTCAAAGAACACTTTCTGTAGCCAATTTGTTTTATTTTGCTGCCTATATTAATGATTAATAATCTCTTAAACAATCTCTTTTTGATTAAATGAGTTCACTTGAACAATGAATGTTACATTGCAGTGAATCATAGAATCATAGAATCACAAGATTGGAAACGACCTGCAAGATCATTTAGTCCAACCATCCTCCCATTACCATTGCTACCACAAACTACTAAACCATATCTCGTAGCTCCTCATCCAGGAGCCTCTTGAACACTGCCAGGGACGGCGACTCCACCACCTCCCTGGGCAGGCCATTCCAGTGCCTGACCACTCTCCGAGAGAAAAAGCTTTTCCTCATGTCCAACCTAAACCTCCGCTGGTACAACTTGTGGCCATTTCCTCGGGTCCTGTTTGTTGCCTGGGAGAAGAGGCCAAACCCCTCCTCATCACAACCTCCCTTCAGGAAGTTGTAGAGTGCAATGAGGTCTCCCCTGAGCTTCCTCTTCTCCAGACTAAACAATCCCAGCTCCCTCAGCTGCTCCTCACAAGATTTGTGCTCCAGACCACCTCACCAGTTTCTTTGCCCTTCTCTGGACATGCTCCAGGGCCTCAATGTCTTTCTTGTAGTGAGGGGCCCAAAACTGAACACAATACTCGAGGTGCGGCCTCACCAGTGCTGAGTACAGGGGGATGATTACCTCCCTGTTCCTGCTGACCACACTATTTCTAATGCAGGCCAGGATGCCATTGGCCCTCTTGGCCACCTGGGCACACTGTCAGCTCACGTTCAGCTGAGCATCAAGCAATACCCCCAGGTCCCTTTCCTCTTCACAATCATCCAGCCACTCTTCCCCAAGCCTATAGCATTGCATGGGGTTGTTGTGACCAAAGTGCAGGACCCGGCATTTGGCCTTGTTGAACCTCATCCTATTCACCTCAGCCCAGCAATCCAGCTTATCTAGATCCCTCTAAAGGGCCTCCCTACCCTCAGGCAGATCGACACTACCTTCCAACTTGGTGTCATCTGCAAACTTACTGATGGTACACTCAATCCCCTCATCTAGGTCGTCAATAAAGATATTAAACAAGATGGGCCCCAGTACCAACCCCTGGGGGACACCACTTGAAACGGGTCGCCAGCTGGACTTAACTCCATTAACCACTACCCGCTGGGCATGGCGCTCTAGCCAGTTCCTTACCCAAAGAAAGGTATACCTGTTCAGGCCATGGGCAGCCAGTTTCCCCAGAAGAATACTGTGAGAGACTGTGTCAAAGGCTTTGCTGAAGTCTAGGTAGACTACATCAACAGCCTTTCCGTCATCTACCAGTCTTGTCACCCAGTCGTAGAAAGAGATGTGGTTGGTCAAGCACGACCTGCCTTTCATGAACCCGTGCTGGCTGGGCCTGATCCCCTGGATGCCACGCACATGCTATGTGATCTCACCCAAGCAGATTTGCTCCATACGTTTCCCTGGTACCGAGGTCAGGCTGACAGGCCTGTAGTTCCCCGGATCCTCCTTACGGCCCTTCTTGTAGATGGGAGTCACATCGGCAAGCCTCCAATCCTCTGGGACCTCTCCAGATAAACAGGAGCACTGGTAGACAGCCGAGAACGGCTTGGCAATCACCCCCGCCAGCTCCTTCAGCACCCGAGGGTGTAGCCTGTCCGGTCCCATGGACTTGTGACAGTCCAGATGGAGGAGGAGCTCTCTAACTTTCTCCACCTGAATTGCTGGGAGTATATTCTGAGTAGCATTCCAGACTTCCAGATCAGGGCATAAAGTGCCCTGAGGATAACTGGTCCGGCTATTAAAGGCAGATGTAAAGAAAGGGTTGAGGACCTCAGCCTTCTCCTTATCCTCAGTGGCCACATTCCCTGCTGCATCAAGTATAGGATGAAAATTCTCCTTGGTTCTTCTTTTACCGTTGATATATTTATAAAAGGATTTTTTATTCTCTTTTACTGCAGTGGCCAATCTGAATTCAAGTTGGGCTTTTGCCTTCCTAACTTCCTCCTTGCATACCTTAGCAACTTCCTTGTAATCTCCTCAAGTAGTAGCCTGTCGCTTTTTCCAGAGGACATCCCACATGCTCAAATACATGGTAGCTGGTGTTCCACAGAGCCAAGTGCTAGTAAATCCCTCTGCTTCAAGACAATGACCAATGGTAAATCACATCATCCAGTATTTACTCATTTGTGCTCCCTATTGCTTGAGTCTGCTCTGCTTTTTTCATACATTTGTTATGATGTTTGGGATCTGTGCCTTGGCAATGTGTTGCTTAAGAGACTCCAGAGCACAGAACAAGTCTTGTAGGCAGTGTGGTAGCACAATTAATAATATTAAGAGCAAAGCCAAGAAGAACGTCTCCAGGGTCCTTCTGGACTCCATAAGGTAAACACTGCCTCCTGCATTTTACTTGTCTCCAAGGGGCCTATTTGATACAGGACTCTCTAGGGAGTAGTAACAGTTCAAGCTATGCCTGGCACAGGTCAGTCCAAAGTTTTTGTCCTTCTTCTGGTGATAAACAAAGCCAACCGTATCCTGGGCTGCATCAAAAGAAGGCTGGTCAGTAGGTTGAGAGATGTAATCCTGCCCATCTACTCTGCTCTGATGAGACCTCATCTGGAGTACTACATCCGGATGTGAAGTCCTCAGTACAGAAGAGATGTGGACCTGCCAAAAATGACCAAAAGGAGGGAATACATTCCTGACAAGGACAGGCTGAGAGAGCTGGGGCTGTTCAGCCTGAAGAAGAGAAGGCTCCAGGGCAATCTGAGGGTGGCCTCTCAGTGTCTAAAGGGGGGGCTACAAGGGAAAATGAGGCAGACTCTTCAGCAGGGTCTACTGTGATAGGACAAGGGGAAATAGTTTCAAACTAAAACAGGGGAGATTTAGACTGGAAATAAGGAAAAAGCTTTACAATAAGGGTGGTGAAGCAGTGACACAGATTAAGCAGAGATGTGGTGGATGCCCCGTCCTTGGATTCATTCAAGGTCAGGCTGAACAAGGCCCTGAGCAACCTGTTCTAGCTGTTGGTTTCCCTGTTCACAGATTTGGATTAGATGATCTTTAATGGTCCCTTCCAATTCAAACAATTCTATTATTCTATAAAATTAAGAAAGGATGAACATGACATTTAAAATAAATCCTCCATGATCATATTTGCATGCTATTGCTCTACCTAAGCTCTTACATCTGGATTTCTCAAAAGCCCAAACACCTTTTTCTCTAAATGTAAAGCTTAGCATGCCACAGAAATGAGAGTTTTTATAAAATATTTTCAGCTTTTGAACTTTCTTGAACATGTTAACATAAATCTGGAGTAAAGTGGAGAGTTAAACTGTCTCTTTTTAGACTGTTCAGGTTTGGCTATCCTGCAACCATTTTGTATCAAAAGAAACACTGTATCAAAAGAAGCAACAGTCTCTTTCTGAAGGGCAATTTACCACAGAAAAGAAACAGTGAAATGATTACAATTAATAAATCAAATCAGCATGCCAGAGTGATTAGTCATATGAAAAAAAAAAAAAATACACAGACAGAAAACCATTTATTCAGATATTCATACATCAGTTCCACAAAAATTGTAAAGAAGATGGAGCCTCTTAACCAAATCAGGTTGGGTATTTTTATTGTTGTTGTTATAATCTTACTGGATGGGGAATCATTTGCTATAAGTGCTATTACAGTTAATGAGAGAAAGAGGGTAGTTAATTTCATGCACATTTTATTGGGAATTCACTCCATCCATGAAATAATTTCACATAACAGTAGGTGGAATACAAACAAGCTAAATTAATAGTATGTGCATGGTGAAGAAGACAATTAAAATCAGAAGGGAGTATTTTGTAAAAATAATACTTTGAATGCACAATAGAAGTATTGTAGTTCCAATTCAAGTGGAAACACATGCAATCTAGACTCTATTAGCTTATCAGAAAGCATAATCCTCATGGTGAATTAAGTACACACAGCAGGTTGGGCTCTACAGTTCTTTCTATTAATTTTGAAATGGCATTAAAAACAAGGAAACATCTTTGCCCTCAGTGGCTGTATTCAGATACCCCTGCCTGCTCTTACTTTGGGTTCCTGTGCACTCTGAGGAACAAAACTAATATCTTCATACCAGCCAGATGTACCGACCTATGCTGTGTATTTAAGGAGTGCCTAACATTATTCTCTATAATAACAACCCAAAGAACAAAAGGCCCACTTACTAGAAAGGAGTTCTTACACATCCGTGTATGTATCATCTAGTTGATACCTGTGCCAAGCCTTCAGTATGCAATGTGCTTGGGCTGGGGTACTCAGCCATGAGAGGCATATTCTGAAATGATTATGGATATCAATAAGGGGAGAAAAGCTCATCTAACCTTGAGGCTTCCAGTTTTACAGGGGGCAGGGAATTATAACTCTCAATTCAGAAGTCTCCAAGGTGCTTTATCACCTGGTGGTTAATCTACTTCACCTTTTTCATCTTGCTGCAGAGATGTACATGTAAAACATATTGTCCTGTTTTTGCCTGGAAGAGAGTTAACTTTCTTCATAGCAGCTGGTATCATACCGGGTTTTGAATTTAGGATGGAAATAACACTGATAATGCACCAATATTTTAGTAGTTGCTGAGTAGTGCTTACAGTATCAAGGACTTTCATGCTTCTCATGCTGCCCTGCTGGGGAGCAAGAGAAGGGTGCACGAGGAGACAGCAAGAGACAGAATCAGGACAACTGACCCCAACCGACCAAAGGGATATCTCATACCCTCTGGTGTCATGTTTAGCAATAAAACTAGGAGAGTTGATTGGGGACTCTGCTGTTGTTTGGGGACTTACTTGGCATCAGGCAGCTGGTAGTGAGCAATCAGTTGTTGTTTTATTCTTTTCTTTGCTATTTCTTTCTTTTTCTTAATAAACTGTCCTTATCTCAGCCAACGAGTTCTCTTGCTTTTTATCTTTTTTGATATTCTCCCCCATCCCACTGTGGGGGAGTGAGCAAATGGCAGTGTGGTGCTCAGCTGCCTGCCAGGTTAAAACATAAATACATACATATATATATATATTCTGAGGTGTTTGATGACCTCACTCTAGCTCTATCCTATTTTTAATGTACTTTTCTCGAAAAAAAAAATTACTTTTAGCCTACAAGTCTCAAAATGCATCATACAGTTTCAAGCAAGCAGAAACTTGTAGACATGTTATATGTTCAAATCTCTCACTAAGCAAAGGTCTAGTTTCTTTGGGATTGTTCTTTTTGTTCTGAAAAGATCAAAGAGCTATGACAGCCATAGAGAACATGGAAAATGGACCAATGTCAAAGTCATAAGCATCAAATCAAAACTCTAGAGAGATTCCAGTTATTTTATATCAAGGTATTTAATATTAGGGGTTTGAGAATGGAACAACTATTTCTCCTCCACGCATCTTCACTATTATTATGTTCCACTTGTCTTTGTGAAAATACATCTCTGCACAGAGAAAAGGCCAAATAGCAAGCATTGGTGACAACACAGTTTGAGAGCAGAAGTGATGATTAGTAGCAGGATGTGCTTTAGGCTGAGGGAAGTATAGAACTAATCTGAGAAATGGCAGTGAATGTGAATCAGCTGAAATTATAACTCTCATTAAGTGATTATTTATGAAGAAGTTTGTTACTACATAGTGGATCATTCAACTTAATAAGGGTAGTGAAGCACTGGCACATGTTGCCCAGAGGGGTGGTGGTTTCCGTGTCCTGGAGACACTCGAGGACAGGATGGACGGGGCTCTGAGCAACATAATCTAGCTGTAGGTGTCCCTGCTCATTGAAAGGGAATTGGAATAGAAGACCTGTAAGGGTCGTTTCCAACTCAAAAAATTCTATCATTCTATGATTCTCTTTACATAGTCATGCAATCACAGAACACTGGTTCTTAAACAGATGCTCTTCAGGCCATTCACACACACACACACACAAAAAGCACAGAGAGTACAGCAAAACTAATTCAATTACCTCTGTACAATTAAATTAAAGGCACCAAAGGCACTAAGATTTGTGCCACTTGATATTATCAGCAGAGAAGTTTGGCATACTTCGAAGTGCAGACCTTTTAGGGTTGTGTTTTTTATTTTTTTTTCCTTGATGTTATGTTGCTTTCACTATTATTAGCCTAGAACTAACACTTCAGGCTTCACAGTTTCCACAAATACTTATAAACAAATGGCTTTGCCTTCAGGTGTTGGCTAATAAAAAAGCTTTCCATTTAATTTTGAGATGTGAATGAATGTGAATTTTAGAATGTCAGCTGGGTTTAAGTCTGATCAAATTGTTACTGCAATCTGTAAATCTTATCAGGGATACAGCTTCCCCAGCGCTAATTAGAATTCTGTGATTAGGTGACAGGATGGAAAGCAACAGCAAATGGTTATGTGATGTGACAAAAGAAAATTAGAATAAGATCTATTTCATTGAAAAAACCTCGTTACTATAGTTTGCAGATATGAAAACAACTTAATTTGGAAAGAAAATATTTCAAAACTGCATTTGTTTTTGCAGTAGATTGTATTTGGGAAGATTGTATTTTGCAAGACCTCAAAGGAATTATAGCACCACCTTAATATTCTGCTGACAAAAAGTTATTCAACATAGTAATGATCAATGTATTGAACAGAACAGCAGAAGAACATGTCTGCTTTCCAATTAGCTTAATACTGCAGAAGATTATTAAGAAAATCACTGAGGGCATAATTGAGCTGTGTTTATAAAACTTTAGTTTTGGCGGTGAGATGAAAATGGAAGCACTTCAGTGCAGTTGTGGAAGTCCAGAAATGATGTTTTTGTTTGATTTTCAAAAAAAATAGTATTAGCGATGACTTCATTTGTCAGGAAAGTGAGAGTCTATGATTATGAGTTTGTTAAAAGATATGCATCTCCTTGTCATTTTCTTTTTAATTTACTTGTTAAAGTAGAAATGTATTTTTAAGCAAATATATGTGCAGTCAAATACAATTCAGAAGAGTGATTTTATCAATATTTACTCCAATTTTTCTTGTAACCAAGAAAACCAGAAACCAGAAAATATGCAGTAGAAGGAAAATCACTACTCATGTCAATTAAAATAAATCAAGGATTGATAAAGGTGTCAGAATAAGTAACATCTTCTCAAAACATCTTTCTCAAAAATCATGTTTCAGTCTCATGGGCTTCTGCAGTTGTTTGTATTGCAATGTTCTGAAACTTAAGTGGACAATTACTTGAGAGTTCAAATACAAGTCAGAAAATAAGATTGACAATACACAGCACTCATACATTTTGTAGAGAGTTAGAAGAAGAGCTTATTAGGTCATAGGCCCAATTCATTTGAACAGGAAGACTTGACCCACTGTTTATCCTTTATAGCCACTAGTCCTGGACTTACCTTTTCACCTTTCCTAGTTCAAGAATATTTTTAGAGCAGGCAAACATGAACTATCAATGTGAACCTTGCAATTGAGATATTCTTGGCTTTAATCAAGATGTTGAACTATCTAAAGGCACTCCTCAGCTTTCCAGGATGGCATATCTACTTAACACTTGATTCAGTTTTAAAGCAACCTCTTAACAAAATTAAGAATGACGTATGTTTTAAATGCACATGTATCTCCTACAGAGATGCATAATATGTTTGGTGGTTGATTGCAGTTAAAAGAGTAGTAGTTGGAACCTGTGAGGAAAATATCTGCATTATTTCCAGGAACTGAACATTTATTGAGTTTAACAAAGTCACAGGAGAATCATTGTTTTTTCCATACATATTGTTCCTGACTGTTGAATCTGAGCTGACTGGATGTGTAAGTATTTTTCAGTAATATTTCATTTGCAGAGACTTCATTCATTTCATTATTACCCCAGAACGCAATACTAAGCCTCAGCTGTGGTATTAGGTTTTCAATTCAGTTGTTATTCTTGTCATTTAAAATTCCAAGTGTTCAGTGAATGAAACAGCGATGACATCAAAAATCACTAGCATGTCACATAACAATGAATCAGTTTTGAATCTACCTCCTACAGAATTGTACTTCTCCACTCTGGTTGTACTTTCTCCTCAGACTTCAAACTATCAGCTTGCTTCCA
The DNA here is from genome assembly GCA_016647715.1 of Pavo muticus. Lineage (NCBI taxonomy): Eukaryota > Metazoa > Chordata > Aves > Galliformes > Phasianidae > Pavo > Pavo muticus. The sequence goes on along the minus strand of JACDJE010000066.1, from coordinate 2,791,164 downwards.
TTCCCTTGCCAATGAGACTGTTAACATCAAGCTGTGTCCCTAGTTATTACCTGCTATACATTGCCTTCTGTTTTAGTGGCTGATACAGGGTGTAAAATATGTCTCCTAAGTTAGGTTTTTTTCTTTGCTTCTGGAACCAAACACCTTCTATGTAAGCCCTGCTGCTAGCTATATTGGAGCTTTATAACCAACCTCCCTTGGATGTCTTTGTGTCAAGTCAAGTAGACACATGCAGTGAAACATTTAATGCTTCATTACTCCCAAGAAATCAGATATGCATGAAGCTTAAATATACTGTTGTTGTTGTTGTTGCTATTTTAATTTATATATTTCTAAGAAAGAAGCTGTATATAAGTCAACAAGACAACCAACGTATTTACTGGGAAACACTCTAAATCTTTTAAAAAGCTATCTTAAAAAAATAAATAAATAAAATGGGAATGGAAGACTCTATTTTCATAACAGAAAGGAGGAAACCATAAAGATGTTACACTTTCTCTTGGAAATCTCTCTTTCCAGAGCCATTTCTCCCACTCTTACTGAAGGCAGTGTAGCTAATTGGAAAATAAAAATAATTTGTCACATGTGAATAAGATTTGCAGGGTTTACACACTAGTTCAGAATCTAGCACCCCAGGCTGGCTTTCAAGATAAGTAAAATATGTAGCTGTCAACACAAGGCTGAGTGAGAAACAAAAAATAACCTCATCATCACCAACCATTTTGTATCCACTGGTGTTCACCAGTTCCATGAAAACTGGCAGCTGGATAAGAATGATGAGTCTAATTCTCACAGAAGATGGTAACCCTAGTAAGAAGATATAGCTTTAAGGTGGGAGGGACCCTTCCTTTATGTGCTTAGCATTGTTTCTGAACTTTGTATTGGACTTACTTCAGATAAGAGAAAAAACACCACCACCACAACAACAAAAGTGAGAAAATTCCTGGATCTAATGGCTCCTCCCATCTATTTTCTCAGGATATCCAGAATATTTTCTTGTATATAACTCCTTGCATCCTCTTTATACCTGCCTGTCAGTACCAGAAGAGATACTCTGAATTCTTCAGTTGCTCTTCTGCAACAAAAATCTGAACATCTGCAATACCAGACTAGATGAATTAAATGTCATGCCACTCCTACCAGAACTGCCTTTTGACTTAATAACACAATATTATATGTATGTATATTCTGCAACACCAGACATATTCAATTTATTCAAAAAGAAAAAGAAACAGCAATATTTCAGTAATTCATTTATTTCCCTATAAGAAGACAGATCAGTTGGGAACATAATTCTAGAAAGAATATATCTTCGCACTCATGTTGTTTATTAAGTTTACTATTGGAAGCATTTTAACACACCTTTCGAAGTAATGTTATTGACAATACTGTATTTTTTTTTTCCACTTTAAAAATGTTTTCACGACAATGTAATAGTCTTTTTCAGGAAAATTAAAGATTTTTACTCAGTAAAATGGAAATGAAAATATGATTTGTTTTGACACATTCCAGCTGGTGTTCACATTTCATAAGACCATGAAGATACAGCAGCTGTGCAAATTGAAACTCACAAAATAAGGAATATTGGCAGCTTGTCTGGCAGGGACCCAGTATTGAACCAAAACTTATGAAATGTTAATATGGCAAGTAGTCATATATTGCTGCTTATAACAAAGTAACAGTTATTTTAGAATTTCGTCTAACTTTGAAGAACGATTTCTACTTGAGATTCTTGAAGAGTTAAAATGTAGTCATTAGAACGCTTAAGTAGGACAGAAAGTCTTACTCACTTTAGGACATGAAATCTGCCAACGCAGTGTTTCTGTTCTACATCTCTCTTCTGTATTTCAAAGTTCTGTATAAAAAAAAGTGCAGCAACACAAATTTGAAAGTTAAATAGTTGATTTCAATATCAAGAATCACTCTCTAGCCCACCCAAAATGACCTCAATTTCTTTAATACTATTCCATATACTGCTTCTGTATTCTTGTAAATTATTTTTTTGCTTCTAAATACTAGCAAAAAATATGCAATAGTAAAAGACATTTTTTGTGCTGCAGTTTATTTCTATATACTCAAAAGCACAGTAAATTGCATTTACTCACTTCTGCTTAGAGCATGAAGAGTTCAGTCACTTCTTTTTACCCTATCTGGAATACTTAAAACCTCGATTTATATTACGTTTTATTTATCATTCAACCACATGATAGATGCTGCCAGTCCTAGTTTTATTTATATATGAGAGTATCAACCCAAAGACTTGAGACCTACGTGCTCTTACAACTGGAGTAGTTTGAAATGTGAACTGTAATTTCCATTTATACTTTCCAAGAATCTTTCCTATTCAGAGCAGAAAAAAACAAAACCCTCCAAACAAGCACATCTATTGCTTGAAAACAAATCCCAAATTATAAGACATATGCTTATCTGCAGTTTTTTTATATTTCAATGAAAATGTTATCCTTGTTATTATTTTTTTTTTTTAGTCCATTCAATCACTTTGTCTTCAACAAAATTTTGTTGAAGGTGAAAGTAGAACGGGCCTCTATAGATCAAATTGGAACAAATACCATAAGCTTGTCTATGAAATGAAGAAACAATATGTATAAATGACTATTTGATTGTTTTAGAGTCCATAACTTGTTAGGTTCTATTTTTACTCTACCCATGCAAATCCAAATGCATTAACACTAAAATGGTTTGTTTCAGTTTGACAGAAATCTCAGGTATCTTTAAAAATAAAATCAATTCCAGCCTCCTGATGATGAGAAAAACTTAAAAATATGATTTAAACTAACTCAAGACTGAATACCTTGAAGACTAGTGTAAAGAATACCAATTTCTTTGAAAATTCTTATGATTATGGGAATCTCATACAGAGTTAGTAAATGTTTGTACTTACAAAGGCTGCATGCATTGAATTCCATGGCTACTAAAGCTCCTAAAAAACAAACAAAGAAAAAAATAGTTTATGATAACTCATTACAGGCATAAATAGTAAATGAGTACTTATTTATTTGTGATTTTCACTGGGGTCATTGACTGAATCATACCTATGACTTTCCCTGCTAATCAACAGCAGAAATTGATACTGTGCAATAGGTAACTACTATGCATAGATAGACTGTTGAACTGAAACTGATAGAATTTTTTAAAAATGAACTCATGACAGACTGAAACATGTCTTTCTTTTGGTATTAATGGAAAACACCTATGCACCACTTTCTTCACTGAGGTGAAAAAATCAATACATCTCAGTCCAAAATCAATCTACTGGATGATCTATGTCTTTTCTAGTGGATAGAGGTATATCCACATTCAAACTGATGGGCTTCTGCTGACAGAGCTGAAGAATTATCTGACAGTTTTCTGGAAGAGAAGTTTTCTAGCTATATAAAGCTATATAGCTATATATAGCTGTATATATATATATATAGCTATATAAAGCTATATAAAGTTTTCAAAGCTATGTAAAGCAAATATTCCCAATTTTAGCATTAGCATGATAAATGGAGCAGGCGCCTTGGAGCATTTAACTCCATTAAACTACTGAAGCTTCACAAAGTGAGAAACTTGTCACAGGTGCTATATTGAGCATTCTGCTGACGTTAAAATACAGACTGTAAGGGGAATGTTTCTGCATATCCAACATACTACTAACAGGTGTTGCAGTGATGCACAGACAGAGAGAAGCCATACACAAGACACCGAGATGAGCTATCCCCCTCAACGGTAGAGAGACAAGCCTTAAAGAGTTTTATGATTGAGAAGCTGTAACTTGGAATACAGAAGTAAAACAAGAATGACATTTGGTTGCCAGCTCTGATCACCTCCTCTTCTCCTCTCCTGAGCAGTACCTGTCTTGGGAAGAGATCCTTCATTCAATCCTTCATAGACTAGGAGCTAGTCTAGCTTTGGGAACAGCCAGTCTTCCACCCCGCTATTTCCAGGAAAAAAAAAAAAAAAAGACAAGGGAAAACTGGCAAAGGAAGTAGTCAGCACTTTCTCCCCCTTCCAGCCTAATGGCAACTGGGCAAGAAGGTGAGGAAGCAGCTGAAATCATGGTGGTGTTTGAAAATGAAAGGAAATATGATGAAAGTGGTCACAGAGAGGGCTCCCTAATTTCTCCTTATAATGCAGTGTATGACTCAGATACTTCTCTAAAAAACAAACAGATAAACAGCGTACCTCTCAGCAGTTCAATTATCAACCTTCTTTTGCTATTAATTAGAAAGCAATTGAGTGAAACCCATTGCAACTAACCTGCCACTGCTTATCAAACATCCTGACAGGTGCCAACAGTCATTTGTGTTTATGGAATTCAGGGATTAGCTGCCCTGTGAGGGGCTTCAGACCAAACAGAGGTCTTTCTGCTTGCCATGCTCTCCCACTTGAGAAGGTATCGAAACTCATCCATTACTTGACACAACAGAATTAATTTTCTTATTTTCATGATAATATTTTAACCATTCTTTAGCTGACCATTGCCCATGTGGGGAGAACTTTCTGTCCTTGACTTGAATACATCAAAGAAATAACTAACATTGATGATAAATCTTATTCTCCAGAGAGATTATGTTTGTCTTTCTATCTTTCTTATTCTATCAGATTGCTATGTTTGAAATTTAACCTCTTCCTTATTTTGTCTGTCTTCAAAATGAGATTTATCTATCAAGTCCCTTGAACATGCAGATATAATTTCAGGCCCACCTGAAGACTTGTTCCCATGGATGAGTAGTAGGTTAGCACACCTGCAAAAAAAAACATGTTCTATTTGCCTACAAGCTGCCTGCTAGGAACAGAAGATGGACACCAAGGCTGCAATTACTAGTGTGCTAAAAACAGAGTTTGCTTTTTTTAGATCTCGCAGGCTGCAATCACCTGTGTTCTAATGGCATGGCTCCAGGATTAAAAAATATTAACAATTTTTGAGACTTAATTTGCCAGACAGATGAAATTATTGGTGATTAAGTTCATTTTCATAACTTCTGTTTTTTATTAGTTGGTATTAGGGTGTATTTTCTTGGCAGTATTTACTAGACCATCTGTACTTTATTTAATATCTTTCATTGATTTAGGAGAAAACATGTCTGCACAGTAAAAATCCTAGCTCACCTCCAATGCTGATGTCTGAACTGGCATTCAATTTTATAATTGGAACAACAACAAATTATGAAACCAAGATACAGTCAAAGCATCTGTTAATCATCATTAACTATTACTGCCTTTGCAATGTGTGCCTTTGTATGGATTTATTATCATCTCAGGGCTTATATCAAGATTTCAGGCACTTGTAGATTCCCTCTCTCACAGTACACATTTTCTCTCTGAAATTTTTGTGAAGTTTGGGAGCACTGGCAAGATAAATCATTATTGAATAAAAGTTGTACTTCTAAGTCAGGGCTCATCATTTTATGGATTTTTTGTCCTTGTCAAAGTCCAAGCACTCCTCTTGTGCTCCATTTTTTTTTTTTTTTTTTTTTTTTTTGTTAAAAGAAAGAAGCAACTCATTTTAAACAATAATGATTATTCACCTGTGTTTGGGTTTATAACACTTTCAGTTCCTAGCCAGAAGATACATTGAGCAATGCATGTTTTCTGTATCTGCTATTTAGTTATCCTAACCAATCACTGTAGTTATTGTGGTCGGCTTTTGATAAGTTTGACATCCAGCTCTTGAGTGAATCTTGAAGAGCGAAGGAAAAACTGTTTTCTAACTTCAGTTGCATTACATACTCAAGTGACAATTGCTGTGTAAACTTCTGCTTTTATATTAGGGAACTTGTAAAGGAAAAAACAAGAAATACATTTAACAGGCAATGTTGAGAGTTCATTACTTGTTTAATTAAAAAATTGCAATTTAATAAAAGCAGAGCAAACACTTGTTATTGGTCTAGTGATACTGACAGTCACAGAACAAATTATCTAATTAATCCAGGAAAGTCTCAATATAACATCATTTAAATTATATATATTTTCCCATCACTTGCCACCTTTCTGTAAAGTTGCAATCAACCTTCCATTGTTTTTGAGGTCCCAAAATCAACAGTAGAAATTCTCTGTGAGATAAATGGAATTGGAGTAGCACCAGGTCCCCGGCACAGAGTTATTTGCAAAAGGACTGTGATAAGAGTGCTGGAATTTCTTTCTTCTCATTCTAATGTCCAATTAAGGCAATTTTTATACTTCTAATGTGGTCTACACACTGTCTTTCTTCGTTTGTCAACAATTCTACATTGCCACTGAACTTCCTTTATATTGCATGTTTTAATGCATATTAGATATTTGATATTTAAAAATTCTTTATTCCTAAAAACTTTTCTCAGATCTTGAAGTTGCATTCCTTTAGCAGTCAGTAACCGAACATTGCTGAGCAGTCAGTGACTGAACATTGCTGAGCTGTTTATAACTGTAGGGCATCTGGTGCTACACATGAGTTGCACTTTCAAAACCCATGTTCTCTCTTAATACTAGAACTCCTCTGTACCACATCATTATACTAAAGTCATGGGTAGTTCATTCTGAAGACATCACGAATTTATTAACACTGCTTGTCTCTTACAGATAATATATCAAAATTATTTTTGCAATAAGATTTACACTGCAGTTCCATTAAGTAAAACAAAGCTAAGAAAAATCAGGTAACAGTTAGGAAGTGCTACAATGTAAACCAAGTATTGAACATAGACTAGATAAGCCTAGACACATTGAGACTGACAAACCCCTGTCAGAGGCCTAATGACTTGCTGAAACCACACTTGAATCTTGGTATTACTTCATGAATGTGAATGGCCACGTACAGGAAAATGGTGGCTCAGACCATTCCTGTCTGCGCTGTGTAAGGACTGTTAGAACTTTTTTTTCAGTCCAGTGCAAAATACGTAAAAGCACCACAAGAAAAGATATAAAATACATTGTGAAGTGAGGGGAGAAATATACATATTTGCATTTTACAAGTAGGTAAGATTTTACTCAACATGGGCTGATCTTTCTGTTTAGGGTACATAAGGACTTCTGTTCACTGGGATTTAGGTTCTTAAATTCCCTAATCCATCCAAATGAGTCTACATATCTCATCTATGTCTAAACTCTACAGGTGAGTCTGCAGACACTCCCTGTGGCCCGAGGCAAGACTCAGGTCAGTACCTGACCAAATATTCTCTTGTTACATGTGTTAATAGGCTCATGGGTTTGCTGTTTGTACAAACAGAAGAAATAGTTTAAAAATTATCATTAGGATGGCGCTTGAAGGTCATGAAGACAACTTGGCTGTGAAGTTCTTCCAGCGGAAGAAGAACATAACATTTAGTGGTGTTGTGGTGCTGTAACAGTAGTAGGAACCGTGTAAGTGGATAAGATAATGTTCTTTTACTAGCCAGTATTGATACACATGGCTTGGGCTGATTTATTGTTTAAAAACTGTAACCTTGAAAAGGTTAGGGAGAAATTTGTTGTTTAGTAAGTTCTCATCACTCTGTCTGAGGATATCCAAGGGTGAAAAATTACTGTTTGAGTCCAAGAGACAAATGTTTTTCCTATTATTTAAAAAAAAAAAGATACCAAACAGAGCTGCTGTTGATGCTAGAAGAACATTTAAGATATGTATGGTCACTATTGCCTGTGATTCTAGCTGGTAGCAATTTAAATAATATATTTCTTAATATAGCTTTTTTCTTTTTTCAAATTGTACCTTGTTCACCAACTTTTCAAGATCATTCGAATACTACCTAAAATGTGCAGGTATTGAAGTATAGTTTCTCATTAAAAAAATCTTCTATGTGAGCTTCAGTGAGCTCTTCTCTCAATAATGCTCAGTAGTTTCTGATTCTGAACATGAAATGACCCCCTCTCCCCCCCCCCCCCAAAAAAAACAAACAAACAAAAAAACCACCACAACAATTTAACCATTCTTCTTTTTGTTACTCATACTCTAAAAGGGCAATTATATTCAACATTATTACTTGGACTAAATATATATCTGTGCCTTGTAAATCCTCTTAACTTCTGTAGATTTTGCAACATACTGTAATTTCATTCACATTTTCTGGCATTTGTTAATAACCTTTCTGGCTCTTGCTATTACTGTGAAGGAAAATGCTCATAAGTGTATACAGAATATAGCAAAGTGTCAGCCTTCTCTGCCTGCTGTGATATGGATATTTCAGACAGTCTAAGGTTCTTCAGCAGGCATTTAAGACTCAGTAGATGAGGCCAATGTAAGGTGATCCAAGCTTATCCTTTTTCCCTAGGCTTCTACTGAGTTTCACTCTCCCAGAACTCGCTGTGTTTCTGTGAGGGAACTCGTCTGGTTCCAAGGGATCCAGAGAAAAAAAGTTCAGTCTAGAAGAAAAGACAACCTCAGTGGAAGAAATGCAGGCAGGTTGATTGATAAGGGTTTCCAAGGTCAGAATGACATAGGAGACACTGGTGACTCCACTTACTTAATACAAATGTCCATACTCTAAGCACTTAAAATGCTTTACAAAAGATAGAGTATATACTGCCAATCCATCATGGTTTTTAATAAGCAAATATGTTGGGCTACAGAACCTAATATTTAACATGGAATCATTTATTCTAATTAGATATTATTTTCATGCCCTAATATTATATTTGACAGAACCTAGAAAATATCTGCAAAATTAAAAGCTCTGGGAATATTCACATTTATAAATCTGTGTCATGCCATCTCCTTAGGGATTATGTGGTGAATTCTTGGCCCTTTGAGAGTCGTCTGGTAGCTTTGGCACTCTTGAGGCAATAGTCACAGTTATTTGCAAGTGTCCAGACCTTGAGAGGGACAAGGCAGATGAACAATTCTCACAGCAGTTCTACCAGCACCTGCATGTATTCCAGCTGCAGGACAAAAACTTTAGTGTCTGAATTTCCATTTCCCAATTGGATTTCCTGTATCACTGGTAGGTAATTTTTTTGGGGTGAAGTACTGCTGTTGGTGAAATAAAGAAAAAAAGTAACTGTGATTTCATGAATTACCACTTGTGGGCTGCAGCACAGTAAATAGCACCAACAAGCTCAATTTTTACTTTTTCTATACAAGTTCCAATATCAACTGAGAAGAAAAAAGAATTCCAGAGTCTGAAAAGTTTCACAGATGTCTTGCCTTAAAAAGTAAAGAAATGTGAAGGCAGTTGTAAGTGCTTAACATGGCATCCCTAATAACCTCCCCTATTTATAATCCTCATCTCTCCTCCAGCAGCTTCATTTATCTATCCTGTCATCTCTCATTTTATTTGAAGATTAAGTTTCTTGAAATAAACACTTTTCTCTTTGTGACCTCATCACCAACTAATATATGGAGACTTTCCTCTTCTCAAAAAATTTGTCCGTCTTTTAGGGAGACAAAGAAGTAGGAGATTATGAATATTTATGTAACATCTCCTGATTTGCTTTTAGTTTTTCCAGCACACCCATTCAGAGTGATGGCAATAGCATAAGAACCCCACCTCATCTTTCTCATCTAAGGTTCAAATTTCAATTCCTGTAAATAGCTCAGTGATCGTATTTTCCAGTCAACCCCCCTGCTGGAGCCATTGCTGTGCCTAATTACTGCATTTCCCAACATTTCAACTATCAAGATTTTTACAGACAAAAATAAAATGATAAAATGTACAAAATGCTGCAGGGCTGTTTCACAATGATATATGGCTCAGGAGAAGGAAGAATACACCCCAAAAAATCTGTTTATGAGGTGTTGGGCCAAAACATGTATATTAGGTACACATTTATGTCCCTTTACTTATCTGTCAATACCCATTATATCCCCATGTCACGGGGTTATCTGGACCAGTCTACGCCCGTGATAGGGACAGTGGGCCCAAGGGTCCCCCTATCCAGCGCCCCCCCCAAACCCCCCAAAGAAAACAGGAAGGGAAAGGAAAGAAAATGAACAGACCTCTAGGGAGGTAAACTTATTTTACTAACTATAATACAATCTAATTAAGATGGATAAATCAAACGAAGTGGAGAGAGAGAGTTATCGGAGCATTTGCCTCTTCATCGGGGAATTGAAGAAGAGACCACCCCCAGCCTGTCCCTCTGTGACGTGTAGGGACAGGTAGCTGGATTAGAGTGTTAACACTTTAACTCCCAATGCACTACATGATGTTATGATACGGAATACTGAAAATCAAAATCACAAAACTGTGACACCCCACCTTCTGTAAATTGTAAATGCAGATGTGAGATGTTCTATATATTTTCTACTTCTATCTGATAAATAAATTTGTATCTGCATTTATCTTCGCCTATGTTAGTGTATGCTCTCAGTTACTCATTGTCGTTTCTGCAGTTTGTATCTATATGAGATATATGATGGCTGCACTGAAAGTAATGCCTCCTATTTTATTATGTTGGCCCACAACACCAGAGGCCGTTGCTGGTAATATAGCAGTAGAGACTGAACCTTCCCACCAATATTCCATTACATATTGTTGCCGTGTGACAGATGGAAGCAAAAGGTCAGTCTGACAAAATAGTGTCTCAAATGGAAGTGCATATGAAGCACAGGTGTGGAACTGAATTCCTCCATGCAGAAAAAAATACACTCACTGACATTCATCAACACCTGATAAACGTTGATGGAGGTGGTGGGTGCATTTCAATGGTGACAACAGTGGGTGACCTGTGCTGGTACATATTTTTACAAGGGTAGCATGCAGGCTCTTGTTCACTGCTGGTGAAAATGCACAGCTAATGTTGGCTACTATGTTGAAAATGAATGCTTTGCAGCTCTATCAAATGGTGTTATTGTGCTCTTTGTACTTGTAGTTTCCTTGGAAATAAATAGGAGGCATTGCTTTTGGAGCAACCTATGTACATTCTGTGGCTATCTTGCACTTGTTTGAATTTAGCTACTTTGTTCAATAAATGCAAACTTGAGCTGTGTATATAAGAATTCACATCACAGTATTGCATTAATTTAGATGTCTCTTCCTAGATAGGGCCAAAGATCTGCAAGTCATCGTTTTAACTAAGAAAAAGAAATCAGACTGGAAGAAGCATTTGCCAGTAATGGCAATAGCTGTAAAAAGCAGACTTTAATTCCCTGCATTGAGTCCTGGTAAAATTATATTTATTACACCTATCTACAAAGGTTACATGGGTTCCATTGGGCATCAGGACAAAATTAGACTTGATATTACAGCTAAGAGTATCTCCCAGAAGGCAATGTTGTGACAACGAACTGTGAAAGGGCAAACTCTAAATGCTGATAGAAAAGGTTAACAGCATGCTGAAGAATGTAATACAAAAGGAACACCTTACTCTCTACAAATTTGACATCACAGAAGGTGTGTGAGGACCAATTCCAGAGACAATGAATAGTAAGAGAAAAAAAGGAAACCCATATCATTAAGCAGAAAAATGAGCACGTTTTCTGAGGCTAAAGAAGACCTCTTAAAAAACATATGGGAATCCTGTGTAAATAACACAATATAAGACAGATCGTGTCCAAATAAGACAGATGCCAGGTATGGTGTGAATCGGAAATAAAGAAAGCCAAGTGAATCTCAGAATAGTGGCGAAGTAAATGATAATAATAATACCAAGAAGTTACCCATAGCAGAATAAATAAATAAATAAATAAATAAATAAAAATAAAAAGACAGAAGAACATAAAGAGCATACAGGAACACGGAACTCAATAAAATAATGTCAAGGAAAGGACTGAGATTTAAAAAAAAAAAAGAAAAAGCAAAGGAATTCAAAGATATTTTAACCATTTTTTTACAGAAGAACAGAAAAATTTTTAAACCAATGATTTTTTGTGTCCTTCCTCTGTAACTTTAAACTAAAGTCTCTGAAGGGAAAAGTTAAAAGAACTTACAAAGTCTCAAGTGCAGTAAATAAGCTGTCATAGCTGTATTTCATCTGGGATCAGAATGAAATGAAGTGTGAAAAAGGTGACATACTTTTGGTCCTGCTAATTTTCTCCTACCAAGGAATTTCTCTCCTACTCAGGAGAAGTAGCATTTTATATCCCTTGGTCTCCTCTTTTCTCTACTTCTAGTAGAGCTTCTCCTAGTGGGTGACAACCCTTTCCTCAGCAGGCAGTTTAGAACTGGATGATCTTTAAGGTCTCTTCCAACCTAAACCATTCTATGATTCTATGATACTTTTCTCTTGATAACTTTTTACTAGATTTTCTGGGGCTTTAACTCATTCTGTCCGCCTCTAGAAACCAATTGGATACTCATAATTTCTCCTAATCCTCCACCTTTCTCATTCCTCTCCTTTCTAATCGTATTCTTCAGTGTCTTCTGTAGGCTTTAATTCTTTCTAACAATGCTCGTCAGTCAACCCTATGAAAAAAATTGTCGTTTCTGCATTGGGTATTTAAGGACAGGGAATATAAACCTTTATAGGGAATGCTGCCTGGCAAAATGAAGTGGTGAAGGATGATACCACAGATGGACATGGAAGAACTACGAATATTAAATAAATGTATAAGTGCTGAGCATGCAGTTGCCTTCCTGTATTTTTTCACAGTTTAGATAAGTGAGAATCATTGGGCATCCAGCTTCATCTTCTTGAGTAGTAAACAAAGAGAGAGTGGTTATTTCTGAAAATGGTTGACCCTATCCTAAAAGAGGTAGGCGGTAAGGTGAAAAAGGGGCAAGTAGTCCCTTGGAAGTGCTCTTTTATGCTGGCTTTAGAAGCTTAAGACAGCAAGAGTATGAGTATATTTTGTCAGTCTTGTTGTTTTGTTGAGCAAGGTTGATTTAGTTTGTGTTGTGATGACAGTGCATTACGCAGAGGTTTATGGGAATGAATAGTAAAGTCAATTGAGTTCTTCTTGATTTTTAATGAAGTTACTTAAAAAAATAAGCTAACTGGTTTGACTTGTCACTAAAACTAAAACTACTACACAGAAAAGCTGTTTGAGTTTGAAGATTTATTTATTGAATATGAACCATTTACTTTTGGCTAATTTGAAACGCATAAGGAAAAAATAAAGTATTTTTAATGCTTTTTTTCTTCGTTTCATAGATAACAGGGATCAAATGCAGAGTTGAGAAGTATCCTTGTAGGAAACAAATGAAGTGACAGCAGAGTGGGAGGAATAAGAGTTGTTATCCAAAATTTTCCTGACACCATCACACCCCTTCAAATGTTTGTTAAATAATATATTAATAGTATATACAGTCTGGGAAAACGTCATTCTAAACAGATGCTGTGGTGAAGGCAAATGTTGTGATCACTGTGGTAACTCAACAGGCTGTGCTCTAACCACCACACTAGCAGCAAAACCTGGTCAGTCCCATTGCTCTTAGAAATAGTTTAGTATAACTTTCTGTCTGCAGTCCAATGGTTTCAATGGTTAATGGTTTCAAGTGCAGCTTTACAAGGAACACAAGCTCAGCAAGGGCTGCTGATGTTATATGCAACAGTCATCAGTTCACTGTGTCCTACCTTTTCTCTTTTGCTCTCTCTCTGTATAAATCTGCTCTGGCTGTCATGTTATCTTTCAAATTTTACAAAACTTTAACCCCCCCAAATCCTTAGTATTTGATCGCATGGATATGCCAGTAATGACCTCATATGTCCATCTCCATAACAATCTGTTGGTCTACATGTGATACGTGAAATACTAGAGCTGACTCTGAAAAGCCGTCAGTCTGAGGTGTGAAACTTCTCGCCTATTTGAAAAGGGCACCTTGCTTCACTGTACATTAGAAACCTGTTAGAAGTTTAGCAAAGCACAGTGCTTGTCATTAGCCATCTGGCAACACAGGTTATACTGTTCATGCCGGCCTCACAGGTATTAGCGTATTCAAGCATGTGTGATGAAGAGTAGCCAGTTCCTTTTTTCATTTGGGTCAGAGACACTGTACAGGAAGTACAAATGATACCAGCAGGTGGGTCAGAACAATTAAGAAAAAAAGTTGTGTCCTAAATGTCTGGATTTGCTTTGTGCAATCTTAGAGGTCAACTGTCGGTGACTGCTGAAATTTTGTGCCATCAAAGGAGAAGAAATGTTCAGAGGTTATCTCTAGGTTTGAGGTTCCCTCTTCTTTACACATCTGTAAAGCTTTGCAGATGTGTATGTTTTTAATTTAGTAAATGCATCATTTCACTCTTTTCTTGCTTAATTAAGTGTGATTTTCAGGGTTACTGTAATTGACTAAAATTGGGATGCTTCTGGGAAATAACCAACTCTTGTATCTATCACATTGGTAATCCAGAGGGCATTCTTTTAAAATTCCCAAGTTATTATGGGAAATGGAAATACAGTGGCAAGGAATATTTCTTCCAGGGAACACTGATAACTGGAAGAATTTTCTGACACCAGTAAGTGGGAAACACTGAGTGGTGTGGCTGGCACACTGGAAGGAAGAGATGCCATTCAGAGGGACCTCTATAGACTCGAAAGGTGGGACCAGGTGAATCCAATGAGGTTCAACACAGCGAAGTGTAAGGTTTTGCACTTGGGCTGAAGGGGTCCCAGGCATACATATAGAGTGGAAGGAGCAATCCTTGAGAGTAGCCCTGCAGAAAAGGACCTGGGAGTCCTGGAGGATGAAAAACTCAACATAAGCCAGCAGTGTGCTATTGCAGCTCGGAAAGCAAATGGTATCCCGGGCTCCATCAGAAGAGGGATGGCCAGCAGGAACAGAGAGGTGATTGTCCCTCTCTACTCTGCCCTCATGAGGCCCCATCTGGAGTACTGCGTCCAGGTCTGGGGCCTCCAGTACAAGAAAGACAGAGAGCTGTTGGAGAAGGTCCAGAGGAGGGCCACAAAGATGATCAGAGGGCTGGAGCATCTCCCCTAAGAAGACAGGCTGAGGGAGCTGGGCATGTTCAGCCTGGAGAAAAGAAGGATTTTCAGCCTTCCAGTACCTAAAGGGAGCCTACAAACAGCAGGGGAGTCAACTCTTTACAAGGGTAGATAATGGCAGAACAAAGGGAAATGGTTTTAAGTTGAAGGAGGGAAGATTTAGGTTGGATGTCAGGGGGAAGTTCTTTACCAAGAGAGTGGTGAGGTGCTGGAACAGGCTGCCCAGAGAGGTTGTGGATGCCCCGTCTCTGGAGGTGTTCAAGGCCAGGTTGGATGGGGCCCTGGGCATCCTGGTCTAGTATTAGATAAGGAGTTTGGAGGCCCTGCCTGCGGTGGGGGGGCTGGAACTTAATGATCCTTGAGGTCTCTTCCAACCTTGGCCACTCGATTATTCTATGATTCTATGAAACACACATTAAGCAGAGATTTCAAGATAGGTTGTGTTGTCACTTAACTTATAATTTTAAATTTCTGCAGTAAAAAGAGGGCAGGAAAGCCTCTGTAGGCAAAAACAGACCTGTTCTTTAAAAGATGCAGCCCATCTAAACAAGGGGCTGCATCTTTTAAAGATTTTAAAATTTCAATGTAAGATTGCAAAGTTTGTTTCAGGAAATCTTCATGAGAATTCTCCAGTCTGACTAAGTCAGGTTAACCTTGGCTAGGGGCAAAATCCCCCCAGCCACTCTCTCACTCCCCTTCTTCAGCAAGACACAGAGAAAGGAGGCCTCAATCCAAGCCTCTTTTCCCCTTAGGTATAAAACAATGGAGCCCTGTGTAAGCTGGATGTTTTAATTCAAAGGATAATGTTATAAAACAAGTGGTTAGCACTTGCATTTAGCTATATTTTTTTTAACAGATCAAATGTCTCTGTCCATAAGAGCATCTTTGTTTCTTGCCATCTCTTCCTTTGTATAACAGTAAAACACTTTAAGGCAGAAAATGCTTTCAGATCCACTCAACAATAACAGAGGTTTTATCTCCATAGAAAGAATAAAATGTCAGTAGATAGATTGGAGGGCAAAATATGATTTAATAGCCTAAATCAAAGCTTAGTGATGCCAGTGAAAACTTCTCTTTGGAAACACTGCAAGAGAAAAAGCAAGTAGATATGAAGAACATCAAATCAAATGTTCCAGATATCAAATTCAGGTGATTTCTTTGTAAAGAGCATATCATGAAGTTAATACACCTCCATATATAAGCAAACACCCCTACAGTTTTATATAAGCTTTAGATCTAAGAACAGAGAAAAAGAGGAAAATCTTAAAACTGCATTTTTCACTTGAGCTGAGATTTTTACTTATGTTTATACTCCTTCATCGTATGCAAGGCTTTCCTTTTTCTTGCCTGTTGATGCACAGTTTTTCTGTCTGAGTTCATTCACAGAGAGAATATAAAAGGACTTTTTTTCATCCCAACTTCAGAGAAAACATCAGCAATACATTGAAAAAGAGACTTAAACATTTCATGAACAGAAGGGAGAAAGCTTGCTGCAGCCAGTGCTCTGTAGAATGACCATTGGCCCTGAACTCTACATCCTTGAACATAGTAGAAACAATGAACAACTCAGTCACACATTGGTAGTACCTCTGCTTTCTGCTAACCTTTTTGACAATGTAATTATTCTCTGTGGAGGAACATATGATGCTCAGGGGTGTTTAGAATTAACTGTAAAGTTTAGGTCATTTTCCTACAGCAAAGTACAGTGCAGTTAATTCTACAATCGCTTGTGAGAGCTGCCAGTTACTCTGTCACTTTTGATTGTTTCTGTATGTGTCCCAGAGTTGCCTGATATGGCTCTAGTCAAGCAAGTCTGGTGACAAACATATCAATTGCCTCACTAGGAACCTGGCTGGCCAACCACACTGTAATGCAGATTGTTTATAATCTCAGATTAAAAGGCATAAACAGAAAACTACTTTAAAAATGAGCCTCTGTGCCTCAAAGAAGAACTGTTCATATTTAAAGTATAGTCATTGTAAAAACACTGGCTTGTTCCCAAAATGTTTACTCACTTTAATGGTAGCTGCCACTAATTGAGATATTTTACATTCCACCAGCTTGGTATTCAGGCAGAGATGGTAGAAATGAGAGTGCCAAGACAGCACAACATTCAGCCTCTCCTCCCAAAATATTGTCCTAATATAATGAGCATTTCTCTGCAGCCTTCTCTGTAACAGCAGTTTTTCTACTGCTGAGGGAAACTGTATCCAAATAAATTGCTTTTCATATGCACTTTGGATAATAAAAGTTCATGGTATGTATATCTTGTCAACCACTAGCACTAACATTTTTTATTGTTATCTAACTTTTAACTTCCTTGGAATCTAGGGAAGTCCTTTAGTATCTCAGGAGTTTTCTGAATAGTGGAGGCAGTTTGATACTGGTGTTAGGAAGAACCTTTCCAACTCCAAGAAGACTTGCCTTTGGGCCCACTGTAAAGTAAATATTTCAAGTGCCTTCTCATATCCGTGATCAACTGCTTATGGGTTCACTCATGCTTATTAACTGAAGTTTAATGAAGCACATCTTGTACCATCTCCACACCTGTTTTTCAGTGGCATTTGCAATAGTGAGGATTTGAGTGGATTAAATGCCCCTTGACAGCCTTGTTACAGAATTCTTTTGCATATGTACATTTTATTCTGAGATAATAGTCTGCTCTTGAGGTCCTCCAAAGTGCACATGTGAAAGATCTTTAGCTTGTCACTGTGCATCTTTCTTTAGTTCTGCACTTTTTCTGTTCTCATTTCTGTTACTGTTGGAGTTGCAAGCACCAATATGTAACAGCATCTTGACATCAGATACTATACAAAGCTGTTGCTAATGAATACTTCTTGTGAAAGTGTTTCTACAGTAAGGGGTAGCCTGCCATAAGTTTTCTTTGATGCTAGCAGCTTTCTTTAACAGAGTCTCAGTCATTACAGCTGCAAATTCAGCATTGACATTTGACTGGCTGTGGAACAGCGATGCTGTTCTGTGAGTGAATTCTCATTGCTGGTAAATGATACAAGCTGCTAACCAGTAAGCTGCAGTTTGCCACCTGAAACAAAACAAGCTGGGACGTCAGGACTGCTGGAAAAGCCTCACTGCTTTGTCTCTGATGGATGTTTTGACACTGTCAAACAAACTGCTTACTTTGCAAAAACTGGAGTAGCAGCGGTATGCAATATTGAGGCAGTGAGAGAAGTAATTAGTCAAAATATTTGCTTCTGCTTTGTTCTGAGGTCTACTGGGTGCACAGTGCCTGTATTTTACCTCTTTCTTTTGTTTTGCCTGCTTTTCACAGCTTTCATCAGTGATGAAAATAATGGTAAAAGTTACTGGAAGAGATAGAGCATGCAGAGAATTAAAATTTGCATCCTTCTCATTGCTTTGGAAAGAACCTTTGTACATCTCCAGCCCTCTCTTATCAGCTTGTAGTTTTTGCACTTTAGTATAAGCGGATGATAGGGCACTATCAAGAACATGTAACTCTTTGGATAATCTCCCCAGTTGGAGTACGTTAGAGTTCTGCGTGTGAGTATTCTAGCTGAAGTTGTCACTGACAGCACATATTCCTTTTCACGTGTACAACATCTTCTACCTGCCAGTGAGAGTGGATCTGGCAGGAAAGCCATGGCCCAGGGTCCCTCTCTCCATCACCATGTAATGTGCCTTGTCTGTTTGCACAGAAGTAGTTGTAGTTTGCACTGTTGTTTTGCAGGCCCTTGCTACACACTGAAATGTGTGAGGATAGCAATATCTCTATGTCCTCCTTGTCTGGGTGTCAACTAAGAAACTCAGACTATGCAGGCAGCTCAAGGAAAGATGTTGATAGTTAATGTTTTATTTACTTATTTTTTAGTATTTGCTAGATATGACTCTACTTTGTTGCCTGATCCATGTCTAGATCAGATATAGGCCTTAGGAGACAAGCAAGGTGATGGATGTGATCTGCTGCACCTCCCCAGCACTGTTTTCTGTTACAAGCACTGGTGTCAGCTGCAATTCTGGAAAACCTTCCTGCATGCCACATAGATGCTCTTCACAGAGGTGTGTTTCCAGATGATCTGGCAACTATATATATCTATGTTTAATATCCAAGATGAGGCAATTGTCCTACTAATGAAACAGCTTCCAATGACAAGTTCTTGCCAATGCCTGTCTCTGGTCCCAAGCACCCTAGTTTTGCATTGAATGATATTTCATTGTGAGATTTAGTGGGCTTATTTTGGTTCTTTTGATCTATGTAAGTGTGTAGCTTCTTTGGCTTTCATTAGATATCCTTCTGCTTATCCAGTCTGTGGACTCATTAATGATGGTGAAAGGGTTTGTTTACTTCCAATAATTTCCTTCAGATCATTATTCCAAGTAAATACTCCACTGAGCAATGTGTAACCTACAGAACCTTTACAATACAGAAATTTTCTTGTAGCCAGTTAGCAGAAATACTGCAAAAATTTCATAATGCCTTATTTGGACTCAGTGTTTTTCCTTTTACTATCACCTCCATTTATGCCTGAATATTAGTGCTTGTACATTGGTGCCATACATAAGTTTTAGTAGAAATTGCATGTTTGATTGTTAATGGCAAAGCAGAAATTTTAACCTTTGTCATTTCTTTGGTATTACCAAAATAATTTCATGATTGTTCATGATAAAATATTAGTGTGATTCCACTCAATTCCTATATTCCTCTTCCGATACACAGCTGGGATATTCTTTGCACTGGGCTCACAGCTCATGTCTCTAACATTGAGCTATTCGCGATGTCTCTCTTCAGATCTAATGTTGGTTTAAACTGTGCAAAGCTAGGTGGCTATTTCTGTTACTCTTTTATACACTAATATCATCCACACTAGTGTAAATAATTTCTTTAAAATTGCTGTTTGCTCTCTTCATATAACGTGCTTTTTATTCATTCTTTAGCAATAACAATTGCAAAATATAATTTTTGATTGGCACGTGTATGATTTTCCCTTCACTGTTCTCCAAACATTCTGTGTTTTGGTGATCCTTTGGGTTTGTACTGCTTCTATCAATAAGCCTCATTTCAGATTCAGCAGAAGGCCACAGAGACAATGAGGGGCCTGAAGCATCTCCTGTATGAGGAAGGCTGAGAGAGCTAGGGCTGTTCAGCTGGGAGAAGAGAAGGCTGAGGGGGATCTTATCAATGATTATAAATATCTGAAATGTGGGAGTTGAGTGGATGGGGACAGGCTCTTTTCAGTGGTGTCAACTGACAGGACAAGAGGCAATGTGCACAAACTAAAGCACAGGAAGTTCCACCAGAACATGAGAAAGAACTCAGAGCGCTGGAACAGGCTGCCCAGAACAGGCTGCTTGTGGAGTCTCCTTCTCTGCTTTCCTTTGTAACCTACTGTAGGGAACTTGGTTTAACAGGAGGTTGGACTCGATGATATCCAGAGGTCCCTTCCAACCACTTCAGTTCTGTGATCCTGTGATTCTCTCCAGCCAGAAAATATTAACTCTGCTTGGCTCATTTTAACAAGCCATTTGGAATATGAGCTCTACTCTCTCTTGTGGACAAGCATGGGTTTCCAAAGATCTGGTAGATGTGGTTCGAGCCTAAGCATTTGTACTCAAATCTTTCATTCTTTCTACTAAACAGTCTGAAAACTGGTGATATATTGATAATCTTTCTTTCAGTTCTCTCAGGTTTAGTATTTGACACTGATGTGATGGTTTGTTGAGCGGCAAATAGTTTCGGAAATTTCTAGTATATTTGCAAGATTCAAGCATAACACAACCTTACTCTGTTATCAGGGCTGGTAGCAATTTTACAATTTTACCGTTGCAATCAAAAGAAGGTGCGACTTTTAAAGGATTGATTCCAGTGTGCTCAGAGACAGAATTTAGTAAGGCACTGTAATTAATGTTTTGATTGTGCTGGGGGAAATTAACTGTTTATTTGTTATCTTCAGTCATTTCTTTGGAACTCCCATGTTCTGAGTTTTTTTATAATGCTAACATCATATTTAAGATTATTCAGGCTTTTCATTCCTCCTTCTCTGACTTCAGTTTTTCAAATACTGTTCCATGAGGATATGAGTGCATATCCAGAAATACCATACTCTGCTTTCATGAATCTTTAATTAGGAGCACTGAAAGTACTGAAAAACAACTCCCAGCCTGGAAGAATGTGCTACAAGCTGAGTTCAAAAACACCATACGTAAATCTTCAGTTCATTGGTCCATAGGTAAGAAGTCTGTCTGAAAGCAGTGATTCCATCTGATGCCCTGTGACGGAGTACTCAAAGACTCAAGCTGAACAGCCGTTGTCTAAACCTGTCCTGCTTTGCCAAACACCTCTGAGACATATCAGAGTAGAAGAAAAGTCTTGGAAAGTCACAAGAATAGCTAAAATAATAAATAAATGGAACGTATTCAGGCTGCAGTGCCTAGAAAGAGATTTTCTGAGGGCAGATATTCTTGGACAATTGCAGCTTATTGAGAAGAAAAAGCCTGGTTATGAACAAATCATTTAATGAATTGTCCCTTGAGATTTGACCATGGCCATCTCTTGTCACCTCTGTCAAGTAAGGATGTGCTGTATGCTACAAGAGCATTATGGCCTTGTCTGACTTCAGAGGTCCTGGTTTGTACACCCGTCTCCATCCTGGGACACACAGCACACTCTCAGAGCCTGTGCCCATTTTCACAGCAAGGAGAAGCTGTTTTAAATGCTGGGTCGGAGTCTGAGCAGTCCTTGATTTGGGCAGCTAGGATGTAAGGATTCTGGTGAAACACAATTGCATGTGCCCAGAGATGTGAAGAGGAACTCTGTACCACTACAGTGGGCACTGCTTAAAACAGAGCTGATTTCTGGTCACCTAGGTCCTGTCACAAGCTTCTGCACTGGATTTACCTTATTTCAGTGGAGTAATAATTTCCTCCATTCCATACCACTTGCCTCCAAGTGATGGTGGTGTTGTTAGACTATTAAATGTCTCTGGTTCAAGGATGCTTCTCCCTTTACTGGTTTTTGTCCATTTTAAAAAATGTACGTTGTAATCCAGCTGTGGTTCATAGTACCATTCCAGAGCAGAATTATGTTCTTTTGCTGGTGGGCTATTTTATTTATTTATTTATTTTTATTTAAGTCCTTTGAATTTCTACTGGCAGAAGACAATATTCAGGTAAGCAGGTGGCAACACATTCCTCAAAAGACAGAGAAAGCAGGAATAAAGAGAATTTGCAGAGGAACAGGGGAGTTAAAAAATACAAAGTATAATGAAATCATGATTCTTTCTTGTAGGGGCATTAAAATAATTGGTTTTTTACTTGTACAAAAGAGTAGTACCCTCTGGTTCTCCCATCTTGGTATTAAATAATGATAAGGCAGGGAAAATACATGAGAATAATGAGGCCATTTTAGTTACTTGAAATTGGAAACTGAGGCATAGAAGCAAGAAGTGACAGCAATTTGGTCTCAGGAATTCAATGACAGAACACAATTTAAACTCTTGGGACAAACTCAACCACAATAAAAGCAATGTATTTTAAAAGCCCTTTACAGGTATCGTCCTAACATCTGATTTGTTCAAATCCCTGTTCCAGTTAACATTAAGTGTACTGAAAGGGGAAATTTATTTCTAATAACTCAAACTGCCCAGTAGTTACCTGCTCTGTGAGGAGATGTGGAAATGGTTAGTAGAGGAGTTGGGACAGGTGATGGATGAATGAAAGTCTGTCCTGAAGAGAGTTAGAATGGAAAAGCTCAAATTTTATTCCAGCCAGGGAATCGAAGATATCTGATTCCAGAAATATGCTTTCATTTTCAGATAATATAAGAATTTTTCTATTTCAGCTGCTTAAATATTTACACTGCTTTGAAAAGCTCTATGTGTATGATATTGTTCATTACAATGAGTAAAATACCCTTCTTTTTTTCTCCATTTTACCTGGGGATTTAAGCATAACATTGAAAATATGTGCTTAAAGTCCTTTTCTATTGCAATGTGTTTTACAGTATCTCACATGTGGACTGAATTTTCTTTTAGAAGGAATTTTTCTTTTTCAATAAAATATGCCTGGGTTTGGAAGAAACTTCTCACCTTTCTTTCCTTCCTCCTCATTCTCGTGCATTCTGTACGTCACTGTCTTTCACATCTTTTTGAAGGCTTACTGCATACTTTTGATGCTGTTTCTATTCTTTGAACAGTACAAGAATCCACTGCCTCTGACAATCTTTTTTTGAAACTATTTTATAGATTAGATTGCTTACAGCAGATATTTCATGTGAAATAATGGTGCACAGTTAGATTAATGCCAGATCAAGAAAATGGCCATCGCAATCATTGTAGTTTACTTTTTTTTTTTTTTTTTTTTTTTTTTTTTTTTTTTTTTTTTCCATACATTCATACAATCAAAGATGAGCAGTTTTCATATATTTCTCTCTCTTTTTGCTCTTTTGGCCTGGTACATTGCATCACCAGTCAGTCGATCCAAAGTTATTCTTCTCTTGACTGTTACCTGTGGTGTGCTAGTTATTCAGTACCATATTCTCACTCCCCATGCAGCTAAGCTGATGGTGAAGTTTAGTTGTTGCATTTGATACAATTCTGACCCAACTATTAAAAGATAACAATAATATCTGTCTGCTCACTTGTTCTGAAGAGGGATATTCACAATGCAAAAATTGCCTCCTTGATCAATTCCTTCTCAACTCTTTTTTCCAAGTTGTCTTTTTTTCTTCTTTCTGTCTTTGTGTTTCTGCTTTCTACCACTTACATCGCTGATCAGTTTCTCCTGGTCTTGCACAGGTCTTGCATCTGTGTCCTGTGTTCTGTTCCAGAATTATGTGCACTTCATCACAAATGCTTTTTCTTTTGTGAATATATATCACCTCTTTTTCTGTGCCTTCTCCTGCTCCCAGTGAAATTCACTGAAGTGAACATTTTAATCAGTGCTTTTTTTTTTTTTTTTTTTTCCTGAAGATTCCAGGTCACAATCAACCTGTCACTTGGATTTCTTCAGCAAATTTTCTGTAGATTTCAAGGAAACGAGGGAAGGACGCTTCATTTTCCCTGCCTGCGGCAGTGGATTTGGAACTTGATGATCCTGGGGGTCCCTTCCAACCCAAGCCATTCTATAATTCTATGATTCTATGATTATCCAGGAGCTTTCTGAGGGGCAGGTTAATGTGACAGTTAATAACTGTCTCAAGGGTATTTATCTGTCACAAAGTGGTGCTGGCCCTGCATAAGTTGGCAACGTGTTTAGCCATCTCTTCATCAATATTGATCAAACATTGCCGGATAGTAGGATTACCTCCTCTAGAGGGCAGTAAAGAACACAGCCTGATTTGCATGCCCCTAAGCACCTTGTGGAGTCGCTTTTCCCCCTGTTGATTGGATAGGGAATTTTGTGCTTTTGCGTCCTTACATGGGCAGACTACGAGATATATGTATATACTAAAACACTGTGTATAATCTTGTACAGTAGTATGGTCTTCACAGCTACTAGTGAGTACAACAAACTATCCCTGGTCATAATTAAGTTCAGTCAATCTCTGAAGTCTGGACATCAAAGAAAAAGCTAAAAATATTGTCTTAGGACTTGAATTCTCTAAAATTGTGTTTATGCCTGTGTATTAAACAGTGCCAGAGTACTAGCAGGTGAGTATTCTATTGTTAAGCCATTGGCACCCCTTTGACCTCCACCAACTAGCCGCATCTCAGCAGAGATGCAGGCATGAAGCAGGAGTTATCACAGATCACTTCTTCCTCAGTAGCCCATTTGTATGCATCCTCTCATCCTGAAATGAAATAACTCTAGAACTGAGGACATGGCATGACGGCAGACATATTTAATTTGCTACTACAGATACAGTTCCAACTCTCTCAATGACAGTGCAAAGGTATTCAAACAGAATTCCCTCAATAAATTTACATGTTGTTTACATAGAAAGTTTAATTTCAGGTAAGACTAATATCCAGTTAAAAATGTCACATTCATTACAGATTATTCTCTTGTGTTGATCTAAAGATCTTCTGACCTAGTACAGGCCATGTTCAGCTTCTGGTTGTGGCCATATCAGAAAAAGAATCTTGTTTCAAAATCAAAGTATGCATATACAGATGAAAATAGAAAAGTTAAGTTATAATACTCAATTATGGAATATATATATATATATATTTTTTTTTCCTCCCCAAAAAAATAAAACATGGAGAAACTCTGTATTCCTTACGTCTGTCACTAATTGTCTCACCATAACATCCTTCCACCAGTTCAGGATACAAAAAACAAGATGGAGACATTTTCTCAAGGGTGTCCATGAAGCCCTAGAGTGCTATCAGATACCCTCTGGGAAACTGTGATCTTCAGAAGCTAAAGGAAATGCCCATTCCTCACAAAGCCCTGATGTTGCTCCAGCCATTGCGAAGTCCTAACTAAAAGTAATTCTCAGACTTCTTGAGAGTCATGTCCTGCTTGAAAACATGCTGATTCTTCCAGCTTCTGCATGGGAAGATCTTTTCCTTAAAGAAAACATGAAGCTGTTGATCCTATTAGCAGAGGAATAGTTGCCTCTGGTACCGAGATTTGAGTGAGCTGCTAAGTCTGCTCCTTTTCCTTTCACAGCTCCTGTGCAGCTCTTCTCAGCTTCCAAACCTCCTACTCTGTTTTCACTTTCGCTGTTCTGGTCTATTGTCAAAAGACAAGCCTTTTCCAGCTCCCTGGCTTCACAGTCCACCTTGATCAAGATATTCCACTTCAAAAGATTGTCAGAAAGGACTTTAAATTACCAGACCTTCACCAAATCTTTAGTAATACTCAAACCTTACATTTAAGAATTCTTTTCCAAGGAGATTTGACATCTCTTAGTGAAGTTAATCATTTTTTTCACTTCAGCATTAGTGCCTGTCCTACTGGCCTCATGTATTAAAAAAAATAATTTAGTGTTCATTGTGAGAAGAATTGTGTGTCCTCTTATCCTTATCTGTAAATAATTCTTTAAAGAGCAAAATTATCTTGAAATTTCTATGGAAAGTAAATTTTGTATT
Organism: Pavo muticus; assembly: GCA_016647715.1. Taxonomy (NCBI): domain Eukaryota; kingdom Metazoa; phylum Chordata; class Aves; order Galliformes; family Phasianidae; genus Pavo; species Pavo muticus. Next base: position 2,765,358 of record JACDJE010000066.1, on the reverse strand, counting down.
TGCATATATGTATATATTATTAGTCAATTGAAGAATTTTCCTTTTTTATTCTTCAGAATCTGTTTCTTAATTTTACCCACATAGCTGCTAGGAGATTTGCATTTAAGGAATTAAATCCCACATCGAAAAGTTTAGGGATCTCTCTGCTCAGGGAACAACTATCACTATCTAAACTGTACGACACTCAGCACAGCTTATGGCAATTCATCCTGAAGTAATCAAAATGCAGTGACTTCTGAAAGTGCAGATAAATGGTTACTTTCCAATACTCAACAGTTAAAATGTTCACTTGATTTGCTTGTACAGTGGAAAAGCAGAAATGGCAGCCTGGAAAGCATTCTGTATTTCACTACACACCGGTCATCTTTCAGCTTCAGCATTCTCAAGTCACTTACCACTTCATATTCCAATTGCTCTCTTTATCACATTTGACTACTGGCTAGATATTTCATGAAGCCCATGAGCTTTCCTTTCTCACAGTTCTGTGTGAGACTGACCAGACTGAAACAATATCTCTTTTTTTCCTATATGTACCTCTCAGACATATCCTGAAGATTTCTTTCTTTCTTTTCTAAAAATAGTTCTCAACTATGAAGCTGCTACTGAGAAGAGAGGTAGGAGGAGGGGGAAGGGAAAAGAGAGGAGAGGAGAGGAGAGGAGAGGAGAGGAGAGGAGAGGAGAGGAGAGGAGAGGAGAGGAGAGGAGAGGAGAGGAGAGGAGAGGAGAGGAGAGGAGAGGAGAGGAGAGGAGAGGAGAGGAGAGGAGAGGAGGTCCTTACAGAGCCAAGTGGGTCAAACTATTTCTAAGGATTTCTTTAAAGTCTAAGGGAAGTAGAGTGTCAGTATGGAAAAAAGACCTATTTCTCCACAGTAGAATAATTATCCTGGGAAGCACAACTAATGGGAAATAATTCATGATTTTAAGTAGTTATTGAAGGAAAGGAATGCAATAGATACATGCTGTGCAAGCAAATCAAACAGAAGACACCAAAGCATCACACTCAACTATGAAAGTTGACCCATACCTCACCTCCAATTTTATGTCCTCATGTGCAGTGTACATCTAATACATGAAATATACAAATATGATATAAAAATAGGAATTTGGAATTTCAGAACAGAAACATCTCCACAGCCAATTACAAGGAGAATAAAAACTACTGAGTTCTGTAGAAAATCTAGAGTGAAATGAATCACTCCTCCTTTGGTTGTTCAGCAAGTAAATACGTTGGAATTTATTAATCTGAACATAATTATTATCAGTGACCCAAAAAGTGGAATTCACTTTCCTAAATTCCTATTACTGAATAAAATGGACTGCTTAAGTCCTAAGATGATCATTTAGGCTTCTTTTGTCATTAACTAAGTGAGACAGTCACAGCCAAATACTTAACTATAGATAGATGCCTAGCTTAGCATGAGATGAACCTCATCTGCAATGATGATGTTAAGTCAGCTGTATTCTATTCTGTGTTTGTTGTTTCTAGTATTCAGACTGAAAGAAAATGAAATAATCACTTCTGTTTGTTGAAGTATAGAGCAGGGAAGTTCACAAATGTTTAAACAATAATTTTATGATGAAGAAAAACATTTGTTTAAGGAAAAGCCTACGGTAGTTTTAAATGTCTTGTGTTGTAACATTAGACCATGTATTTAAGATTTTTTCAATGTAGTTGTACTTAAAATATAGTCTACAAATGAAACATAGCCTTCAACTCTCCCTTTAGAAGTTCTGTGTTGTGAAACACTTGTCAAATTAGTACGTCTCCAGTTAATTAAAATTAAACACAAGCAGATCAAAATATTTTCTAATTTGCAGTTCTGCTCCTCAATCGGCATTTCTGAACAATATGAGTTGTGTGGTTTAATTAACAGGGAATAGGGCTCTTCAATTTGGCCCTGTATCACATCCTTTATAAATATCTTGTATTTCTAATCCTGCATTCATTTACTCCCTACCATGACTAGCACAGTTCAAAGACAAAAATTAATATTTTCAGGGCTTAGCTATGCACAGTTATCTTGGCTCCTATCTTTTAATCTTGATATTCACCCACACCACAGCTCCACAAGCAAGAGGATTAAGAAAGTAGGACAGTGAATGCACTATCACTGTACTCTAATGCATATGAAAGCTACTGGAGGATAATACAGCACTTTATCTAACCTCAACCTATTTCAAAGTATGTTCTTCAAGTCACATTTAAATGTCACAGTAGATATTCTATTATTTTTTGCCTTACAGTCCTGTACAGCAACTAAAAACAGCTTGTGACTTTTAATATCCACTTTTCTCAGAGAGAAGTGAACACGTAAGGACCAGAGAGGATTTTTCCCACTGCTACCTAACTGACCTCTCTCAAGTCAGTCCTTAGATGTGCCATCTTCTTTGGATGTGGTATGAGAATGCCATTAGAAAAATGTCACTGCAGTTGAATGTGCGTATATAAATGCTAGTTTTAATTTTCATGTCATCTCATTGGGAAGGTACTGGTCTGCACCTATAGATACTGTGTTTTCTACAAAAATGGTGTGTCTTCTGAAAGACTAGCTCACTCAGTGGCTAGTCACAGTTTTAGGAAAAAGAGAGAAAAACTCCCTCATGTTGACGATGAAGTTGATGATAAATTTCTGTCATCTCTCTACTGGAACAATTAAAGCATGTGGCGTGTGGGAGACAGAAAGGTAAGACAGCTGGTTCCTCTCAGATGTCCTCTCTGAAACACCTTTTTTTCAGAAAGATCTTTCTTGTCAGGGGAAAGCGTGGTATTTTCGTGACAGGCCCTGCAATGCTTGTATGTTGTTAACATGTTAGCGTGTATCCCTTCAGTGTTTGATGGAGGCAGTGGGGAAAAAATATATATATATATATTTTTTTTCGCTTCGGACAAATAATGACTACTTTTTATGCTTTCATTGTTGGCACTGACATAGTTGCATCTTGCTGCTGTCTGAGTGGGGTTGAGTTCAGATGATCAGTCTCATTAAATTTAATGATGGCTCCCTAAGATTCTTCTTCCTACTATTCCATTTGGTGTAACTCTTAATTAAAGACAAGTTCTCACTATTGTTTGATTCTTTGAAGCCGGTGTTTTACTGAGATATGTGTCTACTAGCAAATAAAAAATAACATTTGTGCCTGTATGCTTCATTAAAGAATTGATACAGAAAAATAACCCTTTTGTCTGCCAAATGGATTGTGCACATTTTGTCACATTAAAGAAGTAGAATCAGATGGTATTTAGAAAAAAGAATGAAAAAAGTAGAAGTGACAAAATTTTTTCGTAAGAGACCTAGACTTCATTTTGTGATTTTCTGGTATGGAGACACGGCTAATTTGGCAGCTTAGACAAAATGGAGGAAACTTAATATAAGTGACAACCTATTTGTATGCTCTTAATTCAACTCGTTAACGAAGTAAGAAGGGAGATAAAGCTGTTTCACTGACGTTTTAAGTCACAGTATCTCACAAGGGATGACTTAGGTGCAGGTACACATTTACTCATGTGTCTAGTGCCATTTACTATGGATCAGTGTTTTTCTACTTTCCAGCTCCTACTCCAGAAGGGCCTGCCTTAAACCCTATAGTATATCTGGCAGAACACTGAGGATATCTCAGATACAATGGAGGTATTTCAAATAGCACTGTGTGTTTTAGAGTCAGGAGCCTGAATTTCAGGAGAACAAACTTCTGGCTGCTTAAGGAACTGCTGTGTGGGATCTCCTGGGAAAGTGTCCTTGAGGGCATAAGAACAGAACAGAGCTGGCAGCTTTTAAAGGATACCTTTCTGAGAGCGCAACAGCACTCTATCCCCTAGCAGAAGAAATTGAGCAGAGGAGGTGGGTGATCAGCATGGCTAAGCAAGAACCTGCCTCTTAAACTGAGGGAAAAGAGGGAAATGTACAGGAAATGGAAGCAGGGTTGTGTAGCCTGGGAAGAATATAGAGACGTTGTCAGCATGTGTAGAAATAAGATCAGGAAAGCCAAGGCACAGATAGAGCTGAACTTGGCAAGGGATGTGAAAAAGAACAAGAAGGGGTTCTACAGGTACATAAGCAGGAGGAGACAGATCATGGAGAGCATTCCCCCTGTGATAAATGAGGACAGAGAACTGGCTTCCTCAGACATGGAAAAAACTGAGATGCTCAGTAAGTGCTTTGTCTCGGTCTTCATTGGTGTTCAGCCTCCCCCCCTTGCCTGCCAGGACCCTGATGTTCTAGATGTGAGTGAAAGGAGCGGATTCCATCCCACTCTAACAGTGTAACACGTATGAGACCTCCTCATGAAACCGAATATATATAAGTCCATAGGGCCACATCATAGTATCCATCCTAGGGTTCTGAGACAGATGGCTAATGTGGTTGCCGAGCTGCTCTCCATCATATTTGAAAAATTGTGGCTGTCCGGTGAAATCCCCGGTGACTGGAAAAAGGGAAACACGACTCCCTTTTTTAAGAAAGGAAGAAAGGAAGACCTGGGGAACTACAGGCCAGTGAGCCTCACCTCTGTGCCTGGGAAGATCACAGAGCAGATTCTCCTAGAAGTTATGTTAAGGCACATACGAGATAAAGAGGTGATTAGAGACAGCCAGCCTTCACCAAGAGCAGATCTTACCTGACTAATCTGGTGGCCTTCTATGATGGAGTGATGGCTTCAGTGGACGGGAGAAGGGCAGCGGATGTCATATACCTGGACTTCTGCAATGCATTTGACATGGTCCCTCACCACATCTTTCTTTCTAAATTGGAAATATATGGATTTGAAGGATGGACTGTTCAGTGGACTAAGAATTGGTTGGCTGGTCGCAGCCAAAGGGTTGTGATCAACGGTTCTGTGTCAGGGTGGAGGCCGGTCACAAGCGATGTCCCCCAAGGCTCGGTCTTAGGACCGGTGCTCTTCAACATCTTCATCAGCAACATAGATGATGGCATCGAGTGCACCCTCAGCAAGTTTGCAGACAACAACAAGCTGAGCAGTACAGTCAATACACTGGAGGGAAGGGAAGCCATCCAGAGGGACCTAGACAGGCTGGAGAAGTGGGACCATGTGAACCTAATGAGGTTCAACAAGGCCAAGTGCAAGGTGTTGCACTTGGGCTGGGGCAATCCCAGGTGTTTATACAGACTGGGTGAAGAAATCCTTGAGAGCAGCCCTGCAGAGAAGGACTTGGTCCACCACCTGGTGGACAAGAAGCTGGATATGAACCACCAGTGTGCACTTGCAGCCCAGAAGGCCAGCTGTGTTCTGGGCTGCATTAAAAGAGGAGTGGCCAGTAGGGGGAGTGAGGTGATTGTCCCCCTCTACTCAGCTCTTGTGAGGCCCCATCTGGGGTACTGAGTCCAGGCCTGGAGCCCCCAGTACAAGAAAGAAGCAGAGCTCTTGGAACGAGAGGTCAAGAGGAGGGCCACAAAGATGATCAGAGAGCTGGAGCACCTCTCCTATGAAGAAAGGTTGAGGGAACTAGGCTTATTTAGCTTGGAGAAGAGAAGGCTCCAGGGAGACCTCATTGTGGTCTTCCAGTACTTGAAGGGAGCATATAAACGGGAACAGCTGTTTACGAGGGTGGATAGTGATAGCACAAGGGAGAATGGTCTTAAACTGAGACAGGGGAGGTTTAGGTTAGATATTAGGAGGAAGTTTTTCACACAGAGGGTGGTGACACACTGGAACATGTTGCCCAAGGAGGTTGTGGATACCCCATCCCTGGCGGCATTCAAGGCCATGCTGGATGTGGCTCTGGGCAGCCTGGTCTAGTGGTTGGTGACCCTACACATGGCAAGGGGGTTGAAACTAGATGATCATTGTGGTCCTTTTCAACCCAGGCCACTCTATGATTCTATGATTCTATGACTTACACTCAGTTTGCTGAACAGGGACCTTACAAATAACTGCTGAAGCATTAACTGCATGTAGTGATGCATCAAACCTTATTCACTTAACAGAGCACCAGAGAAACCTTTCATCTCTCGTTATTTCCAGTACTTCTGCTTTGTTAAATAACAGACTTCTTTTCTAAATGGGAAGAAATTACTGCAAAGACAGATTAATGATTAATCACCCTCAAAATGTCCATAGATGTTGATAACTTTTGAAGGAAAACACATTCCTACACAGGAATGTGGAATCTGTCCCAGATCTTTGATCACACTTTTTGCTCTTCTCTGAAACTCTGCAACTCTCTATATTTCTACTTTTTTAATTTTTAATTTTTTTTTTTTTTAACAGAAGATGAAGGTAATATAGACGTATGATGGTTAATTATTTTCTTTATTTCTTTATCTTATTTTTTTTCTGTATTCTTTTATATTCAATTTGCTTTGTTGACATTGCTTATCATCAAGCTTTTATTTTCACATAAATATATATTGTAATCCCAGGTCTTGTTCCTGGGTGATAACTGTCCACTCAAAACCACTCAAGAATCATTTTCTGTGTAAAGTTAAGACTGTATTATTAGTTGAGTATCACCTTAAATTTATCTATTTTGAATGTCATCTGTTGTTCTATTGCCTTGTTATTATTTTGTAATATTTTTCTGAAGCCCTCAGCTGCCTCATCTTTCCTAACACAAATATTCTGTGTCATCAGAAAGCTTGGTTTACTATTATTTACACCCTTTCCAGTTCACATATGAATTTGTAGAAATACACACGCCTCAGGACAGACAGCGGGGAGCTCCTCTACTAACCTCACTATACTGCGAGTCTGATTGCTAACTGTGATTCTCCTTTGCTATCCTTTAACAAATTATTTCACCACAGAAGAAACTGCCGTCTTATAACACAACAACTTAATTTTGGTAAGATTTGCTTAATTTCCTCAGTGTCTTTCTTTTGCTTTTTAATGAATACCTTTTAGAAGTCTAAAACAAACAAACAAACAAATTAATGAATTCATGAACTTGTTGATTCATCAAAGAATCCCAGTATGTAAAAAGGTATGAATTCTTTCCAAAAGGCTATGTTGGCACACCCATACTATTTTCCCATGTGTCCATTAATTCTATCTTTTATTACAGCTTTTACTGGACATCAGATTATTACTCTGCAGTTCCAGGAATCTACCTTGGAAGATCTGTTGGCTTCATATTACACATCTTCCAGTTCTCTAGAGCTTTTGCACTTCAAGTTTATTGATCATATCTAGATTATTCAATTTGTTTTATAATAATTCCATCAATCTTCTTATACATGAAAATTCATGTAATATTTTTGTTGTGAAAATAAATTAGACAAGATAGGATTGGTAATTATCTTTACTGTTTCAATTTTATAGTAGTTACAGTACTTCAAAGAACAAAAAATTCCAAAATTCATACTTTTAGTGAAAAACTCTATGAACTTAATCTCCATGAGACTTTATTCTTAACTGTTTCAGCTCATTGGCTACCTTAAAAATCAATTTGCATATAACAGTAATTTCTCCTGCTATTCACTGCTCGATGTTTAGCTTTTTCTCATAATTGGAGAAAAAAGTGACAGTGGATCCTATGCATAATATATACTACAGAAGTGTAAAAAGCTGATACAAAAAGACACTTTTAAATAAGTTCTAATTTAACTACTGGTTCATTCCTGTATGCTAGCACATAGCCTGCTTAACAAATAAATGGTAGTTTCACTACTCCATGTATTCATAATATAGGAATGTCCAAAAGGTAGGTGAAAAAACATGTTATGAATTGGTTATGTCTAACATAAAAATCTAAATTATTCATTTTGATTACATTATTTGTATATTGACAGCTAAATTCTACAAACTGAGTAATCCCATCCTCTGATGTGTTTGAGGAATGCAAGGTGAATTTTTCTCTGATGTTTCACTCCTTTATCTCCTTTGACTCCTCTCCACAGATTATTGAGGAGGCTGGACTGTTAGATAATTGAACTCAGGTAAAATGAGTTTTTCCCACAGAAGAGGAAAAGATTCACAATCTTTAAAAGCTTCTCCTTCAACCTCCAGTTTCCCAAACCAGTGATTTAATTAATGTGCAAGACTAGATTGATACCAAAAGGTATTACTATAGAGATACACTGCTGCATAAAAGACACCTTATCTTGTTCTCTCTTCCAGGCCAATAAACTGTCATAATGGATAAATGTCTATTTTAGGTCCATATCAGGTAAGAAGGAATCCCACGGGCCTGAGCTGTCAAAGTGAATAATACATAAAAAAAAGATATTTAATACAAGAATAGTTCTTGGATAAAAACATATTTCTTACAGGAATGGTCATTTCATGAATATGACAGTTTGTTGAATAAATAACATCAATTTCATTTTTTTTCATAGCTAAAAAATTAAATCTCCATGAAAGTTGCCAGTGCAAGCTTTACTCTGAATAGAAACTTTAGAAAAAAGTAACTGCTTTAGTTTTACGCTGCAGAAACCTTAAGTCTCTGGGTAGCAGTTCAAATGATCTTTCACAAATTAGTTTGCAAATGTAATAGTACCCTCAATAAACCCAGGAGGATACAAGTATTACACTCTGATATTATAAAGATAAGAGTTTTCCAGCCTCAGTCAAGAGATGGAGACTCACTGCAGTGGATGCAATGCAGACAAATTATATATATCAGACGTAAATCCAATAAAGTAGGAAGGTTATCTGCCCTTTGGTCTGGGCTCCTTTGTCTAACACTGTTTTAGGATGTGCATGTTCCTGAATAATAGTAATTGAGTTCATCCTCAGTATTGTGATGGCTTCTTATTCCCTATTTCACGTATGGCTGTATCTGTGGGAGTCTTTGGTAACTTTATCCCTAAAGTAGACAGAACAAAGAAGATAAGAGAGAAAAAAGATGTGAGAGAGGAAGCATCATAGAAATAGGAAAGGTGACCTAAGTAAATTTCTGGTCATATAAGAAGTCTACTGCTAGTTGTAGATTTGGAATATGCAATCTGGACAATCAAGTTTTCTATCAGAAAAGCGATTATTCTCTGCACAATTACTTGTTTCAGTATTATTATTCTCTCCTCCATGAAGACACACATCTGTCTGAAGGACACTGACAAAGTAATATAGTATGGAGAATGGTGTATGAAGAGAAGGGAAAGAAAATTTTGGAAAGAAAACGAAGACTAAAAATATGCAACTGATCTAATAAACAGTCCAGATATCAAAGGTGATGTAAAGGATCTAAATGAAATCAATCCTTTCCAAAGATTATTGTATTCCTCTGCAGTTTAAAATCCTTTATTTCTTAACAGAGTCGAAATGTTCAAACTCTACAGTGTCAGAGTAGAAAGGGAAGAGGATTTAGTGTGAAATGTTGCCAGAAAGGAAGACAATGTCCCTTATCCAGTAAGTCTGTCTCTCCAGGAGGATTTCACTTCTGGTTTCAAACTATACTAGCACAACCCCCCAATTGTATTCAGACATCTTTTCTTGCAGAATGACCCAAAACAGCCTAATGCTGGGTCCCTATCTCAGAGTCTCACCGGATGGAAAAGGAAATGGCTGCACTTTGTCTGTGCCTAGTAAGTTGAACTGCTTGTGCACTTTCTACTGAAGCAGAAGGGTTGCAGCTTGCTATTAATGCCTATGTAGATTCAGGCCCACTCCAAATGATACATTGGCCTGTTTTCATGATGAATGCAATTCTTAAACCAATTTATTGTAAAATCCGACCTAATCCTTCACAGTAATACGTTGTCCTGGAAACTTGAATCAATCCTGTCATTAAAAACTTTCTTCACATGAGAAGTTGAGTGTGATATTGTTCCACATTGAATAAAGTTGCAAGTTACTTATCTGATAATAATATCAAGGAGGTTTATGAATGTATTTTTAATCAGTGGTCTAGTGGTCTCCTAATGTCATGTATATATCAATTAATAAATACAATATATGAAAAAATATATGTAATATCTAAATAATTGGATAATAGATAATTACATATTTATGATATCTATTTATTTTAATATATGCTCATAACTATGTATTTTATGTAAAGTAATTGTACACACAGTGTATATTATGTATCTATAAATTTTTAATATATATTTTATACAAAAATAATGTGTGAATTTATATCATGATATAAACTCTTGGCTAGAGTTTGCCTACAATGATAGCTTGGTTTGAAACACGTCAATTTACATTAAGAAGAAGTATCCTTCATTCTTAAAATAAATTATATTGAAATAAATTAATAAAAGTTAATTTTAATTACCTATCTCTATTCATCCTTATCTTCATTATATGATGGCAAGTAAAAATTCAAAGAAAAGGAACAACATTTTCAAAGCAAATAGGTAACTAGTAATGTTCAAGAATAAAAATGATTTTTGTGAGTTTGTGCAATGGAAATATGCCCATCAAAAAGTCAGGCAGCTTTCAGATAAACATTTGGGCTTTTTGATACTAAACTTCTGATTCTTTATTACTGCTGTCTATCATTAGAACAGCAGACTAAATTTTCTTGTTGAAACTGAAGAAAAGGAATTTTTGATCCCTTTTATACATTTTTAAATATCTTCCCTTTTTAAAAAAAAAATGATGATTAAGAAATGAACTTATTCAGAACACTGAATTTCACTGTGTGGAAGACAGATTTTTTTATTAAAACCTTGCCATGTGGCTTCCTGCTGTCACTGTTTATTTCTTTTCCTTCCTCTATTTTCCTTTTATACCCAGGCTTTCTGACCCACACATATCTTCCATACGGTATCACTGGCTGTGAGACTTTACTTACATACAGAAGTAGCTCAATAAGAATTGGAAAAAAAAAAGCACAGAGGACAAATTGGCTACCCCTGATCCAAAATAAAAATAATAAATAAAATCCCTGAGGGCACCATATTCAATCTGCAAACCCTATCCAATCGGAGTATTTGAGTGCCAGCCAGGTCTTTTGAAATAGTCTTCAGTTGTTTGTGATTTGTAAAAAAATCAATGTTTTTTAAAGAGGAGAAAGCACTTACCTGACAAGAAATAGTTACTACAATAGTAACTTCCATGGACAAGTTGACAGAGGAACACACTAAGAATTAGAAAACCTGCTTTTATTACTGATTTTTCCAGGCATGGTTTTGACACGTGTCCATCACTTCATTCTCTCTCCATTTCATAGAATCACAGAACCATAGAATGACTTGGGTTGGAAGGGACGTCAAGGATCATCAAGGTCCAGTGTCCCTGCCACAGACAGGGTTGACAACTGCTAGATCAAATACTAGACCAGGCTGCCCAGGGCCTTATCCAACCTAGTCTTGAACACCTCCAGGTATGGAGCACCCGCAGCCTCTCTGGACAGCCTGTGCCAGCACCTCACCACTCTCTCAGTGAAAAACTTCCCTCTGACATACAATCTAAACCTTCCCTCTTTTAGTTTAAAACCATTCTCCCTTGTCCTGTCGTTATCTACCTGTGTAAACTGTTGATTTCCCTCATGTTTATAATCTCCTTTTAAAAACTGGAAGATTGTAATGAGGTCTCCCCACAGCCTTCTCTTCTTCAGAATGAACAAACCTACTTCCTTCAGCCTGTCTTCATAGGGGAGATGCTCCAGCCCTCTGATCATCTTCGTGGCCCTCCTCTGGACCCTCCCCAACAGCTCTCTGTCTTTCTTGTGCTGAGGGCCCCAGACCTGGACACAGTACTCCAGATGGGGCCTCACGAGGGCAGAATAGAGGGGGAAAATCACCTCCCTCTCTCTGCTGGCCATCTCTCTTCTCATGGAACCCAGGATACCATTGGCCTTCCAGGCTGCAAGTACACACTGCTGGCTCATGTTAAGTTTTTAAATCTACTAGGACCCCTTAAATCCTTCTCAGCAGGGTTACTCTCAAGGAGTTCTTCTCTCAGTCTGTATCCATGTCTGGAATTACTCTGACCCAAGTGCAATAGCGTTTTCACCATAGAATTTCTGTATCTAATCTATCATTGTTCAAATCAAGAATGCACCTAGAGACTTACAAGAAAAGAATACATATTTTCTTTCTTTTTTTCTTTCTTTTGAACATTTCCTGCTGTGGTCTAACAAGGCTTGTTTCTAAAATTATACTGTCTGGCAGATTCTAAGCATGGATTTTACTATTTATTTATTTTTTCTAGTTTAAGAAGAGTAGTAGCATCAGAAATACCCACCCTCAGTGGATACTTCTTGGCTTTGAATAAATCCGCTGCTAACTTCCTTGCTTTAAACAAACTAAATTCATCTTTCTGAATCTTCCAATGAAAATCAATCAATCAATAAATGTCAGTCATCTAATCAACCTTGCAGCCTCTGTCTGAGTTTTCCAATCTAGCATATTCTTATTGCAGGCTGACAGTCTGTGCTGAGCATGACTCCAAAATTCCTCACTCACGTAACTGTTCCAGTCATGGGTAACGAACAGAACTGGAGGTCCATTTTTTTTTATAGGCAATTTACATTTGATTAAGGCAACAAAATTTGTTGAATATGGATATGGTTCAACAAGGTAAATCACAATGAGTGCAAAACCCTATTTCAAAGTGCAGAATAAATAAGTATTATGAAGAGATGATGTTGTTGCTAAAGCTGTGCATATCTGGGATCTAGGGTGCATAGCAGGAAAATGAATCTGCAAGTCATTTACTCCCTAAATCTTCCCTGCCAATAGACAGGTTCACTGTCTGGTGCTTAGAAGAAGACACCAAGAGTCAGGCTTATCACCAGCTCTGATATTGACAGATGCCTCACCTACCTTACCTATCAGTACATAAGGATGCTTAAGTACCTATAAGCATTACAGGATGACTGTGTTCAACTAATAGAAAAAATGTAGTTTACTTCATACATAAAGGAATGTAAAAGTGTATATCAAACACATGAATGTTTAACCTGACAGGCAGTGCTTCTATTAAATACTGATCTAGGGAACTTTGAAGATGCTTGGCTGAAGAGGTTCATGACAGAAAATACGAAGTGTCTTTCTTGCAAGGACAGCTGATTTCTGTGGTATTCAGAAGGAAATACATAGCATCAGGCACGAGGGGACAGAAATGGGCATTCCTGAAGCTTGGAAGATTAGCATCCTAACATCAGGTGTATGCAGTAGTAGTGAAATTAAATCGAAATCATGGTCTTTCCCCACTAAAGGCCTCTCTTTCCAATCTTTACTATTCTGGAAAATATTTTAACTATCTCAGTTGCACGTCATTATGAAAATATTGGTACAATTTCATGTCTTTCTCTTTGCATTAAAATGAAAACAAAGACAGGTTTCATTTTTTAAAAATCCCTGCAGGTCATAAGCATGCAATTTTATTCACATCCTGTCATCCTTATGCAGACAGCTGACAGAACTAACTGCATTCATGAATCAGTGCAGATTTCATTGATATTTATGGATCCTATAGAAAAGTAGGTTTTGTCCCCTTTAACTTCTATCATTGCTGAGGATCATTCATAGCTATGGATCTTTTGAAACTTCATTTTCAATATTTACTACAATTAAAATCACGGACTAGTTTCACCTCTTTCCTAAGTTTGTGACTCCCATTCAAACAAAAGTTTTGTTTGTTAGTGTTAAAAAAACCTGTTGCAAGCTTAGCCCTGATAAAATACACCAGCATTTTACCCATTCAAACTATAATATTTTGCAATTTCTCCTAACCTAGTATAAATTGATATTTCAAGATGCCAGTAAAGAATGATATATAATTGCCTTTTAAGATTTTCCTTTGAAAGTATGCAATGATCTCAGTCAGACTGTGATTCAGGTGATGTGCCTTAGGATGCAGAGAATATAAGTGTGGCTCAGAGGAGCTTTGTACCTAGACTGCTTCTCATTTACCATCTGAAAAGAATTGCTGCCTCTCCTCTCAGAGGCCATGTAGATGGTAAGATCATCCAGGGATACTATGAGTCTCCAAAGGAAAGAGGAGACACTAGGGATAGAGTTCCCTACAGGCTGATTACCAGAGAGAATTTTAGGCTCTAATAGCTCTGACTACGTGTTAGAGCAGCACCAGTGCTCATCAAAGAATAGAGGAGGGTATCCTGAAAAACACAATGCTTTCCTGGGATTTAATTAGGAAATTCAGTTCTTTATTAACTTTTCCTCTAAACTGTGCTGAGAAGGCTTGTTCAGATTTTGCCCACTAAAGAGAACCTGAAATCCCTAAAATCATCCTGTTAAGAGTGGGTCCAGAGGAGGACCATGAAGGTGATCAGAGGGCTGGAGCACTTTTCCTATAAAGAAAGGTAGCTGGGTTTTTCAGCCTAGAGAAAAGAACACTCTAAAGAGACCTCATTGTGGCCTTCCAGTACCCAAAGGGGGCCTGCAGAAAAGCTGGAGAGGCACTCTATCATTGTGTGTAATGATAGGACAAGAGGTAACAGTTTAAAATGAAAAAGGGTAGATTAGGAAGAAATTCTTTACTATTCAGATGGTGAGGCACGGCACAGGCTACCCAGAGAACCTGTGGACATCCCATCCCTGGAAGTGTTAAAGGCGGGGTTGGATGGGGCCCTGGGCAGCCTGATTTGATGGGTGGCCACCCTGCTCACAGCAGTGGGACTGGAACAAAGTGATCATTAAGGCATCTTCCAGCCCAAGCCATTCTATCATTCTGTCTAATAACTAACTGAATAAGAGCTGTAGCTGTATGACTGTAAGTGGGTTTCTCCACTCAGATGCTCTGAGTTCCTGTAATTTTTGTTCAGGAGAGGTATTACTGCCTCCAGTTCTAAATGTAAATTTCCTTTATGATTGTCAAGAGGACTGTCAACATCTGATGGAAAACAACTGACCAGAAATTTTCAAATGCAGATGATGCAATAGCTTCTAAGGACAGTTAATCCTGAGCTTTGTACCGAAGACTTTATCTCCTGCATGACCAATCCATCTAAAAATGGAAAGAGCTTGATATGCTGTAACCAGAAGGAAGCAATCCTTCTTCTTCAAGCCACACAACATTAATGGTTCCAGTAATAATGGGTTTTGATCAGAACATGATGTCAATCTGTCTCGCTCCAATTTATAGGAGGGAGATGAGGTTCTTTCAATGTATGTATACCCGGCGTGAGATTAAGAAACAACGGTTCAAATGTTGGTCCGACCAGCTTTATTCCAAATCCTAATTAGGGAGATGGGGAAGTGGAGGACGAACACTATTACGAACTAAGGTGATGGGGAAAGGAAGGCGGGCGATAGAAAAGATAGGAAAGAAGCAAGAATTGCATAAAGCGGGGATAGTCACCACCAGGATCCAGCACAGGTCCCGTTGTTCAATGGTCCAGGGCAGAGGCTCAGGGGAGGATGGCAGCAGCAGCGTGGCCGGTCTTAGGCAGCAAGACGGTGCAGGTACCGGGTAGGTCCGGGAAGAAGCCGCGGTGCAAGTCTGGGAGAAAGCAGCAGGTCTCCAGTAGCAGGCCCAGGAGAGTCCGTCAGCATGCAGGCATTCCATAGGGAGGAATCTGATGGCAGACACCTTTCTTCTTCGGGAGAGAGCAGCAGCAGCATGGCCAGCCTTAGGAAGCAAGCAGGTAGAGTGCAGAGCAAGTCCAGGAGAGAGGCGGGTCGTGAGGCTTCTGTTGTCAGGAACCCTCCTTGTTCTTCATGAGGAATCTGTTGTCAGAAAACCTTAAAAACCATGGTTGTTTGTCCCTTTTTTATACTTCTTCTTCTGCCTATGTGACATTCCTGGGCGGGCCATCTCCTTCGAGATAAGCCCACACAAAAGACTGCTTCCCGGCCATTAATGTGCAGTTTATCTCTCTCTCGTTGCCCCTGGCCTTCTCCATCTGTGCCCCTCAGACAAAAGATTTCTCAACCTTTGCCCAGGACTTGCCTGGACTTGTCCATCAGTGTTCCTCAGCAAGCTTTGAGGCAATGGTATAAAATAATAATCTCTTACACAATCTCATAGATTGAAATGTAAAATGGAGAAAATCTCCAAACTTTTCATAAAGAGTAATAGACAAAAAGAGATTAGTCAACAGCAGGAAGAACCTATGGATTTATCCAACTTTTGAGTGCTGTAGTGACTCAAAATTGTATATTACAATGAAAACATTCTCATATTTAGCTCAGAGCTTTAGTAGGAATGATGCACTTTGCTCCAAGAGCATGAAGCATCACCATTAGCAAGACAAGCTATACCACTAATTACTTTTTTTGGAGCACACAAAACAAATCTTCATAATCCTGATTGTGATATATGTCATCTAATAGAAGTTCATAAGAGCAGCCTTGGGTAGAAATAATGTAAAATTTAAATAACACAATCCAGTATTTACCTTACATTTATATAGATTAGCACTATTTACTTCTTTGCCTCAGTATTACCTCTTTTCTGTTCAATCAGGTTTAGCAAAGCCCAGATCTGGTAAGCTGGGCAAAATGTGGTCACAATCCCACGACACCTGATGTCTTGGAAGAATCCCTAGCACTCCAACAAAGTAATTATTCAGTTTATTTCTGAAACTCAGATGATGTGTTAAAATGATTACATTTATGGTAGTTTTTTTAAATCTTGGCAAGTCTAGATGGGCTGTATTAACCCTGAGTATAATAAGTGAGATGATTTAGAGATTGATAGGAAAAGTTTTCGCTAAAATCAGTGTGCTGGTGTGTGTCTTAGCAATGTCATTACTCACTGAAAGAGTTGTGTCAGTGGAGGGTCCCATGCGTATCTAGCAATATTGAAAGAATTACGATAAAATGGTAAGTAATAGTATTATATATAAATGTTTGGGAAACCATATTATAATCATGTTAGACAGAAAGGGAAATGTAAGAGATCAGCATGCAGGAGAAACACCTCAGGGAGTAGAGGACAACAAATTAGGCTAAGAGGAACTTCTATGAGCAGACATTATCAGATGCATGAGAAAAAGCTGAGTCAAGGCTTTTGTTGGGTAAAAAGTTAGAAGAAACCACTTAATTGCCAAGCAGACATAAACATAATCTTTGCTTTATTTAGATTGCAAGAAAACAGTGTAATCATATCCAATTGCATTTTTATAGATTAAAATATCTTGTAGTATTGATTGAAGAAATAAACGATGATTTTGGCACCAGAAATAAGTTCTTCTGTCCTTGTCACATACTTTTTGAAACTCAGCTGTTTCTGCACTAAAATAAGCAATTTCACTCTTAGAAATTTCTTTTTCATTTGATATCTGCATGCCTTTGTATACATTTCTTATAAGTCACAGCAGCACCTGCAGGCACTTGCTATGTCATAGCTGCATTAATTTTATTTACTTATATTGCATGATTATATTGCTAAGTAAAATTCTTTATGCTTTGTTTTCATAAAAATGTAATATCTGCATGGATATTTTCAGCACTTGTCCTTTTCCAGATAATATCAAGAAGCAAACAAATCTAAACCGAGTTAAACACAAAAAAAACAAACAAAAAAATCCCACAGATTTATTCCTTTCCTGTGGATTATTTTCCTTAAGTAGTAATGAACAGAACAGCAGGGCTGTATCCATAACACGGAAGCTCTGCTGCTATGCTGTTGCCAGTAAATTGCCTTTACTGTCCATATCAACTCAGTGTTGAGAGCATACGTTTTACAGCCCTGTTTTAATTTTCTATATGCCCTATCTTCATCTAAAAAAGATGGAAAAATCAGTTTCCTCTTCTTGTAGAGGAAAATATGGAACAGTAAAACCCCATGAGGAAAGAAAAAAAAAAAAAAACTGAACTAAGGAATTGCCTTTAAGGAACTAACAAGGAATGTAACATTGCGAAGGAAGGATAAAGTTTATCTTATTCTATTTAGAGGTTTCTAAAATACCGCATGAGGACATGGAATAAAAAAAAAAAAGAAAAAGAAAAAGATATCAGAAACAAAAGAAAGCTGAAGGAAAAAGCCTGCCTTATCAAATGGTTTCACTGCAGCATCAGAATAGCACGGTCATGTGGTCTGAGAAGCAGTAATGAGGATGGAACTCCTACAATCTCAAGCTGCCCTTAAGTGCAACATCCTCCTCTGTTCCCCACGTAGAGACAATAACTCCATGTTCCAAAGCACAAGAACTTCCTCAACAGTCTTCTTTGTAGTGCTCAAATGCACAGATAATGCACCTACCAAGTGGTCACACTATTTGACAGGACTCCTTTGAGCAGGATGCCAACAACTGCTGTGTGGAGAACCAAGAAATTCCTCATCCAGATTGTGCTTACAACAGAGCTTACAAGCTCTGTCTCGTAAGTTCTGCTCTGTAGTGTCGTATGTGAGTAAAATGCTTTTATGTTCTAAAATCACAGAATGCTGATTTCACATTATCCCTTCCTAAATCATTGAAAGCCCAGCCACACATTTAGACATCTCACTTGCTCAGAGCAGCTGTTCTCACACTGGGCTCCATGTGGTTTGGGAATCTGATCCCATCCAAACCTTGGTGTGATTGCCCAAGTGTGAAAGTGCCATCTCACCTGCCATACGACCTCAGGCTCTGCTAAGAGCTCTTTCAGTGGGAACACTATTTTCTCCTTTGGACAACAGCAGCATGTGAATGCCAGAGGTCTCATAGAGA
Organism: Pavo muticus; assembly: GCA_016647715.1. Lineage (NCBI taxonomy): Eukaryota > Metazoa > Chordata > Aves > Galliformes > Phasianidae > Pavo > Pavo muticus. The sequence goes on along the minus strand of JACDJE010000066.1, from coordinate 2,746,892 downwards.
GTAAATTAAACCCAATGTATTTATAGAACTAGATTTTCAGAATCATTAAGCTCCTTCACAGCTACCCTGACAGTGCAGAGTTCCTTAAATCAATGTAAATACATAGTGTGTCTCAAGTCTCTTTTATAGTCAGAGATAAGCAAAGGGACATTATTATGAAAGAAGTATCACGTCTGGGAACAAAATGAGAGCATAAAAATTAAATTCAACAAAACAAAATTACAGAAGCAATAGGGTTGGGAGGATTTTAAGTAACTCAGATAGCTCAGCAGCAGAAAGGAACCTGTCAGACAAATCCTGATGTCCTGTTACAAACCAGAAGAATTCAAAGACAGTTCAGTTGAGCACTATTTCCTGGTCCCTTGATTTTTTTCTCCCGATCTCTCCTCCTCTGATTTGTTTCTCCTCCCCTTTATGACAATAAAGTGTGCTCCTGTTATGAAACAGTTTGTGCTCCTGCTTGCTCTTCTGTTGAGCAGAGGTGGAAGAAACAGAATCGATAGTGCTGGAGAGAGAGCAGGGACCAGGTTTTGCTGGTTGTCTTTTTTGGGTTGGAAAAGGCTGAACACCCACAGAGCTGTGCTTTGTAGTGCAGGATGCCGAAGTATGATTCCTACTGTTTTCTCCCCAACATGTTTGCCTTTTTGAAAGGCTCTTTTATCTATAAGCCCCAAGTCCATATTGTATAATGTGGGAATAACTTTCTCCACCCCCCTCCCAGGTTTTGAGGTTTTTGTATTGGATTTTGTTTCTTATTTCAGCAGTATTTAATGGTCTCCGGTTCTTTCAAAAGAATTGAAGGTTTCTGTCACTCTTAAACAGAAAAAAAAATGTAAAGATGTTAAAAAAAAAAAAAGCTCCTTGTGTAAATGGAAAAATACACCAAAATTTGCAGAGAATAGAGAGCAAAAATTCTTTTTGTTTGCTTAACTGCGAACAACTAAACCAAAAGCAGCTTTTATCTATTCAATAATAAGCATGCTTTGTATCCAGTCCTATCTAGGGCCAAATTCTTGTTTTTATTTCTGTAAATCTAATAAAACTCTGAAGAGGAGAATGGCATGACTCCTTGGTTGCATCAGAATAAATGAGACAGCATATAACAGCAGGTGAACTAAAGCAGCTTCATTTCTACTGCTTGCAAATACATTTTGAAGGCTTAAAGTTGAACAGATAACTTCATAAATTGTTATACCCTGGGAAAGCTAAAGGCAGAGATAAACACACAGCCAACACTGTATAACTGTCTGTAGTGCTATTTGGGTCATGTTTCAGTAAGATTTACAACACGCATCTATCATCCACTAAACAATTAATCATCCTCTATATTAAGAACAAGACTATCAAGAACATGTATATAGATGTATATAATTATATTTGTATATATAGAAGTAAATCAAGAACAAGGCAAGTCTGCCGATACCAACACAAAACTATGTAACATCCATGCAACAGCTGTAAAAAACAAACAAACAAACAAACAAACAAACAAAGAAAAAAAGTCATTTTTAATTTCTTCTTCATATAACAAAGCAAGACTTATTTCAATAATTATTTCAAATCAGTAAAGATTCTGAGATGGACTTTTCATGGTCAAATAAGCCAAAAATTTTCCTGCCTAGGGAGATGTTCTCAACTTGATCTAGCGGTTGGCAACCTTGCCCACAGCAGGGTGATTGGAACTAGATGATCTCTGAAGTCCCTTCCAACCCAAGCCATTTTATGATTCCGTAATGTTTTGCAAGAAACAGAAGAGATTCCAGTTATGTGAAAATTTCCCATACTGGGAACAACTATGGAATTTTTCAAATGAAAACTTGATCATCACAAAAGTGTACAGTCCTGCAATAACAGTCTAGCACAAGATTTGGCTAAGATTGTCACCTTTCTAGTACAGCTTTCTGCACACATTATGAGCATAACTCACAATAGCTGAGGGTTTTTTTGTTTGTTTGTTTTTGGTTTTTTTTTTAATGAGAATTGTCTTTATAATCAATTCCTAAGGACAGAATTTAATTGAAAGAGATCTGTGCTTTTTGGCACAAAGAAGACAACAGCATCCTGATCCAACCTTGTCTTCCTGTTTCATTACATCTGCTTGAAAATGTTGCTACTTGAAAAGAAAGACAACATGGCCACCAGAGCTGGGAATTTATGGATGTAAACTGACACAATTCATTAGTGACACAAAGGTGATAGAATTTACAATATCATAACCCCTCACTGCGGGGACCAAACTCAGTGATGATAAAAGATCATAAATCTTTACATGCAGTATAACTTTACAGATCAACAGCAATAAGATAAACAAAATACAAATGTTGTATTGTGGAATTTATTTCTGTATTCCCTTCTCATCTTTTCAGACTTTCTTTTTATGGGATACAGGAAGGGATCAGAGAAAGCATATGAGAGTTCAAAATATCAAAATTTGTGTGTTTTCTTCTTTCTCACGATGAATTCAAATTTAAGTTAGAATGGAAATACTTGTTTTTGTCTTACTAATACAACTTTTCTTGCCTGAAAGAGATTCACTGCAATAGTGCTTTACCTGATAATTTACTCAGTCATGTGAAATGCAGAAGAAACAGCAATTTTGTCCCGAGATTCTCCAACCAGTTTAGCCATGACTGTGTGAAAAAAAAAACAAAAAACAACACAACAGAATATTGTAACGTCATGCAAAAGCTGCAGATAATTATTTAAGCTGTAAGTAACTTTTAAGTAACAGAAGAGAATATTGAGCACTGACAGTAAAAACACTGCAATACATTACCTACCAGAATGAGTCTGCTTAATCACAGGTTAAATTGTAGCCTCAAACTACCTGACAATTCAGCTTTAATGCTTCCAGTTCAAATTTTAATATTAAATGAGTGTGAAATTTCAGCCAGAGGTAAAGCAAAGATTCAGGTCTAGAAAGTCACTGCTAGCTAAGGAAAATGAAAAAAAGAATTATGGAAACTAAAACAGGTTCTGAAAGTGAAAACTGGAGGCATTGGGTGTTTGTAATTTGACCATGAGCAAAAACCAAAGAGAAAAATAAACAAATGAAAATCATACATGGCTAGTGACAGTGAAGGAATTCTTAGGTCAGTCATTTTGCTTTGCTTCAAGTAGGAGTAGATAAGCCCACAACGATCATTTCAGAACACGGTATACGCAAGAAATCTAATGTAAGTAGTGATGCAGGATGAAATTTTGGCTTCACTGTATCCACAGTAAGACTCTCATCTACACTATTTATATTACACTACAATAAAAATCTCCTCCTCAAAATAGCTTATGAATTTGTGCTTCTACTGGTCCAAATCTTTCACATTAGGAATCGAACATCTCTGAAAAGATAGCTTCACATATTTCTTGTCAAGGTCTGCCAAGATATCTCGGATGTCATTGAGACATCGGCACTTTAAAGTCTTCAGACAAATGCATAAGGCCAAAATATACACCACAAAATCTGCTATTATTTTAAAAGGCTAGGAATGTTGAATCATTTCAAAATCTAATCAGAAAGCATAGAGTGAAAATGGACAAGGTATTTTATCTATTAAGTAATGATTCTGTGTTTAGAGCTTTTACACCAAGCATCTCACACCTGAGAAGACTTCAATTCAAGCTCCGTCCCTCTGTGGAAGTGCGCATCATAGAGCCCTTTGAACTAAGGACATCTCAACCTCTGACTTCTTCTTTTAATACCTAATCTATTTTTTATATCGTATCTAAATATTCACTAAAATAGGAAGAAGAATCCCACTAACCCACTTCCTAGCTGTGTGTCCTGTTCTTGTGCTGCTGTCACTACTCAAACTGTGACATGAACAGCGATGTGAAAGACAAGCCAGGTTCTGGACAACCACGCAGAGCTGTCACATCATGAAATGAAGAACATTTTGATCAGCTCATCTGCATTAATTGGCAGATTATGACATGGAAATTGTGTACAGAACTCAATATTGTCTTGAATTTGTTGGAAACAGTGGTAGGAAACACTGGAATATCACAAAGTTTGCGGCAGGTGGGTCTCAACGAATGCTCACACAGGAACAGAAAGAAAACAATACGTGAGTTTGTCAGGACCTGTTTAATCAATATGAGGGTGAAGGTGGCAGTTTCCAGGATTGTATCATTACCAGTGGTGTGGTGTCACCACTACGAGCCACAGTCAAAATGGCAGTCCATGGAGTGGTGACATATGAATTCCTCATTGTAGAAAAAGTTCAAGATGCAGCCCTTAGTGAGTAAAGTGATGCGCACTGTCTTTGGGGATAGGAAAGGGGTGGCCCTTCTGGATTTCCTGGAACCTGGACAAACCATGAACTCTGACCACTACATCACAATGCTGACTAAGCTGAAGGTTCAAAATTCCAGAGTCAGTGAAATGCATAGCTAATGGTGGTGACTATTTGAAAAGTAGTTCATTGTAGTGGAGAATTTGTTCTATCAAACAGTGCTGTTGTGATTTGTATCTGTTGTAGTTCCCATGGAAATAAATAGAAGGCATCACTTTTTGAGTGACCTATTTAAAAATTGTGTGGAAGATCACAAAGGAAATCTTTGATCACTAAAGAATTAAATTTATGATTTGTAAGCCCAGAACTTGAAACTTGGATGCTGAACAATCAGACTAGAAGTAAAATCACCAAGCAGAGCACACTGCTACTTCTGTTTGGGTTATCACTCCGCTGGACTTTCTGGAAGTCTTAACTGGTTAAGCCCTCACGTCTGTTTACCTATAGATATGAAAATGAAATTCTCACCACTTGGCTAAAGCTCTCTTTCGACTGATGGACAGGAACAAGCTATCTGCCCTTATTTCAATAAACTAATCTTTAATTTCCAAATCTTCTGATTACAAATATACTACAAAAACCTTCAAACTCATGAGGTTAATAACTTTGGTTCATGTTTTCAGGCAACGTACAACACAAAGCATCTGGCTACCACAAAAACCCTCTTACTCATGATTTTTCACTTCTCTCAGTACCTAGATGAAGCCACCGAGGAGACCAAGCAACATTAGGAGCTTCATTACCCTCCATATGTTGTGGTTACAACTCGTTACAACACCCAAAGCCCAATTTTAGTTATTCTGTATTCCTACTGCCTAGCAGCCACTGGGCTGTGGATGGAAGTGAACACAGCATGAGTCATCTTGTAAGAGAGGGAAGTGCTGTTTTGTGAGTGGGAGGAAGCATTCGGATGAGCTGGCAGAAGCTGTGACTGCCGCAGGACGCAATGATCAGTCGTTACTCCTGAACTCAATAGCAGCAGTGGTCGGAAATAATTCTTGACTTTCCTTGCCTAGTGGCTGTACCCTCCCTGGTAAATGTGGATGTCTTGATGATCTTCTTTCAGCTAGTTAACTCCTGACCATGACTTTGGAATTGTGATCAGGTTAGGGTCATTGCTGATACGGCTGGTTTAAAGAGATCCACCTAAGTCCTACAGCCAGGAAAGAGTTCTTTGAATGCCTAAATGGATTTCTGTTAAAATTCAATGGATGGACTTCAGCTTTCTGTACATGGGGAATTTATGTGGACATGAAAAGGACTGACAGTCTCTGATGATTTCCATCAGAAATTCTTTCTCTGCATGTTTAGATGAAAATCAGCACAGTGTGATAACCATATATGTTTGTTGCCATATTAACTTGCAACATAGCATGATGGGGACAAGAATCCTCTCAAATACTTCCAGCTACGAGTCTGTGCTCAGTAATTATAAGCCCATCACATGTTTTTTATGAAATAGAATAGTGAGTCTTCAAAGCTTGCAATATAATTCTGACACTGAAAGGAGGCAAATAGATAATGATGTAGCAGCACCTTGTTTCAACAGCTAATGCATAAGGCAAGGGTTCATGTTTTCACCTATTTCCCTGCTATGCCACACATTTCCTTCCTTCCTCACCTTCCCACTCCAAGGGGTACACAATATCTCCCATCCAGATAGTGAAACCAAGGAAGCACTGGAAAAAAGCACCTTCTTCAGCCCAGACTCTGAGAAAGCAGCAGAAATGCTGCTTTCACCCCTCTCGGCAGCTTGTTAGAATTGGAATCAAATGGCTTAAAAAGTAGTTATCTTTTTATTATGCAATTAGCCACTTTGCAGGGTCCTGTGATTTCTTTTTGTGACTTAATCCTTGCAATGGATTTGCAGAGCTTTCCCTAGGACTCAATAGAAACTTGGGAATAGTAATAATTGCAAACCTCCTGAGTCTCCCAAATTAATGTATGTTTTAATTAGCTATTGGTACTTAATTCACTCCTAGAGGCAGTTCATTTAAACCATTGCATTTTAAAGTTATTTCAATTTTTGTACAAGAAAATGAAATCAGTTCATAAAATATCCAGGAAGTTCTGCTTTTTGCTCACACTTTCACAATGAGTTTTGGAGGGACAGAGAAAGACAGTTTTCATTTTACCAACAGCTTTTTAGAACAGTAAAAAATAAATTCGATGCTTAACAGCCCCACCTCCTGGTGAAAAAGCAATGATGAAAACAAAATTGGATTTCTGCTGGGGACATTCATTCTGTGGCATTTTTTGCAATCTCTAGCTTACATAATGAAAACACGTTTCTTTTTTACCTTTACATGACCGCTCTATAGCATGTTAACAACTTTGTTTTGTTTTGCTTTGATTGTTGCCCTATATTCCCTCAGTTCACAGGGGTAATATATTTAAATCATAGACATTGTTTGCCTCCTTAATGTTTCTCTTAAAATATCTGAGCAATCCATTTTATGTTCTTCGTGACTCTCCATAGACAAATCCAATGCTAAAAACCAGAAACAAACAAACAAACGAACAAAAAAACCCAGCAGGATCTGGGAACTTCTTAAACTGATCTTGTGGATTCTGTGTCCAGGAGTTGAAGTAAAAGACAACGAAGAATTCCAAAATGGTGTAAGCTTTGCACAATAAACCATTAGGTGTCACAAAGCCACTATTCGCTGTCAAAGATTAGGCTGTGCATGAGGAAACGTTCTTAGGAAGGACTTTTCACTTTTTCTCTTGTGCTTAAACTGGAGTTTCAGTTCTTATTGTTTTAGAATAGCCTTATAATTGCAACTTCTGATACATTTTATTCCCTTTCATTGATCCCTTGACTCCAGAGATGGACTTTAAAAATGATATGAACCCACAATAGTTAATATCAAGATGACAGCCATCATTTGAGGAGGTGGAAACAATCAATGCTCATTCCTTGGAAGCATCTTGAGGACAACTAAAATGTCAGTGGCTTCATTGCTAAACAGAGCATGCAAGGAAGGAGTGTGGCACGCACGTGTAGAGGGGCTGGGTGCTTCACAATGAGAGACACCTTCAGCATAAATCATGGGCAAGCTTGCTTCAGATCTGCCACTTTACTTTTCTTATTCAGTCTCTACTTCAACCTCTGTGCCATCTTTAGGCTTGCCAGCACCTCTCCTCCAGCTATCTGTCAGTCCATATCTTCCACGACCTCCTGTTTGCCATCACTGAGGCTGGCCCTGCCGCACCTTGCAGGAGGGAGACTGTGTGTTTGCAGCGAAGTGCCTTTTGATCAGCACTTCTGGAGAGTGGGAGAGGTGATTGAGCCTCTGCCTCACACAGCCCTGGGCAGCTGGGGTTTGGCTGAGGTGGGCAGTGGCAATAAGGCATTTATTCTCTAGAATTAAATGTAAATGAACCCATTCTAATGAGTGCATTTTAAAGCATTGCAGGGACTAGGAATTATATGCTTCTTACAGGCATTAGTGCATTTCTAGTGAAAGCCATCCAGTAAATAGGTATTTTAGTTTCCTCACTTGTCTGTATGGTTAAAATGCCCCAACTAATAATACTTTCCAACAGTGTGCCTTTAAATTACTAATCAACATAAAGCACATAACTATTGACCCCTGTTGCTACACAGCACAACAAAATGCAAGAGAAATTTCCTCCACGCATTTCTGGAGGAGGCAAAGCAGCCCTGGGCCCAGCATTTGGCCCCGTGGAATCATTGTTCCATGTGCAAACTTAACGAAGTGCTGTATTAAATTTCAGGAACTACTGATTGCTCTTTAGGTGGTTATAAAAAATCAATTGCAGGGCTTTGTTTTAGGGAAATAGGGAGTAGGAAAGGAAAATGGAGTACAAACTAGGATTTAAAAGAAAATGGACATGGTTGAGAGGCATAGAAATGTCATAGGGTCACAACTTCAAAGACCAAACATCCATCTAGGCAAGTCCTGTCCGTTGCTCAGATACCTCATCACATGTTTCTTGAGGCTGTCTTGAAGAGTCTCCTGGCTTTGTTCACTTTCTTTTCCTTGTACAGGCTGCTCGCTATGATTTGCAGTTTAGTATAGCTTAACAAATAAATTGAGTCACTAGGGAGAAGGAGAGAGAGGATGTCTGTGCACATATCTTGACGTTGCATTGAATCTTTTATTTTCTTTAAAAGGTTGCCTACAGACGGGAATAAGTAGGAATGTTATTAGGATATGGATTTCAGTTCTGCCAGCTTCTATGCAAGTAAGGATACAAAACATTTTGTTGCTTAAAGATTTTGCTGAAATGGGCTAAATTGATTAAGTTTTCATAGAATCACATCTGTAGAGCATCCTACCATGTCTGCTTCATTTACATTTACCACCACTGAAAAAAGGAGTCCATGGATCTAATTTAACCCATACTGGCAGAGAATAAGATCCATTTAGGACTGAAAAAACTGGCAACTTTGACTCATCTCCCAGTGACCATAACAGAATTCTCTCATATCAAGTTTTGTACTCCTTGGAAGAGTCAACAAAGATATATAGGAAAAAGCGCTGAAAAACTGAAGGATGTTCCTTCTCATTTCTTGATTCAGGGAGCTTGAAGCATCGCTTCCATGCTGCACTTGGTCATATTTTCAAATGGGAGTTTGTTTTTCCAGTTTGTCAGGGAAAGGTCTCATAGCAAGCACTAAATTCACAAAAATCATTCTTTCAGTGTCTGAAGCTGACATGGGGTAATAGTGCCACAACTCAAGAATTTAAGGAATGAAGCTGAAGGCTGTATATAACTGAAGCAAAAATGTGAAAGGAAAAAATGCAATTATCAATATGTCTTGTGTTTTAGAGCCTTTAGAACGCAACTGAGAGAATGATTTATAACTAGTAAACTAAGAAATGTCCGGCATTTTTTTCTTTTTTCTCTCAAAAGAATGTGTACAATCTTGCAAAGGAACTAATTAGTAAGTTGTTCATGACTAGCTCATTGCAGTATTGGAAATGTGAACTGAGTTTGATTACTATATGAAAAGCACTGGGATTACTATGTGGACTCCATCAAAGTCAAAATTTGATCAAAGGAATTGCTTTTTGTGAGCGAATTCTGTATCAAATGAACAATTCATGCATTTTATAATTCTGATGCTAAATACCTTTTTAGCAGTTGTTTTCTAACATTCTCTTCTTTGGGCTTGACATTCATTTCACAGTTTTTATTTGGCATGTGTTCAACTGGAATGTAAACCTACTGTAATTTTCCAGTGAGAAAATACAATGAAAAAACATCAATAATTAATAAAGTTAAATATTGATAAATGCTAATAAATTAATAATAAAGTCAATAGAAAAGAATGGAAAGCAAATACGAAGTCATTTCATTCAAAGTGGAGAAAGTATTAGGAAGGATTAGGAAAGCTGTGATGCCAGTATGTTTACTACAGCTATCGGGAACCCGTGTAACTTTGGGATGTCTTTATTTCCTGTTTTTGCTCTTTCACTGGCTTTGACATAGAGCTCACTGCTGCTAGCAGAGTTCCTGGTTTGATGGCATTCTTATCTCCACAATGTCCCCTGGTCTTGGTTGACATCTGAGTAATCAGTTACGTAATTAGAGTTTGTCATAGACAAATGTTATTCAGTGTGTAACTATCTTAATGATGATGTTTTTCTAGCAGTCACTTGCTTCTAACCTTGAAATATCACAGGTTTTTTTAGAGGATTTCCAATCTTCCACCATTTCATACATCCAGTAAGAAAGATGGTCCTGTTGATTGAAAAACAGATCCACTTTCAACATGGAGAACAGATTGGGAGTTTTTGCTGTGGAGTCCCATGGATGCAGTATCAATGCTTGAGTTCTGCTGACTTTCCTTCTAGTCCTTCTTTAATTTTTAAGATTCCTTAACAACCTCTCCAGAGGTTCACAGAGTGCAAGACAGCACCATGTTATATTAAGAAATGTTTCAGTGGTTTAAAGTAACCGGGATACATTGGGTGAAAATTTCACCCTCTGTTTATATGAACAATTTAGTTAAAATGTTCTTTTTTCAAACTGCTGTGTATCAGATGTATCAGATAAAAGGCTCTTCAAGCTGTTTCAAGCTGCTCTGAATCAGACCTGGTAATTAGGAAGCTGTAAGAAATGACCACCCCACTGCACAGCTGCATTCCTCACTGGCTGTGAGAGAAAGAAACTTTTCACACAGCAATTCAGTTTTTCCATCCAATTACTTCACATTATTTCAGTTTATTATTTCAGTATTTTGGCTGTTTATTAGCAGTGAAGAGAATCTTTCTAAATATGAAAAATCCAGAAAAAAAAAAAAAAAAAAGAAAAAAAAAAAAAAAAAAAAAAAGAGAGAGAAAGAGAGGCTGCAGGTATGCCTAAGAGATTTTTGAATGGGATTACAAACACAAAGAGGAATGAACAGAATTTAGTTTCAATTGAAATTAAAAGAACTCTATTCAAGATAAACAAAGGGAAGTTCTTCAAGTTGCAGGTAATAAATCTGTGGAACTCTTTGTCAAAATCAAGAGAACTTGAAGGCTGGAAGAGAGATCTATAAAGTATTCCTAAGTGGAAAACCATGTCAGATTCAGGAAAACCTGTCAGCTGAAAATAATTTCAGACTTTGAGAGTCATAATTAATAGGTCTGCTTTTGTGATCAGAAGGAGTAAGGTGTTAAAGGAGTTGTAAAGGAAATTAAGTCATGTAGTGACATGCAAAGATGGAGAAAAGATGGTTTTCAGTAGAATCAGAGCTGTGTAAATGCAGTCATGCCCTTTAACAGCTCTTTTCTTCACCTTCTGATATTTTGAAGATTCTGGGCCATTTTTTTAATTCCTGTTCTTATATTTATTTTAATAGGATGTGTAGTGTTGTGTAGCTTGTAGACGTCATAAATGAACATGTTATATCCAGTGGACCATTGTATACAAAGCAGTTCTTATATATTTGTCTGTTATGGTTGGGTCCCTATGATTGCTCTCTGTGCAGGCAGTCAGTGCTCCTGCACTAGATCAGCTTGGAGCCAGCAGGAAAGGGATCAGGTCACTCCAGTTGTTGGCGAGGGTCAGTGAGAAAATACGAGGATTTCACCCCAAATAAGAGAATTCTCCAAATTCCATTTTTCCTTGGATGCATGCATGCTTTAAATCTTGGCTCCAGCCCTCTGTTTTCACAGCTTATGCAAGTTAATTTTAAGCCTTTCTTCCTTTTCTCTTTGGAATAAAATTTCTTTTCGCAAACACACTCTATTAAAGTCGTGCTCCATTGACTGCCTGAAGACTGCAGATGCACTGAGACATTTGTTGCCAACATCCATACCTCTTGTTTTCATTCTGATTCATTATTCATATGGAGAGAAAGGATACAAATCAAAATTTTAAGATTCAGCCAGTGGTTCTAACTGCCTTTTTTTGTTTAACTTTGCGGAAAACTTTTGTTATCTTAAAACAAATTTCTCACTATTGAAAACAACGCTCAAAAATTAGAGAAGTCCATGCATGTTTCAATTAGGTTATTAAAAGAAATCCATCACATTCTTTCTCTTCTTAGTGAATGAGAAGATTAGCCATGAAGATAAGCACTAGGCAGAAAATAGCCACGCACACAGACATTGCAGAGATAACTTTTGTAGAGCTTTTTTCCCCTTGACTGCTAATCCTTCTTTCAATCCATCTCAGTTTCAGCTGGGATGGAGTTGCTTTCTTTGGCATCTTCATGATGCTGTGTTTTGGTTCTAGGAGAAAAACAATGCTGATAATACACCGATGTTTACAGTTGCTGCTAAGCAGTGCTATACAGAGACAATGCCATTTACAGTGAAGGGCCCAAGGAGCTGGAAGGGAACAGAACTAGGACAGCTGACTTAAGCTGGCCAAAGAAGCATTTCATACCATATAACATCATGCTGAAGGAGTTTTGATGGAGGTGGGAATCCATCACTCTTCTCTTACCCTGCTTGGGGGATCGCTGGGCATTGGTTGGGGAGTGGTGAGCCATTGCTCGTGTGTCACTTGTTATTATCCTTTTCTCTATCTTAGTAAATAGTTTTATCTCAACCCACAAATTCTACTTTTTCTGATTCTCTCCCCCATCTCACTGGGAATGGAGGGAGTGAGCAAATGATTGTGTGGTGCTGAGCCACCTGCCAGATTAAACCACAACACAATCTCCCTGGGAATCAGTAGATACTTGCAGCAGGTGATCTTTTATTCAGAAAAAAATGCCACAAGGATTATGAAGATAAATGGGAGGTGAAAAAATGCTCCCAAATAATTCCTTTAGAACCTTCCTAGGATTTCAGTATGGTTGAATTAAATTTGAATAGACTTTCTGGATGATGAACAGAAAGGGCGTGATACCCTCTACAGTGCAACAGAGCATGTTCTCTCACTAATAGAAAAGAATAGCTCTCAGAAATATCAGAGGCTATCCACAAACTCTTAGATACTTTTGGACATAAATACTTATCTACATCAAATATTATTATTGTTCTTTCATTTATTGATACTTTCCAAACTCATAATGCAAGGATGATTCGTCCTAAAGAATTTGAAAGATTGATACAGTCTTCTTGGCCCAAATAAAGATTAGGATGACCTTAAGTCAGATCTCTCATCTATCATGCTCTGATGTATTAAAAAAGTACGTATATAAGCAAGTTGAGATCTGTACAAGATTTCTAAAGCAACTACTAATTATTATAATTAGGTCCAAGATGATAAGAACTCAGTCTAGAAGCAAGAGTATTATTATCAGGAATGCTGTATTAAATAGTATTAAAGGTAGATCATCTTACTCACCACTTTTGAATGTTTCATGGACCTTGCAGCACCTGACATGCTGCATGGTATGCAAATTTGTTTTTGGACATTTATTCTGCAGCGTTAGTTGTTATTTACTGGAGGGTGATATTATTTCTGGATGACTTGTTCTTTGAGCATTGTCTGGCTGATCTAGTGCTGAAAAAGCATCCTGTGCTTCATTCACACAGCAAGTAAGCAATACTTCCTAATACAACAAGGATCATTCTCCCAGTAGGCTCTCGAGAGTTCAAGGACCTCAGCTGAGTTCTCCTGTGATACATCATCTTGGAAGACCAGTCTCACTGACACTGGGGTAAGTAAAGGCTGTCATTGTCCACTCACCTTCTGTGTCTTGCAGCAATTTTCCAAGGTCATGTAGATAGTGTGCAGCAAAATCAAAGATTTAATGCAAAAATAAATCTTAGCCCTGTTTTAACTCTGAAATACAAACCAATCATTTCTCTCCTCAAACTTTTTCCATACTGCAGGTCAATAGCTTGAGTTATTTCAAAAATACAACCTCAATTATCATTCTTAACACTTATTTCTATCTCCTCTGTCTGCCTACTAGGTGCAAATAAGCAAAATCCAACTTTTGCTATATAAAAATTGCAAAAATATTTATTGTGAGTAGAAAGCTGTGAGGTAAATTAAAGAGAATCTTAACAGACAGTATTAAACCTAACTGGACATGCTTTCAAGTAAATTATTTGTGAGTTTATTAAATTCTGTGCAAGTTCCCTAGTGTTTTTAGTACACATTAAACATATCTTATAAGCAACTTTTAGACAAACCTAATTATAACCTTCAGTCAGTTATGTCTTTAAAGACATCCTATAGCTGGTTTGAAATTAGTGTAGCAGTGAGCAGTTCTCTCATATGAAACATGGATGAAATACCGGCAACAGTCATACATATTCAAATAATAGAGCAAATTCACTACAAAGTAGTTATGATAATGTTGTTCTTTCATCACAAGGTAGCTAGCTATAAGAGAGGCAAGGCTTTTAGCGAAGCATGGTATCTTTCACTGCCCAGCTAGTACAGTTGGAAAACAAACAAACAAACAAACAAAACAAATGTTAAGGCTCACAGTCCTTTCTCATGTCAGCTCTCCATGCTACGTCAGTAACTTCCATTGTCATTGTGTCAGTATTGTCACAGCCAAACTGGCCTAAGGATATTACATGGCCGAGGTTAATTATTGACACTGTACTGTGGTGCTCTATGTTCCAGCCTGGTGAGGGCAAGAGGTCTTACAAACAAAAATTATTCTCTTCTTGGTACCCTGGGTCCAGCTGGAGTTGATGTAAGTGACACACATAACTATCGGCATAAAGTAAAGAAAAAATTTGGAAGTACATGCAAAGTGCATGCAGAATACAGGAGTGCTAAAGAGATTTTCTTTTTCTTTCCTCTCCCTTGAAAGCAAAGAGCCGTTGAGAAGCATTTAGGATCTGCCATAAAACCATGGAAGGAAATTTTCCTCTACATAGAAAACAATTTGTATTTGTTAATGCATTTCCATGAGCCTAGCGTCTGTCTCCAAAGCCTATTATTTATTTGTTTGCAGCTGAACTGGTGTAACTACTCCATTATTCAATGGTACATTTAAACATGTCAGTTGATCTCTTCTAGAAAATCTTTGAAATGTGTTTTCCTCAAACTGGGGGCACTGGAGCATTATGCTCTCCAAGAGATATGAGAAAATGAGATTCAGTGTTATGAGCTTGCTCCTTTGCTTTGAATGAAATTCTGCTGTAAATACATGTATCATGTTGGTTGGGAAAGTGTTTTCGCTGTGGATGGGGGCTGTTCTGTCTTTGTTGCTGAGCACACGTAGGCAGGAAAACTCATACTGCAGTGCAGTGAAACCTAAAAAGCCATTAGAATACAATTGTGACAGCATGAGAAGACAGCAATAATCTACAGGATTTTTTTCCCAGAAAAAATAAGAACATGAAAATGAAATTGTTCCCAATATGACATAAATTATCTTTGTTTTTTTTTTCCATATTTATTTATTTTTTTTGATTTTACATTGAGTTAAAGAAAGTCATTGTTTTGACTCACGTATCCTCATGAAGATGCATCCTTAGCAGAGGCTTATAACCTTTCTAATGAATTCCTTTTCCTCATTTCAAGACCTGCGTCTGTCAAGAATTTTCTTTTCCTCCATTGCATTAAAAAAATTCTAGTTTAATCTATGGATTTTGTTTTCCTTTTCCTGTTAATGACACCAATATATTTATTGTGACTAACATCGTACCTTATTTATGTGATAATAATTGGATTTTTGCAAGACGTGGTAAAAGTTTGGAAAGGGGGAAAGAAGCAGAAGAATACTTCTCTATGAAGAAACCAGAGCTGACTGCTTTGCTTCAGTCTTTCACAGCTCCCTGTCAAGCACAGATGTACACCCTCTAATGAAGCAGAAAGAGGGAACGATATGTTTCCTTGCCCTTACACTTGCTCTTGCACCTGCATAATTTCTCTTGCTATTGTTAACTCTGTCATTTAAAATCACTATATAGTTTGCAGGTGCCCTAAATCTTTGCCTGAGTGATATATAACTGTGAGGCTGTGGCTATCATGTGGAACAATCCATATCCTGGGCCACTTTCCCTCCATCCAAGCAGGTAAAAAGAAAACTCATTCCATTCAAACGTCAACCTAGGAAGTGGGATGAAAGTCAAAGCATAAGAGGGTGGACTATATGATGAAAAGGATCTAGGCACTGTAATGCAGAAGTCATTCAGAAGGATCTCCAAACTGAATGGCATAGATAGTATACTATCAGAATTTTAAATCATCTAATGATAGAGGAGGAACAGAGATCACTTATTTCTTTGTTTATTTGTAGCTCCTATATACCTCATATTTAAGACCAAGAGGAACACCATATGCAGATACGTCAGCTAGACTGGAAAAAACTGGAACAGACACAAAAATTTGTTATAAAAATGAATGGAGACCTGAAGTACATGTGTTCCTACGGGAGACCTGAAGAACTGAATCTGCTTTGCTTATCAGAGAGATGACGGAGAGTTGAATTGATTACAAAGTCTGCTAATGAAGAGTAAATAGCGATCTTTCATCCAGTGGAAAAAAGTATAACAAGAATTAATGACTGCAAGCTTCAGCCACAAAAATTGAAATTGGAAATTTGGCACATTTTTCTTAACAGTGAGATCAATTAGCCAAAAGTTTAAAACACTGCCATGGACACTTTCATAAAATCACAGAATCACAGAACGGCTTGGGTTGGAAGGGACCTTAAAGAACATCTAGTTCCAACCCCCGTGTCATGGGCAGTCTGTCTCCACAACTCCATTTCTTCCCATTGACATTTAAGCCTATGACCTTTGCTGTGAAGAGAGTCTGCAAGAAAAGGCAGTGTTAATGAGCCTGTGGCACTGTAGGGTGAGTGCACCCAAAATGAAAAAAGAACATTGAACTGGATGTCTCAATCTTTTCTTTTTTTTTTTTTTTTTTTTTAGAGGCCAGTTTGTTACGTAAGAATCATCTCCATGAAAAAGAGACTACCAAAAAGAATATGCGATTTATCACCAGTAAGGACTGCACTGACTTGATCCAGATGGATGACACCCAGGCTTTTTGTTTCCTTTTTTTTTTTTTTTTTTTGTCAATCTCCTGTCAGTTCTTACCCATTTCTGGGTACTCAGCCAGATCCTATGTGCTTTGCCATCCTGGCTCATATGGTAGGGATAACAAAATTGAATAAAGTATCAGACAGCAATGTTGCATCCCCAGCCATGTTCCAAAATGGGAAGCTCTTACACTGGTTCTCCTTTGGATGCTTTCATTTCCAAGAATTCAGAATTTCTTATGGATTCATTTGCTGTAACTGTGACAGCACAAACTTACTGAGTTTCCCTTGATATAATAAAATCCTGGACAGAGAAGAGCTGACAATGTTTTGAAGTCAGCCAGAGGTAGAGCAGCTTATGAAATGATAGAGGTGTCACTAAAAGTGTCATGATTTCTGCAGATAGAATTTCAATATGCTGGGATGCCAGAACCTGTAGCTCCAAAAGAAAAGGACTATGGAGGAAAGCAATGAATTATATCAAGGAAATAGAAACTTTATATCTTGAAGCCTGACTATGTACAATTTCATATTACAGATAAAAGCTTTGAAGATTTTCCATAAAAAGAATGTCTAGGGTTTCCTTTGCTACGGGTTGCAATGTTCCTGTGGGTAAGTAAATGAACTACAGCTGGTGAGAAGGTATGAGTGGTTCTACCAGGTTTTCCCAGAGCCACCCTGTTGCCACCTGCTTCCTTTTTATCTTGCAATTATTGTACAGAAAATATCATCGAAATGTGACTGCAGTAAGGAAAGTAGCATTAGGTTTGCAATCAGAGAGGGTATCATGAGACAAGAGTTTGCCTTTGAACATTCCATAGCAGTAAAAACCAAGTCTACAGGCCCATGGAAGGATGAACTGCCAAGTATCCTGGGTAGAACAATGACTCCATGGATCTCAAGCTATTAAACATTCAGGCTACTTGGCATGGTGTGAACCCCAGTTATGGATGACTGTTGCCATGAACTTAGCCAGACCAGCTGGTGTCATCTGCAGCAGAGCACTTGGTAGCGATCTGCAACACTTCCAGTGCAAGGTACTGAAACCTTCCTATTTACACAGACATTGACAGTCTGTGCGGCAGATAATATACATCCTGCCAACGACATGGTGGGCAACCGCTCACAAACAAAGACTGTTTTGACCTTCTGCATGCTCACCATCTGGAGATACTGTAGGCAAAGACTAATACCTGTGAAATTCTGAGAACAGTTATTACCTTGGAACGTATTACTGGCACAGTAGAAGAATTTCAAGGTTACCAGCATTCAAATTATCAAAGTAATCACAGAATCGCAGAATCGTAGGGGTTGGAAGGGACCTCCAGAGATCATCAAGCCCAACCTCCCCTTTCTATTCTCAGCTATACTTTCATGTTGGTCATCTAACACATTGCATAACGGTTAAGCCACTGAAAGTGTTACTTTTGTCTGTTTTCACCATCAGTCCTTCCTCATTTGTGGCAGATACATCCATGAGATCGTATTCTGATATCCCCAAACCAAGATTGAATAACATTTTGAAAGAAAGATTTTTGTAAGGCTTCTCTCTGACAGGTGCACAGATAGGTAGATGAAACAGTATGACTAAAATAAAAGGGATAATGCTACTCCTACCTTTTAGTCTTATACTACATGTAGTTTTGGTTGTTACTATAGATTATTCAATAGATTGTGTGTGCCTCTGAAACTGCAGAGAAAAAAAATGATTTAACTGAACACAACAGCACAAGCCCAAATGAATTATTTATCTCCAAATCAGGTTTTTTTGTTTGTTTGTTTTTTAAGATAAACTCGTATTGATTTTATGTTTTGTTGTTTTTGTTTGGTTTTTTTTTTTTTTTTTTGAATGACTGGCCTGACAAAACAGCTCTCCCCAGGACACCCTGACAGGATTTGCATAAAGAGCTGGAAAGTAACTAGCCAATCCTTCAGTGAAAACAAAACTTCAGTGAAAAATAAACCCAGTGAGATCTTTTTAACAACCACACCCTAGTAAGCTCGTCAAGTAGAAAGTTGAACAGGGGAAATCACGTAACAAGCAAGAAGTTTTATTGGAAATACAAAAATTACAGAGCAATTTGCATTTGTCCTTTTGACATCTCAGTTTTGACGGATAACACCTATAGACACTCTCCTGGGGAGGTGACTGCACAGAACCTCATGTCAGGGCAGATAATAGGCACTGGAATAAGTGATTATTGGCACAGGCTGCCCAGGGAAGTGGTGGAGTCACTGCCCCTGGAGGTGTTGAAGAAACGTGGAGGAGATGTGGTACTGAGGGACGTGATTTAGTGGAAATGGTAGGGAATAATTGATGGCTGGACTAGTTGATCTCAGTGGTCTTTTCCAACCTTAATGATTCTATGACTGTACAGAGTACTCATCCAAGCAAAGTGCCTGCTTACTTCGATATACAGACATACAACATAAAGCACACTGTCTGTCTATGATTTCAGACCTACATTTGTAACTTCCATTTTCATTCCTTGGAAAACTTTCCAGTTTCAGAGCCACATATGTGACCCTGAAGAGCTTGTACTATTAATGAAATCATTATTCTTATAGCAGCTGATCCTTAGCTTACAAACATTTCACTTCTAAATTCAGAGTCATCCATGCAAGTGACAGCATGACACAGAAACACAGTAACTGTTCATTCAAGAAAGAAAAAACAATACTAATTCCAAAGAGGAGGAAAAGGCTCCGATTTTGACACTATTCCAAACACAAAGGCTTTGGGTTTGTTATTTTCTTAATTATCGTGGCATTTAAATGGCTGATAGTCTGAATAAAGTTTCAGATGGCAATGTCGCATTCACAGCCACATGCCAAAATGATATTTTTTTATCATTGTGGATTGACATGAGCACCTTGAACTAAGACATAGACCAGTTCTGGGTGGCAGACATTACCAGAGAGGCTCCTGATCAGTTCTTTGTCCTTGATTTGTTCCCTGACTTTGAGGAACTGGTTTCACCTATTAAGGGCAGGCTCTATTGTTATCTAAAATATTTGGGTATGCAAAATATGTGTTAAAAAGGCTCTTCTTAACTGCCTTACTCCCTGAGTTCCAGAAGAGTCATCCACCATCCTGGTATGTAGAAACGAGCTGCAAGGTCCTAACCTATTCTGCAAAACAGTCATTCAGAGACTTAAATATGACTGAATTTGCAAATTTGCTGTCTCAGGATTACATTTATACTCAGATACGGCAGCTGCATCCCTCTGTCCATGGAGAATCAGCAATGAGTGTGGCTGCCTCCAGAACTGGAAGTGCATTTCTGTGGGCCTATCATTCTTATTAGGGTTGTGCAGTTATTTATAGAGCAGCAGCTGAGACTGGAGATGTAGCTTGTGTGAAGCGACATAGCAAGGCTAAGAGTGTTGCATTTGCATTGTTTGGTCAGAAGGGCTGAAGGAAAATGGGATTTTCAACAACCCATTTGAGTGGGGGAAAAATCTACATTCCAATGAAACTTTAAAATTGAATCATAAGAAGTGTCAAAAGATGCAATAACTGAAACTTCTGTATTTCTAAATTTTGCCGGGGTACTTCAGGATAATCCGCTTGCATCATGTCACCCTCCTCTGCCAAACCACAAGTTAATAATTCACTGAAACTGTGAATACCCAGGATATGCTGTCTAAATTTTTGGTAAAGACCCTATTTGGCATCATCCAACACATAAAATAACTTGTAAGCATACAGAAAGGAGGTATGGAAACATTCAAGATACAATAATGGAGAAATAC
Source organism: Pavo muticus (assembly GCA_016647715.1). Taxonomy (NCBI): domain Eukaryota; kingdom Metazoa; phylum Chordata; class Aves; order Galliformes; family Phasianidae; genus Pavo; species Pavo muticus. The sequence goes on along the minus strand of JACDJE010000066.1, from coordinate 2,726,471 downwards.
TCTGTGTTTCCAAACTGAAACATTTCAGGGCTCTGCTCTTTTCTCAGTATTTTAATTTTTATAGTCAAAACAACAAAAATGAATTACTCTAATGTTGGAAAAAGCAAAGAGTCATAAAACAGAGTCACAGAAAGGTGAAGGGGTCTGCCCCAGAGATTGAGCTTATTTTGGAGAACTGATCATTGCATAGCACACTACTGTGCTTCATAAGCTTCAAGACTGGAAGCAAAGTCAAGAGCAGGCTGTCAGAATGGAACATTAGTCATATCATCAACCTATGCTTAAATAATTCCCCTGTGAGCTGTTACACCAAGTTAAATGTACAGGGCCTTGTTTTCAGCTCTGTTACACTTACATGACACCACTGAAATTAAGGAATAGAACTGCTGTGCTTTTGAGAATTAAATCTATTTTCCCCATTAAAAAAAAAATAAATCATTTTTAATTGGTAACCGTGTTCCTTTAAACACATGGATCAACCTTTCTGTTTTCCTTGGGGAAAATAAAAACCAGTGTTTTCTTCTATGTGCCTGCAGTCATTTGGTAGAGAATCAGAGATCAGCTGTCATTGCAGAGAACGTCAGAGGAATTTGTGGCAGCAAGCCACAGTGAGGAGGTTAAAAAAAAACTTCCATCAAGCAACTACTTTGTTCACATGGTTGAAGTGAGATGAATGTTAGAATTAGGGGCTTATTATAATTCTTGGGGAAAAGATGTAAATATCTAGCTTACACTGATCAATTACCTGCTGAAGCATCACATACACAGCAGGGAGGCACAGAAATTTAATTGAGTATGAGGGGAAAGAAGACGGGGTTATTTCCAGCAGCGTTATTTCCTCCCCTCTCTCCTTGCATGTACCCTCACCTTCTTCCAAGATGAGAACCAGAATTTCATGAGGAGGTTTAGGAGTTCTTACCATCCTGGCCAACAAAGCTGGGGAATGTAGAGGTCATTGTGATGAAGCAGAAGCAGGACAGTGAAAAACTCCACCACTGCACCTTCATCTCAGCTGAGGATGTTGCTTTCCCTCTTCCATCTTTCTTTTCACTTAACAGCAATCTTAAATTGCTTATCCCATATCCTTTAACATCCACGTTTACTTTTTTGTTCAATTACTCCTTACAAAATCCTACGCTAAAATGTTAAAGCTGACAGCTGAGTGATAAAATAAAAGGTCATCTGTGATGCAAATGAGGTGTTTTGCCAAACTTCTTATATCATAACATTTGTCTGCTGCATTACCTTCCCCAGCTCCGCATCCATTTTGACCGGGCAAACAATAAGCTATTATACAACAGGCTTTCTCTTCTGCTTGTGCAGAGCTGGATATGGCTTGGAGCTTTAAATGCAGGTCTGTATACAAAGGGAGTTGCTAAGCTACAAAGTTTAGCAGGTTCCTTAAATTTCAGACGTCTTAAAGAAAAATATCTTGCTTGGGATAGAAACAACATGGGGTCAGGCTCTCATTCATCTTCATCAAGGGCCAGCTATGTGCACAAGACATTTTGGGACATTTTGAAAAACAAGCAAAGACCATCCAATGCCTCACTTGAAAGGTATCAGGGGCAAAAGGTAGTAAAATTATTTCCCATTTTCTTCCCCATAATACACCATTTTAGCACACAACGCGGTTCATTGAGTTATAGAATCATAGAATGTCTTGAGTTGGGAGAGATCATTCAGTTTCAAGCTCCTGCCATGGACGGGGATGTCACCCACCAGATCAGGCTGTTCAGGGCCCTGTCCAACCTGGCCTTGACACACCTCCAGGGATGGGCCATCCACAACTTCTCTGGGCAGCCTGTTCCAGGGCCTCACCACCCTGAAGTAAAGAACTTCTGCCTAACATCTAAGTTAAATCTCCCTTTTTTTTTAGTTTGAAGCCACTGGAAGTGGCCAAGACACGTAATTTGGCCAGAGATAAAGAGGGAGAGCATGTTATAGATAATCAGACACAGAACAGCTAAGGAAATGAAAAGAGATAAGATGAAGAAAGGCAGATGAAACCTCAAGATAGAAAGCTCGAGACAAACAGTAACTATTAAGATTTAGACTAAGAACATTACTCAGGCAGGTTATCATATAGCTGTCTCCAGTGAGATCTATTTCATCTTATTCTGAAGTATTTGGCACTGGCCATAGTCCATGACTGGATAAATGAGATGACAAACGTTATTACTGACATTGTGGTAAATTTTATGTTTCACAAGCAGGGAAGCTGGCAGGCTTTGAGACAGTCTGCTAGATTAGACTTTGTTCACACAAATCATTGTGAAGAGACTGTACTATAAATTATTGATATATCACACCTCTACTGTTATGCCAAGCTTATGGAACTATGCATTTTTGCTTTGTTTTGTTTTTCTTTTGCCTAAGAACAAAATGGCAAACTGTAATGAATCTTGAACAAATTGAGTTTGGGCACGATCCAGGCTATTTGGTAGATTTCTTTACTGAAAACATGATGGATTATTTCTCTTGAATTTTGATCTCACCATCCCATTGCTGCTGAGACACGGGTGAGATGCATGATAGAGAATAGCACCTGCACTAAGTTATCCTGAAATTATGACCATCCTTCCAGCCAAGAAAAAGTGCCTTTTATTGGAAAATATTAACTTAATTCAGCTACTTTCTACACCTGAGCTTCTGCAAATCATAATGGAGGTTCTTTTACCTCTTTATTATTTTCCGAACTTTTAATTTTCTTGTTAATACTTCTTGGTCTTTCTCTTTCTTTTAATTTAATTTTATTTAATTTTATTCTATTTTATATATTTATTTATTTTTACTATTCTTCCACTCTTTCTACACTGGATTTTCTCCTGAAATATACATTGTAATATGCCAGCTTTCTTTCCTTTTAGATATTTTCAGACCTTTGCCATCAATGGGTTTTTGCTAGTTTCTAATTCTCTGAAAAGACATTTGAACACTTCCACACTTCATATAAAGACTAAAAAGCACTAGGTCTGATCAGAAAGAAAGGTCATTTGCTAATAGGAAAGGCTGCATTACAAATACACTTCTACAACATACTGTGGCACCAATCGCAGCAAAGGACACACTGGTGCATCGAGCACTGAATTTATTCTGAAGGAATGTTTCTTCCTTCTGTCAAATCTTCGTATGCAAACAGAATTTTCTTATAGCACAAAATAATTTCAAAAAGACTGAAGGGCTGATAAGCCCAAACAAGTAAAATAAAATGGTTGAAAATTACCTGCAGGAGCATGAAAGTGTCTTTCCCTTGAAAGCAGAGACGTGAGGAAATTTAGGGCATATGCGGGAATGCAGGCATATACTAATGGTTACAACACAGGATGGAGAGACGAGATCTGGATATCTTTTTTGTTGTTGTTGTTTGTTTTTGTTTTATTCTATCACTAAGTTGCTATGTGACCTTGAGCTAAGTGAGAAGCTGCTGTGCTTTGGTTTCCTCATCCTAATGATGGTTTTCCAACAAGATACGTAGAGCTATGACATTTCTAGAGCAAAATGAAAGAATGAGAAATGGCACTTTGAATTCAAGATGTGTTTCTATAGCTCTATGAGTTACTCTTACCATTTCACTTTCAGTTTGCGGTTGGAAGGACTTCGGAAGAATTAAGTGAAAGTTCAGTTGAATTTAATATTTCTTTCTCCAGACCTGAACCAAAACTATACGCCTTTATAATCCCAGCTCACGATGGCTGATTTTTCATATGGATCAATCCAGCAAAGAAATCTCTGATTTTAATAGCGATAATTTTAGTATATGCAATATTATACTTTTTTTTTTTTTTTTTTTTTGTACCAGGAATAGGAATAGGAGAACTATAATGACTGTGGTTCCAGTTCACCTTCCACTGCTATAGTGTAATGTGCTCAGAAACATGACATATGAGCAGCCAAGTTACAGTGTAGTCCTGCTAAAATTTCATGCTTCAAAGTCCTCTCTGTTTTCTTCCTATGCTACAAGATGTTTTCATTACTGACATATCAACAACCTCCTCATATATTTTGTCGCACTTGATATTTACCAGATGCTCCTCAAAATACATATTGACGGATGTACAGATGGATGAAAGGAATGAAGGTAGATGAGGGGCTAGTTAGCTACAAAACAAAAAATACTGGCAGCCAAAAACAGCTTTCCATACCTAGTTCTTTGAAGCGTATGAGGTTTACATGTGAATTCTCGGTGATTCCATCTGCACTAGCTACAGACTCAAGGCCCTCCTGCCTGTGTTTGCATGATCAGAGTACGAAGTATCCACAAATTCTCCAGCAGTTATCTTCATGTTTTGCAATTTTTTTAATGTTAAATTACACAAGTGGAGTCATCAGCACAAGCAGAATATCTTTCCCTGAGTGATGATACTATATATATATATCATTTAAAATTAGAATATAAACATTTTCTTTATGTGCTTTTAACAATCATGTTATGGAAATTAAATTGAATCAAGATGAAACGTGAGAAAGACTAATGAACACTTTCAAAATATTTTAATTTTGTTTTTATTATTTTCACAGCAGTGGTCTGAGCAAAAGACAGAAGGAGTTTAGCCACTAAGAGCAGCCCTGGAACAGGCATTTGTCTCATAATCACAGCTCTTAATTATGTTCCTCTTGTGGGCATGAAGATTCACTATGGTTCCCTTTCACAGATGTCACAGGCTTCCCTTTCTGAGTCTGGCATGCTGTGGACAACTGCATGCAGACCCACATCTTCCTGCTATTGCCTAACCTCTTCCACAATCCCAATCAGCACCCTACGGTGAAACTGCCTGCAACAGTGTCCTTGGTGCAGTCTGCTCTGATTTCTAAAGGGAGGTTGTGCTTTTCTAATTCTGCTATAGGCACAGGACATTGAGAGGGCAAGATCCATGCACTGCAGCAGGTAAAAAGGGTGTTTTATTAAATCAGATTCATGGGAAGGTCTCCCTCATTTCCCCTGAGAATTTCATATCTGTTCCCTTGAGTGAGATAAGGATTAATATAATTTTTAATAAAGCAAACAGCAGTTCACAAGATGTAGGAGTAAAAAGTTCTTAAAGAATAAATTCTTTCTATGTATCCTCTTTGTACCTATGTATCAGGAAAAGGAAATGCCACAAGCCTTCTCTTTCACGGAATCACAGAATTATAGGGGTTAGAAGGGACCTCTGGAGATCATCTAATCCAACCTCCCTGCTAAAGCAGGTTCCCTAGAGTAAGGTACACAATAGGTTTGCTCATTTAGAACACCCTTTATTAAGCAACAGCAAGCATGTGCATAGTACAGGCCCCAAGCTTTCACACAGAGACTCCTGCAATGAGCCTTAAGCTTCAGGGTTAGTAAAGTGGGAGGAAAACACATCCATCTCTCCCCATTGCATCCAGCACCATCACTGGCTTCTGTGGGCCACAACAGAGTCGTACAGAACTGAGATGTGCTCATGTCCCCCTCTGCTCTGCCCTTGTGAGGCCCCATCTGGAGTACTGTGTCCTGGCCTGGGGCCCCAGCACAAGAAAGATGTGGAGCTGCTGGAGTGGGTCCAGAGGAGGGCATGAGAATGCTAAGAGAGCTGCAGCTTCTCTTCTATGAAGACAGGTTGAAGGAGTTGGGCTTGTTCAGCCTGGTGAAGAGAAGGCTCTGGGGTGGAACTTGCTGTGGCCTTGAAGTGCTTGAAGGGAGCTTATAAGCAGGAGGGAGAGTGACTTTTTACACAATCTAATAGTGATAGGACAAGGAGGAATGGCTTTAAACTAAAAGAGGGAAGATTTAGGTTAGATAGGAAGATATTCTTTACTCAGAGGGAGGTGAGGCCCTGGCACAGGCAGCCCAGAGCAGCTCTGGATGCCCCATCCCTGGAGATGTTCAAGGCCAGGTTGGATGGGGCCCTGGGCAGCCTGATCTAATATGGCATCCAGCCCATGGCAGGGAATTGGAACTGGATGGGCTTTAAGTTTCCTTCCAACCTAAGCCATTCTACAATTCATGCCTTATGCCAAGCATGGACAATCAACAGTAGCAGTAAAAACAAACAAACAAGAAAATAATTAAAAAAACAACAACAACAAGATACCTTTATTTTAACTAATCACAGACAAATGTAGAATTTAGAAACTCCATTACTTTACAGACAGTCTTTCCTAGGTCTCACTTTATTGCAATGACAACATTATTTGTAACACTCAGTTAGGACTCATGAGGATGGAGGCAGTGCTGAGTGTCTCCTGAAATCCTAGCAGAAGTCCAAGTACCTGCCACGTGGGTAGATATGAAATTATATGGGAAGGGCAGAGACTTTGAGGAGATGACTCTGAAAGTAATGATAAAAAGCCTCTGGGTAATGTTTTAATTATACTTACACTATGCATAATTTATAATAGCTTCTCTAATATGCTGAATATATTCAGTCTGAACTATTGATGCTTTTCCATGGAAAGCATACAATTATAATAATGCTCATATTTCATTATTAGAATTAGCATACTAGCACACGGTTTTGGGTTGTTGTTTTTCTTCTTTTATTTCTGTTGACACTAGACATTTTTATTCAAGACTAAAGAGCTAATAACATGCAGTATAAAATATATAACAGCTGCATCACTGGAAATATATGGAAGTCATACATTTTATAGTCCCTTATTTTGTTGTTCCTATTTAGAAAAACAAGATTTCAAAAAATGTTTAGAAATAGCTAAGTCCATTATACACTGTCTATATGCAGACAAAACTGTGAAATAGAACTGTTAACTCTAAAACACCTTCCTATTTGCATTATCTGACAAAATGGATTTACCACCTGTATTTGAAAATTCTGTATAAAAATACTAAGAAACCAAGGACATAAAATTAATGACTCTCTAGACACATAGTGGGTTTATAATAATAAAGTTCCACGCATGACTAAGTTTTGTCTTCTGTTCTACATATGACATAATCAACTGAGAATATTTTCCACATATGGTAATGAAACATACCTTTGGAGATAAATGAGGTGAGACTGAAAAATAAAACTAAACTGAAAAGGAGGAGTGGGTGAGTCAGGAGTTTTATAATAGTGAAATAAAACAGTGTTCTACACACAGCAGGGAAAATTACTGCATAAGGCAAATACACAGTGATGGAGGTGAGGCTGGAACGTGCTCTCTCCATGCCCGAGTTGAAGGGGATTGTTCCATTACCTGAAGGTTAGCCTTCTCTGCAGCAACTCACATTAGCTTTCTACTGGTACAGGCAAACACAGTTACTATACCCCAAAGCTTTCACCTTACATGACACTGGCTCACAACTCCCTGTAAGTAAGTAATAACAGATAAGTTTGCATGCAGCCTGCAGCATGGTTCCAGGAAATGTGAACTGTCCATTTATTTCAGCTGTCCAGGGAAATGTGTCAACACTGGGAATAATTTCATTTCCCATCAAGGAAAGTGTGTTTCCAATTTGCACAAATAACTGTTAAGCAAACATGTAATCCTGAGTGACCATTAGGAGAATCTATCGCCACACATTTTCCTTTTTCAGAACTGAATGGAAAAAGTCCATTCATTTCTTTATGTCCAAGAAAGAACTGTAGTTTTAAGAATTCGGTGAATGGAAACAGCAATGTCATCATGCTTAGAGGATCCACAAGGTCCTTAGTGAGCTGTGTGCTACTTAAGTGAGGCCAGAGCTTATTTTTTTTCTCTGGGGATATGGAATTTTCTATTTCACCCCAAATGTAACTGTGACTTGGAATAAAGAAATGCACTTGATCATTAAAACACACATTGTGTCAGTACAGCTACAAACTGTCAGGCCAGCAGGTAGAGAGTGTATCAGAAACCTGGGCTGACAGAAGCAGATGTGGGATGTTCAGGCACGCAGGTGGCATCCTCAGTCTTCTGGGTTTTTGTTGGTTTTTGTTATAGTATGTAAGAAACAACTCAAATGCCAGTACGGAGAAATTTGAAAGAGAATCTCTAGTACTCTGTAAAATGCCATCACTTACCTACCTGCCTCATCTCTGTAGAATAATGCTTTCTAAATCAGTTCATAGTCCAGTAGGCAGCTGTGGCTTAAATCACAGAAGAAGGTGCATTTTTGCTGAGATGCCAAACCATGAACAGAGGGGACAGACCTTAGGCATTTTCTCAGATCTGTCAAACATGGATTTTGGGAGCATGGCTCAGTGTCCTGAGCCTCTAAATGAAATGCCACAAATATCTAGCTCATTTCCACTTAAGGACATGGGAGGAGTCCTGAAAGGAGCAATATGGCAAAAGCCTTTGTAAAATAGGGAAGGGAAAGGAAGGGAGGGGAAGGGAATGGAATCATCCTATAATTCACTTCTGGAGGCATGAACAGAAGATGAAAGGAGGAACAGAAGGGAGTACTGAAGTTATCAGACATGATTAAATGGCAACTTACAAACAGCAAAATGAATCAAACAAAAATCCTTCATTATCTGATACTAGTGGATAATAAACAGGATGATAAATTAAGTAAACAGCTATTAAGCAAGAAGAAAATTAGAGAGGCCAAAAAAGATTTAGAAGAATAAATAGCTAATGATGTGAAAACAAATGAAAATCAGGAATTTTCTGAGAGATCAATAATTCCACTGAATCACTGGGGCTAAGGGAATCTATGAAGGAATATAAGCGTACTGATGTGAGGATTATCAGCCTTCTTGTGTTTGTTTCATGAAGGAGACCACTGGGTAAATACTTACACTGAACTTGTTCTTTCCTGACATGCAGAAGGAAATAATTTTTTGTATTGAAATGGCAGGGGAGGAAATACTAACTTAAAGTGATAAAATGCTCCAGACACAAACAAAACACCCGAGAGTTCTAAGGGAGTGTAAGTATGGAAAAAAAATCTATGAAAAAATGTGCACTCCATCTTCAAAATAGTTGCTCTTCCAAAACAAAAGAAGCCAGTAAATGTCATATATATAGTAATAAATGTCTGCAGGGTATCTCAAGAAAGAGCCCAGCCACCTTGACCTGTGTAGAAGAAAACTGCATCACCCCAATCCTTTGGACTCTTTATATATGTCATTCATGTAGTAGACAAAGGAACTATTACTATAGCAACTTACATATTAAGAATTAACTCTTAATATTTTCAAAGATCTTTAGTAAATATTTTGATAGGAGGAACAGTCCAAACACCAGAATTTATAGGGGAAGAGTGAGGCTGTATACCAGTCACTGCCACCATGGTTGTGATTTTCTAAAGCCACAGAGAATATTTAGGGTTCCCTCATTTCTGTTGGTGAAATCTGAACTGGAGCTCGTAACTAGTGAGACTGACTAGTTACCATTGAGGACAGGCTAGACCATACATGCTCTGCACACATAAATGTCACATCTATTCTATAATTGCTGTAGGGGTGTGTAGTCAAGTGTGTTCAAAACACAATTAACTCTCTGCTTATCCAGCATTTCATTTAGGGACTTCTAAATATCCCTGGGAAATAGCAGAGCTACTGCTCTGACTGACCTGCAGGGTATAGCACATTAATAAATGGTAGCAATGGAAAGGTTACAGCATCTTTAGTCATGTCAGGCATATTCATCTTCCCAAGTAATATTAATCTGATGAAGCACTGTTTTTAACACTTGCGAGAAATAAAGAAATGGGTGACAAGCAGAAACAAAAATAATAGTTTCTATGAAAGAAAGAAAGAAAGAAGAAACTAAAGTTTCATTTCCTGAAAAGGAGTTGCATTGGAGAGGTAATAATATTATATAGTCAATTAGGTTTAACAGGTTCTGGAAGAGGTTCTGAGAATTTCTGAAAAGCTAGATGATCGGATAAAATGGTAAAATAATAGTAGATTAGGGCAGATACCTGTCCTGAGACTTCAAAAAAAAAAAAAAAAAAAAATCACTACTGACTAGTTTTGCACTGAATGGTAATTAATTATTTTTAATGTGAACTTGACTATTGCACATCTTGAAATATCATACAGTTTGCATGGTATTTGGAGATGTTTCATCTAAAGAGCAGTACAAATACAGACTTAATCTTAAACTAAACAATTTAAGTAACTGTCTTAGCCATAGAAGACCAAGAATACTTAAAGTCTTTTGAAATGATCACAAGATGTGTGGTAGAGATATTCTTGAACAAGAACAGAAAGAGAAGTGCAAAAGAACATTTCATGGTATCCAGTGGCCAGTCATGGGTTTGTTATCTGACTGTTATTTGGTCAGGTTAATGATTAATGACAGGATGAGTGGAAATGGCTTTAAACTGGAAGGGGATAGATTTAGACTAGATATTAGGAAGAAATTCTTTACTGTGAGGGTGGTGAGACACTGGAACAGGTTGTGTTCACAGTGAGGTTGTGGATGCCCCATCCCTGGAAGCATTCAAGGCCAGGCTGGATGGGGCTGTGAACAACCTGGTCTAGGGGGAGGTGTCCCTGCAGGGGAATAGCAAGCTGGGGTTAGAACTAGGTGATCTTAAAGGTCCCTTCCAACTCAAACCATTCTATGATTCTATGATTCTATGATTATTGACTGAGACTGATTGTCAAGATTGTTCTTCTACATGAATTCTCTCCTTTGACAAATAGTCTATAGACAGGTTTTGAGTTTGTTTTTTTGTTGGTGGTGTTTTTTGTTTTTTTCTTGTTTCTTTGTTTGTTTGTTTAAATCTGATATGGTTGTACTCACATTTCCAGCTGTAGTAGCACATAGTTGAAATGCTGGGAGAAGCACAAGTGTCGGGAAGAGTTTGCTGACCATTGTATATTTCCTTTTTCTATGGATACATGATATGGAAAACAAACAAACAAACAAACAAAACAAAAAAACTGAGTTCAATTAGTAGTAAGAGTTGCTTAGTTGCAGCTCTTACTAATGTACTTCTGTGGAGCTGGGATAGGGATGTTGCTGGACTTTTATGTAGATACTTTCAAAGCACTCTGAAATCCACTTAAAAGTCTCCTTAAGCAGCAAAAACAATGATACCTCCACCTATTCCAGATGGAAGAAAGTCGACCAGCAAACACAGAAGACTTCACTGAATGAAAGATCAGTGTACGTTGGACAGAATGTCTGTCGGTCAGCTGGTGTCCTTGTTCTTGATCTGGCCACCCAGAGCAGGTTGCTCATTATCATATCCAGATGCCTTTTGGGTGCATCCAGGAAGAGGGACATCACAACATCTCTGGGCAGCTTCCTCACATATGTATGGCTTTCACAGTACAATATCAATCCCATAACTTGTAATTCTTATGTTTTCTCTTCTGCACTCTGAAGGTTATGTTTTCTCTTCTGCATTCCGAAGGTCTTTTCTGGGGTGGCATAGACCTCACTGTTCTTTAGATTGCAGGGTTGCTCCTGTATTATTGAATTAAAAGAACCATGGCTGTTCTATGGCACTGACACATCACATCAATTTTTGTTTATATCTGTACACCTAAACTTATTGATCTCGGAGAAGGTTTGCATCCAAATTGCTGACTGGGAATGATCCATGATCTACACAAGCCTCACAGACACTGAGAAAATGCAAGCTGGCATAGGAAAACACTTTGCTGCAGGCAATAATGATATTTTATGAATATTGGGAACAATACCTCAGAAATTTTATTCGCCAGCACTTTTTAATTTACTAATATACTTAGGTTGCTCTGAGAGTAATGCCTCCTATTTATTTCCATGAAAACTGCAATAGATACAAACAGCATAATAGCACTATTTGATAGAGCAAATTCTCAGTTGCAAAACTCATTTTCAACATAGTCACCACCATCAGCTATGCACTTCTTACAGCAATGAACAAGAGCCTGCATACTGCACTCGTAAAAATCTACACCAGTGGAAATGACCAACTGTCATCATCGCCACTGCTGAAATGCACCACACACTGCCTCACTGCAATTACATCCACTGTTTGGTCTCCATAAGCATTCAGCAAGCACTGATGAAAGTCAGTGGGTGGACTGTTTTCTGCATGGAGGTATTCAGTGACACAACTTTGTGCCATACACACTTCCATGTCAGACACCATTCTGTCACACTGTCCCTCTGCTGCCTTCTGTCATATGGCAAAAAAATGTAATGGAATATTTTTGGGAAAGTTCAGTCTCTACTCCCGTATCACCAGCATCCACCTCTGATGTTGCAGGCCAAGATAATAAAATAGGATGCATTACTTCCAGAGAATCCCTTGTAGAGATAGATAGTTGGGAAATACTCCCTGATCTGACAAAAAGAAATGCTATGTAAACCTTTCTGTCATCATCTGGCCAGTTGAAGATATCTGCCATGAAAAATGATGTGAAATTCAGATAAATGCCTTTCTTTAAAAACTGACACATTGATTTTTAAAAATCTCATATACAAATGAGGATAACTGACCAAGTCCTGTCAGTTATGCAAAGACAATATTCATCTCATACCACACTCTTTCATGAGTTACCATTTTCCAGAATAATACTGATGAAGAGTCTAATGGTAGGGGATATAAACTGAAGAAGAAAAAAAAAAAAAGCGAGAAACGTGGGTAAGGATGCTGAGAAAACTGATCCAAAAAATGGTGTAAGAAAACAGAAGATCCACTGGTACTGAGCAGTGATGCTGTGTGGTAACATGACATACTTGCTGAAGATAGGAATCAGAGGAGAACAATGTAGAAAGAAAGAGAAGCTTAAAGTTGTCAGAAGTCAGGCAATGGGAGAAATGGGCTAAGGGGATAGTGAGGGATGAAATATCTGTGTAACCCCAGAAATGAAGGAGATTCTGCTTCTAATTTACCTATGAACCGGATTAGTAAATTTAATGCAAATAATCAACAAGCATAAATCATATATTATGAAAATGATATAAAGCTCCAGTGATATAAAAAGTGGTTTATGGTGGAAGGCTCCTCACCAGTAACCACAGAAATGCCTGCAAAGATAGTGTTTACTTTGTAATTCCCAAGTCCAAACTACATCATAATATGTCTGTGTAGTATGAAACAATGATTGCTTTATACTGCAATGATGGCAGTAGCACTACTTACATACAAAATTTTCCCTTTGGCAGAATGTTCCAAGACCCTCCCTTTTTGGTGAGAGATTACACAGGTAAGCAAGGTACTCCTGGAAGCTAAGTGCAGTACATCGTTCTACCTTTGGCCTTTTTTTCCATTACCTCTAACAAACTGAAGTTGATCTCACTTGCCTGAGGTATGCGCTGTGTTCCTTCATTCTCTAGCCTTTAATGCACAATTACAGTTCCACAGAGATTGAATGTTTTACTGAAGATATTAAATGTTACCAGCAATCTTCATTACTATAACAGACCACAGAGAGCTCTGAAGTGCCTTACATTAAGGCATTAAGTGCATTACTCCAATAGTTGAGGTTAGAGTTTTCTGACCTGTTTGCTTATGGAGGCATCTACAGAGGTGGAAGTGATTTCCATGGCCTACCTGAAAATCTTTCTCTGTTTGGTGTGGCTTTCATGGACTGAGGTCAGTTCCCCAGCACGGACAGAATTTTCAGACCCTGTACATACCCATTGGTTATGTATGTAATTGGCAGCAGCCCTTCTGGAAAGTAGATTTTCTAATTTTCTAAGCACTTAAATAAACCATTTAGTTTTCTAAATATGGATGTTATGCTCCCATTTTTGTATCCAAATTTGATAAATTTTACTTTAAAGAAATCCATGGATTACATTAGTTAATATTTAGTTTCCAGTGTGAGTAGATGAATGAAGCTCTCATATAATTATTTCAGAAATTATGCTGGCTTTTTTTTTCTGATGATCTATAATTATCTAAAACAAGTCCAGTATATATTAATCACTGAGCTGTTAATGGATGTGCAGTTTCAAAATCTTGTTCTCACAGTGGAAGTAGAAAAGGTTAACCCATGTTGTTCAGCACAGATCATTAAATATTGAAAATATCACATCTGATAAGTAACTGTTTTGGGAATCATGTTTCTGATTAGATCACTCTGTCTGTAAACTAGCTAATAAAAAATTACTAAGAATTATCTGAGGAGTTTAATGCCAGATATGCAGGATGAACTTTGTATTGTTTAACTTTAGAGGTCCCCATCATAAAAAAATCTATCTCTGAATTTAAAATAACTTAAAATCCTGATGTAGTCACTGGAGAAACAGTGCATTTCAGCAGAAAAATTTGTGTGTTCGCTTTCAGACATCTCTTTGTGATGAGATATGCAAGCAGTAGAGATGACCAGGCCAAGTGCAGAAGTTTGCAGATGGTCTGATGAGCCCATTCATATCAATAAATAAGTCGGTTCACACTCCGTTACCACAGACATCAAATTCAGTAGTCCACACTAGGATGCACAACTCCGTTTTATCTCTCAGCACATAAACAGAGAAAAGTAAGCTATTCCAACAGGTGATGCACTGCTTGAGCCTACAGCATATGTATTCACAACCAATGAGTCAATTCATCTCAATACAGCTGCTGAGATCCAAAGAAAGATGTTCTAACTTTGGCACATACAGATGCCTATAGTTAGATGGTATGACTGCTTCCAGAGGTGGGAGTTTCAAAGCAAGGATTCCCCAGTAGATGTATCCCAATTTTTAAGAATAAACTGAAATTTTACAGGGATATTAATTCCAGATGTTTAAAAATATTAAATCCTACTTGGTATTAGGTTTTATGAAACATTCAAGTAGATTAATATCTAACCTCCGCATTCATATGGAGGTTAGCAGTGCCTTCTCTGAAGTTAAGGTATTTTTTCCAACTGGTGTGGAAAAAATACCTTCTGTTTGCTTGTTTGTTTCTTCTCTCTTTTCTCTGATATGTGGTCTGGAGGAATATGAAATACTGGAAACAGATCAAAATTCAGACAGGGAAAGAAATCTGCAGTACATGCACATTGCGCTGATACTTTCTAGCCGGCAGCAGTAATTGTTTTCCAAAGTACATTTTCTCTCTTGCAATTTTCTTACCTAAAGAAGAAAATAAATAGTCATTATTAAAAAAAAAAAGAAGAAGAAGAAGAAAAAGATATGCTGCAAGTTTCATTTCTTTTGTTCTGACAGTCTCATCTACTTAGGTCCCAGACTGCCACTGGCCATTGTTGTACACATCATTGTTAAATCACTGGGACACAAGCCTGAATGTTGTGTAGTATTGCCTCTGCAGGAAAAATCCATTAAAAGCATTAAAGCGGTGAATTCTGTTCTGCAATAAAGGTGTAAGCAGCAGATATAGATGTGAGAAGGTCTGGGGAACAAACGTGTATGGCTTAAGTCCAAGATCTCATTTGTTATAAAATAAAAGTTTTGAATAAAGTCTTCTCTCTGGACAATTTTGTTCTCTTAGGACAGGTCAATGGTCTATTGAGTTAATATTTTCTCCCCAAAAACAGAGTTCATGTCTGCAATAAGCCGCTGTATACACAGATTTACAATTTTTTATCACACTGTTTGTTATTGTTTAATTCTCACAATGCAGGTGGCATTTGGATAGGAAGTAACAGATGCACTTTGATCAAGAGTTTTGCGAAGAACACGGCCAACTTCATTTGCCCTTCAATGGAGAAGCATTACAAAAAGTAGTTAGACATACAATATGGATTGTAGGTCTGCTGTATACACATATGGTCACATTTTCTTTCTTTTTCTTTTCTTTTTCTTAATATTTTCTGCCAGCATTAGAATATAGCCAGTTTTTCCATTATTGGAAATTTTATCCTTTCTGTACACTGCTATTACATTTCACAGATTTCATTACAGTTTTCATTAAAGAACTTACAATGAAGAAAAAGTGAAGGATTCAGATGATCAGTCTCCAAACAGTGATTAGGACTTGGGAAATTTCACTTTAGCTAGTGTAATTTTCTCCCCTGAAGAGGGAACTGGGATGATCACTGATGCTAGATATAGTGTCAGCACTGGAAACTAATCAGAGCATGATCACCTCAGTAGGACTGGGAAGGTTCCTATGAGCCTTTGGTCACAAGTAACATTCTTTAGGGTGTGACACTGGGGCCAATACTATTTTACTCCTTCTTGAACAACACAGTCAGAGAGAAGGAATACATACCTGGTGGTCTGGAGAGGATGAGGCTCAAGGGAGAGCTTATCATTCCCTACCGCTACCAGAAAGGAGGTTGTAGTGAGGAGGGGGTCAGACTCCTCTCTCTGTATTTCCCTCTCTGCTGCCTATCAGAGGTTTGCTTTAATCTTTTCCCCAACGATGAAAGAAAAAGAAAGTAAGTGAAAAATGGTGTATCCTGTGTTAGAATAAAGAAACTAAATTCCACATAAAGAGACTGCTCTCTTGATCCAGGCATACATTACAACATGAGAAAAACACCTGTCATGACCTGTTAATTTCCCATTCATATGGCTGTTAGCGCTGCAGAGCTGTGTTTGGGATCTCTCTCTTTCTGGATATTCAGCAACTTGGTCATGAGCATTCTCCTAATGACATCCTGAGGGTTTGTGCAGTTTGCTGGCTGGCACAAAGAGAGTTTAGACTTGAGGAAGCTTATCTAATACTATTGATATACAACACATTTCCTGGCTCTGTTAACTACTCCTCCTCTTCTTTGGCACTGCATTCATGGAATCAGTAAGACATCGCTTAATTGTACCTGTCTTCAAGCCAGGATGATAAGCCACTTTCACAGAGCTGTTGCATTATTTATTGGCATTTTCCACAGAAAGTAATGCACTTAAATAATCTCTCTCATATTTCCTGAAATTTAGAATCCTACAAGGGTGAAGCTGTGCTATTTTTACTGCTTTCTATATTGTTGCAGCCCTATACACATTTCTTATAGCTCCATTTTTGTCAAGTAGCATCCTCTCAAAAGTATATAACTTTGTGTATTAACAGAAAATTGTGGTTGTGGGACAAGCAGATTGAAAAATAAAAATGGGAACTTGGCCCAAAGGCCTTTAACAATTCATGCTTCTAAATTACGAATGCAAATGTAATGACAATTTCTCATATATATCAGTGCAGCCTTCTGCACAGCTGAAGTTCATTTTGCATGGATGTTAATGTCCATACATGATATGGGACATCGAAACACTAAGCCTGAGAAGTCTATTCCCTAAACTACCTATATCCTTTTTCTTGTAGATGTAGATTTTCCCTTAATAGAGCTTATACTTGTCAGACAGAATTAAACCTGGATAATTTATTCTGTTGCATGTCTGAACAGGAAGAATGGGCTCACGTAGATTGCTTAATACTTGAGGGTATAACACAAAGCACTCAGAAATAAGGAAACTTCAGAATCATTATGTCCCTGAGAATGATGATTTGTGCATAAGTATTACAATGCTATATACCTGATCATGTATTATTTTGCCACTTTTTCCTTAGATTGAACTGAAATCATATAGTGTAGGTATTTGTTGGATGTACTGCAAGGACATATTTTGCTGCTGTAATAAAAAAGCAATATTAGTGAAATGACAAGTTGAACTAAAGAAATGGACATCTTCCCCTTCCCTCTGCTGTAGGTATCATGTGTTGCTGTACAAGACCACCTCGCAAGGCATTGTCTCTGAGCTCATCTTTCAATGGGAAGGTGCTGAACTGCAGACCCCAAGGCTAATTCAGCAGCTCACAACTGCAAAATTCACTTCAGGCTGAAATTTAGCAGAAAAACCAACAAAATCATGTAAAAATCTCTGAGAAAGAAAGTACTAAATGTCACCTGTGTGATAACAGTCATAAAGAAGTCACAAAGAACTATGAAGTAGTTTAAAAAAGGCAGGATTCTTTTCTGTGGATATGTGGTAGGCAAATTATATAGGTAGGAACAGAATTCAGAAATTCTGACTTACTGTCTCCTGCTTATCTCATCACAATGAAGAAACATGAAAAGCAAGGGAGTAGATTAGATTTCACTGGGGAAAAGTATATCCTGACAACAGCTACTGATGAAGAAGTCTCACGGGAAAGTTATGCAATTTCTAATATCCCTCGTGTCCCTGAAATGTTAATATAGCAAACAACTGTTGCTCACATGGGACACAGGGCTCCCAGTTCCATTTTGCTATCTTCTCTTTCACTCCACAGAGATCAAGGGTGTAAACTCCTACAGAAAAGTTCAGCAAAATTGGCTGTGGCTCCTCCCAAGAAAATTTAAAAGTACAGATATTTATAGTTAATGGAATTTATGTCCTACAAATGAAGGAAACTCCTAAATCTATGAATAGAGAGAATCCTCTTAGGACAAAACAGTTTTAAGTAATTTGTAAACGCAACTGGAACCATAACAACAAGCACTAATCAAGAGGAGGCACATCATTGTGAGGAGATCTAGATCTGATGTCACACGTGAGAGTGAAGCGTGCCTGTGAACCCATCTGTGCTGGCTCCTCCTGAAGGAGAGAGCCTTTCTTGTATATATCCCCACTGACCACTTCAGGACTCCACAGCCCTCACCCATAAAGATGTCATGAGAAGAGCAGCTGACACCTCCTAACACTCATTTGGGACAACTTACAAAGCCCTTGGGTGCTCTAACATGAATAACCCTTTTTCCCTACAGCTGAGAATGATTTTGTCCTTCCTTTATGCATATATACTTTCCCAGGATCTTAAACACAATAGCACTTCCTTCAATTACTCACAGCTGCCTAATCAGCCTTGACATTAAAAATTCTACTTTTTTTTTTTTTTTTTTTTCTTCTGCCAAAGGAAAATGAACAGCCAACCTCTTCCTGCATCACTGGTCAGGTCAAGTATCAGGGACTACAAATCTACCTGATTTTCAGACAATGCTTCTTCCATAACCTGGTTCCTCTCATGTCCCACAGTGCAACAGAGCTCCGTGCACTTGAGTATAGAAGAATTTACAGTAAAACCATCCATAGTGTCTGTTTCAGATTAGCTTTGAGCTAGTTTCCAAACTGTAGCTGTCAATATATCTTAACCTGCCAGTTCTTCTACACTAGTCCCCCAAAGTTTTGCTGTTTTAATATAAAACTGAAATAGAATACTGGAAGTAGAGAAAAACACAATCATCCTAATGGCTCACCCAGCCTAGCCTTCCACTGATTTTATTAATTAACTCATTTCAGCTGCACTCAACTGCTTTCTGCCAACTGAGGGTAGGATGTGATGCTCATTTTTTCTACTCTTTAATTCATAACTAAGTAAGTAACTGTACAAACAAGTGAAACTCATAGCTCTGAGGAATTTCATCCAGTATCAGTATCTGTATCACAGAATCATAGAATCGTTAAGATTGAAAAACACATCTCAGGTATCCTAGTCTAACCATCAAACCCACAAACCTGGGTCCTATTGTAGGACCCAGCTTCCTACAGTGATAGACCATGGTGCCAAAAACCAAAGCTGTGAACTGAGTGCCTACACACAGAGGGGAAAGGCTGAAGGGAAAAGATCAAATCTAAGTGTTTTCAAATTATACAGAAACAAGGACTAAGAAAATTACTGTTATAAAGAGGCAGTCAAGTGATGTTACTGAGCTCTTACATAACACTTCTGAAAAACAACTGCAGGTATCCAACTGCTAGCCCTTTCTAGTCCTTGAGCTCAGTACTGGGTTAAAGGTGCAATGGAGCTGGAAGGGAACAGCTGGAGCATGTTGCCCAAAATAGAAAAATGTCTGCAAGCTGCCAAGGGTGAGGTGGCAGTACACACGTAGCCAAATTCTTTCAGCTGGTGCAGCCAGGCTGTTTTTGGCAGTGTGGACAGAGGACAGGCTCCTCTGAGCGCTTTCCCCATGCTGCTGTGACCTGCAGACTGCAAAATGGTTTCTTCATGCAGGGGAAACCTGGATACAGGAGCCTGTGAGACAAACTTGACTAGGCAAAATAAGAGCAAATTTTGTTTCCTTTTTCCTTCTAGGAAGCAGAAAAGTTCTTGCCCAGATGAAGACATCATTGTGCCTAATCCTGAGGTTTAGAAATGGTGGACAAGCTAAAAGTGATATTCTAAAGCTTCATGAGTAATCACCATGTCTTTCTTTGGCCTCCTGCTCCAAACCTCTGCTTCTGCCTTTGAGAAATGGACTGCTGCTTGGCATGGTGGAATGTAATGAGGATATATTCTTCAGAGTCTAACAGAACATCTGATTCTGAGCAGACAGATGTTAAAATGATGTCCAAGACAAAACAAACAAACAAACAAAAACCAGCAACCAAAAAGCAATAACATAGGAAGGCCTGAGGTAAACATGTTGCATTGACAGGAGCTGAGCACTCACTGAACCGAGAGCTTTCTCTTACACCATGCCCACTGAAAATTTTTACCTTAGAAGCCTCGGTCTCTGCAGAGCACAGAAAAAACGGGCTTTAAGGGAATGGTGGGTGCCTCAGAATCTTGTCTGTAGCCATGAATTAACTGCTCAGTATTGACAGACTTAACACACTCACATACCAGGAACAAAGCAATGGCTACTGGCAACGGCATGTATGTTCATTTATCCTGGGTTTCCTCAGCTGTAAACAGGCATCTGGTTAATCAGGCTGGGGAACTTCTACTCTTCTTTTGTGTCACTGGATGCAGCGAATGGAAATATTTTCAGTCTGCTCAGGCTGCCATTTGCTATAAAAGTATCACATTTTGGGGACAACTTTTGTGCTAGAACTGGTACAAGGATAAGAGAAATGACACTCCTCCCTCAATTAGAAATGAATGAAGCAAACAACAGTTTAAAGGTGGCTGAGAAGATACAGATGCACTCTATTCTTAGCTGCTGGTGAAGGACTCTCACACCTAACTCCCCGTGTGGTTGTAAACCACCGTATTTACGACGGTATCGAGACATCTAAAGATAGAGAGGTGACAAGGGACAGCTGTTACAGGATTCAAATGAGTTTCTCCTCTGACTTCCATGAGATTTACATTCTCACCTGGATTTTTTTTCTTTTCTTTTCTTTTTTTTTCAAATCTTTAAGGCAGTTAAAAACTCCAGAGTCCAGCAGAAATGTTCTGCTTTAAAAGCAGATGCAATTGGTAGCCAATACTGGGAGCTGATACCTATGGGGCATATTTAGCTAGAAGGTAGCTTACGTCTTTGAAGGTGACACTTGTAGGCACTTACGTCTGTATACTCGCTATACATAAGATTGCAAACCAGCCCATTGCATTGTATCTGATACAGACAGATGGTGTGAGTATTGCCCTTGATCCCAGTCAAAATGTCTACCCTACTATCATTATTGATTATGGTGGAACATAAGGGTGGGACACATCACCCGTAAGTTCAGTCATCTAAAACCTAAATACAGTTCTCAACTTTGTCAAACTTTCCTCTGTAGTGGTATAAAAAATAAAGTAAAATGAAATAAAATAAAATAGCAACTAATCCCTGCTATAAAACTCCACTCCAAAAAAAGATGTGTTTGGGTCACCCATCAGAGACAGCTGTCTACCACAAGTAAGGAAGAGACAAGATGTTAATGTCAGACAGTGATTCAAGGTTTGTAGATGATCATTGCTTTCTTTTGTTTGAACTTTAGACACTGTTAGAATAAGAGAACAGGCTTATAGATGCACAGGCACTTAATATGAAGAAAAGCTGGTGTAGCCACAAAATTGTGTGGGCACTTTTTTTATTTTTTTATTTTTTTTTTCAGTTTTACTAGTTAATTTAATATGAGGTGCAGTACTCTTTGCCATGCTTAAAATAAAGGCTATCTATCTGAAGAGACATACAGAACAGACACAAGAGGCTCATGCAGAATGAGCTTCTACAGAATCACTTCCATGTTACAAGACAGGGGATGCAGTGGGTTAGCCTTGGCCAGCAGCCAGGCATCCACCCAACTGAGCTCTCCCTCCACATTCTTAACAGAATAAAGGGGGCAGGGGAGGTTCAGTTGGATATTAGGAAGAACTTCTCCAAAAGAGTGGTTGGGCATTGGAACACACTACACAGAGAGGTGGTGGAGTCACCATCACTGGAGGTGTTCAAGAAATGTGTAGATGTGTCACTGAGGGACATGGTTTAGTGAGCGATACTGATGGTAGGGGACAGTTGAACTTGAAGATCTTAGAGGTCTTTTCCAACCTTAATGATTCAGTGATTCTATGAAAAGCTCACAACACAGAAAGATCACTTTGCAGTTACCATCAGGGGGGAATGAGACTTGGCTTGGAGAAAATTAATGTATGGCCAAGTAAAAGAGATTTGGCTAGTGAGAATCATAGAATCATTAAGATTGGAAAACACCTCTATGATCATCTAGTCCAATCATCCACCTACCACCAATATTGCCCACTCAACCATGTAAACCATTGCCCAATAAACTGAAATAAAGACAAAGCTTAAAATAACACCTTGCCACAACCCCCTTTTCCAATTACCAGCTTAACTCTTTCACCCTGATCTTTCTCCTCTGAATAGCAAAAGGATGGGATTGGATGGGAGGGGATGGCCCTCCTCAGGCCCCCTTCCTGCTACTTGTCTCTTGCTTGGGCCTCCTCCTTCGTCTGTTCCTGCTGTGCCCATGCTGAAATCTCTTCCTCAGCTTCTGCCAGTTTGGTGCTGGGCTCAGCTGTGCCCAGCCAGCACTGGACACCAGCACTGAGCACTGTGACACAGACTGACTGAGGTATTTCTCACAGCTGTGTGGAGAAAAGACAGGGCCTCTGCTCCTCAGAGCACTTTGTTAGTTTAACTCTGATGGGCACCAGTGTGCCATTCTCTCACTCTTCCTACTCCAAAGGACAGTGAAAACAAAAAATATGAAACAAAAAGCTCATGGGTTAAGATAAACTGTGGGTACACAGTAGGAAAGTGGAGCAGCTCACCAAGGCAGAGCCCTCTGTGAGGAATGACATCTGCCATATGCACATAGTCCAACTCCAAATGAGAGCTCCTGTATTTTCAGAGGATGAACTGTTTGAGCTGTCCCACAGTATGAAATGCCATCTCTCTGCAGTGCTGTCAGCAGAATTTATCTTCTTCTCTTGTTTTTCAAAGTCAACACAGAAATCCCCAGACTCCCTAGGTGAACAGGGGCACTCCTTTCTGTGCTTTTGAGAAGTGCCAGAGTCAAACACTGTCAGTGGTACAGGCAGTGTCATAAAAATAAAAGGGGTTGATAGAGATGTTTAAGGGTGTTTTCCACAAAGTCAGTGTGCCTCTGAAGGTTCTGCATTACTCTGGGACCTGTCAGTCAGTTCATACAAGCGCACAACATGTGAAAGGTCGATCTCCACAACATACCTTCCACCAGTTTGGCCCTGACATAACTAAAACTTACTAGAAGAGGATTTGCATGACTGTCTGATATTATTCAGGCTTTTCAGTGTACACCCCACCTGAAGCCATTATCAGAGTCTTCCTAATCAATATTCCACAGCAATCAATTAGGTGGTGACTAACAAGCAATTAGGACTTCAGAAGAGTGAGTAAACACTCCAGACAATGAGATTTGGCTTTGTATACATTTGCTTTACAATCAAGAATGAAAAGAACTACAAAATGTTCCAAAACAAGATTTAGTTCTCAAATAGAGCAGTGCAAGGTAGACGAGCACAGCCTTTTGCTGGCACACAAAGAGGTATGATCCCTGTTCAGATTGTAGAAGCACAGGATCATAGAATGTCTTGGGTTGGAAGGGACCTCAAGGACCATCAAGTTCCAAGCCCCCTACCACAGGCAAGGTTGCCAATTGCTAGATCAAGCATTAGTCAGATTGACCAGAGCGCTATCCTGCCTGGCCTCAAACACCTCCAGGGATGTAGCATCCAGCACTTCACCACTCTCTCAGTGAAAAACTTCCACCTGACATCTAATATAAATCTCTTCTCCTATAGTTTAAAATAATTCCCCTCATCCTATCACTATCTACCCTTGTAAAAAGTTCATTTCCCTTATGTTTCTAAACTCCCTTTAAATATTGGAAGGCCGCAATGAGGTCTCCCTGCAGATACTCTTTCCAGAGATGCCAGTAATTTACTGAAACAGAAATATTGCTCATGAAGTCATACTCATGGTGGTTCTAAACAGCAGGTTCTTAGCACTGAAGTAACAGCATCAGGGAACCCAGCTTAAGTTGTCTGGAACAGCTGAATATATGAGTTAATGTCACAAGGGCTGTCCAGCCTCCACTGTTATTTTAAAGGTGTCCTAAGTACTTCTGTCTAAATAAACTGCATTTGGTACATCCTTGAAGCTACAATGTGCAACTTCTCAATTTTCCTGAGCTGTAGCAAGTCAACCCATCCATCTATGATGGTGAAAGTTGTTCCTCCTTCTCAGAGACAGACTTAATTGGATACTTTATTTGACAAAAAATGCAAGGCTGTAGTGAATGTAATCATTCACACATTCAACCCAAATTCTGCCAAGTAACATTAATTGGGAAAACCAGTGAGCATAAAAATGGAACAGTTGATGCATCTGAGCCTACTGATTTTTCAAAACACAGCATTTGATTGTTTTTGTTTGGTGGTGACCTTTCAAGTCACAGTGGAACTGACTTTTTCTGGAGGAAAAACAAGAATTAAAAAGAAATCAATAATTGTGCAATATTTTTAATCATGATTATTGCATTGATTTGATGAATCAAAGGTGTAATCTTTTGCATATTAGTATCATTTTCATTCTTTTCTCTGTTTTTTTGTTGTTGTTTTGTTTTGCCTTTTTTTTTTTTTTTTTTTAAAGATAATTTTTTTAAGGATAGTCCTTTTTGAACTAAAGAAGAGGAACTTTCCCTGGGGCAAAGCTCCCAGGTATCGTGGTGGAAATGGCTGTCCCTGCATGAGTTCTTCTCTCAGAGAATTCTCCTATTACATAAAAAGATCAGGACACATAATAAAGCTGAAATAAATGTTCAGCAATTTGTACGTTTTGACTTTGGTTTTTGTTTTGTTGTATTCTGCTTTGTTTTTCTTGTGTATCCCTGATCTCTGACCCTTCTGTCATCAAATTGTCTATGGAGAGCAAATATCATGGGAATGTTAGATGCAAAGCAAGCATTAGGGAGGTCTAAGGCAGTGTGTCAGCCAGAGGAGTGGAGCATTTGTTTCAAGTATGAGAAAAAATCTGAGACAAAGAAAGTCCCAGGTGGAAGAGAAAGAAAGAAAAGCAAGGGAAGAAAGAAGATTTTTTTTTCCAAACTCTCTAAAGAAAAAGAACAACGAGAATACTGGTATTGATACTGAAATTAAATGCGAATTATCTGTATGTAGGGATGTTTTTATAAAGTATAGGAGGTGCTGGATTTCATCTAACAATTTTTTTCTATCCAGTGGTTCTGATAATAGACTACAACTTGTATTTGCAGTAATAATTTCACAATAGCCAGGCTAGATGTTTGGAGTTTTCATCTTGACTTATTATTAGAAGAGATTTGCCAAAACCCCCAAAGAAAATTGCACAAGAATATTGCAAATGGAGAATCTGAGTTTGAAGGGTTCAAAAGACACAGAACCACACCAGCCAGGCTTTATGGAGGGATATTCTATTTGATTACTCGCTGAAGAAATCTGAGGTCTGAAATCCAAGAAGACTTTAAATTCAATAAGAGGATTAATGGATATGAGAGACTTCATCCCTAGTTTTCACTGTGAATGAGCCAGTCTTAGCCTCCACAAATGAAAAAGAGGAACAAGCTCAGGAGATTTGTATCTATGAGCCTTTGTTGTTGTGTCTGAGTCACAGGTGCTTTTCTTCGTACAGGACAAGTGACTATACGTGCAGTGTGGACACAAGATTGACAACTACAGTGATTAATAGTCAGCCCCACAATATATTGCATCTCTTGAAGCTCTAATTCCTATAATTAATTTTTTCTCATTTCTTCTTACAATAAAAGGAACCTCCTGAATATAGAAGGGTGCTGCAAATTTATAAGACCAGAAGATGAATTAAAATGTCAATATTATTTTTCATCCAATTTCAAAATGCCTTGCTGCTCATAACTGTTTTATATTTTCAGAGTGCGTTTCTTCTGACCCCTGCATGCCAGGAAGCAAGACAAGAAAGGGATGAGCCATCACACAGAGTGTCTGTAAGATACTAATAAGGATTAGCCTCTTGCAACGGGATACACTTACTGGAGAGAACAGGACCAGCAATAGTGCTTGCCCCACACCTCCCCACTTCTGTCTTCCAAAGCAAAGTATCAGGCATTACTTAGTTCTGCTCCTGTTTGCTCTCTTCTCTAAATCAAAGTAACGTTGGGAGCAGAGGATTGAAAAGATTTAACTTTCTTTTTTCCCTATCTGCAGTTAACAGAGGGCTCTGGCTGCTGAGACACTTTTCTCATTGGAAAAGGCACTTAGGCTTGCCCTGTGTCTCTTCACCCGCCTAGAATATGAAAGCAGAGAACCCCAGCATGAGCAGTAGTTTTGTTGGCATTTTTATTGTCATTATTTTCCCAGTA
The DNA here is from genome assembly GCA_016647715.1 of Pavo muticus. NCBI lineage: Eukaryota > Metazoa > Chordata > Aves > Galliformes > Phasianidae > Pavo > Pavo muticus. Next base: position 2,700,173 of record JACDJE010000066.1, on the reverse strand, counting down.
GACTATTAGACAGATTTCTCTCCTACCCGTCAGTTTTTGGTCCTAAAACACATAGGCCACTTGAACTAGAAGAATGAAGATTGCTAAAATTTGGAAAAGTAAATCAAAAGTCAAACTGTTATCGTTAGCTGTGATGCAGCTTTTTGCTATTACAGTCACGTTCCTTCTTGCTCATTTAAAGCGCAGGACAAAATTTGTTAGCCTGTATTAATGCAGTGGCATTAAGATATGATCTGAGCTTTATGATCTAGTGACATGAATGCTCACTGTTTTCTGTTGATGATTGAAGAATCATTAAGGTTGGACCTTAGGCCACTAAGATCATCTAGTCCAACCATCAACCCATCACTACCATGCCCACTAAACCGTGTCCCTCAGTGCCACATCTACACATTTCCTCAACAGCTCCAGAGCTGGTGACTCCATCACTTCCCTGGGCAGCCTGTTGCAATGCTTGAAACGATGGCAAACAAAGAATATCTAAGTGTCTCTAATTGCACTTATCTGCTGGTTTATCCTCCTTAAAAATGGGTCATTTGAGTGTAGCCTTTAATATGAATCTGGGGATTTACTAAAAATTGTGCCTTTGTAGCAAAGGTCATATAACCTTAAAACTTACCTTTCATCTTTTCCCTTGTATTTCATGCAATGCTGACAACAAACCCAATCAGCAAGTCAGAAGTTTGTGCAAGCACTGAATTTACCTTGCTACCAATCTGGGTTTGCATCTTATTATATATATCAAAGATATATACCTTAAAATTGAGTCTGATAGTAGAGATATTACTGATAAATAGTTCCACTAAACACACCTGCTTAAAATACTTTTTACTCACTTAAAATACACCAACGCAAGATTTCCTAATACTCTCTTAGATGTGATAGATCCCATCTCTCTACATAAGGGAAAATGAGTCCATTTCAGCTCCTGTCTTACATTAAAATACTCAGTTAAGTGCATACTAACTGTAATGAATCTGGAGCAAATAAAGTAGAGTTTGATGGATGCAGCAAGAAACATTTTAAGGCTGTAATTACTGTCCTAATAAATTAAATAATATGAGAGGATGTCAAAGTGTACCAGACGCAGACTACTATTGGACTGGGACATCCAGCACTTCCTTTAGGACCTAACAAAATGCAGAAAGTCCTCTCAGCAACCAGTCTGCACATGGTCACTCTTTAGAGAGTAAGAGAAGCTAGTAGGATGAACAAGGGCCTATCTATGTAAGTCAAATGGGGTCTCTAAGGATTATTTCAGACCCAGGCACTTTACTAGTCTAGACGTATCTGTATTGAGTACTCTGGGGCTTAGATCAGTCTCAGCTGCCTCCAGGGATCACCTAACCAATGCCAGATGCAGATATTTCCAAGATATTTTCAAGCTTCTTTTTTGCTGAAATACTACTACCCATAAATCTGTACCACAACAGCATCTCATTCGAAAAACGTGGGCAGCACTTTGAGATATTTGTATTGCTGTGTCACTGGGTTACAGTCTGCTTGTGATTTAAATGTTCTGATTATTTTTATTCAGTCCAAACAATTTATTTCTTTCTCTGTGACCTAGCCAACATAAACATGTCAGAGATGAGGAAAGGTCACATTTTGACAGACCTGTTTGCTTGGGCATAGGAAATAGCTCTCAACCAGACAAACCTGACTCAAAGAACCATTTGCTTTTAATCAAATAGAAGTCTACATTGGAAAACAGAGCTTGATGCTTCATGAAATGTTTGAAATAGACATGAAAATATTGAGGAATGCCCTGTTGTGTTTTTTGGGGAACAGGAACCGATGCATCATTATCATCTGATTAGTTGTCCTAAGGATTCTGATGATTCCACAGAATAGAAAATGTAAACTAACAATGAATGGAATTGAATGTCTCCCTCTCTCTCTATTTTTTGTAATGTATGCACTCACTTTTTCCATAATGAACACATTTAGGGTAAGTAGATCTCAGTTTCCAAATACTATAAAATACAAATGCAATTCTATTTTGTCCCTGTACTTTATACTAAGATAAATCAAAACAAGTTCTGCCACTGAGCTCAGCAAGAGTAAGGCTATGAACATTCTGGAATTTTAGGAATTCTTAAGAAGGGTGATGAGTCTAATGTGGAATTTTTATTATTATTATTTTTTTCTGATGCCACAGTTTCTGTGATTCTCTTCTTAGATGTAAAAGATCCAACTCCAAGACCATTCCAGACTGGAGTTCCCACTCACATTGGGTAGAGAGTTAGGATCTTTCACTCTGAAAACAATATCTTTATTAAGAATCACTTGAAACAAATATATCCAAAATGGCAGATCATTTTTGAAAATAATGGCTTTACATTTTGTTCAATTATGCCATGTAAAATAAGGATGAAAATTAGCAAATTCCATCTCGGATGCTCTCTAATAGCGATCTCTTTTCCCAAGTCATACTTGGTGTCTCTATCTTATATGCAGATTTCTGGATTTGTTTGGACTTTCTCTTAAGATCATTCAGTAATGTTTGGTAGAGTCATATTTTTAAAAAAGACAAGACATGTTTATCTGATATTTCAAAGCATAACAACAATTTAAATTGTCTGACTTTCTCGTTATCAAAAACTGTCAACACAGTTTGGCAACCCTTTCATTTGTTTTTCCTTAAAGTTATCAGTAGACCTCTTCAAGGTACTACAATTAAAACTTCATTATGTTTTATTATGAGCAGTGTTCTTGCAGTTGTAACTGTCCACAGTTCTGAAGATATCTTGTTTACTTCATAATGTCCTTGTTTTTCCCAAGAGTATCAATAGAATTAGCAAAAAAGACACTTTTTTTTTTCCATAAATCATAATTTTTTGTTGTTTTTGTAGTGAGCTACCTCATCAGTAGGTCAAATATCACAGCATTCCAAGCAGACCTCTTTTCAGTAAAGTAAAAATTTTAAAGTAAATTAATTTGAGACTGATTTTCACATGTTTCAAGTAATTTTTTAATAAAAATCTGGAGAAGAACTGAAGCAGAATCTTAATGTCTCATCTCTAGTCTACAGATGATAGCTTTTAATTTAGGCCTCTCAAGCAACCTACAAAGTAAGCAAAGTATAATCATGTGTGTTATTAGCATTCCAAATTGCATAATATTCTTACTACTCTAACAGACCTCACTGTGTTTTGCCTAATAATTGTCAATACAGACACAGGTAATACAACACACAAGTAGGTTTGGAATTAGGAGCAGAAGCAAGTTCTTTCCCCTCATTAGCTATGTTCTGGAACCACATTACCACATTTATATCCTCATTTATGTTTTTTTCCTAGCCTTCATGGTCCCTCTTTGGAAGGACAGGGAGGGAGTCCTTATTGAGCAAAGTCTGCAGACTAGATAACTTTCAAGCTTTGAAGGTGGACATGAAAATATAAGTTGGCCTTCCTCAGTTCTGTGCCAAGCCCTACAATCATTAGACTTCAACACAAGGCAGGTCAAAGAGGACTGTAATGGCACTGCTGCTGGTTCATTAGGGAATGAAAATTGAGAAGCATCCTTTCCTGAGAGTCCAAGTTAGTTTGGAAAGGTGTCCATAAAGTTCATTTGGTTCATGGACTTACGGATTTCACAACCTTATTTCAATTCTTTTTTTTTTTTTTACTCTAATGTAAAAAATGATTTGAAATTTCCAAAAATACTAGGGAATTTAACAGCTTTCTCTGTCACCCCCACTTTTAGACAGAAAAATCCACAGCATAGTTATTGACTATATGTCTCTAAGACTTCTCCTATACAGTCTGGCAACATTTTCCATGCACTTTACAGAAGCTTTATATCTAGGTCACTCTGAAAGTAATGCCTCCTATTTATTTCCTGAAAACTACAACAGATACGAAGAGCACAGTAACACTATATGATAGAGCAAATTCTCAGCTACAAAACACTATTTCTCAACATAGTCACCACCATTAGCTATGCACTTTTGGCAGCACTGAACAAGCGTCTGCATTCTGTACCAGTAGAGGTAACTCACTGTCACTATTGCCACTGCTGAAACTCACCAGCCACTGCCTCACTGTGCTCACATCCATTGTTTGGTCTCTATAAACATTCAACAAGCATCAATGAACGTCAGTGGGTGCCATTTCTTCCTCATGGAGAAGTTCCATGACACTCGTTTACTTCATCTGCACTTCCATATCAGAGGACATTCTGTCAGACTGCCCCTCTGCTGCTATTTGTCACATGGCAACAAAATTTAATGTTATATTGGTAGGAAGGTTCAACCTCTGCTACCACACAACAAATATTCACCTCTGACATCATGGACCAACATAATAAAATAATAAAATAGGAAGCATTTATTTTGGAGAAGCCCACAGATACATGTACAAGAAGGCAGGCCTCAAAAGACAGCCTTTAAATGTACAAAGAGGCATTCCAGGCCTGAGTTACTTCTTGGTCTCAGTTCAGGAATTCCTAGCTTTGACAGCCATAAGTTTTCAAGGGTTCAGATTAAATGCTCAAATGACATTTTCTACAGCACTTAATGGAAAAAAAAAAAAAAAAAACAAGAAAAAAATGAAAAAACACCCTACCACAAAAAAAAAAAAAAAAAAAACCACAACCATCAGCTTCAAATAAGAGCACTATGAGCACATTCAGAGAGAAATTTAAGTTAGAAGAGTCTCCTAGAAATATCTAATTTCACCTCCTGCTCAAAGTAAAACCAGCTTCACATTTTCATGAGGCTGCTCAGGGCCTTGTTCTGTCAGTCTGAATATCCCCAAGAGCAAAGCTTCCAGCACCTCTGTGGACCCTTCTGTCTGGAGTTGACTGCTTTCATACTGATTATTATTATTATTATTTTTTATGTTTTCATGCTCCTTATATTCTAATTGAAAGAGTTCCCAATGATAAAAGAAACAGAAGGGGTTAATGAGGATAGGCTAATTAAAGAAATCAGGTAAATATTGTGAAAAGAGAAGGCTTTAAGTGCTCCTTGCCAAGGTAAGCAGCCATTTGTATGAGCACTCTGAGATCCTAAAAGGGCTGTCAGAAGAAGAATGATAGCTGTGGAGGACTCAGAATAATCCTGCCCATCAATAGGCCCTGAGCCAGGTTTTTCAGATGAAAAGCTTGATCACAAGGTGAGCATTGCAGAGCTTTCATGCTTCTCACTCTCACAAGGATGCTCCGGTTATCAGAATCTTAATTACCAAAACAAACTACAGGGGGGAAAAAAAATCCTGCTTTCCATTTTTAGCTGCAGCCAGCTGCAGCTGGGCATGAATATAACAGCAATGATTAGCTGCCCATGGAAATTACAATGATGTTTGTGAATAAACTTCCCTGAGTTTACATTGAGAGATTATTAAAAACAATATGGTCAGTTGGTTAGAGAGGCCAGGCATTTAGAGGTTCCCCACAGGTGCCTTCTGAGACCCTCAGCCTTGTTTTTAAATAGCCATATTATTGCCACTCATCATCTGTGGTGTGGGCTCACGCAGGCTCTTCAGACACAGCCAAATGATCTTCACTTTTTTACTTATCCTCTTTATGGCACATAGATTTCATTTGATATTTCAGGGAGAGTATTTCCAACAAACATCGAAATACAGCTGAAATGTTATTGAAATCTTTCCCTTCTATAATACTGAGAATAGCTATCAACCCAGCACATCAGTGTCATTTAGATTAGTGGTGGGACTTCAAACTGCTGGGTCTGTGGAGAAGCTCACATTAACGCGTAATGCAGAGGACTTCAGGGAGTCTATTTAAATGTGGTACAACCATTTAATTAACAGCAGAATGACCTTAACAATTTGCATTACACTCTGATAATTGAGTGCATGAGATTATGCCTCTGAAGTGATATAAAAGCCAGGCTGTGGGTGGACTGAGCAACACAAATGCAGAGATATGGCCACAACCTCATCTACGGGTGAAAGGTGCGTAAGAGCACCTGCTAATGTGGAGTCACACCTGAATCATTAAAGTGATCCCAAAGGCTGCATGAGTGCATATTTCAACAGCAGAATGGCCTGCTTCAGATTATCTTATGATTGGATCTAAAAGGAGTAAGCTGTTTGCTAGAGTTATTTTTGGAATAACTCTTGCAATGAAGCTATCCCAAAATAAAACCTCTATCATTATACAAACCAAACTCTGCATCACACCCCTTTAGTCATCTTCAGACACTGCTGCCAGGCAGTCAGCACTCTTTCTTTCACTTCTCTCAAGGTACAGCTGCTTGGGAATTTGGTCTTTCAGTCACACTTCTGCCTCTGACAATCTCCTCTAGGAAGCCTTTGACCAGATCCCAAGGAAGAACAATGTAAAATAGCTTTGTCAAAATGAATGATGCTGCTAGAGGAAGTGGTTGGCCCACAAGCTGTATCAAGTCTAACTAAAGTTCACAATCTCCTCACTAAATTAGGACGCTCGTGTTTAACTGTTGCCTGGAGCTTCCTGGTCCTCTGTTTCTCTTGGTCTCACTCCTGCAACATCTTCCTTTTTTTACTACTCTACTTACTCCCCTATACCAGCTCTCACTTCCAAATTGTCTGTTGATATGCTTTGTAGAAGTTGACTTGTTTTTTGATCCCCCCAAATCCTGGAAAAAAACTTGCCTGTGCACTTGGCTTCAGCAAGATAAATAAGCACTTCCCCTAAACCTTCTCTGTTCCTTTAAGGTCTCCTGATATTTTCTTTGAAGATATTTTATCTCTCTCCTTCTTTCATTTCTGGCTGCTCTTACCAACAGCCTTTTGTCTTTAGTTCCATGTAGCAAGATAAATAGTACCAAGTAGGTAAATTGAAGGATGTACACAATAGTTAAAAATAAAACAGACACCTCCATCATCTATACGCTCTTACAAAAGCCGTCTCTGGGCTGAATTAATCTTGATACTTTGAAAGCAAAGTAATTATTTCAGATTAAATCACTTTTATTGTGCAATTAGTGTGCCATATGGGAGAGTTTTGCCGTCAGAACAGCTAGAAGTCATCCGAAGGGTTGTAAAGTGGCTGGTCCATTTCCCTCACGGAAACAGGAGAAGAGCTCCCCAGGAACATGCCTACCTCATCTACTCACTGCATTTTGCAGCCTCAGGTAGCAGTTCAACTGTGATGAATTAAAATGTGATTCAAAAACATTGGCACTCCCTTTAAGCCCCTCTGGGAGAGAAGTCACAATTCCTTATTGCAATGTTTCCTATTTCCAGACTGCTTTAAGACACTAATGACAGAAAACAATCTGACATATACTTCTGATTTGTAAAAGGTGAGTAGGAGTTTGACAGCTTTTTCATTCTACAGCTGGAGAGGTTAAGAATAGAAATTCTGGGAAAAAAAAAAAAAAAAAAAAGAGAAAAAGAAAGGAAAGGAAAAAAAGTATCTAACATGTACAAAACTAATAATTTTAACTGTCCATTTTTAAGAAAAATAGAGAAAAAGCAGCACCAGTGTTAACACGGGTAGATCATAGTGAAAGCATAGAGAAATAATGAAGAAGCACCGCCACCTTGCATCAGATTAGCTAATTTCAATGCTAACTGCTCCCAGGCTTTATGCTTTGCTGCAGATACGAACTGTGTAGCAGGATCAGAGCATCCAGCTCTGGTGTGGCATTTCTGAGTGATGGCTGTGAACATTTGGGACTGTTCATGATAGGAAGGAGCTATCACATCAAAGCAGCTGTGTCCTCTCATGCAGCTGTTTCAGTCAGGTTAGTCCACTGTTATTTGCATTTCCTAAGTAACTATCAGAGGCTCTACTAGACCAGTTTTTATCTTGTACTGTTTTAACTAAGAGACCATTTAAACTAGTGACCAGAAACCTGAACTAAAGTTGCCTCTATATCATAATAGATGCATAGTGGCAGAAATTACAAAGGATTTTCCCTGCCCTTTGGCAAACATTTGGATGAAAAGTTGGCTGTGGCAGTGTATGGCTTAAGGAATGTTTAATGTGAATGCAGTTTGTTTGGATTTACTGATGTGTTTTGAGCACATTGGGTCAGACATGATGAGCTAAGAGCATAGCTTCTTCTAAAGCAAGTCCCAAAATCTGTGATCAATTTGTATCACTTTCCCAGTGCTATAAACTGCTTTAAACTGCTTTCTGACATTTTCCAGCCTTGTTCCACCAAAGCCAATAATTTATATTACATGCTTCCAATAAACTTTTTTCATAGACAACTTTCAAGTCATTTCTTCAGGAAGAGATTCTAAAATTCCAGGCTTCATTATCACAGTTGACTACTCAATACAGTATTTTCTTATAGCTTAGTTGGCAGTTCAAAACAAGTCTTCTTTCTTTTTTCCCGTATCTCAAATATACTTTAACAAAGAGGGACCAAAATAAGACATGCTCTACATAAGCTTGCATAAAGGAAAGATCAAATGGTCTTGCATGAAAGGAATATCAAATAAAACCTTTGCAGCATTGTTGTTTTTTTTTTTTTTCCCCAAGTATTTCACATTTTCATAATAGTTTCCCAATGACTTGACTTTTTTTTAAATGTAATCCTATCTTTAATTTTTTCTTGATGTTAAAATTTTGAAAGAATGATCTCTTAAGTAGGAGATTATTCCAAGTACCAGGAGAAAAATTTACATGTAAACAACTTAGAATAAAATTTGGGTTACCAAGGAAATAATTATTTTTACAGTGTCTGATTTCTGCAGGACATTTTGACTTTTTACTGGAAATGGAACACAACTAAAAATGCTTTGCTTGGTTCCCAAAAAGCTGCCATAGTGACCCATGGTGATTGTAATTTAAGTTCCTAACCCTGTCTTCAGTTCTTTCTTCTGGATAGAATTGGGAGTCTTGTTCAAGCCCAGACTCTAGTCCTGTTCCTTGCTACCATTACCTTCTGCTTATGGCTGAAACCTCTGCAAGGACTCTGACTTGATCACTTGCCATGTCTGGGGCTGCCCATAGACACGTTAACAGCACCCAGCCCTGTCCACTACATTCACACTCTGTGCATACAGTATCAGTAGTGATGGCACTGTCTGTGCCAAGAGCACCCCCGGCTCTGACCTCTCTCTCCCTTAGGGAAGAACTGGTCCTCACTTCTGGCAGTGTACTGCATTTGATTGGTGTTACAAATGCCCTTCTTCTCATAGACCTATAGCAGATGCTAGATCTGGGGAAATATTTGTAAAATGGAGTAGAGTGGGATCACAAAGACAAATGAAGATCTCCTCCCATGAAGTAACTTAAGGAGGGCTCAAAAAGCGTGCGAGAAGCTTTATAACTGTTCTTCAAAGTTTCTGAAAGGTTGCACTGAAAACTTTCAAAACATCAGGCAAGAAAATAATCTTTTTGAGAGTGCAGAAAACCTGGAACAATGTGTCTGAAGGAAGAAAATGGTTTACCACTTGTTAGGTCTGCCTATATTCATGGCCACTCAGTGCCACCATGCTGTTCTGTTGTTCACATGACATGAGAGGGACAAAAACTCTTTCACAACATGATAGCACACCAGGGTTAGTTTAAGTATTCTGGCCTGTAGGAAGGGTGGACTTCAGAAAAGTATCTGTCAGGAGGAAACAAGGAAAGTTAAGCTGTTATTAAAATGCAACAAAACTATGAGAAGTCATCATCGGTTTTCTTTTCCTGGCATGCATGAGCTGAGTCTTCCAATATTGAGAAGCTGTTGCCCTCTGGGATGGAAAACAAACAACTAATTTTGTTCTAGCATTTGTAAAATCATAAGTTAGACACTAACAGAAATTATGTAAGAAAAATATGGCACAACGACCTCTACATACTGTATGAGCCAGAGAGTGTACCAAAGCACTGGCAGTTAGTACAGTGATAGGGTTCCTATCGTCCTCAGTGAGGCCAAAGTTTTAAATTGCAGGCATTTCAGGAAAACAAATAAATAGAATTACAGCAATAGGGTAAGGATATAGTCCTTTTCCCTTCCCTTTCCCTTCCCTTTCCCTTCCCTTTCCCTTCCCTTTCCCTTCCCTCCTCTCCTCTCCTCTCCTCTCCTCTCCTCTCCTCTCCTCTCCTCTCCTCTCCTCT